>CM060631.1:27734299-28934299 GCA_030578275.1 Meda fulgida | reverse complement strand
TGCCCTGCAGCCTGAGCGAGGCTAGAGCTGCATCTACGCATTTTGTGAACATGCGGGGTGACAGAGCTAGACCGAAAGGAAGTACCCGATACTGGTAATCTTTGCCCCCGAAAGAAAACCTTAGGAACTTCCTGTGCTGAGGGAGGATGGAGACATGGAAGTAAGCGTCCTTCAGATCTATCGTGACAAACCAGTCCTCGGATCTGATTTGAGTCAGGATCTGTTTGAGTGTCAGCATCTTGAACTTGAGTTTCTGTACTGAACGATTTAACAGACGAAGATCTAAAATGGGGCGCAACCCTCCATCCTTTTTCGGAACAATGAAATAACGGCTGTGAAAAGCCGACTCCCTGTCGGGTGAGTACACCTGTTCTATAGCTTCCTTTGCTAACAGGGCCTTTACTTCTTGCTCCATTACCAGAGCCTGCTCGGGATGCACTACTGTGAGCAACACCCCGTTGTAGCGAGGAGGACGAGAACCGAACTGAATTCTGTATCCTTTCTCTACAATCTGCAGGACCCAACGAGAAATATTTGGCAGTGACTTCCATGCTGCCAGAAAATCTACTAAGGGAACCAGCCTCTCGAGGCTGATCTCTGGTGTTAACGGGACAACCAGTTCCGGAGCCTGAAACATAATGGCAGGAACTACCTGAACTGGTTGCTCTAAAACCCCCCTCAGAGGGCACGAAACCGATGGAGTGCCGCAGAATAGCATCAGCGACTCGCTGGAGACCGCTGCGCCCCGAAGCACCAAGGGCAGAACGATTGGCAGAACGGTCCCGTGAGGACCCCGAAGTGGAACGGGCACCGTATTCTGAGGTGTACACCGCTCTACTTCGGTCGGTCTGTCCTCACAAGTCTGACGCCAGTGACGTCAGGACCTTTTTTCTTTGAGTCGAAGTCTTCTTCGCCTGAAGAATGGTCCTCAGATCCGGCTTCGACTTAGAAGACTTCGACTGAGAGTGTTGCGCCTGTTTCCATTGCTTCTGTGGAGGTGCACGAGACGAAACACTCTTTTTTGGCGCACGATATGAGGAGCTTGACGGCTGGGGCTGCTCACGCCCAGCAGCCCCAGGGGGCTGGACACTGCGAGGGAGAAACTTTTTAAAAGCCTCCGCTTGCTTTTTTGATTCCTGAAATCTCTCAACGACCGCATTGACTGCCGAAGAGACCAGAAGGCTCAAGCGGAGCATCTAATAAAAAAGCCCGATCTTTTTCTTTTATTTCGGCCAGATTTAACCAAAGATGCCTCTAAGTAGCTACAAGGGCTCCCATAGACCGCCCAATTGCTCTAGCGGTCTCCTTAGTAGCACTGAGAGACAGATCGGTAGCCCGACGAGGTTCTCGAATTTCGTCAGGACCAACTCCCTCACTTTTATCCAGATCCCCCAGCAGGTCAGCCTGGTAAGCCTGGAGCACTGCCATGGTGTGCAGACATGCTCCGGCCTGACCTGCTGCCGTATATGCTTTGCCCACTAAAACCAAAGTTGCTTTAAGCGGTCTAGTGGGCAAAGCTGAGGCCTTCAGAGACGATGCTGGACCAGGTGACAGATAGCTCGCGAGTGTCTGTTCAGCCTGGGGCATCGCCTCATAACCGTACTCTTTCAGCCCTCTCATTTTAGAATACATATGAGACTTAGGGCTGAAAAGTCGTGACGAGTACGGTTTATCCCATGATCTAGATAAATCATTATGGAGATCGGGGAAAAAGGGAAGGCCTCGTGGTGGAGATTATGTCACTGAAGAAAGGAAACGCTCGTCTAATTTACTTTTGGGACGAGCGCCCCTTTTCTCAGCTGGCCATTCAATATTTAATTTTTCTACAGCCCTAGACATCACATCCACCAGCTCCTCATATGCTGGGGAAATAGTTGGCGAATCTACTTCCCCTGTGTGTGTGCTTGCACTTTCCATACTCATCACATCAACCTCCTCAGAGGAAGAGCAATGAAGTAATGGAGGGCTCACTTCCCGGGCGGAAGAAGCCGCAGAGCGGGCTTCCGACACCGGGGAGAGAGCACTGGATCTTCCGGGTAAGGAAGGAGAAAAGGCCCTCGGACCCGTCTCCAACCCCTCCGAAAGATCCTTTTGCGATCCCCAGGAATGCATTTTCCGTGCTGCCTCGGCAGCAGCGGGTCCTGCACCCTGAGGATTGCGAACCTGCCCACTCTCGTCAAAGAGTGACAGGCGAGAGCGGAGCATGCGAAGCGGGAGCAACTCGCAATGTTGGCAATCAGCCCCCTCGAAGGCTGAGACCGCATGCTCCACTCCCAAACAAACTACATAAAGCTCGTGTGTGTCCCCACCCCTTAACGCGGGCAGGGAGAAGCACACTGTTTGAATAGTTGTTTCGCCATAACTCTTTCCAAAATAATTGCAACAGACAACAATAAATAGACAAAGACAGAGTAACATAGATCGCTTGCTGAGACACAGAAGCTAATGCCGGCTTGCACCGGATATGCTTATACCTTCCTGGTCATGACGTCACCCGCCCGTGACGCTCATTCTTTCCATTGGACTAGTTGACATCGATGCTCAGACGCATTCACGCTGGGGGCGTTCCCAAGTTCCCTCGAAAGGGAACTGAAATTCTTATTGTGGGCCCAAAACATGAGCGGGAGAGAATAGAGGCTGGATTGGGTCCCTTAGCCTCACAATCTAAGAAAAAAGTAAAGAGCCTAGGTGTGACTTTGGACTGCGATTTGAGTTTTAAGTCTCATATTAATCAAGTGACAAAAACTTGTTTTTATCATCTGAGAAATATAGAAAAAATTCATCCTTTTTTTATCCTTGGATGATGCTAAGAAACTCATTCATGTTTTTATTTTTTCTCATCTTGATTATTGTAATGCTATCTACACTGGAACACTAAGGGTTCTATAGCGAAGTTACAGTTTATATAAAAAGGAGAGAACATATTACACCGGTTTTAATGGAATTACATTGGTTGCCAGTTCACCTCAGGATTGATTTTAAAGTTATTTTATTTGTTTATAAAACTCAGCATAATCTGGCACCTTTATATATCTCAGACTGTCAAGGTATCCAAATCGTAGATTAAGATCCTAACTCTAATCTTTTGGCACATTATACAGTTCATAAACGTTCTGGTGGTGCTTCTTTTAACCACTATGCTCCAAAAATTTGGAACTCTTTGCTAAAATGAAGTGAAAGAGGCTACTAGCATTTATATTTTTAAAAGGCAGGTTAAAACATATCTTTTTAAATGTGCTTATCAGTACAATAATATTATGTGAAGTTGTGTATAAGTCTTGTGTGACATTTTGTGAATCTGTTTTTCATGCCTGTAAAGCACATTCTATGAAAAGTGCTATACAAATAAATGTTTTTATTATTATTATTATTATTATTAACAAAAGCTCATAACATTTTAAGGATATTTTAGGGAAGCTGTTTAGGTAACAGATTGTAGAATTTAAACCCATAAAATATTGGCATATTGTTCCATAATAAAAGAGAAACTTTATCAAAATAGCATTCGTGAAGTGTTTTGAGGATATTACTCTGAACTGTGTGAACATTTGCGCGAAATATGTTTACAAGAGATGAGAAGCTGATTGGGGGCTATGTAGATCGACGTTTAAAACCACCAATCCCAGCGTGATTTTCCCATGACGTAAGAACATTTAAAATCAACAAACCGCGCGCAAAGAAAGTAACGATTTTGTTGAAGAAATCGGCGCAAAATGGCCATTTGACACATTGGCCCAAACAACAGAACTCCTGGTCAACGGAACTGAACTCTTTCACAACTGTAAGTTTTTGTGTGTGTATTTTTCAGTTTACATATAGCTTTCTCATCCTTGATATATCAATGTCTTTCAGTGTTGTCAGATCTTACTTTCTTAGAATTGTATGACAGTCGCAATAAATCTGAGTGTAACTTAGGCCTATTACTTTTGAATAACAGTTAGATTTGTTTTAATCCAGAGACTCCAAACTGCCTGTTTGAAGATGAATATGACACCATCGATGACTCAATAAAGTCTCCATTTACAACAAAGGTAACGTTAGCCTACTATAATATTGTGTTCTATGCATACGAATACTGTATTTTTGATACTTAAAAGTGTTCATCTTAATATGTCTTTTGAAAGTAAATGTTAATAATATTTCAGTAATTTATTAAGAGGTAATGGGAAAATTGGAAAGAGCATTCAGTCTAAAACGTTTTCAGTCATTTGTGTTTCTAGCAAATATTGTATTTCAGGTAATTACTCTGGTGCTGATGGTCAATGTAAAGGATACAATCTGGCAACTATTGAAGCAAACATAAACCTGCAGAGGTGAATGGATATGGGCGCTAAAGAGCCTTGTAACTGGTAAGTGGTTTTGTAACTTTTGTTGTAAATCTTCATAGAATTACCTTTATATTATATTACAGATTGTAGTATCTTGTTCAAATGTTAGGAAATAACTATGTTGGTTTAAGAAAGCCAACATATTGTTAACCTATATTTAAACTATTATTATTATTATTATTATTTCTGAGACAAAAATATTCAACTCTTAACTCCTAGAGCTTTAGTGCTAAAAGCACCGAACACAGACCATAAAGGATCTCATCCAAAAGACATCCAAAAATGAAAATTAGCCCATGATTTACTCACCCTCAAGTCATCCTTGGTGTATATGACGTTCTTCTTTCAGACGAATACAATCGGAGTTATATAAAAAAAAAATGTCCTGGCTCTTCCGAGCTTTATAGCCTAATGGCAGTGAATGGCCGTTTCTGTTTTAAGTCTGTATATACAGTAAGTGCATCCATCCATGATAAAAGTAATCCACACGTCTCTGGCAGGGTTATAAAGGCCTTTTGAACCGAAGCGATGCGTTTGCGTCAGAAAAATATCCATATTTAAAACTTTATTGACTAAAATAACTAGCTTTAAAATAATTAGTTTAGCATATATTTCTTTCTGCTTTTGAATTAACTTAAAACTTACAGCTGGTATTAATTCACACTAGAAATTGTTCTCTTTAATTTGCACTAGAAATTGAAATTGTTGAAATCGCCAATGCAGTGCTACTTTATCTGTATCTGATTTAAAACAAGTAGAAATCTGTAAGAAATGTAACGATCCATAGCCAATATAACTGCTATGTCAGAGCAATAGCCTCGTGGGCAGCGCTGTGATACTGCAGTTGTGCTCACGGTGACCTGAGTTCCAGTCCTGGTTCCAGGTTCAGGCTTCTCAAGCCAACATCAAAGTTTGTTCACATAATTTAGCCTCTAGTTGTGTTATTAAAGGATTAGTTCACTTTAAAAAAAACTTTTGCCGATAATTTACTCACCCCGATGTCATCCAAGATGTCCATGTCTTTCTTTCTTCAGTCGAAAAGAAATTAAGGTTTTTGATGAAAACATTCCAGGATTTTTCTCCATATAATGGACTTCAATGGACCCAAACGGTTCAAGGTCCAAATGACCGTTTCAGTGCAGCTTCAAAGGGCTTTAAACGACACTAGACGATGCTTAAGGGTCTTATCTAGCGAAGCGATAGGTCGTTTCAAAAATAAATAAAAAAGTTTAAGTTTTATAAGCACAAACGCTCGCCTTGCTCTGTTCTGTGATGCACGTTCATGACGTCACGTAATACGCAAATACGTTAAAAAGGTCACGCTTTTCCTCTGTGTATTCCGGTTCAGAAAGGGCAGGACGAAAAACTCCATCTCATCTTCTCCTCTAAGTTCAAAATCGTCCGACATCGTTGTTTTACCTTTTAACTTCCTTTTTTTGTAAACGGCGTTTGACTTTGTTTGCACGTTTAACTTGTAAACACTGACTCGGTACTTCCATATACGTCAAGAAGTGTGACCTTTTCAACGTAATTAAGTATTACGTGACATCACGAACGCGCATCACAGAACAGAGCGAGGCGAGCATTTGTGCTTATAAAACTTTTTATTTATTTTTGGAATGAGCGATCGTTTCACTAGATAAGACCCTTATTCATCGCCTGGTGTCGTTCTAGCATCATTCTACATAAGAAATTTTATTCGATTAATACTATTCTTTTGCTCAAAACTCACTTTTTTCCTCCAACGAGTGTTTGTCATAACTTCCGACTGCCATCTAATGTGGATTTTAGTCATATAATGCCGATAATGTTGTTGAAATATGTTCACCTCACGTACGTTGCTTCTGCTCTTCAAGTTGCATAATTCAGTGGATAATGAATAGAAATTATATTCTGTATGATGAAATATTTTGCAAACATGTGGAAATAAATCAATATTTCTCCAAATATGCCCTTAAAGGGTTAGTTTACCCAAAACTTTGAAGTATCCCATAATTTACTCACCCTCAAACCATCCTATACTGTAGGTGTATATGACTTTCTTCTTTCAGCCAAACACAAACGGAATTATAATAAAAAATATCCTGGCTATTCAATGCTGTGTGAAGGCAATTAATAATAATTAATATTAATAATCTCATTAATAATTCACGCAAAAAAAACTTGATTCACACATGCGTAGACAATTTCACATGCATAAAACCACATTCACGTGCAAAAAAAAAATAACGTGCGTAAAAAAATATATATATTCACAAAAAACAATGCGCAAAATAAAATGATAAAGGGTGATATCATGGGCCATCAGGTAAAATGGGCCGTTTAAGGTTTGGGAGTCCCAGCCCCTCTGGAATTTAGAGCCAATGACTGCAAAGGATTTCAAACTGTTGTCATGACTGTGCTTGACAAGTAACAGGTGATTTGATTGGTTTATGGTTGCTATGGTGGGCGTGGGAATAATTCAAATCAAGACTACACCAGAAAGCTGCATGGTAGCCTGGCATACCAAATCTACCTATTATAAGGATGATAAATCTATTAAAAAAAAAAACATGCACATAAAAAAAAAACTATGCATAATATCTGTCTTGATGGCATCAATCAGAAATAATGTTGTTAGTTTGGTATATTAACATATTTTTTGAAAAAGTGATGTTTTTCTTGGCGGCCCAATTTACCTTAACCCACTGAGGTAAAATGGGCCACATGGTTTCAGCTAAAATGGGCCATCATCTGTGACACTCACAAACACACATACACATGTGTTTGAGTGTGTGTGTGAGGGCGTGTGTGTGTGTGAGGGTGTGTGTGTGTGGGTGTGTGGGTGTGTGTGTGTGGCCTGGTAAACCCTATGTTATGGGGACAAAATGTCCCCACAAGGATGGCAATATCCGAAATCCTTGTTCGTGTGGGGACATTTTTTGGTCCCCATGAGGAAATCAGCTTATAAATCATACTAAGTGATGCTGTTTGAAAATGTAAAAATGCAGAATGTTTCCTGTGATGGGTAGGTTTAGGGATAGGGTTAGTGTAAGGGAATAGAATATACAGTCTGTACAGTATTAAAATCATTATGTCTATGGAAAGTCCCCATAAAACATGAAAACACAACGTACGTGTGTGTGTGTGTGTGTGTGTGTGTGTGTGTGTGTGTGTGTGTGTGTGTGTGTGTGTGTGTGTGTGTGTGTGTGTGTGTGTGTGTGTGAACAACAATAATCTGGGGCTGCCGGCGATGCAGCACAGGTTAAGGAGTTAAACCAGTTACTATTGTTGCCTTGGCTTTTGGCTTGCTTAGTTGGAGACGTTTAATATTCAACAATAGTATTGATCTGCCTTACTTAAGGTGGACGATGACACAATTTTCTTCTAGAAACAAACTGTTGTATCATTTTCATGTTATCACTGTGAAGCTGCTTTGATACAATCTGTATTGTAAAAAGTGCTATATAAATAAAGGTGACTATCGTCATAAAGGCCACAAAAGCAACACAAAGAAAGAAACCTGCAGAAAAATTGTCACACTGTTGCGGTCAAATATACTTCTATTATCTAGTCACAATAAAGCATTATTTGTCTATCAGGAGTATATGTTGTTGTTTCAGTCATGTATCTGTATTAAGTATAGAATGTTTCAGAATGTTCTGATCTACAGGTTATTTTCAGTGTTTGATTGACAGGTGAGTGGGCAGAGCTCCACTGCTGTCTGAGATGCATCAGAACAAATGAGCATTTACACTACAAATGCTTAGTGTTCTAAAGTAAGTAAACAGAGTATACTAAAGGCTCTGCACAGACAACCATTTGTGTAAAACTAAGTTTCTAAGTTGAAGAAGCCTTAAAATGTCCCAATTGGCATTTTGGTGATTATGTATTAATGTAGATGCAGTGTGATGAGAAAGACAGGCACTGATGTGTTTTGATATGTTTTAAACATGTCACATGTTTATGACTCTGTGCTGAAAACAGATGATTAGAAACCAGATATATTTAATGTTCTCATTGCTCAAAAAGGGTGATTCAAAAATGGGACGCTGACAAATATATTGACCAGCTGAGACATGTGCGGGCAGACAGACAGGCAGGCAGATGGTCTGGAGCGCAGACTCACGGGGAGAAGCAGACCTCGGCAACACTTTACAGGGACACAGAAGTGTGAGATCATGGTGGCTTTAGTCAGATCTGACAGACAGGTGACCCATGGTGAGGACTTAACTTTGTCAGACAGAAATGGAAAATTGTGCCCGCATGCACTTTTGATGTGATACTGATGGTATCTAGATGTTTTTCTCCTCAGCACTGAATAACTGTGAGAGAGACAGACAGGTCTGTTTCTCTGTCTTTCCATGCAGGTAGAGACTCATGAAAAGCCTGCTCTCAGCGTGACTCAAACCAGATGTGTGAAGATCCAAGCACAGCAACGAAACCTGCAAAAACACGATACGCCTGTATTTTGTCTTGCAGCGTGAGTTAATTTCCAATACAAATGGTAATTTCACATACACACACACACTTAAAAACATTTGGAATCTGATCTACGTGCAAACAAACCTAACACACCTTTGTTGGTTCAGCGATAATTACGCCCAAGTACCAGCAATTAAACAGGTAAATGTGAACTTAACTGAAGCTTTCATTTAAAACGGGAAATCTAAGTTCACGGACACATCAGCATTTTTATGAGGCAATAAAACAGTTTGAGAGAATGAACAGAAACCCCTGGGGTTCAAAGTGAGAGCTGCTAAAAGATTTCTTCTCTGGACTTTCCCCCTCTAGCACGTTCATAAAACATCATTACAGTTGACCTCAATCACGAGAATATGTTTCTTTGAAGCCCAGGCAAACTAACTAAGTCTGTTCCAGCTAAATAAACTCCAGACATGCACGCTTTTCAGTTCTGTAAGCTAGTCTGATAAGCACCGTTTCTGGATCATTCTGGATACTCTTTAAACATTTGAAGATTAAGGGCGAAGGCTTTTCTGTGAACTACATCCTATGTGATCTTTATCCTTAATTTCTTTATTGTTGGCCTTTACTGGAGGCCAAATATTCTAGGAAAACATTTCTAGGACCCAAGCTAATTCCAACAGAGGAGACCTGATTCAAACCTGAAACGACCAGGTGTGAGACTAGACACATGAAAATTATTATATTTTTGTTATCCTTCTACCTTATTTTTAACATATAGTGGGCACAGCCATTTTAAACTTGAATGTGCGTGGTTACCGGTGTCCGCCTCCAGTTATTTTAGCTGTGCAGTTTATTATCCTGCTTGATGTTGCAAACATGCTATTTTAATATATTATTGTAATCATAGACACAAACAGTTTCACTGTGTACTGCACTTAATTAAGCTGGTCGCACATCAGATGAGAAGCACCACGGCTAATGAAATGGAAATCTTGCATATAAGCTTACATCCTCTTTAAAAAAGAGAGAACCACATTTAAAACCAGAATATAGGGGCTCATAAATTGAAATAAATTAGGCTAAATATTTCAAAAAGCTTTCCAACCGTTAGTTTAGGGGTTGGTTAGAAGAATAGCCTACATGAATTAAATTTAAGTAATTAAAACAGTAAATCATTCCTGAAAATTAGTAATACAAATACAGAATTGAATAATAAGTATTAGAAAATAATATGAACTGCTAGTACACACACAAAACTAGGGTCCAAGAAATTGCAGTCCTGAAAGGTTGGATCATGACACTCGACTGTATGAGCGTTTGACCGCAGTGCCAGTGTCTGTTGATAGGCGGTGCTGTTTCACATGCAATCAGATGGCTAAAAATTCTCTTTGTGATTGATTGAAAGTGTGTGTCTGTTTCTTCTGAGGCGTCATCATAAACACTTCTAATTTAAAACGGAACTCAAGGCCTGTAACTGCAAACTGTATCCATGGCACACCATGATAATTTTTCATGGAAATTCGTTATGTGTCCACAATTACCAGTCAGAATATGTTCTAAAACTCGTTTTAATTAGAGGCTGTACATAATTACCTATAGTACAAGTTTAAAGCTAAAGTTTCAAGACTGTCTTTTGTAAGTTGCTTTGAATAAAGTACATAGGCCTACATTTGTTAACACATTATTGACTCAAACGGGTCCACAGATTTTTTTGTGATAACACATTAATCTGATTTGTGGTGTACAAAAACAAGCAGATGTTGATTGTCTCACTATGCTCACAACACTTTATTTTGATGTTCCCCTTTAGTCACTGTTGACCATGTAACATTACACCTACATGTCAAATTATTCCACTATTCATAACCCCTTATACCCTACCTCTTCCTCTAACAGTCTACTAATACTCAACTAATACTCTAATGAGAGTTAGTTGACATGTATTGTAGGTGCAACATTACTTATAGTCAAAAGAATGTCTAAAGGGGACCATCAAGTGTAACCATACTATATATATATATAAATATAAGTATACATTAATGTAGTATTTAGTGATCCATAAACCATGTTGGAGATCATAGATTTTGTTGCCAAATAAGTAGGTTTCTTCAAGCATCTTGGAGACGTTACCACAGTTCTTCTGGATTTAGTCTGTCTCAGTTTTTTCTGTTTCTTCACAGACTTGATGGCGGTAAGATCAGATCTCTGTGTGGAGTATATCAGCTGTTGTCAGACTCCTTATACAAAAATCTCATTGGATAATAACAATTAATGGATGTTTGGAAATGTAAACTGATATTTCTACTGACACACTACAGCAAAAGATATAAATAACTGGCTTAAAACTTGTTTTTTTGGGGTTAAAATAATAATGGGCCTAAGACAAAAGTCTTGTACAGTAGTGGAAAGTTTTCAACGACAACATTATACACCCTCTGACCCTCACTTTCACGGCAGAAAAAGAGTAATTGGCAAAACAGTGCAAATACAATAGGATTTTACCTTTACTGCTTGGACTGCAAACAAGACTAAAATAGACCAGGACTCTTATTTTACACTGAATCAACCAATAGTGTGAATTTGGGCCGGGACTATGTGTTTGTCTGACCAATTGAAGACTGCTTGAAAACAGCGGCCATGTTTGGAATACAAAAGCTTATAGCATAGCTTATACTCACTGAGTATAAGCGGCCATAGTACTGTACGGTACTGTACATTTGGTACTGTATATTTATTACAAAACTGAACTTTTAGTTTAACAGTAATGTTAGTTTAACATTATTCCACAATAAACAGTACACATGACCTCATCACTTTCCATGTATAATTTAGCAAGTGGAATGACCAGTAATCAGCTGGGAAATAAATATGGTAATGTAAAAAATTGTTCAAATCAATCAAATAAACAAAGAGATGAAAAATCAATCCATCTCACTGGAATAGGATGATGCATCTCACATTGCATTGTATAATATAGTGAATACAGTATTCCGCAGAAAATTCACAACCTCAGTATAACATACTACAGTAGCCTATGTTTTGCAGCAACAGTAAGATGTCACGGTAGACACGTTCTCTGTTCCTTCTCGTCTCGTGTTTATGTTGTGGTATGAATGCACGTGTGTAGTGGGCGTGAGTGTATGACATCACCTGATCCACTTCAGCTGATCCTCATTCACTTCACCAGCTGCAATCAATATCACCACTCTATTTATACTCACCGCTGTTCTATCATCTTTGTCAGATCGTTGTTTGATGTTGTCCGTGTTGGTGTCCCGGTGTTCAGTCCTGCCTCGTCTTCCTGTTCTTCGTCGTTGTCACTGGGTTCGTCTGTCGTCTCACCAACATCACCGCACCGCACCTCATCACGTCATCGGATCCTGACCACCAAAGTCCCTGCGTTGCTTGATACATCTGCCTGTACTGCCCATCATCATCTTCATTAAACTCAATTACTTGCATTTGTTTCCCGTCTTTATTCAGTGTCATGACATAAGACCTATTCCAAACATAGCAGGCGTTGTTTGCACTTCCATCTGGTGCCACTGTGGTGCAAAAATCTTTCAATTGCACAGCTATTTAAAATACACACAACACAGATGTAGAATAGAATATTTAATTGTTTTTGTCAAGAACACAACCAAATCAAGTTTACATTAACCTTTAGATTCAAGTTCAAAGGTTTGTCTAGAGGATGCTTAACTGAAAGCATAAAACACTCAGAAATGTTCTTTGTATTTTGCATGAATTTATTATAAACAGTAGTTTCTGATCACGGCCTTTGAAGGACATGTGCCCTGCAGGTAGGTCTGAAGTAAAAACCTGTTTTCCTCCGCCGTTATTCCCACAGAATGGAGCCCAAGTTTGCTAATTCTCTGAGCCCATGGAGGGCGGCAGATATAGTCAATGCGGGTGTTGGTGAGCTCAGACTAGCGGGAGTACAAATCCCTCAAAGAACTTAAGGCTGGCTGTAGTCCTCCGCTAGGCTGTGGTGGGAACCAAATCAAAGAAAAAGGTGCCTGTAAGGCAGATCAGCCTAGAGCCCAAATTGATTTACACACACACACGCAGGAGGAAGGATATGTACAAAACTACATGAACAACATTTAGTTGCATTTATTTCAATGATAACTGGAGGATGCTTTCAGATTAAAGAAGACATGTTGATGATCAAAACATATTTAACTTAATACTGCTTCCTCTGGTTATTTTTCAAATGCTGGACCTTATCACCTAAAACCTTAATACAAGAGGAAGCAAAGTCTGCTCCTCGCAAAGCATTTGAATAAGGCATTTAGACATCAAAACACACAAAACTTTCTCAGACATTTGAATTGCTAGCTGTGCACTTCTCGACGTCTCAAGCCAAATTTCTTGACTTCCCTGCTTTTGCTTTCTGAACACACTGATAAATCGCCTCAGACCATGTTCCACATCAAAAACAACAGCAGAAAAAGAGAGATTCACCTGCTCCCCTCTCTGCACGTCTAGATTCAGAGTGAATCGCTGAGCCACGATGGGGTTCAGAGATCAGCTTTGAAAATAAGGCCAGGGGTCGCAGTTCATCGTGGCTCAACACCCTGTGGCAACTGGAATAGTAATGTAGTTGCTGGGATCCGGGCCGGGCCGCTGTGAAGACTTCCAGTGGGGAGAAGCTATTGTTTATGGGCCTCTTGGGCCGGAGCAGAGCAGAGAGGCGATGAGCTCCTCCGGCTCCTCTCTATGCTGATGCTGGATTTCTCGGGCTCCTCTTGAGGAGTTCAGCATTTCTTTCAGCGTAAACTTTGGCCGTTTATTGTTTCTCACTGTGTCCTGCCCACCAGTGATGAATGTTCATTCTGAGCCAGGCGCCAAAAAGCAGTTTCTGAAGGAAGAAAACAAAGTACATCATGGTTTGCAATCTATCTTACAGAGTCCACAGATAATGAAGAATGCAAATAAAATATACATCATACAGAATGTGAATCACCAACATAAACCCAACCGGCAGATGACATCAGGAGTCGGGCTGAGCTAACACTTCTCTTGCGGTGTAGTGTTTGTGAATTTTAAGTATGAATAGAATAAAGGACCTACAGTACTATATTTTTCCCAAATAATCTATACAACAGCACTCACAGAATAATATATCCCACAATGTAATTATTAATCCCTTCTGTCTTCACTGTGACAAAGAAACCAGAAGCAGAGTCAGTCGCCTGACTGTTGAAGATACTTTCACCCAAAGTTGAAATAAATTAACAAGCTAGCTACATTTTATTTCAGAGATCGTTACCAAATGCCACTCACCGAGTTAAATATGTGATGAGGACTAGGGATGTGCCTGAAGCTGAATACCCTATTCGAAAATAATGCCTTCAAAATGAATAAGGAATTCTACTGAATAATAGGAAACATATATTTGTTAGATGCAGTCACACCTCGTGTTTGCTGGATACCTGGTGAGCAGGGGATAGTCCAATATTATACATAAACCTCTAAAATCACTATGCAATAATGAGTGTGTGAAGTGAATGAGTGTAAACTCTATGAATGAAATGAGCACAGCATGATCGCAAATCAAAAAGCCACTTTCTGTCTCTGTAAGCCTTTTAGATATCAGAACCTGCCAGGAGTTATATCAGCTAAGATACTGAATCATACACATTTTCTACTACTTGATATGTCTATTTAAATGTTTTAAACCTTTTACGATATGACACTATATATTTCTCTGTCTCACTCTCTTCCGAAGCCGGCAAGCATTTAAAATGAATGAAGGTAACAGAATTATGTTTAAAAGAGGCTTTTTATGTAATTTGACTAAGCCCTGCTCACTCTTGGTTTTATCCAAATACAGAATACAGATACAAATATTTGTAGATTGCTACAGATACAGATAGTATCGCTGCATACCTCTAATGAGAATTGTTGCGTTCTTTGTTTCGCATACTTCTTTTTCTCATTTAGGATCATGAATATGCCTGCAAAGTGTTAACGCTCTGTATGATGAATTGTGGAATGTGCGTGCAAATTTTGTATTACAATTATGATGTTTGCGGGTCAATATGACTCAATATGGCACCGACTTTTTTTAATGTTTTGTTGTGTCAGTTTCTCAACCACCCTCTAAGGGTTGTTACATAAGGTATGTATGTTGCATTAAAGACATCATTTTGAATTTTTTATGCGTGTTCATTTTGCTGGAATCAAACCAATGAGTTTGCTGTTGCCTCAGAAAAAACACACAGAAAAAGTGCTGTTTTGGTCACACCTTTTTTGTTTAAAATGTTAAAAAGTTTGAATAAATGTTAGCCACAATACTGTTAATAATATTTATAATTTGCATTGTACTGTATTTGTATAATATTTACAATTTGTATGATTTTGAAAAAAAAAAAAAAAAACTAGTTATATACAGTTTTTTTTAATCATATGTTCTTATGGTATTTTTTGTAATGTGTGAGAAATACTGATTTATTTTTGTTTTTCATAAGGTGATTTTTGGTTCATTGTATTGAATCCAATAACCCTAATCCTACATACAAATCGTGACAGAATTTGAACAAGGGATAAGCAATACATCCTGCATTATTCAGTATAAGTAGCGCCAGTATTCCCTTCTGAAAATTAATTGGCTTGCAATCCTGTAGCATAAACAACAATATCCTGGAGTTACACAAACTGTGGTGTCATTCCTTTGTGGTCTAGCAAACATTTGTGAGTTTGACACATGTATAAGCTCAGAAAACCAATAGTTACATCATCACAATTAGCTGAAAACAGCACTGGCCACAACAAGGGGTCATGTGACCATGTATTCCATACAGTCACTACGTTCTCAGAGCAGCCGGAGCCAAGATTTAATCTAAACCATGTCATCAACGTGCCACATATACACATTAAATTACAGCACACTGCAGTAATTGGTCACGTCGGCATGAGTAAAGGTGAATGTATAGGGTCTCACAGCAGGAGTTGTGTCCAGCCTAAATGAGTCAGTAGGTGCTGCTGGGGTCTCTGTAGAGACTGAGAGGAGTCTGTGGTACAACCACAGGTTTGATTTGACCATTATGACTAAACATCATTCAGACTTTCTGCACACAACGCCTAGAAGAGGAGCATCACACACTCATAAATTGTCACTTCTCTGACAGATGCGAGACCCTAAACATGGAAACTTGAGCATGTTTGCTAGTCAGTGACATCCTTCATGTTAACAAGCGAGGACTGCTTATGTGAAGTTGTGCTGGTGGCCTGAATCAATCAGGCTGGGCCATCTTCTACAAATATAATGAGCATTGACGTGTCAAATGTAATATTTTTCAAAAATCCTTGAAACTATTATTGTTTCGGAGGCTCCTTATGGTGAAGGAATTCCATAAAAGAGTGAAAAAGAGTGAGCTATTGCCATTTGTGACTAATTTAGTAAAATTAACTATAAATAAAAGATGTAATCCAAAAAGTACCCTTTATCATATTCAAAAGTCCTCATTAGGCATTCAAGCCAAGTCTCGTTTCCTCTCCAAATGCAATTAAGTGTGAGCCTTTAAGGATAAAGTAAGCTTGTTAATAAGTTCACAGAGTAATGAAAAACAGCCTTTTCTTTATTGCTGAAGTGAGAATATTGAATCTATTAACAGGGCTGTGAAACATCAGCGACTCTGAGCAGTGCACCTGCCAACTTCTTGGGGTTAAAAATGGAGCCATGTGTTTTTCTCATTACACATGGAAACCTCAGCCCTGACATCTGGGATCTTCATGACAAATAAACAGTTATGATTAAATATAGCGTACTGATGTTGACTATATGGCTGTTCATGCAAAGTTTAAGTGCTGTCAATGGGAAAAGTCCTTGCATTGAGATGGTGAAAGCAAAAGTTATTCAGGGAATTTTAAGCTGTAGAAATGTTAAGCCAAGAAAGGTCAAGTCAAGTCAAGTCAAGTGTATTTATATAGCGCTTTTCACAATATAAATTGCATCAAAGCAGCTTCACAGTATCAATCAAATAACATAACAATGTTTGTTTCTTAGTGGAAAAAACATCCACGTTTGGTAGGGCTGATCAATGGTATTAATGCTTGGTTAATTAATTTGAATATCCCCAACTGAGCAAGCCAATGGCAACAGTGGCAAGGAACCGAAAAACTCCATCAAGTGACCTACTGGTGTCCTAAAACTCCATCAGGTGACTTCATGGAGAGAAAAAAAAAAACCTTGGGAGAACCCAGGCTCAGTCGGGGGCCAGTTCTCCTCTGGCATTTATGAACTAGAGGCCGGATTTACAGTAACTGTAATTTGATACAGAATTTTGTTTTATTTTATCACTTCGGTGTGGGTACGCGAACCGGAATCACAACGTTTTATCTGTAGAGTGGGAAAGGGATCCTCCATAGGGAGAGGCTAGTTGGTACTTCAGCACTGCGTTGTCATTGGGTCCAGGCAAAGCTCCTAGTCAGATCTGGATACGGCCTGGATCCGGTAGGCTGCGGGAAAACCTCGGGATAAACAAAGACACTAAAATTAGCGTAGATGCCATTCTTCTTATGATGACGTAACGAGTACATCAAGATTTAAGGGAAGTGTTCCCAGTTCCGGCTGACCTAATCTATGCAGCCTAACATTGAATTATAGAAGTCTATAATATATTATGTGTATGCTAGGTCAAAGAGATGTGTTTTTAGTCTAGCTTTGAACTGACAGAGTGTGTCTGCTTCCCGGACAATGGTAGGAAGACTGTTCCAAAGTTTTGGTGCTAAATAGGAAAAGGATCAACCGCCAGCAGTCATTTTTGATATTCTAGGTATTATCAACTGGCCCGAATTTTGAGATCGCAATAGACATGAAGGACTATAATGCGTTAAGAGCTCGCTCAAGTACTGCGGAGCTAAACCATTTAGTGCTTTGTAAGTAATCAACAACATTTTAAAATTTATACGATGTTTAATAGGCAGCCAATGCAGTGTTGACAGAACCGGGCTAATATGGTCATATTTCCTGGTTCTAGTAAGAACTCGAGCTGCAGCGTTTTGGACCAGCTGTAGTTTATTTATTAAGCGGTGCATGTAAACCTATTACAACATATACCTTGGGAAAAGTTAGGGTTAGGTTAGGGACAATCTGAGGACACAACAAAATCAAGGATGCTGATGTCATACAGCTTCATAATGGCAATTCAGTCAAATAATGGCAATCGAATTTCCACAACTTTTCCAATGTGTTTGGACCCTGAGGATTGTTGCTTGTGGATACATTTTCATATTATGATGAGAAACAATTATTCAGTATGTTCTTCCACAGTATAAGAGCAAATTCCAAAAACTGACATCATTCCAGCAGCCGCATATGCAATATAGGAGGCATATGTAACGCACAGCGGTAATAAAGCATTACACTCGTAGTATTGCTCTGGGAGTCTGTCAGTGAGAAAGAGCCTGAAAATGGCTGTGGAAACAATTTCCTCCGTGCCTCAGGCCAGAGATTAAAAAGTGTCAATTATAAATGATGTCACTCTCACTTACCATGAGGAGCGTTTATGCATGAGGCTATCTGGGAGATTGAGTGGACGGCAGCGGATGATTTCAACATTGCCAGCAGCCGTCTCTCTGCTCCACTGTCCACTGCTGGATGTGACAACTGACACGTAATGAATTGCGTTTGCCAAAAACAACAGTTTTATGCACTAACATTGTTTATTGACTTTTACAAACCCCATGCAAACTGCAGAATCAGTGGAAATGTGTCTGTACAACCTGACAGTTTCCACATTGGTTCAGCTTCTGGAGGGAGCGCAAGCTGCTATTTGTTGATCTTGTTTGTCAAGTTTGCGCTAAAGCTCTGGCAAAGTGCTTAACTTCAAATTCAAGGACATTTGTTTCTTCTTGGACAGGAGCCATTTTCATCAGAACCGTGTGCACAAAGCAGGCTTATTTAGCAACTGATGTGTTGCTTTGAATATGTGGCCCCCCTTGAATCCAGATGTCAGAATAAAAGAATGCCTGCACCCTGCGAAGGTCTTCTTTCTCTGTCCCAGAAAACCTGAGAGGGAAGTGAATTCCCACTGAGCAGGAGCATGGATCATGGTAATTGCCAGCGGTACCTTGGGGCCAGAGCAATGAGCTCATTATTTCTCCCAAAACCCTTAAGTCTCGCAAAACAACAGCCGGCCGACTGTGGCTCTCGGTGGGAGTCGTGGGCGTGTGTTTGTGCATGTCGGTGTCGTCTTCCAGACATCCACTCTGCTGAAGTGTCTGGAAGTTCTTATTGTTTTCATGATAACAAGTAAGTATAATATAGCTAATTTCAAAATAAAAAATAAAAATAAAAAAAACATTTCTCACACAGTCTCACGTATCTGACATGAAAAGCAACGCATTCCCTTTTTGTTGTATCTCTCTCTTGGTGAGGTTTCCTACAGTATCCATCCATCTATCTATCTTTATATCCATCCATCATCTCTCTAAAAGAACAATATCTCTTGCAAAGTTTTCACAGATCCCAAGCAGAGGAGGCTGTCCAGAGAGCTGATGTGAATGGGAAAGCTGACAGTCACCTTGTCACTGGCATTGGTCAGAGCCCAACAGATATAATGCCAAGTGGAGCTTACATAGTGTTTAATAGAGAGCCCTTTGAAAACCAATGCAGCTTAATATATCTACTAAACATGGCAATTCAATCAGAAAAATTCACTAGTTTCTATTTTTGCCACTTTATATTAGGTGTCTTTAACTACTATATAATTGTACAATGTACTTTGTTTTATTGCAAAACACTTGTGCTGCTATTGAGGAGGGATACGGGTGAGGCTGGGATAGGTTTGGTGGTATGGGTAGGTTTAAAGTGTAAGGGAAGGGTCAACAGTGTAATAATAGATGTAATTACATGTAGGCATTTTTAAAAATATATGTGCAGTATAAAAACGTACATAATAAGTGCACTTTATCAAATGATTAATTTAAATATTATTAATATACACTTAATATAAAGTGGGGCACTATTATTATTTAATTTTGTTTTTGTATTCACAAATACTGTATAAGAAACATTTTTAAAATTGTATGCTTTTAAGAGCTCTTTTAAGATAATACAAAGACATGTTTGTTACTTGTTTAAAAACGCAACAATGTTATATTTATTTATGGACACTCTAGACACTATTTTACTGGAGTGAGCGAAAATGAAGTAAACAGAATGATTTTAAACTGTTTTGTATTTGAACATTTTCATTTCCACAATTAGATTAAATGTGCAGTAGAACATCTGGGTAAATGCTTACTTTAGCCTGATAGCACTAAAAGCGTACGTCCCACCCTCCCTGCAAATCGCCATCCAAACCCACGCCTCCTGAAAGCATGAATGCGCACAGCCCAGAAGACCGGAGACAATATTACTGCAATACCAGTATCATGTGTCATTCACCGGTGAGAAAACTTTATAGTACAGTTAGTAACATTACTACAACTACAATACCAAACGTAAACAAATTCTTAAAAACAGAATTAGATGCAGCAAGTTTTCGGTTTGTTTAGCTAGCAAAACTTGGCAGTGTGTAATAAACTTGGCAGTCTGCCATTCTAGTCTGCACAGCGTATGTGAACGCGCTGATGACTTGTGTCTGCGGGAACAGCCTGCGCAGTGGTATGCAAACACACATTGACCGACAGGTAACACATGCTATAGGACCGTTCGGACCCAACACAACGATTAAACAAACATTCTACAGACGACATAAATTTATAAAAATACATTTGGCTTAACAGGAGACAACAACCAGCAAAACAAAAAACTAAAATTTAACTTAATATTAAATTAAATTGAAGTTAAATTTTTGTTGTGGACACACTGCTTTTGGACACTTTTCCTGTGGCGCATGTTATCCCAGAGGAAAGAACATCTCTTTAACATCTCAAATATTTCTCCTAAATTAAAATGAGGTTACTTTAACATCAATTGGAGAATCTTGAATCTTGCTTGACTCTTGACTCTTGCTTCTAGCTTCTCATACTTCGAACACTCTCACAACGGTCTCCTTTAGTAAAGATATCATCATCACACACTGTGCTCATATTTTTCTCCTTAGCTAGATACTCTGGATCGCTCACATATGTCTCTTCTAAAGATTAAGAAGAGATCTCAACAACATCACATACTGTGCTCAGATTTTTCTCAGCTAGAAGAGCTGTCACATTTGTCTCATTTAATGTAAAGTCTAGAAAAGACCTCAACAACTTTACAAATTGTGAACAGCTCAAGTACTTCTAATGCACCAAAGTAATAAACAATCCATAAATTCAGAGTTTGAGCCTATATTGAGAGTAAAGTCATGCAGAAATAAGTTCAACATTAATTTTAATTGCTGACACACAATAAGAGAATTGAGCTGTTTATGTGCATAGGGCACATCATTTGTTCTTGGAAATAGTAATGTACCTTGACGCCTTTATCAAAACTAACTTAAAAAAAAGTTTTACTACGGGAAGAGTAACCCTGGAGCTTACTTTGGTAAAAGGCACATTAAATGTCTTACGTATGGAAGTAAAATAATGCCAAATGTTTTTGAAACAAAAAGCCTGTTGAATTGTTGAATTGAATTGTGAAAAAAAATATGTACTACTTAAAAAATATGCATTACATTAACCCTGCTTGTATTTTAATGCATTGTATTTTTAGGGTTTGCATTTTTATGGGCTGAAATTTAGCATGGTTGAATATTTAAGCTGTGAATATTTAAATTCAAAACATTCCAAACACATTTTCATTAGGGGGATATTCAAAATAATTAACCAAGCATTAATACCATTGATCAGCCCTACCAAACGTGGATGTTTTTTCACTAAGAAACAAACATTGTTATGTTATTTGATTGATATTGTGAAGCTGCTTTGATGCAATTTATATTGTGAAAAGCGCTATATAAATACACTTGACTTGACTTGACTTGATTAGTAAAATTTCAATAATCCATATTCACCTTTCATATTTCACTTCCAAAATATTCAACCTGATTAAAAATACAACCTATAATATTCAACAGGCGGTTTTATGTGCATTTTATTTAGCTTTGCAAATTCACTTCCACAAATTCAGTGGTTCAAATTCGACAGTAAATTCAAAGTTGACGTCCAGGAACTGCAGGAAAAGCAGTAGATTACCGAGCATAATCTCCATCTGCTGTTAGTCGATCTCATCAGCAGGGGGTGCAAGCGCGTGTTGTTGACGAAGACCAGAGCAACAGTTAGAGCAAGCCATAAAAACTCATTTTCAACAATTGAGCATGCATTAAGTTTTTTGTGATGATTATATGGGTCAGTATATATGCGGAAAAGATGATAAAGGCACAAAATCTGTTTTTATATTTAATTCATTAACTTCATTGTCACTTTCCCTGTGTAGCCTTACATGTTATCAGCTTTTTCTACCATGAACGGGATTATAATCGGTTTCCCTAAATATCTCATCATAAGGATTCCCCTTCCATCAGGACAAAACGCTTAACGTTGCTTAATGGACTAATATAGTGATATAAAAGGCCAAACTCGCACCTTATTGGGGAAGTATGCCTGCCTACATACATGTTAATATTCCTACATACATGATTAATCTGGGAAGGGTCATAGCACTTTCATATTGTTGTCCTATATTGTTAGTTTAACTGTAACGTAAGTCGCTTTGGATAAAAGCGTCTACTAAATGACTAAATGTAAAATTGGCTTGACATTCGCACATTTAGGGACCGTCTCTAAAGTAACATTGGTAGTCCTATAGGCCTAAATGTTTCTAACTTGAATTTATTTGAATAAATTGCGCATTATGCCTGCAATCACCTACATGAACACTTTACGGTTGGGTTTATGACTGCAAGTCATTCTCTTCAAATTCTATTGAAGTTAGAAACGTGTATACCAATGTCGTATGTAATTTTAGAGACGGTCCTAAATGTGCGAATGTCCAATGTCAAGCCAACTTATGCCAGTATCACTGAGAAACACTCAGCTTTAAACTTTGCGCGTTAAGTTCATATTCTGAGTCCTTCTGCTTGCCTGCGAGTTTGGTCTTTTATATCACTGTATTAGTCCATTAAGCTACGTTAGACGTCTTATATGTCCAGCAGGGGAATCCTGACTTATTGAGGGAAACCCTAGTACTGCATGCAGCACAATCCCCGCAATATAAGCTTGAGGCAACTAAACAACCAATAGATATGTCAAACTCAAATGTAACATTGGATCATATATACATCCGCATCGGGGGAATAACATTATAATCTCGTAGATGCATGTAGGCTACACAGGAAAAGTAATCGTGAAGACACAATTTCACATAAAAGATAATCACAATCACAGATACACTTCCATTGTTGTAAATGAGTTTTTATGAATGAATGGCTTGCTCTAACTGTTGCTCTGGTCTTCGTAAACAACACGCGCTTGCACCCCCTGCTGGTGAGGTCGACTAACAGCAGATGGAGATTATGCTCGGTAATCTACTGCTTTTCCTGCAGTTCCTGGACGTCAACGTTGAATTTACTGTCGAATTTGAACCACTGAATTTGTGGAAGTGAATTTGCAAAGCGAAATAAAATGAACCGAAAGTGAAATATGAAAGGTTAATATGGATTATTGAAATTTTACTAATGAAAATGTGTTTGGAATGTTTTGAATTTAAATATTCACAGCTTAAATATTCAACCATGCTAAATTTCAGCCCATAAAAATGCAAACCCTAAAAATACAATGCATTAAAATGCAAGCAGGGTTAATGCAATGCATATTCTTTTTCCAAGTAGTGCAATTCAACAGGCTTTTTGTTTCAAAAACATTTGGCTGTTTTTTACTTCCATACTTACGACTCAATCCTTGAGCAATTTTATTATTAATGCGCAAAATCTGGCTTTTGTGAATGCACACTTTTAGAATGAAATCTATGGCGGAAAATCAATGCCTAAAAGAAACGAGTGCCCAACTGATGCTGGCGCGCGTGGTAAATGACTTCCGTGAGAGGATAACAGATCTACACGCAAAGAAACGGGAACTCGCAAGCTCATTCAAGCCCTGCGCATGCTCATTCCCCACGCTCTCGCGCTTGATCTTCTCGCCTGCTGCTTTTGCTAGCTCAAACACTTTTTGACAGTCAAAAGGCGGGACTTTTTCCGGAAGTCAGATGTGATGCCTGTCCAATGAGCCGTAATTCACTTGACTTGAGACATGAGACATCACTTAATTTGTTTTATTTATTGTGGTTTATTAATGTGTAATGTGATTTAATGCATTGTTAATGTAGAATAGATTCTTACCAGATACTTTATTAACAGGAAGTCTTACTAGTGATTGCATTGTGTTGTAAAGAGACTGTAATGATGCATTTCCATGGTTATTAGCATTGTAAATTTACTAAAATTCATATACATTTTTATGTAATATTGGGAAGTAACCAATTATATTTGAGTCCTGCCCCTTGACTGCCAAAAATAAAAGTGTTTGAGCGAGCAAATAGCAGCAGTCGAGAAAAGATCAAGCACGAGAGCGTGGGGAATGATCATTCGCACGCACGAGGGTTTGTATTGCGTGCAGAGGAGATGCCAGCATCAGTTGTGCGCTCGGTTCTTTTAGGCATTGATTTTCCAGCATAGAAATCTACGGTAAGTTTTATATATGAGGCCCCTAATAACCAGCCAAGCGCTGACCCCTTTATGACACACACACACACACACACACACACACACACACACACACACACACACACACACACACACACACACACACACACACACACACACACAATAAAAAATGTAACAAACATCTGTGGTTGATTGTTCTCTGCCCAATGAGGCAGTCACTCGTCTCATTGGGCACTTTATTTATGACAGAATACTTTAATAGACTGAATTCAGACTAGATTCATTCAATCAAACCATCCATCGATTAAAATGATGACAAATTAATTAGTTTAGTCTGACATTTTATTGGGGCTCCATTTGCATTTTATTTTATTTTCGTTTACTTGATGAGCTTCATTCATGAAACACAAGTAGAACTTTATGAATCATTCTTAAAACATTTCCTAAGTAAACCTGCAGATTCAATTCTATGCAGCATTTTACACAACATTCAAAGCAGGACTTATACAGAAATTTGTTCTGCTCATATTTTTCACAGCTAGTTTTTGTCTCGTCTTGTAAAAGTTAACAGTAATAACCTTGATCCTGAGTTTTATTGCCAGAATGGATGTAAACCAGTGGGTTAGTAAAGTCCGATCAGCCCTTGAACTAACATTCCAGAAGCATCTTTCTTGACTGACAGTCATTCAAAGTAAACATGTTTTCTGACAAAATCCAATGAAAATGGATACATTTTCATTTTATTATATTTGATACTTTGCTGACTGATGCTCTTCCCGAGGCTTTTCATGTTGGTCTGCCACAGCTCATCACTGCCTCTAATGAAGATCTGAGACTGCTTGTGTCATTGTGCTGTCATTAAATCACATGACATTTATAGCTCAGGTGAGTGGCTCAAAAGCCTCTGTGCCTAGAACTGCACCGATTAGTTCATCAGCAGAGCAGATATTGAGAGCAAGTTCCCACACCCCTGCCTCTCGGTCGGCTAAAACCCAAGGATCAGTTGCCTGCCTGAACACCCATGGTCGCGGCAGGCAGCAGACGCAGGCCCTCTGGCTTTCATATTCTGGAGCAGGGAGCAGGCGGTGGGAATTAGACCGCTTCGTCTGCTGCTTCCAGTGGATGAAATCTCTCTTTCATCCTGCGCAGTGGCTCTGGCCGCTGCTAAATTTCCCTGTATGATGTCCACTCACTCTTTCCACACACAAGACCTTTAAATGGAGCTGCTCTGCCTTCATCTCCTCACCATTAATTACAGCCACTGCCCTGATCTCTGACAGCGAAACAGACGATCATCATTAAAGATCTCAATCACTAACTGAACACATTTCACATGGCGTTTGATCCTCCAGATTTAAGTGGTTTACGTCATAACATAACATTATATCAGATGTGTCTTCAAAAAATCCTAAGATAAATAAAAACAGATACACTTTAACATAATTTGTTAATGCATTAACTAACATGAACTAACAATGAGCAATATATTATTACAGCTTTTATTGACCTTTTTTAATGTTAGTAAATTGAAAAGTTTTTATGTCTGATTAAGGTCGCTGAATAAAAATAAAAATTCCACCTGAGAAAACAAAAAGAGAAAAGAAGAGACTTTATGATGTTAGTTTAGTTTTTTTTTTTTTACTTGCATAAGTAAGTGTTTCATAAAGGGTTTCTGAATATGAATATCATGTATTTCAGTAGGGCCCTTATTAAATCACAGCCATTTGTTTTAATATAAATACTGCTCTCTTGACATTTCTTATAATTAGTAATTACCATGTTATCATTTCTGAGAGATGAAATGCAATGCTCTTAATATTTTGAGCTATATTTACTGCATTAATCTTGCAGAAATAAAAAATCAGGATGTAAGACATACAGAACATACACTACGATACAGTAAAAATATACAGTAAAAACAGTATTGTTGTGAAATAATATTACAATTTAAAATAATATATTTAAAAATGTAATTTATTCCTGTTATAGCACAGATGTATTTTTAGCTTTATTTCTCCAGTCTTCAGTGTCACATGATCCTTTGGAAATCATTATATGCTAAGATTACTTATCATTATCAATATTTAGTATCATTATCATTCTGAAATGTGGAAACTGTCAATTTATACAATACCCTGTTTCTCTTCCCACTAAATACATTTATTTGTCTACTTTATATAGAAATAATATTATATTGCAGCTTGGCTGCAGTAATAATCACAGAATTGATTTCCCCCAGGGGGAAATATTAATATATTAATCAAACTGATAAATCTACTGATCTTCCAAAAGCTTTAAAAGTGAACAAAAGAATAATTACACACAAGGTTAATATAGTTAATATGTTTAATAGTCATTTTATTTCAGCTAGTTTGATATACTCTAGTAATTCGTTGTTCTTAGATGAACAGGGAATTGATGAGTCAGCCTACTATAGGGAATCAGATTTATTTTCCTTTACCCCTATATTACCCACCCAAGTTCATAAACTACTCTCACATTTAGACAGTTTATAAAAAAAAAAAAAGTCTTTAAAAGTGTCTTCAGATATTATTGCCGAACCTATTGCGTCGATTTTTTATCTGAGTCTATCCACCAATGTAACTCTGCCATCCTGTAAATAAGCTATGGTTATACCATTACTAAAAGGAGTTGATCCCTCCGATTTTGAATAATTATCGCCCTTTTTCTAAACTCCCGGTTTTAACAAAAGGTTTTGAATCTATGGTAAATGATTAAATGAAAAAATACCTAGACATAATATTTTAAATACATTTCAGTCTGGTTTTAGAGCGGACTATAGTACGACAATAGCTACTACTTAATAATGATTTTATCACTGCTCTAGATAAGAGACAGCCCTGTGCAGCCTTATTTGTCGATTTGACAAAAGCGTTTGACTTAGTGGATCATGCTTTACTGTTATAGAGGCTTAAAAGTATAGGCCTCGGTTGAGTTGGTATGTGTTGCTGTAGATAATTACACCTCATCCATGCTAACAGTCAAAAAGGGTATCCAGCAAGGTTCTTTACTGGCACTACTTCTTTTTTCTATTTTTATTAATGAATTAGGGCAGCAATTGTTATGCTGACGATACAATTATTTATTCAGCGGCATACCCTTTGTCTCAAGCTGTTAAAATTCTTGAGGATTATTTTTATACTTTTCAGCTTACTTTACTAAAACTGAAGTTATATTTAATGTAAATAATGTAAATAATGTAGACAACACAAAGTAAATTATTTTTACATGCAGTCGTTTTATCACCACTGCTCCGTCTATTCTTACTATTGATGAGGCTTGATAAGAAGTTGGTATGTGATGTTCATATTAACTACTTGGTGAAAAGACTTAAACCAAAATTGGGTTTTCTATTTCTGAGAAAAAAAAAATCCATTTGGCCTAGAAAGAGAATTTTTCAGTTTTTTTTATTTTTTTACCCATTTTAGACTATGGTGATGTTATTTATATGTTTTTATATTCCATCAAAGATGGAAATCACATATGTTAGTATATACTGTAAAGGCATTGCTCAAATTACATTATTAGTATTTTATACTTATGTAGAAAGAACTATAGCACCAGATCATCAAGTGGAATTAAATTAGAAGAACCTAGGATACACTCAGAGCACGGAAAATCAGCTTTCTCTATTATGCCTCATGGCTGTGGAATGAATTTCAAGCTATTATTCCACTAGAAACAATTCCTTCTTTGAATACGTGTAAAATGAATAAACCATGTTGCTGTTTTAATTAATTTGTTGATTTATGATTCATGTATTTTGCTTTAACTGTTTAACATTTGTCTTGTGTGTTATACGTTTATGTGAAGTTTCATGAAAAAATTTTAGTACGGCCATTTTGGTCAGGACTCCCAGGAAGAAGAGATTTCTGTTAATCTTAACAGAACCTTCCAGGAAAAATAAATGATAAATAAAATAACATAAAACTGAAAGAACAGGAGAAAACACAACCAACAAAACACCTCGCCGAAAAACAAAAGAACAGAATGAACTGACTGAGGGCTTATATACATACAAAGATAATTAATGTAGAAACAGGACAGGTGCGTTGAACTACCTAAGAGACTAACTGAAAAACAAATGACAGTGAACATGGCCAAACCAAAACTGAACTATGCACTGAAGGACTGAACCAAAACACTGAAACTAAACTGAACAGAAATATAACCCTGAATGTAGCTCCCCCAGAATGCACATCCTCACGCCGTAAATAGTCCATCTTAGGAGGGAGGAAGAGGGCTCTGGTGGAGGACATGGAGCTGGAGAGGGACATGACCCAGCAAGGATCTCCTCAAAAAAGTCATGGGGACAACGGATGGAAACGGAGCCGATGGAAAGGAAGCCCAGAGTGCAGACAGAGAGCAGATAGACCAGAACACCATGCAGGCTTCGGAGGCCACGAAGGTGCCATAGCGACAACCCCCCGAGGTGGAACCAGGGTTCCGGAGGGCTGAGGCGGAGCCAGAGCAACTGAGGTGCGAGGTGGTGCCGGAGGGAGGGCTTAGCCAGATGGAGCTGTAGGAGTGGGTGGAGAGAGGGAGCACAGTGGACGGCTTGCAAGTCTATGGTGCAGGTGAGGCGATGTCCGACCGAGGTGGAATTGCATTATCAAGGGATGCAAGTTCAGCCGTAAGTCTGATGGTCCCAGGTGAACCAGAGGGAGGGAGGAGCCAAGGCGGAGTGACAGGATCAGTGGCTGAAGGCAGAGCCAGGGGATACCTTCTTACAGGAGGAGCTGGATGTCGAAAGGCACAAGGTGGATCCAGGCCACAGAGGAAAGGCAAAGGAGTAGGAGGAGCCGAGGGACTGACGGGAGACAGCAGAGGAACTGGCTGAAGATTAAAGAGGAGGTGAGAGAGGGAGGCTAGGAGGGATCATAGAGACTTGGAGCTGGGCAGGACCAGTGAAGACGCAGTTCACCAGCACCAACTAAAAAAAAGAAGATCCCCAGAGGACCAACACCGGGCTAGCAAGCCTTTGTGCGCTCGTTGATGCTGGTTTAGTAGAATGTGCACAGTGAACAATCGGGATAGTCAGTAAGGCTCGCCAGATGGAGGAATCTTTGAGTGTCGTCCTCGTGTCTTTGCTGCTCCTGCTCGAGGCAAAGCAGCTGGACTGCCGGTAAGTCCATTTTCTCTTGTATCGGTTCCGAGATCTGTCACAGCTTGGCTGCAGTAATAATTGACCTACAAATAATTGTTCGGAAAGAAACTAACTTTAAAATAATAATCAAACTTAGACTAGCACAGGAGAAAACACAATCAACAAACGATATCACGGAACAAAGAACAGAATAAACTGAGGGCTTATATACATACAGAGATAATTAATGTAGAAACAGAACAGTTGTGGTGAACTAATTAACTACCTAGAGAACAAATGACAGCAAACATGGGCAAACTGAAATTGAACAAAGAGATCAAAGCCATGCTTAATTTTCATCTGACAAATTAAGCAAACTTGTTGGCTAAAGGATAAAACAACACAGACACATCAGCATTTCTGTATAAAATTTCGACAATAATATCCTATGTACTTAAGAAAAAAGCCATCATACTGACCAAGAAAAAGAAATAATATTTTATAGTAATTCATTCAAATAAACTGGTGCGTCATTATTATTACTGCTAGCAGGCACAGACTGTCTGAGCCGCTTGCGTCCATCAACAGCATTCATTTGCAGAGTCGTACAATGTCAGGAAAGTACTTGGCATGCATTCCTCATAATCCATGAGTGGATTAATGGAGATGTAAGTAGTCCTTCTACAGAACCAATTATATAAACAACATGATGGTATTAGCACATAAAAGGGCCATTAAATTGAAGAGACCAAGCAAAAGATGTTCTCCCAAACAAAGTACTCAAAAGTTCTGATCATACAGAGTTTGTTCAGATATGAAGTAAAGACTAGGTTATAAAAAAAATCAGTTCAATTCTATATCTGTTTTTTTTTTTTTTTTTTTTTTTTTTACATGGTTATCAAGGTGATTAGTCGTAGTTGATGTCTGGAAATGTTTAAGGCTTCAGTCATAAATATTAATTATGTACATTAATGTCACACCTGTTGGTTGGTTGATTCAGAACGATCAGGCTCGAAGATAAATAAAGTCAATTTAATTGAAATAAAGAAACAAACAGAGAGAACATCAAGGTAGCAATGTTAACACAAGACAAAAAAAACAGAATCTAACTGAGGGTATAAATACACAGTGGTAATGAGGGACAGGTGAAACTTATTATTTACAATAATAAATAATTAGACAATGAAACAATGAATGAATATGGCAACCCAGGAAGCAGGAACTAAACACACTGGTACAGAACACCGGCAAAATAAGACAGAAGAATATCAAAATAAAGGTCCATGGACCCAGACACAGAGAATTTGTGATATTAAAATGATCTTTATTCATTTATTTTAATTGTCTGTGTCATGCAAAATATTACGTTGCCTCTTGCACAGTTCACAACACTTTCAAAGTGAAATATCCAGTAAGTGGCACTAAAAGCATGTTCAGTTTTATCTGAAACAGATGAATGTGAATCTGACAACATTTTATATCGTACGTATCGTGGCAGTTCGGAAATGAAATGTCCAGTGACTGGCACTAAACGGTTAATGCTCTATCGTGTTTGAAAATAACGTACCACCAAAGGGTGGTACAAAAGCAAACGCGAGATAAAAACACATTTGCTAAAGCATCCATGCCATTTTAGCTTGCTTTTATTCATCTTTGTGCACTTTTATCATGAAGTGCTTCACAGGACTCGAAAGCTCCACATCACAAGAGCACTGCTACATAAGAAAAGCCACACATATGTGATGCAAACATCTACATTTGTTAGTTTACAAATGATGCACAAAGGTAAAAGTGTTTTGAGCACATAACATAAAAATAAGTCTTTATTAATAGATAATCTGCCTTGTAATCATAATTTTGAGTGAAAAGGATTAAAAGTTGTTGGTGTTTTACTAACTCTAGTGTTCTTTTCAGATGGAAATTGCAGTGATTTGTATGTTTTCGGTATGCGTTTGAATTTTTGCAAAGATGTAAAGGCACGTTTTTCCAATGAGGTTATGTATTTGATTCATTATATCCATGTCAACACTAACCCTAACAGAAATAAAGTAAACAACAACATTAGAATGAGAACCTTTCAACAGCACATTATGCCATCAAATAACCTCTGCTTTAAAGTTAAACTGCAGCTGTACATCTGTGAATGTATATCAGGAGTGAGGATACAATTCACTTAAAATACATAATTTACTGTTACTATTATATAACTCATTATTATAAGTACAAAACATACAATACATCACTTTAAAATAAAGTGTTACCTAACGATCATTTCTTTTTCAGCTAAATGCATTTTGTCTTAAGGATATTTCTATATTTTTATACTAACAAAGGAAGTGATGACCCGCACTCCCACCACAGTACTGTAATTCAGCACCTGGCCAGACGGCTGGTGGTTTTGATTCATAGACAGCCCATCAGCACAGTTACATGTGATCTTCCCAAATGCTCCTACATACTGGAAAACTCCTCACAAATACTTGATGTGTTGAACGGATCCAAAGCAGCTGTGTTGGGGGAGGCAGAGCATAAGACAGGGAAGCAAGTGGGAGAGAGAAACGGGAAGAGGAAATGAGAAGGACTGAGAAATCAGACAATTGCTTAATAAATCCAGACATATAACTGAACAATGAAGAAGTTACAACTCTTAATGTGAAACGGCTAGTCAAAGCCACAACTAAGCAGTGTTTGTGTTCCTCCTGGTTCAGAGCAAAAACAGGGTGTTCTGTTTACCCACAAATCACAATAATAATTGTTAAGCTCTTTATTTGCAGGGAGCGCAGAACCATTTACATTTTTCTTCCTCGAGTTGTTGTTGAATAGGTGTAAGGTCTCCGGTTTTTTTGGAGGGCGCTCTTCACCACAGGAGGAGACGCATGAGGAGTGCGTGAGTGATGATGTGAGGGCAGTCACATGACCAAACAGGAGCCAATGAGATGAAGGGAATTCAGGTTCACTACAAAGTTTAGTGGGTCAAGCCCAGCTGTGGACAGATACAGCCAATGAGATGCCGAAAGAAGGCTGTGCCGCCCGGCTCCAGACAGACGAAATGTGATCCTCTCTTGTGACACAAGCTGCACGAGAGAGAGACGGATAGAAAGAAAGAACCAACAGCGAAATCAGTATGAATGGATGAGTGCTGCAAATATGGTACAATACGACACCTGACACTCTTTCAACTTGATGAACATTGGATTGTTTTTTCTACATGTATAGACTAGTTCAGCATATAGTCAACACAAACATTCATATTTATGCATTGGACAGATGATTCGGTCTAAAATTACTTGCAACTTGTTTTATCAGTATGTGCAATCTCTAGGAATCAAACCCACAATCTTCATGCTGCAAACACAATGCGTTTACCAGTTGAGCTACAGGAACAGTACTTGAATAACTGCAACAACGGACCCATAGCCAGAGGGTGAACCGACTCCAGGGTAAGGCTAATGAGACACACTTCCCCTTTAAAAACACATTTAAATAGATTTCCATTAAATAGTTTCAAGTTACGTGTTGTAATGATGACTGGATGGATCAAACACACCATTGTTACACTTAATCTAAACAACTCCTCACCCAAGCAGACTCTGAGATGTCTGGTTGCCCCTCTGTGAATTATCACCCTTTTTCTCGACTCTCCACACACTTCAAAGACTCTTGGGACATTGATTGTTCTCAATGAGAGAACAGTACAGGCTGCAAGAAACTGACATGCAGTCCCAGAGAAATGGAATTCTCTCCACTAATTCATTGGCAAATCTGTCTAATGAATGAACATGCATTTCCTCAGTACATTTTGTGTATTATTACTGTTTGTATATTGTCTTTTTATATTGTATAGTGTTATGCATGCCAGATGCTAGAACTACTAGTTAATGTAGCCCCATCTAGGTTGTTTAATGACTCACACTTTGGTGGACATCACCTTCTCATAGAATGCAGTGTGTGTTTGTTATATTTATCAGAGTATAAATGGACACAAACTGATAGCTTACTCCAATCATGCAAATGAGTCAACTTTTCAAACAAAGGAACTTTCCTGCTTGAGAATTGCACCTTTCTCATTGGTCAAGTCAAAGCTCAATGGTTTGACCTCTGTGGAACTTTAAAAGGCAACACAAAGTTTCCCCCAAGAGCTCACTGGCTTATGCTCCCGATTGTTGTTCTAGTGAGACCTCATCCACACACATCGAGCCATGTGTACCCTCCTCGACCATTACAGAGTCTCATTAACTCCTCAAGTTAACCATCGCTTTTTCATTCAACACGGAAGAAATCGCAAAGGCAAACTAGGCACGTGCCTAGGGCCCGATTGGCGGGATGGGGCCCAGACGGAGGGACAATTTTATTTTTACAAATGTCCTATCTACAGTTTATTTCAATATTTATTAATTACCTAAAAATAGTGATGATGTTTATCTTAAGACTGTTACATTACGTCACATTAACGCCAGCCCATGACTATATATATATAGAGGCGCCAATTGTCACTCATCTGCAGTTAATCCAATTAATGTTTCCCTTTCAAAGCGGGTGCCGGCCTCTGAAAGTTTGTGTAACGGACGCATCTGTTGTGGATCAAAGTTGTTGCACAATGTATTTTATATATATGCATAATCACATTTAATTGCTGTGTTTCTTTTGTGTGAAGTGCTGTGTTTTTAGTTGATTGCTGTGTTTTCTTTGCAAGCAGTATTCCCATAGCCACACCTCCATATTCTGATAATTCAATGAACTAATAAGCGATGGATTTTGGGGTGGAGCGATGAAATACTTTCCCCTATAGAAACGCGACAACTGTGACTGAGACGTGAATGCGCATTCGTACTGAAGCCAAACACAGCGAGAGCGAGAAGAGACCACGTGGTGCGGTGCCTGCTTCAGAGAGTGAGTGTTTCACTTGCGGCTTATGGCTTTGTGAGATTGCAGCACACTGTAGACGAGTGACCACGAAGTCGGCGAGTTGCGGAGCATTGTCGGAGCAGCAGCGCGGGAGGCGGCTGATGATGGGCTGCGAGCGACTACCGTGAGCGCTGGGGAGACGAGTGGAGAAACCCGACGTGGTTCTTCTGTCGTGAATACATTGGACTGGATAGCAGGGTTGCTGTCCAGTCATGCTGTGAGTACGTGCTGGCTTTTATCGTGTGGTGTGCCTATCAAACCCAGTTTATTGCCTTGTAACGGACGAGAACGAGCCTGCTTTGCATATATTTTACTTGAAGGACTTTTTGATCGGCCGATATTTTAAGGGGTCCTAGTTTTACTTAATTCATAAATTGCGTAACTGTTAGATGTGGAGTGGTGTGAGTTGGACGTCGTATGCTGTTAGTTTTTTTTCTCTTCTCTGTGTTCCAGCGTCGAGCAGACACTGGCATCTATGTGAGACTGAGCGTAAATTGACGTCAGCTGTGATACAGATGCAAAGACTAATTTGAATTTTGACGGTCCTCAGAGCTGAAGATCGGGACTTTGGACTTGTTCTCTCTTTTTTCCAGTTGATTCATCTTTCTTGTCAACAAATTTATTGTAATAAAAAGTTTTTTACTGCTATTTTTTGGTGATGTTTTACACTGTTCCCTTCTCCGATAAAGAACCTGTTCCCATAGTGAGTTCCTGGGGTCTCAGTTTAAACTCTAGGTGGCGTAGTCGGCTACAAATGTTTTTTTATATAAATTTTGCCAGAGACCATTGACATAATTTGGCGCAGTCAGCAGGGTCGGATACGGGAACAGTGGAACAGCACTTGATAGAATATTTTTAAAAGAAAAAAAAAATGATGATGCCAGTGTTTCCTGGTGCCCCTTGGGTACCCAAGTTTACAGGAAATTATTGTGATTTGAAGTATGGAGACTGGAAAGAACAAATGCAAGGGCTTTTAGAAGCCCAAGAAGTACCTGAAGCAAAGAAAGTTAAAATTGTAATTGGTGCCCTGGGTGGGGATGCAAAGCGGGAAGTAAGTGTTTTGGCTGATGGAGATAGGGATAAAGCCAATAAGATTTTTGTGAATTTAGACACATTGTACGCTGGGGAAATACCTCTTCCTGTCCGTAGGTCACATTTCTTTAGTTGCAGATAGAGGCAAGATGAATCTTTTAAGACGTTTGTGTTACGATTACGAGAGCTTTATTGCAGGTTGCGGCGACGTAGTCCAGAAGGGGCCCTTGTTGAAGATCCACTAAAGGAGCAGTTGTTGCTGGGGTTGGAGGATGGACCTTTTTTGAGAGCCTTGAGAACGTATGCACGCCGAAACCCAGAAGGAACATTCGCAGATCTGCATCAAGAGGCTTTACTGTTGGAAGCAGAATACAGTCAACCAAGGTATGAACTGGCTTGTGCTGCTGTTAGTGAGCCTGGTAGGATTGATTCTCGCTTACAGGGGACTGACTGGAAAGCTGAATTAAAACGAGAAATTCTGAAGGAAGTTAAAGGGCAGATGCGAGAACTGACACAGGAAGTGATGAAGGAGTTGAAGTCGTCTAGTCCAGGGGCACAATCAAATCATGCACAACCTAATTATTACCATTTTCAGCCACCAAATGTTTCTTCTAGGCGACGAAGGGGGCAGTCTTCCTCGAATATGTGGGATGCAGAGGGGAGGCCAATATGCCGGCGTTGTCAACAGTCAGGACATATAGCAAGGTATTGCAAGGAAAGTGTGCTGCCTAATGGAGATTTAAACTAACTTGCCCTGCTGCAGAGGTCCAGGCGGTGGGGCCAGTAAGACCATCAGAAAATTCAAGGACCATTTCGTCTTTTATTGGTGGCTGTCCAATGGTGAGTGTCATGATTCAGGACATTGAGTGTACAGGATTGTTGGATACCGGTTCTCAAGTCACTCTGATGCAACGGAGTATGTTTGAGGAGAAGTTCCCTCAGTATAAGTTGGACCAAGCCCCTATTTTGACATTAAGAGCGGCGAATGGCCTCCAACTCCCCTATATTGGATATGCTGTGTTTGATTTTAATGTTGCTGGAGTTCAAGTTCCAGAGCAAGGGGTTGTCATTGTAAAAGACGAATTTTCTACGAACCCTTTAATAATTGGTATGAACATAATTTCACAATGTTGGAGTGCTCTTTTTCAGAATGAGGGCCATTCTACATCGTTGTTCCAGAGTACCAGAGAGCGACGAGCATGGCAGCAGGTTACGGAGGAGTGTCAACGTGTTGCGGCCCGCAGTCATGAAGATGGCTCACTGGGAAATGTGTGGCTGGCTAACAGATGAGGTGTACATGTTCCACCAAGAAGTAATGTCATAGTCTGGGGACGTGCGCGAATGGGTCTGCGACAGCGTGATTACTGTGGACTTGTGGAACTTGTGCCTGAACAACCTGTGGCTGCTGCACGAACAATTGCCATGGTAAGAGATGGTAAAACCCCTGTGAGACTCTGTAATATACACCCATACAGTATTTTCGTTGGAAAATATCAGAAGCTGGGACGGCTATATGAAGTTAATAGCCCTGATATTTACGGATGCAGAGACCTTGGACTAACGTTGTATACTGAAGGCATTGTGGAGGTGAGTCTTACTGAAGCTAGCCCCCTTGCAGAGGATACATTTTCTCCTAGTATATGTCAATTTTCTCAAAGATCTGATTTGACCACACAGCTGTCATGATCCTGTCTCCTTCTCTGTCTCCCTCTGCTGGACACACACACACACACTCACCACTTTCACTCTCATTACTGACAGCTGTTATCACTTTTCATTACGCTCATTCCTCTCCACCTGTTCCTCATCTCCTCTCATTATCTTGGCTTCTTCTAACCCTCTCTTGCCCTGTCTTGTTGTCAGATTGTTCGATGTCTCAGATGCTTACTAACCAGAGTTTATCTCAGTCTTGTCTTGTCCTGTCTTGTGTGCCCTACGGAATATTTCTACTGGAATTATCCTGTGCTCATCTATACGCCCACAGAGACCTTTCGTGCTTAAGGCTAATTACCTGCTCCGTGCTCGCCACCTGTATCCAGTTCCGTGAGTCAGCGAGCCGCTGTTTCTCCAGCCTGCTGTTCGTCCCTACCAGTACCACAGAGGAGATTTGTGTTCATGTGATATTGCCAGTTCTACTGGTGTCCTCTGTTGCTGTTTATTATTGACTTTTTCGTTTGGATTACCTGTGGTCTGACTTTTGACTCTATTAAAGAACTGTGATTGTCACTCTCGCTCTTGAGTCCTCTCTAACCCCATCAAAACAGCAGTACCAAGATCTTGATGCACTGTTGAGAAAATGAATGAGGAGGATGTGGGGTACACAGAAGTAGTACAGCATAGAATCCACGCTGGGAATGCGCCTCCCATTCGGGAGAGGTTTCGAAGAAATGAACGCCTTGTTGGTCGACATGTTGAATAAAGGAGTCATTTCTGAGAGTGCTAGTCCATGGGCAGCCCCAGTGGTGATGGTGAAGAAAAAGGATGGGAGTTGGCGATTTTGTGTGGACTATAGGAAATTGAACGCTGTTACCCACAAAGATGCTTTTCCTCTTCCCGGAATTGAGGAGACTCTGACCACTTTGAAGAGGGCTGAGTTGTTCAGCACTCTGGATCTAGCAAGTGGGAATTGGCTGGTGGGTGTAGACCCAGAGGATCGTCCCAAGACTGCGTTCGCCACCCCTTTGGGGCTATACGAATTTCAGCGTATCCCTTTTGGCCTGTGCAATGGACCTGCCACATTTCAGCGGTTAATGCAGCGTTGCTTAAGTGACTATTTAATAGACTTTTCTTTGGTATACTTGGATGATATTATTGTGTACTCATTTGACTTTTCTACCCATCTCAGCCATCTTGAACAGATATTCCAGCGGCTGTCTCATTATGGGTTAAAATTAAGATCTGACAAGTGCCAGCTCTTTCAACAGCAGGTGAAGTTTCTCGGCCATGTGGTGGATAAGGCTGGCGTACATCCTGACCCTGAAAAGACCACAGCAGTTCAAGGTTGGCCTATCCCTTCAACAGTCCGGGAGGTAAGGGTCTTTTTGGGCCTTGCAGGCTACTACAGGCGGTTTATTGCCAATTTTTCTAAAATCGCTCAACCTCTAAATGCTCTCTTGGTTGGCATTCCCATAGATAAAAAGTCTGGTACACGTCAGATTGAGTGGACTATTGCATGAGACCTTGAAGTCTTGTCTAACGAAAGCCCCTGTATTAGCCTATGCAGATTTCGCTTGACCGTTTGTCTTGTATACAGATGCCAGTTACCAAGGTTTAGGTGCTGTCCTGTCACAAGTGTATGATGGAAGGGAGCATGTGATCGCTTATGCTAGCCGAAGCCTTCACCCTGCAGAGAGAAATGATGCAAATTATAGTTCCTTTAAACTGGAGTTATTAGCATTAAAGTGGGCTGTAACAGAAAAATTCAAAGATTATTTGACTGGATCAAAGTTTACAGTGGTTACGGATAACAACCCTTTGGCCCACTTACAAACGGCTAAGCTCGGAGCCGTTGAACAACGCTGGGTGGCCCAACTAGCCAGTTATGACTTCATAGTGAAATATCGGGCAGGGCGGGAAAATGACAATGCAGACAGTTTGTCTCGATTCCCTGTGCCCCCAACAGAGCGGAACCAGCTTGCAGAGGTCCAGCAGATTGATGCCACCGCTCTTGGTGCTTTGGGGATTGATGAGTGGCGAGAGGCACAACAAGGGGATGAGGATCTTCAGGTGGTTATGCGGTATGTACGGTCTGCCGGTGTACTAACCACCCTTGAGAGAAGAGCATTACACCTGATTGCACAACATTGGCTTCGCCATGTGTCACGACTTAAAATCCATGATGAAGTGTTGTACAAAAAGATGATTGATCCAAATACCCATGAGTGTCAATTTCAGATTGTTTGTCCAGCTGTCCAGCAAGAGGAGGTGTGGAGGCGATATCATGAAGCATTGGCCCATGCAGGTGTTGAACGTACACTGGCCAGAGTGCGGTCCCACTTCTACTGGCCCAAGATGGAGGAGATGATGCGAGGGTTCCATTCTGGATGCGTTGCCTGCAGCCTGCAGAAGGGTAGGGACAGTCATAAAGCGCCCCTTAATCTCGGTGTCTTGTCCGTTAGAAGTGGTGGCTCTAGATTTTTTGTCACTGGGACGGCCTAATAACAGCTTTCAAAACATATTAGTTATGGTAGATATGTTTACACGCTACGCATGGGCAGTTCCAACAAAAGATCAGACTGCCCAGACTACAGTGAGGGCCCTTTGGACTCATGTGGTGTAGACGTTTGGTTGCCCTTTGCGGTTCCATTCAGATAGAGGACCAAATTTTGAGTCCGAGTTGCTTCAGGAGTTTTGCCTGTTATATGGAACGGTTAAAAGTCGAACTACTTCCTATCACCCTGCAGGAAATGGTAGGGTAGAACGAGTTAACCAGACAATGCTAAATATGCTCCGTACATTGGAACAAGAGAAACAGGATAGGTGGCCTGACTTCCTCCCTGAGCTGATGCAAGCCTATAACAACACTGTACATAGCGCCACAGGTTTTGCTCCATCATATCTGATGTTTGGGCGTACAGTAAGGATCCCTGTAGATTTGGGGCTGGGTGTAGTGGTTGATCAGCAGAAGTGGAATCATAGAGGGTGGGTCCTAAGGGGCTAAGGTTGTACCCTTGTTAGATGGTCAGCGAATCTGGGTTAGGGACCGAAATAGGCAAGGTCGTGGAAAGCTGTGTGGCTGGTGGGGACCAGTGCCCCATGTTGTAATAGGAACATTGGGAGAGACTGGTTTGGTGTACCGAGTAAGACCTGAAAAGGGAGGGAAGGAAAAGGTTCTGCACCGTAATGCACTTAAATTGTGTGCTGCCTCTGAAGGGGAAGTTTTAGCACCCCCTAGTACTTTGAATACCACGCCTATAGTCATGGCTCGGGACCATGTACCATATAGTGTTTGGGTTGCTCCGACTTCTGAACCTGTAAATATGGGAAATGAGACTTTTAGACAATCTACTCGTATAAATGTTGGGCAGTGACCCATGAGATATAGAGAGTGAGTTGATCAACTTCGGCAGGGACTGCTTATATTTTTCTGTGGGGGGGGGGGGGGGGGGGTTGTGGATCAAAGGTGTTGCACAATGTATTTTATATATATGCATAATCACATTTAATTGCTGTGTTTCTTTTGTGTGAAGTGCTGTGTTTTTTGTTGATTGCTGTGTTTTCTTTGCAAGCAGTATTCCCATAGCCGCACCTCCATTTTCTGATAATTCAATGAACTAATAAGCGATGGATTTTGGGGTGGAGCGATGAAATAGTTTCCCCTAGAAAAGTGACAACTGTGACTGAGACGTGAATGCGCATTCGTACTGAAGCCAAACACAGCGAGAGCGAGAAGAGTCCACGTGGTGCGGTGCCTGCTTCAGAGAGTGAGTGTTTCACTTGCGGCTTATGGCTTTGTGAGATTGCAGCACCCTGTAGACGAGTGACCACGAAGTCGGCGAGTTGCGAAGCATTGTCGGAGCAGCAGCACGGGAGGCGGCTGATGATCGGCTGCGAGCGACTACCGTGAGCGCTGGGGAGACGAGTGGAGAAACCCGACGTGGTTCCTCTGTCGTGAATACATTGGACTGGATAGCAGGGTTGCTGTCCAGTCATGCTGTGAGTACGTGCTGGCTTTTATCGTGTGGTGTGCCTATCAAACCCAGTTTATTGCCTTGTAACGGACGAGAACGAGCCTGCTTTGCATATATTTTACTTGAATGACTTTTTGATCGGCCGATATTTTAAGGGGTCCTAGTTTTACTTAATTCATAAATTGCGTAACTGTTAGATGTGGAGTGGTGTGAGTTGGACCCCGTATGCTGGCAGTTTTTTTCTCTTCTCTGTGTTCCAGTGTCGAGCAGACACTGGCATCTATGTGGGACTGAGTGTAAATGGACGTCAGCTGTGATACAGATAACTAGACTAAGTTGAATTTTGACGGTCCTCAGAGCTGAAGATCGGGACTTTGGACTTATTCTCTCTTTTTATCCAGTTGATTCATCTTTCTAGGCAACAAATTTATTGTAATAAAAAGTTTTTTTACTGCTATTTTTTGGTGTTGTTTTCCACTGTTCCCTTCTCCGATAAAGAACCTGTTCCCATAGTGAGTTCCTGGGGTCTCAGTTTAAACTCTAGGTGGCGTAGTCGGATACATATGTTTATTTATATAAATTTTGCCAGAGACCATTGACACATCCATCAGTTGCTGTGAAGCAAAAGCCTAAATAGGCACGCAAAGAAGCACAGCTGGTAATGCAGGTGTGTGAGTTGACGTCATCTATTTTGGAGTGATTGCAATGTATTCTAAATAAAAACTTGTACTGTAGATCAGCGCCATTTCTGGAAAAATCATTCACCGCTTTATTACGAGTTTAAAAGAGCGCGAGCTTCATTAACATGCCCAGACGCGACGCTTTGAATTTGCGCATAATGAATGTGCGCAAGCTTGAAATGCTACAAAAGTAAAAATCAAGACGTATGTATTCAAAGTTAAAAAGCCAACACACTACAACATTTTTAAATGTTTAAAATAAAGGATCTCTATCTTCTAAATTCTGCTGATGATTAGATTATACCCTGACATCATCTACTTAGTTACGCCAATAATATCGCCAATAATATCAGTTTAGAACTTTTTTTTCTAATCAGTAGCGACCGTGTCTTTCCCTTCCACTTGATTTGTGTATAGCATATTTAAGTTAACAATGCAATGCATAATATCATATTACTTATATTAATAATATGACAATATCTGCAGTCAATATTGATTAAATTGGAGGGGAAAAACCCTGCCCAAACCGCAGCTATGAAAAAAATGATAAAACCACTTAGGCCGTGGCCGTGTGTCCACCAAAGCGTTTTCCCACGCGCCTGGCGTATGTTTTCAATTGTTTTCAATGGGAGCGCCGCGTTTTTTAAACATGAGCGTAACGAGGCACTGAGCATGTATTTAACGCTCAAGCGCTGAGCGTTCGGCATTTTTACTGGTCGCCAAGAGTTGAAAAATGTTCAACTTTTGGATATAACGCAGCGCTCATCACTGTCACTTTTAACCAACCGTCCAATCACAGTGGAGGAGGGGCGGGACAAAAACCACACCGACCAACTGTCACAACATTCTTTCTGTACAACGACGTCAACCAGCAAAGCTAACCGAACAAAATGGATGGGAAATATTTTTTTTAGAGTGAAACAAATTATCTGCTAAATCAGTTACAAGTAAACTGTGCTGCGAATATTCTGTATCATAGCAACGAATTGTCTCAACTGAAAAAAAAAAAAAAAAAACGCAGCGCTGCCAAAGCGCTCTCAAGCGCCCACAGCTAGGCGTTTTCAGCAGAGCGTCTAGCGTTTTCAGCTGGCTAAAAACGCTTTGGTGGACACGCGGCCTTAGGCTATGTTCATCTCCTGAAGTGGCATTCTGGAACTGTGAATAAATTGAATAAAACAGCAAAATAACAACATCTTCATTAAACAAAAACGAGATGACCTTAGATAAAGTTTGATTAATATGTAGGCCTACATACAGTAGCCTACTGGTAAAAAGTCTGGACCAATTACTATTTTGAATGTTTTTGAAAGAAGTTTCTTATTATGCTCTACAAGCCTGCATTTATTTGATAAAAAAAAAAAAAAGAATATTCAGCAAGGATATGTTAAATATATAAAAAGTGATAGTGAAGACTTTTTTTTCAAACAAGTTTTTAATAATCAAAAATTCCTGAAAAAAAAGTATCACAGGTTAAAAAATAAATATTAAGCACCATTGCTAACATTTGACAATAAATCAGAATATTATAACGTTTTCTGAAGGATCACGTGACACTAAATTCAGAATTGCATCAATATATTTAAAAGTATAGTGTAATAGGAAAACCATTATTTTAAATTGTAATAATATTTCACTATATATTTTTCTGTATTTTTGATCAAATAAATCCAGGCTTGATGAGCATAAGAGACTTCTTTCAAAACATTAAAAATAGTTATCTGTCCAAACTTATCTACTTATGTACTAAAATTAAATGTTGTATAAACGAGTTTTTTATTGGGGGTGGGGGGTCTTCAACATGAATATTGCCTAGGGCCTCCAAATGTCTAGAACCGGCCCTGATGTTCACAAACCACTGTTATTTTTAACAGAAATGCTAGCATACTCTATGCATGATTTGGCATGGCAGCCAACTCAAATAATAAATAAACATTGCCACCTAATCCAGCAAAATCCTGTTTTTTACCCTGGAATTACAAAATTCTAAAATAAGTGAAGATGCTCTAAAGTCTAGCCTTAATGCACATCTATTTTGACATTTTTTATATTTTTGTCTTGTCAATTGTTATTTGGTTATCACTATCATCTCAATTTCGCATTTATGTGGATGGGCCTGTGAATGGCAGCATGTACGTGGCTGCTGGTCAAGCATGAAAAACAAAAGTTTTATTCAAATTCTGAATACATTGTATATATTATATTATATATTGCCTCGAAAGCGCACAAAGAACCCTCCCTTTATAATCACTAAAAAGCTGTCACACATCTTATTTCATCGCAATCTCACAAAGTTACATTATAATCAATGAAGCGGTCTACACTGCACAATTAATCTGTTATTTAAATTATGTCTGCACTTTGTTTGTTATAATGAGAAGATCTGCAAGCATTAAGAACTCAGCACTGGACAAAAACTCTGGCGTTTTGAGCAGTGTGTGGATGCTAACTTAAACACCGCTGATTGTTCAAGATATCAACAGACATGTTTCTGATTGGCTACATTGCTCAACGTTGCAAAACATGTTGTGAATAAAAACCTTTGACGCTCTTCGAGTACAAACACAGATGTGCACTATATAATTTACCGACTCTGTTTTGTCAATAATATGTTATTACAGAGAAAAATTATCCTAGACATCTTTTCCATCTAAAAGCAATCCAAAGCAGCAACAGGTAAAACTTTGAGTGAGAAAATTCTAAAAGTCCATGGCCAGAGGAAAGCTATGCCTTGCCCAGCTTTACATATGCTCCACCTCAATGGACCCATGACTCTTTTAGCAGCTTACACAGCAGCGTTAACATTTTTCTGTAATAATGCCAAGGTAATAAAACACAATGTATAGTGTAATAAATGTACATTACATTTTTTTATTATTATATATAATATAAAAAAATGCAATGTTTAATGACTGTGAAAACTCATCATAACAGTCTGTGAAAAGGGATCAAAACATGCTGAATTATTTGATTTCAATCAATCAATAAACTATAAGCCACTATGACTGACAATCAGAACTATTGTTAATGAAATAAATGATATTCTGCACATAGTCCCTGTGGTTCTTGTTCCCATCAGATAATGAATTCCATCATCCAAAACCATGCCTACCAATATGGATATCTTAATGGAAACTTAATGGAAAACTGCTTGTATGAGATAGCTTTATGTATTTTCTGCATAGAAAACATGTCTGATATCGAATAAAAACATATAAGAACCAGACCTCTGACCTCACACCAACCAGCATACACCTCGCCACAATGCTTTGGGAAGAAGGTGAATTATTCATGCTTTTTTCTTTATGAAACATCAGGGATTCAGAACTTGAATTTGAGCTAAATAAAAATAAGAAAAAGCAGTTACCAAAAACCTGAATAACAAATGTATGTGTTCATACAGTAGTAAAGTTATTTAATTTCTTTCTCAGGCTGAAGTCAAATACAGGACTGTGTTTTTCAACAACAACAGTGGAATATGACAGCAGTACAGCAGGCGTCAGAGTTCTGCTGCAGATGTTCTGCGTACACACACACACACACACACACACACACACACACACACACACACACACACACACACACACACACACACACACACACACACACACACACACACACTTCTAATGAAGACACACTGTTATCAGATGAGGGTCTATTTTATGTTTCTTTTTGTTTTGACATTCAACAGGTTAGAATCAATTCTGTCTAAGAACAAACCATGATATTTTTTTTTTAATTAACAAATCATTCTGCTAGATTTAAAAGTAGGCTAGGAAATGTACTTTAAAAATACTTTTTGTAATATTGGTTGAAACTCTCTTCACATCTTGATAGCAATCAATAATAGAAGTGGTCTAAATAATATCTTCTGTGGAGGTCTCAGGACCAAATAATTTTCACACATGGAACTGATGCTCCGTTCACAACACGTCGTAACCGGAATTATGAGATGGCAACCCATGACATTCTACCTAGTGCTGTTCAGGTCCTGAGACTAAGATTTATGCTTTTCTATGTCAACCCTATCCAAAAAACGGTCCAAAAAATGTCCAACACTCCATTTTTGACACAAATCTTTCTGTAGCTTTCATAAGGGAATGATCTCTGGAGATTTTTATGAGGAAAGACATGTTTGGTACTTGTGGCCACATTAGCCTACGGTTCATGAGAATGCAGCCCCAGAGGCCATGCAGCATGCTGGAGAGGAACACACCTCACATACCTGCGAATGTCAAAGTGGCTTCCTGCTGAGCGGCCGATCAATGCTAACCTGTGACCCTGCCACCATGCCGCAGTATTTATGCTCGGTACTTCAGAGGTCAGACGTCGCACAATTAGCACGAAGATGAGAAGCAGAGAAGGAACGAGAGTGGACAGAACAGGAAGAAACCGAGTACGATGCTAAATATAGATGAGGCAAAAACACATGCTTTATAAACTCTTTTTAAACACTTTTGACAGTAGCTGTAATGCAACAGTTTCCTTCCAAATACAGCACTTAAAGCATTTTGTAAAGACATTTTATACTCAAAGGCCAGTCCAGGAAGGATAATGCAGTTAGTCCTGGTTGCTAAAGCTACTGTTCACCAGCTTATATTTACAGTACATTTATTTATTTAGCAGACGCTTTTATCCAAATTTGTTGTACTTTTTTTGCAAGAGGGAAAAAATCACTAACACAGTCATTTATCATAATGGAACCAACAATATTAGCAGTGCCGCATCAGCACATTTTAGTGGTTTACACATCTAGAGAAGTGAAAATGCAGAACAGAAGTTTACATGTCGGTGTATATGGTCTGGTAAAGTCCTGGTGGTGGAAACCATTGAAAGCTTTGCCTTGGATCAGCATCCAAAGCACAGCATACTCTGGAGTTTTCATCAAATTAACATCATGGTTTCATTTATTTAAATAATTGCCACTGCATCTCTAGGACAGATATAGTCAAGTCACATGTATTTATATAGCGCTTTTAACAGTACAGATTGTTTCAAAGCAGCTTTACAGAGAAAACAGGAAAAAAACGCAAAAAAGTTTGTTTCCAGAAGAAAATAGCGTCACAGTACAGCTTAAGAAAGTTCAGTGATGTTTCATTTTTTATTAATTTAGTTCATTTAAATGAGTTCATTTAGTTTCAACTTAATGACCCCAACTAAGCAAGCCAAGCCAATGGCAACAAAGGGACAGCTTCTCGCAATGCTCACAGTCAGCCCCCTCGAGAACTGACTGTTGGCATGGTCCACTCCCAAACAAGCAACACAAAGCTGATGAGTGTGTCCCCACCCGTGATATAAAGTGGGCAGGGAACAACACAACGCTTGCTTGCTCTCTTTTGTCATAATATAAATATATTGCAACTTGACAGACAACAATAAATATGATAAGGACAGAATACACAGATCACTTGCTGAAGGCACAGAAGCTGATGTAGTCTGCTTTCAGGGGTGCTTTTTAGCTTCCTGGTTGATGACGTCACCCGCCTATGACGTCTGGTCTTTCCATTGGACTGATTATACACGTGCTTCACGACGCAATCGTGTGCAGGGCATTCCCACAGCGTATTAATGCAGCGGGAGTTCCCTTGATAGGGAACTAATGCCATCCTTCCTAATGATATCTCCTAAGGGTAGCATGTACACAGAGTGAACAGCAATGGTCCTAGTACTGAGCCTTTTGGTACCCCAAACTGAACTTTTGATCGATAAGACATCTCTTCATTTACTGCTACAAACTGATAATGTTCAGATAACTATGATTTAAGCCATGCTAATGCAATTCCACTAATGCCAACATAATTTGCGAGTCTATTTAAATGTTGTGGTCAATAGTATCAAATGCAGCACTAAGATCAAGGAACACTAATACAACCACGATCAGATGATAATAGCAAATCATTACTAGCACTTGATTCACATACCCTGAAATATATTCTAATTCACACAGAGACAGTTATTTGAAAGCTGGTGTTTTTTTCTTATAAACATGTAGAAAGCTTTTAGCCAAGATATGTATGAGAAATGAGGGCATATTGATCCTTAGAGGTTAATTTTTTGGGGAGTTCCTGGATGTCAAGACCAAACCAATGAATTGGTAATTTATGTCATAAGTTGACTAAACAAAGTAATTTCAAAGTAATTTCCCCGAAGGGAGACGCATCTGGTTGTGGAGAGTTAAGTTTAGCACTTGCCTGTATGTTACCTGCATGTTTGTTTAACAATACAAAGTATCTCAGACTCATGTGGACATTTGAATTATGTACAATAATGACAGTAACCAAGGAAACAGATGAGTGGCGGGAATCTGCACAAGGACACGTGACAAATTAAAAACAAAAGTCCATGAAAACAGAAACTGTTATGAACTGCTCCGAGACTTGGAGGTGAAGATCCAAATGCAGCTTTATATAGAATGGTCGTACAGGCAGGGTCAAGAATGAGCAAACAGGACAATGGAGAAGAGACAGAGAACAAAACCAGATAGCAGGCAATGGTCGAGGCAGGCGGCGAGAAGCAAGGTCCAGTAAACAATCCAGGTCAGGGTAAACAGAGAACGATCAGAAAACGGGGTACACAGTCCAAGGTCAAAAAGGCAATAAACAAAACACGGGAAAACGCTCGGAAATGCAGACAACAGTACAACAAGTCTTCGCGGTGAGTGAATGAACGAACAAGGTATATGTAGACTGAGACTAGCAGGATGACAAGACACAGGTGAATAAAATCAGTGACAATGAGGTACAGGTGAATGTGATCAGTGTGAATGAGTCCAGGCAGTGAGTATGGGAAATGTAGTTTGTGAGGAAGTGATCAGGATCTTATCTGGAGTGCCCTCTGGTGGCTCTCAAGGGCACTCCAGCTGGTGACCGTTACATAGCCCCCCCCTTTAAGGAGCGGATTCCAGACGCTCAAAAAAACTGTCCAGGTGGGAGGTGGAGCGGAGGCGGATCTGGGGGCGGGATGGGGGGCCAGGTCCGTGGAGCAGAAGAGGAACAGGAGACCAGGGTGGATCAGGCTGTGCAGGTGACCCTTCAGGCGGCCAGGAAGGAGACGACAGTCCAACTGGCGGCCATGGCGAAGACGACACCTCGGGCGGCCATGGCAGAACAGAGAGTCCTTCGGGCGGCCAGGAGGGTGAAGACCCCTCGGGCGGCCAGGGCGGTGAAGACCCCTTGGGCGGCCAGGGCGGTAAAGACCCCTCGGGCGGCCAGGGCGGCGAAGACCCCTCGGGCGACCAGGGCTGTGAATGTGATCAGTGTGAATGAGTCCAGGCAGTGAGTATGGGAAATGTAGTTTGTGAGGAAGTGATCAGGATCTTATCTGGAGTGCCCTCTGGTGGCTCTCAAGGGCACTCCAGCTGGTGACCGTTACAGAAACTAACAGAACTTAATGGTGACATCTTTATAGTTATTTTGAACTTTAATCTTTTATAATCTTGTTTTTTGTGTGTATTGTTTTCTTGTATTTAAATGAGTTTTTGTATAAAAAAAAAGGTTACACCATTTTAAGATGTCCTTGTTAGAGTGTATTTATACAGTGCTTAGTAATATTAATTAACATGTACTTATTATAGGGTTATAGGATAAGGGTTTGGTTTAGGGTTAGTTGCATGTATTTATGCATCATTCACTGTTATTACTATACTCACTATACATAGCATATGTAACAAGGACACTGTACAATAAAGTATTACTGAAACAAGTTTTTTAACTTGTTAGGAGGACAACTCTTTTTGTAACTTAATTCAATAACATGATAAAAGCTTCAGCAACTGTAATTTGAAAATGTAAAACCGTCACATACCTAGTGTTGATTTACTTCAGTTTAATAACTGTGTAAAATTCATTCGGTGATTTGTACACTTTTAAATATAATGTTTCATAATATTTGTTGTGTTGTTTTTGAACAGTGGATTATTTTCTCATCCAATTGTTTTGAGGAAGCACTGCCTTCCTTGCCCATGAAATGTTCTAACAAAAACCCTAAACTAAACATGCCTGCTGCCCTGATGAAAAGACCAGCTGTGCTATTTGAGAGATCTACCATCTTCAACACAGTGACTATGCAGGTCAAGCTGCTTCATCAGTCACGTTTGCTGGTGAACAGTGAACAGACGCAAACTCCTGCGAAGACTTCAGATGACGCAACTCTGAATCAACATGCACCAATAATTAATCTTTCTAAATGTCATAATTATTTGTTAACAAACAAGTATTCATTACTTCAATGAGCTCATTGTTTCTGCCTTAAATTATTACATTGTTTAGATTAATACATTTTTAGCTACCTGTGATTTTGTATATATACATTTCTGAAATACATAACTTAGACATTTACCTATGATAACAGATTACTCTAAATTGTAATGTGGACTCATGCATTTTCTGTAAAGCTGCTTTGAAACAATGTCTATTGTGAAAAGCACTATACAAATAAATCTCAATTTAATTTCATTTAATTTCATTGAAACAGTATGGCTGTTTGGGTAAACCATCAAACAAAACACCTGGGACTAGCATGCAGATTTTGGTCTAATCTGGTATTTTAGACTCTAGTGCTCTCCTCCAGAATATTTAAAGTGCAACCTCTGGAAGAGAGCCACATGCAACCCACGTGGTTTCACTTGAGTAGATCTCTCAACCACATCAGGCCTAGTAAACATCTTCATCTACTGTCTGCGTCCCACTGCAGGTGTTTGACTAAGCGGTGCAAACATCCGGTTGGAGGAGGCCTTTGTGCCACCCAGTTAGCGCTCTTTCTTCCTCAGGAAGAGGCTCAGTTATCTGCGTCTGTGATCACATCAGCTGCTGATCTGAAGTCAGCTTCATGCTTTTTTTAGATGGCTGTGTTGGGCTACAGAGGTTGGTCCTGGATCAGTGCTGGAAAGTTTGATAGCAAGCGTGGGACGTGAGCTATCTGACACCAGATCACAAACACAACCGTGAAGTGCTTCTGTTTCTCTTGATCAACCATTTGAACCAAGCCAAGATCTCTGAAAACACTGTAAACCCCTCATGCGAGATGAAAACAAGAACATTTACATTCAAACAGTAAACATGTTTAGGATTCAGAAAATTAAAAGTTATTTTACATAATATTTGATAAAATTGTTGGGTATTAACTATTTGAAAGATATTAAGAACATGATAGAAAAAAATCTGTTTAGCATTTTTAACGGCAACTTCTGCATTGTTTAATTCTAAAATAGTAAATGTAACTTTTGAGTTCTTAGTGCATCCTGCTCTTATTGGCCAGATAAACTGGAAAAATCTACTGGAAAGGAAAACTTAACAGCCAATGCTGGCCATTAAAAACTGCCAAAAATCAACCACTAGAAGCAAACCCAGCAAGGATTCTGATGCTTAGAGCAGTTCAAATGTCACACAGCCTCACAATCCATTCATGACACACTGAACAGTGCCAGTGTGCTATGAACGACAGTAAATATCCTTTAACTATTTATCTGTGAACCAGATTAGAGTAAGCTTCAATATGCAGAAAGAATAAATGACACAGATGACCCTTTTACAAACCTAACAAACAACAGCTCATTGTGTGCAGACTGTACGATACTCTATCAGCTACAGTGTCTCATTGTGTACACAAACACACACAGATGGAGAAAAACATCCGCATCTGTTAATAAAGGAGAGTCGCTGATGCTACACAGGCTTTCCACTTCCTGTCCTGGCACCCCTCACACACACACACACACACACACACACACACACACTGTCAACACTCGGCACGCCACCCGACACACACCTCCTCCCTCCCTGCCGACCTTCACACACCCCTGGAGTCTCCAAGAAACCCAATGACCTGACAGACGGGGCCTGGTGGATATATGTGAACACACACACAGACTCTCCCTCAGACTGTCTCCCTCAGGCAGAGTCCTGTTGACATGCACTTCCCAAGCATAAGTAAAACAGCCGGATAATGAGAACGTGCTGAACAAACACACACGCACACAAGGGGAACTCCAGCTTATAAAGTGTTGTTAGTCAGCCAGTTCCTGCAAACAGGCCTTGCTTGTCTCTTCATAACACCAGCCAGAGTTCATCCAGGAAAGATTTTAGATTGAAGGAAGTGATCGAATGTGTCTGTCTGTGAACTCTAGATTTGAGTTATTAAAAGAGACACTGTACACAGCTGCAGCTGTGAACATGGAGCGGAACGCTGCTCATGACAGTCTAACGATTCAATCACATATATCAATATATATATATATATATATATAATATCATACAGTATATTGTTATATCACATCAGTCTTCAAGCTTAGAGATTCAGGTTTTTTGAAGAACAAGTTAGACAGCAAGTTCTGACAGCTTCTGATGGAACGGACTGTCTCATTACCCAATCCATGTGTGCAACAGGTTCCTCTACTGTGATATACAGGGACACAGGCACCTGCAAATGTTAATATACATTGTGCTTTTACGTCTTAAGTTTTGAAAATCATTTGGGTTCAATCCAACTGTGGACATCCCAAATTAGCACTGCCTTTACAAAATAGAAGTTGGCCTATACTTCAAGTTTATTTTATTAAATAACGTTCAAGTATATTTTCCAAGTAAGTATGCTATCAATGTACTACTATAAATGTAAGAGTACTATTTCAATACTTCTTGGTATGTAATACTATGATACATTTAAACACACTGTTTTGATACACTTTTGGAAAGACCTTCTTCATTGCTAAGAAGTTATGAATTAGCCGGGTTGGTTTCAGTTTTATCCAGCACTCCTTACTGTTGCAATAAATGAGAATCACTCAGAACGATTTGTGAACTGTCCATAATATTCAGAAAGAATCGTTTTGCTTACCCGTTTGACTGATTCAATGATAAGAACTGACTCAAACTCTGATTAATTTGGGAATCAGGCATCACTAATTTTGATGTAACTTTGTAATAGAAAATGTAATATTGTACTCACGGCTCAAAACTGGGCCACACTATGAAAACTTATACAATTTATTTGTCATGTGAAAACAACTACTACACTTAACCCACACCTCCAAACCCACACAAGTTTGAGACCAAAGATCTGGAAGCCCCAAATCAAAAGAGAAGAGACTAATCAGGAGTCTGAGTGAACATGTCAAAACAAAGAGCTGCTTCTGTGACTTCCTGTTTTTCTACAGTGATCCCATTCGTAACACCATCTGAAGAAATGGTCAAGCTGTACACTCATGTAATAGACAGAATGAAAACAAGAGCACGTACCAAGCAAATCATCCTGTTTCTCTCGTCAACACTGCAGCTGGTCCGATCTGGAAGGAAAATATTAAGACACATTAGCAATGTCATAATGCCATGCTGTCTGTCTGAGAAATGAAACATACGACTGCTAAATTACAGAAGGAAAATAGTTGTGAAGGATAGATATGCATTACAAGTCCAACGGAAACTGTAATTGGACCATTTAGAAGCAGTTCACAGCAGACAGACAAATTGTCAACAAGTAAAAGTTGACTCTGCTTACTTTTTTTTAAATTAATAATAAATAAATCAAAATAATAATAATAAATAGATAAACAATAAAATGTTTGTCCACATAACCATCTGATCATGTCCACATAACCATCTGAAATGTAAGAACTTGTGCCAACTATAAACTGAATTTCGTGGGATTTTGTCTCTTCAAAAAAAATGGATTAAACTGCTTAATTCATATGGATAACTTTATTGATTGTCTTTATGTATTTGCGTGAAAGTTTTGGTTTTGTGGACTGCTTTTAATGGATGGACAAAATTGATGAGAATAATAAAAATAAATGAATCTGTGATTTGAAGATATATGTAGGGCTGTCACGATTATGACATTTGCGTGACGATTATCGGTAGGGTAGGCACATTTTTTCCATAATTTTTTTATTATAATGGTCGAAACTCTCTTTACATCCTGATACCAATCAATAATAGAAATGGTCTGAATATTAAAGGGGTATGAGAAACCCGAAACCCAGGAGGAAGGAGGAATACGCTGTCAAAGAGCCTTCGCCGCTGTGAGGGATCTGCTGTGCTTATCAAGCACGTCTGAGCAGAGTCTGCCGCCATGGACTCTCAAGGCGGTGCGCTGGAGTGAGTTGCCGGGGGGGAGGGACTAACTCGCTGCCAACCACCTAGGTTCTGAAGGGGCGGCTTCCGTCAGCGAGGGGGCACAGGAGTCGCTGCCGTGAGCCGGAGCCTGCTGCCGTTCAGCATGATGGGGAGGAGCAGTGAACGGGGGACTCCTGCCGGCTGCCCAAACTCAGAGGAGACGTTACCGTCCACCAGGTGGCGGAGGAGTGTCGAGCTGTCCACCAATTGACCTATGGCTAAGCCACGCCCCCAAACGTGATGAGCCAATCACAGTGCGCATAGCTAACGCAATACACTCGGACATTCTCTGCTTCCACGTCCATTGAAATGCATTGCAGTTTTCATTCGTTTTTATATGTTTTTTCTTGTTATTTTAAGTTTAAAATGGTAAAACGGTGTGGATGTGGCACATGCAACTCCGACACTAGGTATCCCGAGAGGCTGGGCGACTGTGTGTATTTTTTACCAGCGTATTTTTTTTTTTTTTTTAAATGATTATCGACTTTTTACCTTTCCCAAGCCACATCTCAACTGAGATAAACTGCTCTGGATTAAGTTATGCGGTAGACCACAACAACAACTAAACGTGGATAAATTAAACAAGGATGTCTACATCTGTTCTAAGATTCGTATTTGAACGTTAACATCTCTAACGTATGTTAGGCTAACGTTAGCCTAACATTAGAAAATGTTAACGTTAGCTTCTAGCTGCGTTGTACATCATGTACATCATGCTTCTTTAACATATCTGTAAATAACCGAGATAGCAAACGTTAGCAATGTTGTGCTGAATGATTCATGTAAATACTGTAGCACTAAACTAACGGAGTGGTACTCTTGGTGAAGATAGTAAAAAGGCTTGTCCTGGAAACGTATGCAACTTAGACCTGTAACGTTACATATCTAATTTGATCATGAACCATTAATTACATATTAAAGAAGCACAACATTTTAGATAACTTTCTACCAAAACAACTGGGGACCTTTGTGTTGTTTTTTTAGCAAAACATGTAGCCTTTTCACTCCTCTTCAACACAACTAAATATTCAAACTATTTACATACAGTGTCAATAGTGCCTTGTACAATAGTACAGTGGCAATAGTCACCGAATGTTGACGGTTTGTCCGAGTGAGTGGAGGGGGTATGGCTTAGCCATAGGTCAATTCAGTGCCACTGTGGAGGGAACCGCATCAAGATCTTTTTCTTTTCCCTTCCAAGCAGAGCAGAGCGGGGCAGAGAGTCGTGAGAGAACGGCGCGAGACCAGTGGCGGGATTGATGATGAGTGCCACCTCTGTGCTTCACCATTCTCGCATCTCTCACGGAGGAGCTTCTGAAGCATAAAAGGAGGAGCGACGACAGTGTAGACGAGAGAGGACCAGGCCTGGACTTTTATGTTATGTTTTATTTATGTGTGTGTGGCAGTGAGGGGCTGTCACCTTTACTTTCGTTTTGTGTTTGTTAATTCTATAATTAAAGCTTGTGAACGTTTGTCGGTTCCAGCCTCCTTCTTCCCACAACAGCTAACCACATTACAGTGTTATTATGCTTTTTCACTTTTTCAGCTGTAGTTAGTGTAATGTTTCTGTTTGAGCATAAAAAAAGATCTGCAAGGTTAAAAAACTGCAAGTCCATTCCAAAGGGAGATATTTTATTTAACAGAATTCACTTTCCAAGAACTACAACAAATGACTGTGTGGACTACAATGCATTTTTTTCTGGCTTTGTGAAGTTACAATGTTAAATAATCCCCGCCCACAGAATACGCAAAAAAAAAGTGGGACGAGATGGTGGTTTAAATGTTCTTATTTTGATTTACATGCTAATCTCTTTTTTAACCTCTCATGAACAACCGTTACATAAAACAAAACAAAAAAACAAAACAAAAAACAGTTGTGGATCATTCAGGTAATGAGACACAATATTAAAAACAAGTAATTTGTCTTTTTTGTGTTTGTATTTTGTCTTGTGGACTAGGATATTAAACATCTGTTATGTGAAAAAGCTTTTTCAGTTCAATGATCTTTATTATTAAATAAAAATTACATTTTGGAGATTCTGAAAGGTGTATGTAAACTTATGACTAAAGTGTAATTGTAACAAAAATCATAAAATTATTAGACGCCAAAATGTTGCTATGGTTGTCACGTTCTCATGTTGCTATGGTTACTATGTCAATCATTGCAATTTCATTGTGTCTGATTTAAAGTCGTCAGAATGCTAGACCTAACAACCAATAGCCAAAATAACTAATGGAAATGAAAAGGATAGTTTCTGTTTTGAAGTCCATAAAAGTATACATCCATCAATGATAAAAATAATCCACACGAGTCTGGGGGTTTGAGTTTGAGCTTGACTTTTTTGCCCAGCCCTGTTTGTTTGAACTGCGAGAGGCGTTAAAACTTATGCAGAAGCTAAAACGCCTACTCCTACATTAGCTAAAACTGTAGGAGTACCTACATCCTATGTCATACATAGTCAAGTGTTCTTCTTTTGGTGTAAGTCAACTTGGGTAGGCCATCTGCCGGAAGCTAGTTATTTTAGTCAATAAAGTTTTAAATATTGATATTTTTCTTACACGAACGCATCGCTTCACTTTAGAAGGCCTTTATTAACCCCCCAGAGCAGTGTGGATTCCTTTTATCATGGATGAATGCACTTTATAGACTTCAAAACAGAAACCGGACAATCACTGCCATTATAAAGCTTTTTTTTTTTTTTTACTCCGATTGTATTCGTTTCAAAGAAGAATGTCATATGCACCTAGGATGGCTTGAGGGTGAGTAAATCACTGGGTAATTTTCATTTTTGGGTGAACTATCCCTTTAACTGTCTTACCCATCCAGATAGCTTTAACTTGTCAATTCTGGCGAATAACCAATACCGCTACTCCCTATACGCAGAGTACGCATTCTGCATAGGGCACCAACAACCACAGGAGGCACCATCCGTTAACATCCTGTTTCACTCAGAAATGAGCCACATTTTGTCAGGACAATGACTGGTTGTACTTGACCTTTTGTTTTGACTTGAAAATTTTATTCTCTGCTTTGTGTTTCCTCCAAATGAATAATAGGTTCATAGTGTGTACATTAGCCATGGTGATTCAAAGTGGAGTTTTGGGAAGCCCATGTTATTAAGATTCCCATGAGCCTCTGCTGGTGGGAAACAGGACAATAAAATGTGTCTCACGAGAGCCCGCCCACCTCAGAGAAACTCACATCTGCATATGCTTCTTGTTAGTCTCAAAGCCTCTACAATGCTGGGTTAGCAATAGCCTAGAAGCCGCTAAGAGTGCAAATGAGACAAAGATCTTGTTTTCTTCTCTACTGTGGCTCTTCTGTGTTTCTACTCTTATGGGGTCAGCCAGGACACGCTGATGCAGCACTGGTTTCTGAATTGGAGGGTGTTTTTGCTGTAACACTCAATAGCAGTGGAACCAGTTCAAATTAGTGGTGAGAAAGTTCTGCCTTGGATAAAACTAAAACCAGCTGTAGGGTAATTAAGCTAAATGGAAGATTTCAAATGACTTTAAAACAATATTTCAACTTCTTTGTTGAAACCTCCCTCTTCAGTAACAGCAATAAACAAGAGGCCATAAGAGGTTTAGGACTTTTTTAATTGTTTAAAAAGTGTTTTAAGCTTTGCCTGCACAACTGAGTGAACTTCTGTTACACACAGTTATTCCTGCTGGAATGAGAGTGTGGTATTCCTTAGTATTATAGCTTTATGCTGATGAATCATAGAAATATAACATTGCTTTACCGTGTAAATCAGAAAATGTTGCAAACGTATAATGTGTATTTCAGACAGCCATTAGCTGGACTTTAATGGACTTTAATTTATCCAAAAATCTATTTTTTTTTCTGGATTATGTTTGTTCTGTTTACATTTTTCTGTAACCCCTTTTAGTGGTTAAAATTTGAAATCATCAACACAAACTCAACCCTACTCAAAAGGATCACAGACTTGATGGGCCCTATCTAGCGTTGTGCACACGCTACATTATGGCTAAGCATGTGCCCTTAAAATATCATCTGAATATGGCGGAATTGTTTTCTGGAACTGCAAAATAGTGTAACCGGAACGAGTAGACTATGCCTTTTAAATGGGCAGATGACGTGATGAACAGGTGTTCTGACGATTCATGCTACCCATCGAGATTTGCTACTTACTGGTTATGCGCATGTGCAGACTCACAGTTTTTTTTTAACAAAAGGTAAATTTACATGTGTTATCATGTAATTTCCCTTTAAAAAATGCTAACTACCATATGAATATTTGTACGGTCAGCCACCTGAACAAGAATAACTGAAAGTTTCAGTTTCAAGGAAAGGTGTGCTTTGACAAGTCAAAGATGAATTCTTTTCACACCGTTTTAAAAATAAAAACAGTAGCCTAGTCTACAGTAGGCTATACAGTAAATACTCATAACTTAGAATTGTATTATAATTGTATTTCATATAATATTAATCTACATTCTGTGATCGATTCGCGCTACGGTAGCCTTTTTCGACAAGGCAGCACAAATCGTCAGAACACCGGCTGCTTAAAGTCTCGTGAGCGTTAAGGAAAGGGGTCTTTCTCGCTCTCGTTCTACACTCAAGGAGTGAGTTTGTGTTTCTTCCTCGGCTGGCGTGTGGAAGGAGTTGAACCATTGAGCTCGATAAAGATCTTTCCTGCTCCAACGATTGTTCTGAGAACATAGTGGGTGTGCTACGTCTGCTGGGCTTTGGCCACCTGATGTGAGTGAACGATTGAGTTCGTTTGTTTATTTTAAATTGTTAAACTTAACAAAATGTGTATTTTTTTAGGAGCATTAATACTTTGCCGAGTTGCCGACTGTGTTACAACACGGTTGCTTTCATTTGCATCGTAATCCTCCATTAAGTGAGCCGTAGCATATCAACAACGTGAGTATTTCTATATGATTGTTTTTAAGTGTATAAGGGTGTATGCATAATAAACTAAATGGGTTGTGATTTCAGGTCAAACCCTTGCTTAGCTTTGGCCACCTAATGTGAGTGAACGACTGAGTTTGTTTGTTTATCTTAAATTGTTAAACTTAATAAAATGTGTATTTTTAGGAGTATTAATACTTTGCCGAGTTGCCGGCCGCGTTACAACACGCCTGCTTTAATTAAGACTTATCGTAATCATCCAGTAAGTGAGCCGTAGCGTATCAAGAACGTGAGTATTTTATAGGATTGTTTTTAAATGCAAAACGTTGTATGCTTAATAAACTAAATGGGTTTTGATTTCAGGTCAAACCCTTTCTTGGCAAGCGGCCGCCGTTTCCTTTCCTCACCAAACTTGGAATTTGATTACTTTACATTTTGTTGTTATAATTCATATTTTTGTGGTCTTCGTTATTTTCAAAGGCTGCTATCTAGGAATTGATTGCTTTGTATTTTTTTTTTATTTTGTTATACTTTAAGTTCTGTGGTAGTAATGATTCCTTTCTGACATCTGTTTGTCGAGTTATCACTTTATGGGAGGTCTTGTTGGGTTGTGTTTGTGTTACGCTTGATTTATTTTGATTTGTGCTGTGGTTTGATAATTTCCTCCCATAGGGTGTCTTTCCCATTTCATGATTTCCGATTGATTTGTGCTACTTCGAGTGTTATTCCTATATCTTTTGTTCTTTATTTAAATTATGATTGGTCTGGTTAAATAATCTGGGGTCTAGATTATTGATTTCTTTTCTAATTTGAGTTTGATTGGTTTTGAGCATTGCTGTAATTTCTTTTGAAGTTATTATTAAGTTTATTTTTCATTCAGAGTGAAAGTTGGGTGAGAGTGGAGTGAATCGTGGTGGTTTGTTTAATTTTCTTTGGGTTTTTCTTAGTAACATTGTTGCCAACCAAGTCATACCAGTTATAGGAGAAGGAAGGTGTTTGTCATTTAATAAAATAACATTTTGTACTCTGGCCTCTGATCATTTAATTGAACTGCCCGTGTAGAAGAAAAAAGATCATTTTTAGGGTCCCCCATCCCAGATTTTGGGGGTGGCGTAGTCCATTTGGTCGACAATATAAAAGCCGAAGGTTATACAATAGCACCAGGGAACGTTTGCGCTGGAACACGCCTCCTCTTTTTGCTGAACCGGCCCAGGAGCACAAATTCATACCCTAATTTACAGACGTGCGTCTGTGGAGGGAAAAGTCTGCTGTGCGTCGGGAGCAAAATAGGAATGATACATGCGTCGGTATACAAAGCAGTGGCGTAACTGCTTTAAAAAGTGGGTGGGACAGGTGTGTGTGTGTGTGTGTGTGGGGTGGGTGCTAATACAATGCTAAATCATAAATCAGATGTATGTCCAATAACATTACGATGTCCAGCAATCGATTTAAATTGTACATTGTGTTTAATTTGTCGTTTAATGAGATCTAATATATTTTGTTAGTGCGTAATTTTCACATGAAAAAATACATAGATCCGACTGTTCTACTTATGTAGCCTACTTTAATGGTCCAGTGGCAGAACTTTTGCCAAGCATATATAGCGTATAGTTTTTTTCACCTCATCAAAACCGATTATGTTTATCAGTGGCCGTATATCAAGCAGGGACACTATATTGTTTTGTAATTTCACCGGAACGATTAGAGAGTCTCTCCGCAACGGACTGAAGCATGAAGCCATGTGAAGACTGTGCGCGAGCCACAAGAGAACACTATATCCGCACCACTGATCGCAGCGGCAACGAGCACATTGACCACTTGATTTTAAAAACACATTTTAGCGCTAGATCGCCTCTTATTTACCAAACAAATGAAATTAATGCTCTGCTAGAGTTAACTGGAGATGTTTTATTTATTTGTATTAGGTACATCCATGCCGCGAAATGTTTCAAAAGTGGTGGGGACACAATCGACCCTGGCAAAAAGTGGTGGGGACATGTCCCACCCGTTAATTACGCCTATGGTACAAAGTCAATTGCGCTGGGTACTAGATAGGGCCCAATAGGCTTTTCTCAAATGGAAGGCTGCATCCTACGAAGGCTGGATGTTAACATAGATGTTATCTTTTATTGTGTTGTAAATTAATCACCAAAACTAAACTGACAATAATGTAAGCCACTGGGAGACCACAGACGACTGTCATTCACTGAATTGCATTAATAAAAAGACAGTTAATATAAAGATTTGTAATACAAAGTATTTTTCCAAAATTAAGTTTTAATAGTATTTTCATGCCTTGAGTTGGGAACATGTGTGACATAGCCATACACTCTACTAGAGCATCTCATTCTAGCATTTAATTGCTGAGGAGGACTCTAGCCTACAAGGCTCAGAAGGACTGAATTGGGAAGGATACAAGCTGTGTCACAATGTGAAGGCTGCATCCTCCGAAAGCCGTATTTGAAGGCCGATTGACTGTATTTGAAGACCGATTGCGTCATAGCGGCGTGACGATAGGATGTCCCAATTCAAAGGCTGCACCCTTCGAAAGTCACATTTGAAGGCCGATTGCATCACCGCGGCGCGATGAAGGCTGTCCCAATTCAATTCCGCATCCTTCGAAGGCCGGTTGCGTAATCGTGGCGGGATGAAGGCTACCCTGATTAAAAAGCGACGCCAAATGCACCCTTCGTTTTCCTGTGAAAGAAAGGATACATAAATGGATCCTTAGCGGCCTATCCTACCCTATAAGTCATTGCGCTGGTGACGACAGCATTTTTATTTTAAAAAAATTACGGCCGAGAGTGGAGTGGATGGCATGTGAATGGCAAATTTACATTTAAATGTAAGTATTATGTTTTCATTATACTTAAATAGCTAGCGAAACCAGAGTTAAAAGCCACATATTTTTCTTTCTTATAAACTTCATCTTAACTCCTTCGTCACCATTCTTGTTTAACTTTTTTTCACTTATAAATTTTAAAAGGAAAAAAAAATATTTTCTTTACATTATTTATTTAACTTTAAATGTGTAAATAAAAGAGAATTCATTGCTCTGGACATTGTTTATTTTTGTAATGACAGTCATAATTTCTACATTTAAAATTGGTAAATGAAAATAATTTGTTCTAGGCTACATAAAAGTACTTTTTCCAACTATTTACAACATACTTTCAACATCCCAAAAAACAACATAAAATTGTACATAAAATAAGAAAAATTGATAGGGGGATAGGCTCCACAATAGAGACCCTGGTATGGCCTCCTGCTGGTGGGACATCATCTGGGATGGGCTCCAGAGTGTTTGAGTGGATATTTCCACTAAGTTGTCAACCAACAGGTTTGCAGGGCTGACTAATGGAATAAATATTAAGATACTTTATTACGCTAAAGTACTTTTAATAACCATTCATAGGGGGAAACACTACTAGTCATATATTTCAAACCTAAGTTAAGCACAATTATCTTGCATACTCTTATGTACTTAAGGTATCAAGAGTAAAAGTAAAGGTATGTATTCTGCAGGAAAAAAACCTCCTTGTCAGGGTTTTTATGATGGTTTTGCATTTAAATTACTACTGTATTACTGTGTATGTTGCATTTTACTTCTGAATATTTTCAAGGTTGATACATTTAAACTATATACTTTTGTGTAGTTTTTTTGTAATTGTGTAATTTTGTAAAAACATAATTTTGTAGTGTTGCTGTCCTGTGTGGGAAAAAAGTACTTCACATTTTTATGTGAATATTAACTAAGTAGCCTATGTAGTTCCTTACATTACACCAGTGGTGGAAAGTAACTAATTACAAATACTTTAGTTACAGTACTTGAGTAGATTTTTTTTTTTTTTTTATTCTTTCCTGAGTATAATTAAATTGTGGTACTTTTACTCTTACTTGAGTTGAATAAAAATAAAGTATTCAACTACGCTACATTTATTTTTCACCAAAAGTACAAAGTACTTTGACAAAGGTGCCGACGGGGCAACAGGGATGACGACAGACACCTTTCAAACTACTGCGGTGGAGGCCTGCGCTTCAGCAAATGAGAGTCAGCTCTGGAGCGCTTCAGCCAATGAGAGTCAGATCTGGAGCACTTCAGCCAATGAGAGTCAGATCTGGAGCGCTTCAGCCAATAACAGTCAGATCTGGAGCGCTACAGCCAATAACAGACAGGTCTGACTCAGGTGCAAAACCAATCAAAACCTCCAGTTCGGCTGGGGGGCGGGGTACTCGTGTTTTGAATCAGTATCGCTTAGGTTTCAATTCAGTGAATATGCTCCTATTCTGATTTTAAATTATGGCAACTCCTGAAATGGGTCATCCCATTGATAATACCAGAGCAGTTGATGAAAAACAAAATAAAAAACTCGGCTCATAACATGGACCCAGTTATTGCACTGACGGAGCAAGAACTATGTAAGTCTCTAACATACATGCACACAGTTCAATTAAATGGTAAAGCTCGCCCTCTTTAACAACATAGATAAACGAAATGTACGAAGCAAACTTTGTACAAAGCTGAAAAAACCTCAACAACAGTGAAATAAGATCGCAAGATGTATCTGTCAATCAGATGAACGTAAAAGTGTAGTTCGTTACTATAGCAACAGTGGGCTCCCAGCACATTTTCGGTAGAACGAAAAAAAAGGAAAATATTTAATTTAACTTGTTAAACCGTACCCCCATTTTTTTTTTTACTTGCACTTTTTTTATTCAGACTGTTGTAAATCTCTCTTTTTTTATGGGACCTTCTTTGCTTTCAATTATGAAATTTAACTGAAACATTCAAATGATATTACCTGGACTTACTTTTCAAAATCACAATACATGAAATACAATGAAAATTGTTTCATGTTGCTTCTTAACACAGAGTGAGTATATATTATTTTATTACATTCTATGATACAAGCTATGTTGATTAGCATTGTTATAAAGGGTTAGTTCACCCAAAAATTGTATTTACCCCATGATTTACTCGCCTCAACTCCTCCTATGTGTACATGACATTCTTATTTCAGACGAATACAATCACAGTTATATTCAAAAATGTCCTGGCTCTTCCAAGCTTTATAATGGGAGTAAATGGCTGGAATTTTTTTTGGAAAAGAAAAAAAGCCCGCCCCAACGTTTCTGATTGGTGCCTCGAATTCGACGGATTGGAAATGGGCTTGAATAAGCTCTTTGCCAGACTAACTTTCAGAGCAAATCTAAATTTGCCGGAAGTTGTCTGGGTTTTCCCAGGCAACATATTTATTACTTTATAATCTAAAATAACTTGCTTCCGCCAGACGACCATACGCATACTACGTAATTCGACTTGCGCCACAGGAGTAAAAGTGGAGTGCTTTTATCACAGATGGATGCACTTTTTTGGGCTTCAAATTTTCTCCAGCCATTTACTGCCATTGTAAAGCATAGATGAGTCAGGAATTTTTTTTATATAACTCTTGATTGCATTCGTCTGAAAGAAGAATGACATATACACCTAAGATGGCTTGAGGGTTAGTAAATCATGGGCTCACCTTTCTACTTGTACTCAAGTAAATTATTACTTAAGTAGCAATACTTTTACTTAAGTACAATTTGTTAGTACTCTTTCCACCACTGCATTACACCACTGGTTATTTTGAAAATTAAAGTAACAAAATGTAGGACTTTGTCACAATTTTAACAAATTGTTGCTAACTACAGCTGCGTCCCATATCAAAGGGCGCATCTGAAGAACTCGGACCGGTCTAGCCTACGGACGATTGTTCTTGACGCCTAGCAACTGTGACTGGCAGCTGCCAATGACGAGCGGGAGTAACATTTGCACTGGACTTTTTTTTATATTCAACTGGGTTGAAAACCTGTGTAAATATATTCACCATGGTCTATTTATGTACATTATATAAAAAAATACACAAGCCTACAAAATCACATCAAGGTAAGATACAAGTAAACATTTGAACCAAACATTTGGTTACAAGTGTGTTTTGTTGCTCGGTCCGATCCACTTTCAACAGCGTTTTTCAGAAATCGCTTAATTCACCTTTAAATTTACATTAAATTAAAACAAAATAAAAAATAATGTCTTATCATTAAAATGTAACTTAAACAATTTAATAACATTGAGCCCTATGAAATCTTTTTTTTGTTCTGTATTTTCTGTTTAAATATATTACATTTTTGGGGATTCTGTATTTTTAATGGTTTAATAAATGGATGTGTGGTTTAATGTAATACAGTCTGTTATTAAAAACGATAGAAATCAAGACATACAACATTAGCAATTACATTGTTTTTAAATGCCATGAAATTTCTTTTAAAATCTCCTATTTTTGGTGATTGTTTTGACACAAACAAATAGGAAACTGCATCGCTCATTCACACAGAGGACACACATTTTTCACATTGTTGAACTCATAGGGCTCTACACCAGTCAGCGCTCTCAAACACTAAAGATTCTAGAGCTTATAGTTTTCCTAGATATTTAACTTCGGCATGTTGCATGAGCTCCGGCAGATTGATCCTGACCTGCGTCAGCCGTGACTCCTGACTCAGTTGTGATGGAAGGTCAAGCACGGGAATGTCAATATTTCCAATAGCAGAGACAAAGACATCATGACTATTTGTTTTTCTGATCCTTTCCCAGGCCTCCCTGCTGTGGAGCAGATATGTCATCAGCTGAACACTCAGCACTTCAGCACACATTCTTTCACACAGACTCCAGCGCTCATGACGTTTCAAATGACTCATTCCAGTGAGGTGAACTAGAGTAACACCGTTACAGCACACAAGGAGAGTTTCTCCCTGATTACACCGAATTTGAGACTCTAAAGAACTCTTTCACCAAACAGAAATTATTTTGAGGTTATAGAGTGTGTTTGAAAACACAACATGCCTTTGACAGTGTAATGTGAGAGCTGCAATTCTCAGACATGACATCAGAGGAATGGAATGTGCTTCACATGTGCCATCAGCAGGCCTCTCTTAATATTCATCTCCTCTTTCTATAAGGGGCACAGAGTGCCAAGCCCATTTAATTATGCTAATTCATAACAGTAATAATGAACTGAGCAACTCAAACACCTACGACCGAGTTCTATATAGAACTTCAAAGGGTTCTGTCCGGCGCTTCATATATAGAACCCCAGAGTATCATCTTATGGATTTAGTTTTAATTCATTTTTTATTTGAATTCAATGTTATGAATTAAACAGCTCACAAACCTACTTTATCGCTAGAAACAAATCGAAATAACCCATTAAACATTTAACCTTTTTTGTAAGAGTGTGGTATTGAGGGAGGAAAGTGTCACTGACTCGCAGAGAGTCCAGCCAATGAAGGCCTGACCGTGGTCTAGCGACACCCCTGATCACGTGTGATGAGTTTCAGACTGCATTATTTTTACATTCATATGCATGACTGACAGCACTCAAGCACATCTCCTTATGTAAGACATTACGTGCATATCCGGTGAAACATTAAACTATAAATGGTCTACCCTATAATGGGTCCCAAAAAGTTTAAGAACGCCTGCTCTAAAGTGACACCAATGTCCAGATAATGTAAGCAATGAACTCTGCTCAAAGTAGTCACAAAAAAAAGTGTGCATTCTTGTGATTGTTATGGTATTCTACGGGCAGTGCAAAAAGACAACCTTTGAGTTATTTTTCATTGAGTTGATCAGCGAGTCTTTGATGTTACCCAAATTGTCTGGCAGTTCTTGACAAAATCTGTCATTTTCTTAGCTATAGCGGCTTTTTACACTAAGTTTAAACATAGCAATAACATTGCAGTTTTTGCAATACGTGTAAGTAGATGCTACTTATACTTATTATAAATAGTGGCAGATATTATTTGCACCTCAATGTTGTTGTATTAAACGGTATGAAATAATAACAGAGTGTAAATTATTATATTTAATACAATTATTAAATGGATTCTGCCTTACTGGGACAATAAAGCCCTCCCTACACCAACTCCTAACCCTTACTGATAAACACTTTATTTTAAACATACGTTAGACACTTTATTTCCAATTTTCGTATATTTTCTTTCCGATCTGATATATGATGGGAAAATGGAGTAGAGCGAGTTCAGCAAAAGTCTGTTGACAATCTAACGTCTTCTGTAATTTTGTCTGGCCCAACCAGATTTTTTTGCACTTAGCATAAATAGACACTGTTTTGAATTGTATGATGTATAGGCTGTGATGCCCTGTTAGCAATGATAGCACTGATGTGCTAGAACTGATGTGCGTGCGCACGCGCAGGAAAACTCCGGCGCAAAATTAACCTTTGTTCTAATTACACATTACATAGTCAACCGTTCTCTGAGATTTGTTTTCATGATTATCGATTTGTAAAGAGTTTTATCTATAAAAAAAGTTTAGCTTATAACGCTAGTATATAGGGCATAGAGTAATGAAAATAAAAATCGCTAGTTAATACCACTAACAAGGCTCAAAATAGCCCAACAGTTAGTGAAAACACACAGTGAAAACTATGTGAGCAGGTATGGGGTAGTTCTCCTGCAACGACTACCATTCCATCCGGTATAGAAACGACGGATGTTGATACGGCCCCTCATTGCAGTTCAGATTCTGCGTCTTCATCTACACTTGATCTCTCGGCTGCGGAAATGTCTCCTGTGTCTGATCAACTTCAAGACTCTGATGGCAGCAATTTGGCCCCCTCAGTGGTGAAGGAGAGGAGAGCTCTACTTAATGTATGTATCCTTAATCGTTAACCAGTAAGAAGTGCATTTGTTTATAAAAGTAGAATGTAGATTAACTCTATATACACACACCGATACCGGTGTGTCTGTTAAAGTGGTGGAATAAGTACCGGATCATTTACTTGAGTAAAAGTAGCAATTGCACAGTAGAAAGGTACACTGTTACAAGTAAAAGTCCTGCATTCAAAATCGTAAAAGTACAAAGGTATAAGCATATAAGTTTCAACAAAAGCATGAAAAGACTTAAGTACCAAAAAAAAAATGCTGAATTAATTTCAGAAAACAGATATTGTATTACTGGATAACTTATCAATGTTAATGTGTTCATCATGTTAATGTTTCAACTGGTAAAGGCAGGGATCATCTTAAGTACTTTATATACCGGTGGGTATTGATGATCCAAAACTGCAGTACTCGACATTGGAAATACTCAAAACATAAGTTGCACAAAACGTCTCGGTTACATATGGTAACCCTCGTTCCCTGAGGGAGGGAACGGAGACGTAGGTCATGACTGACCAATAGGAATCTCGCTAGAGATGCCAATCTACTTCGAGTGAAACTAAAACAAGCCAATGCACATTGGCGTGCAATCATTTGCATCAGATGCGCGGCCTCGCAGCGCGGGTATTTAACGAGCAGCTGAGCAATTGCACAGTTAGTTTTTTGCAGAGGAGCCAAGCCTGAGAAGCTGGCCGCCCCGGCGGGCGTTAGCAGATGTGGCGACGGGACCTATGTCTCCGTTCCCTCCCTCAGGGAACGAGGGTTACCATATGTAACCGAGACGTTCCCTATCGGTCAGTCACTATAACGTAGGTCATGACTGACCAATAGGAATCCCTACCAAAGCGCCACAGCTGCTGCACCACATCCAGCGCCCCTGAGCAAGCCTCTACACCTTCTTGCCTGGAAGGACGATAGGAGGAGGCTTACAGAGTGAGTTGACACTGCTGTTCCCGTAATAACCCATACAGTGAGAATTACACTGGGAAAGCGTGCCCTTCCTGTTTAGGAAGGAACGCTGCGGAAGCCACTTCTTCAGAGAGTTATGTGGAAATACATATGGACTAGCCCGAAGGCTGTACTGCATATGAAATAATGGGTGACTAGCCCAAGGGAAAGACACGGGCTTCCAATAGGAGCAGCCGTGGAATATATACACATATGGGATCCCTGTAGGGTCACACATATGGAACCCAGTCCAGATCCGGTTCTCAAGGATTCAGCGGATAAGGGCCTGGCGCCGGACGCTCCGCCAAGTCCGGGCCGAGGGGTTTTGGAGGACTCGACAGGTTTTTACTCTGGACCAATAAGGGTGCACAGTAAGGTGCAGCAAGCCGACAGAGCCAGACCTCTCAGTGCTTTTACCCGTCTAGGGTGAGAACACGGGAGGAGACCGGCTCTACACGTAGGCTATAATATCTAGCGAACGTGTTAGGTGTCGCCTAGCCCGCAGCTTACAAATATCTGTTAGCAAGGAGGCACGTGCCAGCGCCCAGGAGGATACAACACCTCTCATGGAGTGTGCATGCAACCTGAGCGGGCAGGGCACGCCTTGTGCTTGGTAAGCCAAGGCGATGGCATCTACTATCTAGTGGGCCAACCTCTGCTTGGAGACAGCCTTTCCCTTCTGCTGGCCTCCGTAACAGACAAAGAGCTGGTCCGAGATCCTGATGCTTTGAGTTCTGTCTACGTACATACGCAGAGCGCGAACGGGACAGAGCAAAGCCAGGGCTGGGTCTGCCTCCTCCAAAGGCAGCGCTTGCAGGTTCACTACCTGGTCTTTGAAGGGAGTGGTGGGAACCTTGGGCACATAGCCAGGCCGTCTTAGTACCACGTGGCTGTCACCCGGCCCGAACTCTAGGCACGATTCGTCGAACGAAAATGCGTGCAGGTCTCCTACCCTCTTGACAGAGGCCAGTGCAACCAGCAGCAAAGTCTTCATGGAAAGAAGCTTTAAGTCTACTGACTGCAGAGGCTCAAAGGGAACATCCTGAAGTGCTCGAAGCACCAGGGAAAGATCCCAAGAGGGTATGGACGGGGGTCGAGGAGGATTCAATCGTCTTGCCCCCCTAAGAAACCTGACGACCAGGTCGTGCTTTCCAACTGTTTTGCCATCTATGTGGTTGTGATAAGCAGAAATAGCGGCAGCATGTACTTTGAGGGTGGAGGGGGACAGTCTACGCTCCAACCCCTGCTGCAAGAAGGAAAGCACAGACCCTATCGAACATCTTCGGGGGTCTTCTCGGCGAGAAGAACACCACTCGACGAACAGGTTCCACTTCAGGTCGTAAACACGTCTCGTGGACGGCGCCCGTGTTGAAGTGATGGTGTTAAGTACCTCTGGGGGTAAGTCACCTAGAACCTCCGCGTCCCGAGGGACCAAACTGGGAGTTTCCAGTGGTTTGGGCGCGGGTGCCATAGGGTGCCCCGTCTCTGAGTCAGAAGATCCTTCCTCAGAGGAATGGGCCAGGGAGGGACTGTCGCGAGGAGCATGAGTTCTGGGAACCAAGTCCGGGTGGGCCAATAGGGAGCCACCAAAAGGACCTGCTCCTCATCCTCCCTGACTTTGCACAGTGTCTGTGCAAGCAGGCTCACTGGGGGAAACGCATATTTGCGGAGGCCCCGGGGCCAGCTGTGTGCCAGTGCGTCCGTGCCGAGTGTTCCCTCGGTCAGGGAGTAAAACAGCTGGCAGTGGGAGGTCTCTGAGGAGGCAAACAGGTCTACCTGAGCCTCTCCGAACTCTCTCCAGATCAGCTGGACCACCTGGGGGTGGAGTCGCCATTCTCCCGGAAGCACAGCTCGTGATAGCTCGTCGGCTACACGGTTGAGCACACCGGGGACATACATGGCTCGAAGCGACCTCAGATGCTTCTGACTCCAGAGGAGGAGATGGCGGGCGAGTTGCGACATGCGACGGGAGCGTAGACCACCTTGTCGGTTGATGTACGCAACGGTCGCAGTGTTGTCCGTGCGGACCAGTACGTCCCTGCCCTGTAGCGGCCTTTTCAAGCGGCTCAGAGCGAGATGTACTGTTAGCAACTCGAGGCAATTGATGTGCCAATGCAGTTGGGGAGCCGTCCACACCCCTGACACTGCATGCCCGTTGTACGTGCCACCCCAGCCGGTGGCAGAGGCATCTGTGAATACCACAGCATGCCTGGAGACCTGTTCCAAGGGGACTCCTGCCCGAAGGAACGAAAGGTCTGACCACGGGCTGAAGGTCTGACGGCAGGCCGGTGTGATTGCCACCCGGTGAGTGCCGTGATGCCACGCCCATCTCGGGACTCGGCCGTGAAGCCAGTGCTGAAGCGGTCTCATATGAAGAAAGCCGAGCGGGGTTACCGCTGCTGCCGCTGCCATATGCCCCAGGAGCCTCTGAAAAAATTTCAGTGGGACCGCCGAACGCCCTGTTCTCTCATGGGAACAAGGGCCCCCTCCGTGACTTTCGTGAAGACACGGGGGGACAGGGACAGCCCAAAGGGTAGGACTTTGTACTGATATGCTCGACCCTCTAACGCAAAGCGCAGGAACGGCCTGTGTCGAGGAAGAATCGAGACATGAAAGTACGCGTCCTTCAGGTCGATCGCTGCAAACCAATCTTGGGGACGGATGCATTCGAAAATGCGTCTCTGCGTGAGCATTTTGAACGGTAGCTTGTGGAGGCTCCGATTCAAAACTCGCAGATCCAAGATCGGTCATAACCCACCACCTTTCTTGGGTAAAATGAAGTAGGGACTGTAGTGCCCTGACCTCATATCGGCTGGAGGGACCGGCTCTATCGTATCCTTCGCCAGTAGGACTGCGATCTCCGCACGCAAGACATGGGCATCGGCTGATCTCACTGTAGTGGAGTGGATGGCCCGAAACTTGGGGGGACGCCGGGCGAACTGAATCGCAGAGCTGAGCCTGATGGTCCGAATGAGCCAGCGAGATGGACTGGGGAGCGCTAACCAGGCTCTCAGAGACCGTGCAAGCGGGACCAAAGGGACCGCAGGTGTACCCGGAGTCGGGCAGCGAGGTGGAACACAGGGACGCGGCTCGGGAGGCTCTCTCTGGGAGGCGGCCCGTAGCGGGGTCTGTGTGTGCTGTGCAGCACTTACCTGGTTCCACAGGGCAGGAGGTGCAGGAGGCGGCTTGGTGGTATTCTCGAACTGCACACTGCTGCTCACTGGCGACAGAGGAGGCGGATGAGAGTGGTGAGGATTCTGTCCCCACACTGCTGTCCGGGTCCCCTTCGGACCCAGAGATGGTAGAAACTGCTCTTTTATTGAAAATTTGGGTACTGCTGGTTTTAAGGCCAGCGGCGGAACACAAACAGAATTGAAACAAAAGATTTTCCACCCGGCCCTCTTCCGGGGGAGGGAGCGATGCGGTCATCGTCTCCTGGAGAGCAATCCCTTCCATCTCCGGGTCGCCCGTCCTAGGGCCGCTTACCCTTGGCTTTGCCGGCCTTCTTGGCGGGGGCCTGGACGGGCGGGGCGCCCTGCCTGCGACTGACTCCACGGCGCCGCTTACACGGAGGCTGCTGCTACTGCGGGAGCAGGGGCAGAAGCAGGAGGACGGCCCCGGCGACGAGCAGACTGAGGAGTCGTGGGCGGTGGGGTGGAGGCAGTAGCTGACCGCCGCGGCAGGATGTGTCTGATGGCCTCAGTCTGCTTCTGTACAGCCGAGAACTGCTGGGCAAAGTACTCGACCACGTCGCCGAAGAGGCCGGTCTGGGACACTGGGGAGTTAAGAAACCTGAGCTTGTCGGTCTCCCGCATGTCGGACACAGCCAGACCGCGCGGTAACCTTCGTCGCGCGAGGTCCGTCCCGGCGCGAAGTTCTTGGAGAACTTGCGGGTCGTGACCACCCTCGTGCAGGTCCTTCAGTGCTTTAGCCTGATGAACCTGAACAACGCCATAGCCTGTATGGCAGAGGCAGCTTCCCCACAGGCCTTGTAAGCCTATCCGGTTAAGTCCGACGTTCTCCACGCAAAGTGGAGTTAGGGCACAGTTGCATAGCAACGGCCCGTTCCACTGGCGGGATACGCGTGTATCCCTTAGCTGCCCCGCCATCAAGGGTGGTGAGGGAGGAGGAGCCACCGGAACGGTTTCTGGCAGTGAAAGGTGCCGTCCACGTCCCTGTGAGCTCCTCATGCACCTCCGGGAAGAAAGGCACTGGGGTGGGTTGCTGAGAACCAGTGCGCCCCACCCCGAGATACCAATCATCCAGCCTAGAGGGCTCGGGACACGGTGGAGGGTTCCACACGAGCCCGATCCTGTTGGCGGCCCGGAAAAGCATGGCCATCATCTCACTAGATAGCGCACTCACTGTAACCCTCAGGTTACTCATGTCACTGCCCGAAGCAACCCACGAAGGGGGGTTGGAACGAGGTGCAGGCACGGCGACTCCGCCCCTTTGCAGGAACGAGAGTCTCGACCTCAGCTCCGAGATGGTCATCTTCCCACAATGGGTACATGACTCATCCACGAACGCTGCCTGTGCGTGTTCGAGGCCCAGACACACAAGGCAGCGATCGTGACCATCCCGCGACCCCAGGTAACGACCGCATCCAGAAACACACAGATAGAACGTCATCTTGAAAAAGACGCGAACTATCTGTGTCTGCTCTTTTAGGGACTACTCTCACTGGTGCTGAAGCATGCAGGGGAGCAGCCTCAGCGATCACAGCTGGGAATGTGCACCCGTCTGTGCGCTGGGAGATCTTACCAGCTGTTATAACAGCTTTTTTGAGCGCTTAGTAGCGTACCTCACCAGCTGTTAAAACAGCTTTTTTTTTTTGCTCAGTAACAAAAAAGAAGCTGCTCACACTGCCGTGCTGTCACGCACAGCACCGAAAAGGAGAAGTCCGAAAAGAAGCTTGTATAGTTTCCACTGTACTCAGTAGAGGCATCGAAGTGTTTGGCTCAGAAGCAAAAAAGCTAACTGTGCAATTGCTCAGTTGCTCGATAAATACCCGCGCTGCGAGGGCGCGCAGCTGATGCAAATGATTGCACGCCAATGTGTATTGGCTTGTTTTAGTTTCACTCGAAGTAGATTGGCCTCTCTAGCGAGATTCCTATTGGTCAGTCATGACCTACATTGTAGTGACTGACCAATAGGGAACTGTACTTAAGTACAATATAAATGTACTTAGCTTTATTCCACCAATGGTGTGTTGTGATGGTCATGTGGCTAACTTGGTTGTAACATTTTATCATATTGACCTATGCAGTTGAAACTTTCTTATGTAAGTTTGAAATAATTATTTTAATCTACTCTTTTCCAGGCAAAACTCAAAGGACACAAACAGGACAGACTTAAAAGAAAGCTTCCAGCTGAGATACAGTTGCTGCATGCAGCCGATGAAGACATCCAGATTAAAAAAAAGAATTCTGGACATGATGGAGACGTCAGAGAAGCAAGCATCTGAAAATTTCAGGAAATGATCTACCAGTCTTGAGAGTCTGACAAGCTCAATTGCAGATGGATTTTCACTGCTGAGACAAGTTATAATGCATCCACCACAATCATTCAACATGTCACCATACCAAACCAGGGGTCCTTATGGATACGTGTATGCATCTGCACCACCACCCAACACTACCCCTGCCAGATTTCCACCCAACACTAAACCTGCCACATTTCCACCCAACACTTCTGTGTGTCACCACACACCTGGCTCTACCTCACCTGTGCAGAGATTCAGACCGTTTGGACGAACAATTTTCTGTAAAGGAAGCCCGCCTACTTTTAAGTTATGAGGTCAGGTCATGCCAGTAGCTTATTATTTAGGTTACCAGTGTTGACACTGGTAATGCTCCTAAAGTTCATTTGTTAAATTGTGCTGAAACAGTACTCAGGCCGGTTGTGACTTTTTGTGTAGTGGCTGATTCAGTCCCAACAATGTGAGGAATGTATTCGATACAAAGAGTTTAAAAATGTTACATGTCTGAGTGAGTGTTTATTTAACATTAGACAATGCTGTGAAATGCTGTGAACTGTAGATGCTGTAAACTCACAAGGACATGACAACCACAAACATAATTTTCATATAAAATTGCCTTAATTGATTTCCTGCAACAAAACAATAACTTTTAACTTAAGGCACTTAACAGTTTTTCACATATTCAGGATTACACTTCATAGACCATAAGCAGGTTTGACTGGCATGTAACATGCCCTCATGTAGTAGGCAGAGAAGACTGTGGCCTCAGTGACCAACAGATAGAACCCTTTTATGGATCAAGAAATTCAGTAAGAACTCTCCTGACCCTTCTGCTGTGATGCAGTCGGCTCTGAAATAAGTGTGTGTCTGGCCGGAAGTCCTTGTCATGCTGAATTGCCTCATTGACTCTATTCTTGTCCATCGTCTCCTTGGTGGCCTCACAGTAGTTATGGAGCACAAAAAAGGCATAGATGACAAAGGAAAGATCGTTTAGATTAATGTCCATCGCCCTTTTCAATGCTCCAAATCGTGCTTTCAGTCTGCCAAAGGCGCATTCAATAACCATTCTGGCTCGACATAAGGAGAGTCCAAAATACTGTTCCTGAACAGTGCTTCCCCCATTTGCATACTACTCCATCAGGTAGGGAAGCAAAGGATACGCTGGGTCCCCTAGAAGAAAAACTAGAATGGACTCCTCATGTTCTAAAATTAGTTTTTTTGAGGAGGGGATCGTGCCATTTTTCAAATGTGTGTTCAGCATTGAATTTGCCAACATACGGGTGTCATTGACACTACCTGGCCATTTGACTACGACATCAATAAATGAATATTTGTAGTCACATGTGGCTTGTGTGTTAAGAGAGAACCTCCCCTTTCTGTTCAAGTAATCCATAGCATTTGTAGATGACTGCTTTATTTCAACATGGGTCCCATCCACGGCACCAATGCACTGAGGAATGCCATGGGCTCGGTGAAACCCCGCTACAAGTTCCTTTACTTTGTACTCAGTGACAGGTAACTGTATATAAACAGGGCCCAAGTGGACAGTAATTGCTTCACATACATGCCTTACTATTTTCGACACCACCTGTCTTGATAATCCAAAGGTATTTGCCATCTTGCGTAATCTCCCCTCGTCTGCTAAATAGTACAGTGTGCAGGCAACTTTTTTGACAACACTGACAGGCGATCTCATTACAGTTGTCTGCCCTTCAATGTGTGGGCGAAGCAGCTCACTCAAAGTCAACAGCGATGTCCTCGACAAACGAAAATTCTCTCTCCATTCTTCAGCAACAACCACTTCGTTCTCAAAGCTGTCCCACCAACTAGAGGTCCGACCAGGTCTCGTCCAAAACCGGCGACGGTGGTGGCGGGGTCTGTGCCGCGGGAGTGTTGTCATTAGCAGTGCCCTGCGTAGAATTGCATTCTGACGTCTCTCTTCCACAATATAGTAAGATAACTGAGCATGTATCTGTATACATGTTATAAGCCCTGTTAGCACAGTTTTTATGAGCAATATACTTTTGCTGTCCGCCATTACACAGAATCGTCAACAAAGCAGTCGGCGCACACTCTCACGTCGAAAGGCAAAACCCCGGTTTTACTGTCTACACAACAATACTGCAACCGGCGTTTCTGAAAATCCTCACCCTGGCAGGGGTTTTCAAAAATGTCCGATTTCAGTGACCTGATACTCCGTTTCCATGTGGACGAACGGCCGAACCGCATAAAAAAAGTCACGGTTATAAAAATACCCGTGTCCGTGTGGACAAGGCCTAACTTTAGCTGGAAAATAACTTTATTCTGCTGCCATAAAGCCAAAACAATCTCTGTTACTTTAATTTCCTATTATCACTGTAAAGCCACTTTGGAACAATCTACATTGTGAAAAGCACTATATAAATGAAGATGACTCGACTTGACTTGTTAGCAATGAAATGGTACCAAAATGACAAAAACGTAAAACTATTATCCGTTTTACATAGAGGTCATAACCTACATGTTAACTGACTAAATAACTAAATCCAATTTGTAATAGTTTACAGATTATTTGTTCAATATGTTAATTCTTAAATCACTCATATTGCCTTTACTGCATGACTACACAAAAGATTAAGAAGAAGAAAATAACACAGTGATGTTGTGTCCTCTCTGCCTTCAAGCTAAATTGAGTTCGACACCCCTGATTTAGTGCATTCATCTTTATTGGGCGGCAGACAGAACCGCTATAAACGAGACACACTGGCTCGGCTACAGACATTCATTAATTCTGGAATGCTGACAGATCCAACGTCCCAGTTGTTTGCAAGTTGTCTGTTCATGTCCTCTTCAGTACAGAAAGAAAAGAGAACTTTAAAGTGTGGTATAGACAAAAAATCTTGCAAAAACTCATAAGGGATCAATAAGAAGTCAGGCTCAAGGTTTGTCTCCCTTGTCCTCCTACCTCATCCTTCCTTATTGGCGGTTACAGTGGCCTGGTTTCCACCTCTGACCACAGACAGGCCCCGGGGTTCCTGTTTACTTGTGCCTGACATGAAAGGCTGTAGCTAGCAGGCCTGACACACACACACACACACACACACACACACACACAGTTCACACTCCAACTGCCTGTGAGCTTAAGCCTTTGCTAAACAACTAATAGGACTCAGTGTCGCTGCATAACAAAAAGCACCACAATTAGCCATTTCATATAAACATAAGATTCATCATCAGAGGAACATCCTGCACACTTCCTGTTTTTAAACAAACTGGCTACTGAAGAGAAAAATCTGTTATTGTTTTTCCCTTATTAGTTGTGATGCAATAGAAAAATTCTATTTTTTTTTCTCAGATTTTGCACCTGGTTTTCCAAAAACTCCCATCGCTGACTAGAGTTGGCCAATTCAAACATTCTTTACAAATAGGCACATCTCATGACTTCCCCCTCTGATTGGTAATGACAAAAAAGGCGTGAACAACACAAACTAAGCATTTCACCAGCATGACTAGACCTACATGTTCATGCATATGCTAATACAGGCAGTCAAAAGAAAAAAAAAAACATTGCAAGATTTATCAAAGGTTCATTAAAAATGGTGAATAATAAAAGTGTTTATAGAGCACATTTTTCAGCAGTATTGGTTCTGGAAGTATTCTTTCCATTCATGTTTACCATATTGATTTTAAAAGAGTCTTTGTTAAAGGGATTATTATGAACCAAACCAATCAACTACAAGCTTAATCACAACATTACAACATTACTTTGATTTGAAGCAAAAGTATTTAAAAAAACTGACAAAAAGACAAAGATACACGCTTATGTACCAAATGCCTTTTAACTCTTTCCCCACCATTGACAAGACAACACATTTTTTATGACACAATGCTTCCCCGCCATTGATGAGGTTTTTATACTGTTATACGGTAGGGGGTGCTGTTACGAATATTCTGAAAGAGTATAGCATTTTCGGATCCAAAAACAAGCAAATAATGCTCGTTTCAGAATACAAGATTTTTAATACACACATTTTTTTATTCGTTTTTATCTCGTATAGTGTGTCATAAGCTGCCTTTCCACTGCACACGACATTCACATTCGATTGTCACATTTCGCCCCCTAGTGGCAGTTGCACGGAACTTTGAAATTGGTCGTGAAGCAATCGTTACCCTCAGCTTATTCACCATGGAAAAATGAATGATTTTAATGAATTTAATACTTGTATGAATATTTCCAGACACAAAAATTACCCTTAATACATCTAAAATAAAAACAGTAGATTTGATAGAGCTAATCAACTTAAATATTGATTTAATAATTATAAAATATTTTTTTATCCCATATTTATTAATATCCTCCATTTTAAAGAAATAGTCTTTACAGAATAATGTTAAAGGGTTAGTTCGCCCATTTAAGACATGAAGTTGTATGCAATCCTTACCAGCACTATAGTGTATACACACTGACCCACTCTGTTGTCACCCCCCTGGTCCGAGTTCTGACCGCTGGAAGTTTTTGAATGAAGTAATCCTGGCTACTTTCTGGGGCCACAAAACTGTGCGTTTTTACGTGAAAAAAAGATTTGCGTTTCAAAGCTTGATTAATTTAACACACAAAAAACACGCCGGGCAAAATTCATACCTCAGTTTTAATGCGGCACTATTTTCCTTCCTTTTCTATCAATCCGCGCTGCTGTCAATGTCAACAGTGCGCACGTGACGATTAGCTGTTGACAGTGCGACTCGCCGACAACATGTCCGACTACACTTCATAATCGGGGTCACCACTGCTAGCCTCTGTCAGTGCTGTTTCTTCCGTACTGGCTGCAAGCATGCATACCTTGTTAGACAAGATCAAATCAAATGTTATTTATTTGCAACGGCTTTATGCACAGCTGCTCTACTTCCAGAACTTCAACTAGCTCCTTGTTTCCTATTAGCCATTATAGGACAAATTGATTAATTCAGGTATACTTGACCTCAGTAGTCATGTAAACAATAATCAGATACACCTGAATTAATCAAGTTTGCACAATAATGACAGACAGGAAACAAGGAGCTGGTTGAAGTTCTGGAAGTAGTGCAGCTGTGCATAAAGCCAATTGTGTGTGTTCAATCAAATATTTTTCACAGCAAATTGTAACAATATATATATATATTTTTTTTTTACACATCTTTTCACGTGTTTTATAATGGAGTCTAAACATCATCTTGTTTACCGTACAGTTTAGACATGGGATCATAAAGTTAGTAAATAGAGCTTACCCGTGGTACTGGTACAGCAACACTCTTTAAAATCTTTTTTTTTTTCCTTTTCCTCCTTGGTTGGAGATGTAATCGTCTTCGCTGAAGTGAGCACTACACACACGAAAATCCTTTATTCGAGATAATTTAGCTCCCGCTGAGTAGCCGATGGCAACCAGCCAAAGCTGTCTCATATTCATATTTGATACAGGAAAACGATGAAATTTGAACTTTGATCCCGGCACATCCTTGTTGTCACAGCCTGGGAATTTACAAGTTCGCACCATTGTTAATTTAATATTTTTTACCTTGTTGTCGATCGATTGTGTAAACACTATGGAAGAGCTGATCGTCACGTGTGCACTGTTGACATTGACAGCAGCGCGGATTGATAGAAACGGAAGGAAAATAGTGCCGCATTAAAACTGAGGTATGAATTTTGCCCGGCGTGTTTTTTGTGTGTTAAATTAATCAAGCTTTGAAACGCAAATCTTTTTTTCACGTAAAAACGCACAGTTTTGTGGCCCCGGAAAGTAGCCGGGATTACTTCATTCACAAACTTCCAGCGGTCAGAACTCGGACCAGGGGGGTGACAACAGAGTGGGTCAGTGTGTATACACTATAGTGCTGGTAAGGATTGCATACAACTTCATGTCTTAAATGGGCGAACTAACCCTTTAAGGTGTTACAATATTGGTAATTCTAACTTAACGCTCATAATTTTGATTAGAATACATCACATCCGTTTGGCCGGTCGCATGCGGTCTAAATATTTCAATGCATCCGAAGCTCAAATCAGATCCGAAATTTCCGTATACGATCGGAACATCTCGGTTACGTATGTAACCCTCGTTCCCTGAGTAGGGAACGGAGACGTTACGTCGGAATGACGACGAAATGGGGTTTCGCTTAGAACACCTATCGACTTCGAGTATACAAAAACGAGCCAATGGCAAAGAATTGCCATGGGTCTGCGGAATTTGCATGACGTAACTCCGCCCCACCTCGTGGGTATAAAAGGAGGACGCCGGCAACATGCAGTTATGTTTCTTCGCTGAGGAGCCAAGACTGAACTCAGGCGATCCCCGCGGTACAGCGGAAGTGGCAGGAAGACGTAACGTCTCCGTTCCCTACTCAGGGAACGAGGGTTACATACGTAACCGAGACGTTCCCTTTTGTGGTCACTCCGAGTTACGTCGGAATGACGACGAAATGGGGTTAACAGTCTAATCACGCCACCTTCACAGCTGTCTTCCAGTGCCCTGCGAAAATCTGAGCCCTTGATATATGTTAGGACGAAGGACTCCTATTTAGCACAGGAATACCAAGGTACACTGGGAAGCATATCCCAAGCTTTAGAGGAAATATGCAATTATCACCAACCCAGTGGGGGGGGCATTTGAAAATACACATATGACCCGAAGGAAACATATGGAGAAACTCTGAGGTGTCCAGCCGCAGGTGGAATATTTCAACCTCAGGGGTGGCAAGGTGGCTTGCCGAGGAAAAGACACATGGTCAGAGAGGCTTACAGTGGAAATACACGTGTGGGGGTAGCTCCGGGGAGGGACCATGCACACGGGAGGCACCTAGCCTACGCCCAGGCAATAGACACTGGCGCTAGCATCAGGGGTGCTGGAGGAACTCAGGGCTTTCGGAGAAGCTCACCTGAGCAGAATATCGCACGCATCCAGTCTGTGGAGTGGAATGGCGAGCAAGCGAAGACACCTGAGCGGGTCCGGTACTAGCTAGTTGAAGCGAGTACATGAGAGGACACTGGCTCCACTCGGAGATTATAGATTCTGGCGAATGTGTTCGGTGTCGCCCAGCCTGCAGCTCTGCAGATGTCTGCTAGCGAGGCGCCATGCGCTAGAGCCCAAGAGGATGCCACACTCCGGGTGGAGTGGGCAGTCACACCAAGGGGGCACGGTCGACCTTGCTGTTGGTATGCCAAAGCAATGGTGTTCACTATCAAGTGAGACAACCTCTGCTTTGAGAGAGCCTTTCCCTTCAGCTTCCCACCATAACAGACAAAGAGCTGGTCTGAGGTCCTGAAACACTGCGTCCTGTCTACATAGGCGCGGAGAGCGCGTACTGGACAGAGCAGTGCCAAGGCTGGGTCTGCCTCCTCCGAGGGCAGCGCTTGCAGGTTCACCACCTGGTCCCGGAAGGGAGTGGTAGGAACCTTGGGCACATATCCAAGCCGGGGTCTCAGGATCACGTGAGAGTAAGCCGGCCCGAATTCCAGGCATGCTTCGTCAACGGAGAATACGTGCAGGTCCCCGACCCTCTTGAGAGAGGCCAATGCAACCAGGAGCGCTGTCTTCATTGACAGGAACTTAAGCTCCACTGATTGCAGAGGCTCAAAGGGAGCACTCTGCAGAGCACTTAAGACCACTGAGAGGTCCCAAGAGGGAACGAGAGGAGAACGAGGAGGATTCAGCCTCCTCGCCCCCCTCAGGAACCTGACGATCAGGTCGTGCTTCCCTACGGACCTCAAATTCCACTAAGGCCTGGTGTGCGGCAATAGCGGCAACATAAAGTTTGAGGGTGGAGTGAGACAGCCTTCGCTCCAACCCATCTTGAAGGAAGGAAAGCACGAAACTGATCGAACACCTCCGGGGGTCTTCTCGGCGAGAAGAGCACCAGTTGACGAAGAGGTTCCACTTCAACGCGTAGGCGTGCCTCGTGGACGACGCTCTAGCGGAAGTGATGGTAGCCACCACCGCAGGTGGTAGGGTACTCAAACCTGCCTCGTCCCGTCCAGGAGCCACACGTGGAGGTTCCAGAGATCGGGACGAGGGTGCCACAGGGTGCCCCGTCCCTGAGAAAGGAGGTCCTTCCTCAGAGGAATTGGCCAAGGAGGTGCTGTCGCGAGGAGCACTAGTTCGGAGAACCAAGTCCGGGTGGGCCAGTACGGCGCAACCAAAAGGACTTGCTCCTCGTCCTCCCTGACCTTGCGCAAGACCTGCGCAAGAAGGCTCACTGGGGAAAACACATATTTGCGGCCCCGCGGCCAGCTGTGCGCCAGCGCATCCGTGCCGAGCGTGCCCTCGGTCAGAGAATAATACTGGGCGCAATGGGTCGAGTTGCGGGAGGCAAACAGATCTATCTGTGCGTCGCCAAACTGGTCCAATATCAGCTGGACCGACTGGGGATGGAGTCGCCATTCTCCAGGGAGGGGCTGAAGCCGTGACAGCTCGTCGGCAGCACGGTTCAGGGCTCCGGGAATGTAAAGGGCACGAAGGGACCTCAGATGCCTCTGACTCCATAGGAGGAGGTGGCGGGCGAGTTGCGACATACGGCGGGAGCGTAGACCACCTTGATGGTTGATGTACGCTACTGTGGCAGTATTGTCTGATCGGACTAGTACGTGTTGACCCATGAGCAGCGCTTGGAAGCGGCGCAGGGCAAGGCGTACTGCCAGCAAGTCGAGGCAATTGACATGCCATAGGCGCTGGGGTCCTGTCCAGGAGCCCGCGGCAGCATGTCCATTGCACATGGCGCCCCAGCCCGTGGTGGAGGCATCTGTTGAGACAACAACATGCCGAGACACTCGTTCCAGGGGGACACCAGCCCTGAGAAAACTGAGGTTCAACCACGGGGTGAAGGTCTGACGGCAGGTCGGAGTAACTGGTACTCGGAGCGTGCCTTGTTGCCATGCCCACCTCGGGACTCGGTCTAGAAGCCAAAGCTGAAGCGGTCTCATATGAAGCAATCAGAGCGGCGTCACCGCGGCTGCAGATGCCATATGCCCCAGGAGCCTCTGAAAAAGTTTCAGTGGAACCGCACTCTTGCCCTGTATTTGTCTCAGACAAGTCAGCAGTGACTGCGCGCGCTCGCTCGTAAGCTTCGCGGACATGGCGACCGAGTCGATGTCCATACCGAGAAAAGAGATCCTCTGCACGGGGCAAAGTTTGCTCTTCTCCCAGTTGACCCGAAGGCCCAGACGAGCTAGGTGCCGGAGCACAAGGTCCCTGTGTTCGCAAACCTGATCTCGAGAGTGAGCTAGGATCAGCCAGTCGTCGAGATAGTTCAGGATGCGAACCCCGTGAACCCGGAGGGGAACAAGGGCTGCCTCGACGACCCTCGTGAAGACACGAGGAGACAGGGCTAGCCTGAAAGGGAGAACCGCGTACTGGTATGCCTGCCCCTCGAAAGCAAACCGGAGGAACGGTCTGTGTCGAGGGAGAATGGAGACATGAAAGTAGGCGTCCTTCAGGTCGATCGCTGCAAACCAATCCTGGGGCCGAACACATTCGAAAATGCGTTTGGCAGTGAGCGTCTTGAACGGCATCCTGTGAAGGAAGCGATTCAGTACTCGCAGGTCCAGGATTGGTCGTAACCCACCGGTTTTCTTGGGGACAATGAAGTAAGGGCTGTAGAAGCCGGACCTCATCTCGGCTGGAGGGACAGTCTCGATTGCACCCTTCGCCAGCAGGGTGGCAATCTCTGCTCGCATGATGGGGGCATTACCACCGACCAAAGTGGAGCGGACTCCCCTGTAGCGGGGAGGAGACCGTGCGAACTGAATCGCATAGCCGAACCTGATGGTGCGGGCGACCCAGCGGGACAGTTGGGGAAGCTCTAGCCAGGCTCCCAAGAACTGAACCAGCGGAGTCATGCGGACCACAGGCGTCCCCCCGGAGGGGCAGGGAAGCGGAGTAACTGGCCCGGACGTGGACGGCATAGCGATCCGGTGTGGGGGCGCAGTTAACATCCGCGCCCTGACAGAGGAGGCCAGGGAAGGACCAGCGTTCCACGGGCGCCTGCTCTGCCAGGGGTCTGGCGACAGAGTGGGACAGGGACGAAACGGTCCGTGGACGGCACGCCATGTCAACCAACTCTGAGACAGAGGGGGACGAGGAGAGCACGGCTTGTGGGCGGCGCTCTGTGTCGTCCGAGAACTCTGTGTGCTCAGAGACGAGAGAGTCAGTTCTTTCTGATTAAGGATTCTTCCCCAGCCCTCCACCGGGGAAAGGAGTGGCCCTGCTACCAACTCCTGGAAAGAACTGAGTCCCATCTCTGAGGAGCCCATCTCAAAAGCGCCGCTTAACCCGGCGTCTAGCGGGGGGCGGGGCTGGAGAGGGCTGAGGCATCCCCCCACGGTCTTCCAAGCCAGCCCGGTGAACGAGCGGGGTTGAGACCGTGGGAGGGCGCCTTCGGCGGTTGGCAGACTGAGGGACCTGAGCGGACGGCGGGGCCGTCGGCAGAACAACCTCAATCTGCTCCCGGGCGGTTAAGAACTATTGGGCAGAAGAACTCAACCGCACCGCCGAAGAGGCCGACCTGGGATTTGGGGGTGTCGAGCAGACTAATCTGCCGACATCCAGCACATCAGACCGGTCAGCCCCAGAGTGGTAAACATCACCTGACTCGGAGAGCGCACGGCCACCTTCGTCGCTCGGAGAGCAAGGTCAGTGGCGGCGCGCTTTTTGGTAGCTCATTAAGAGCCTCGAGTCAGTCTCGCCCTCATGCATAACCATGAGCATCTGGGCCAGGTAGACCACAGAACGGTCATGGGATGCAGTGAGGCGGCTGCCTGTCCTGTGGCACTATAGGATTTCGCCACAGATTAGTGTAGACGAAAAGAACTACAGGCTTCGGACGGGTGCTTAGGATAGCGCCGGGAAGCATTCTGAGGACACAGTAGCATCGCAACAGAGCGTTCAACCGGGGGGACCCCAGTGTACCCATGGGCAGCGGCCCCGTGAGGGGGGAAAGGCGGATGAGACTAACGAGCGGTCCTGAGAAGACACGGGGGTCTTTCAGGACATCGAGATCTCATCATGCACGTCCGGGAAGAAAGATATTGGGGTTTGCCGTGGACGCGGGTCGGCGGCCTTACCCAAAACTAATCGTCCCAGGAAAGCATGGCCGTCATCTCCGGATCAGACTCAGGCACAGCATAACACACCAGAAGGTGGCAGCTGTGACGAGTCGTCACTTCCAAAAGAACCAAGCCCACCTTATGATGTTACTACAGACATAGCATCTTCCTCTGTAGCTTCAACCGAAACTCGCGGGCCACCCGAAGGTCGACTCGCGGGAATCGGAGGTTCACTGGCGGGCACCGTCACACAGGAGGGAGCTGGGGTCGCGGACAGATAGTCGGCGCCTTGTTCCAGACTATAACCCTCAGGTCACCCTGGCCACCAGCCGAAGTAGCACCCCTCGGGGGAGCGCTAGATCGGGGTGTGGATGAGGGGACTCTCACTCTTGCGAGTTCATTGAGTCTCGACCTAAATGACGCGATGATCATGTTCCCAGAGAGAACATGAATCACCCACGAGCGCTGTACAAGCATGATAGAAGCCCTACACACTAGACAGCGCTCGTGCCCATCAGAGTCCGATACCAATCTGCCGCCACTTTTTTTTTTTTTTTTAAATGCACGGGCGAGCCGTCTTTAAAAAGACGTGCCGCGTGCGAGCTCTTTTGTGAGAGGAAAAAAAAACTCTGCGATGTTGAAGCGAGCGGGGAGAACACACTCACTGGCAGATCACTGCACGGATCAGCAGGCAATGTGAACTCACTGCAGATCGCCATCACACCAACACCGGAGAGAATGGCTCGTCTCGTAGAGTGAAGTCATAAATGGCTGTGGAGTGAAGAGATACTCTTGGCTCCGAAGCGAAAACATAACTGCATGTTGCCGGCGTCCTCCTTTTATACCCACGAGGTGGGGCGGAGTTACGTCATGCAAATTCCGCAGACCCATGGCATTTCTTTGCCATTGGCTCGTTTTTGTATACTCGAAGTCGATAGGTGTTCTAAGCGAAACCCCATTTCGTCGTCATTCCGACGTAACTCGGAGTGACCACGAAAGGGAACTCCAGGCAGCTCCTGGGCTCTATATTGGAAATAAATGACTTCCGGTCCAATGGCTGTCGATTATCGTGTGCAGTGGAAAGGTGGCTTGAACCCGGCATAAGATGATCTGCGTAAACCAGAAGGAGTGGATAGTAGAATGTTTACATACAGTTAAGCTAACGTGATCATCAAACATTCAACAGCATATAAATCAAAACTGCCTAACGTTGCCAAATGAGATATCAAACCCACAAAAAGGCAGTGTTGGGGAAAGTTACTTTTAAAAGTAATGCATTACAATATTGCTTTATCCCCTAAAAAAGATCTAACTGCATTTCTACTTTTGCATTACTTTTTCTAGATTGTTTGTTTTACAAAAAAAGTTATATTATAAGCAAATGTTAAGGCCCTTTCACACCAAAATTAAAATGAATAAACCTCAGGCTGAATGAAATGCAAATTCATGTCTAGAGGGTTCAGCTCAAACAAACCTTTCAGCTGTGCTGCCATATTGGATTGCAGAAGAATAGGTCTCAGGAGAAGAAAGTTCAATACTCTCTTCAACAATAAAAATAATGAAACACAAATGTGATGTTTAAATAATTTTTGCTTATTTTTATGGTTGAATTAGATAATCCAAAGTCAGTAGCAAAGACATTGTTGACTCTTTTTAACTCTTTCCCCTTTGATGTAATTGTAATTTGATGTACTTTGATGTAATTTTCCGTCATTCGTGAGACAATACTTCTCCGCCATTGACGTAGCACAATACTACGTTGTAGTTTTTTTTTTCTTTTTAACTCTTTCTTCAAAATGTTGCCTTTTTTATGAAACTTACTACTTTTTTTTTTTTTTAAGCAGAGACTTTGTTCTTTCCTTTGACATAGCCTATTGCATGTTCAGATATTCATACAACAAAATATTCTGGGGACCATTACATTTTTGTGAAAATTATCAAAAATGCTGGTGGTGGCTGGCAACTTTTTAAAAAACCTGACGGGGAAAGAGTTAATAAAGTGAGATAATATACAAAGTATATTTGTGTAATTTAACATTTAGTTATTGCAGGTTTGAGTAATATTCTGAGTTTGCATTTCAATGATTTTATTTATTTTGGGGAATACTGAATCTGTTTTGTGCAAGTGAGATGCATGTTCACATTTAGTCTAGAGCTACAATAACCATCATGTTTACACAGCGCACACACCTCAGCACTTTACTCCGTATTTTTCTTAATATAAGAACGCCAAGAGAGGTGTCAGTTAATAAATGGGAAAACGTCTCGGGTTATGACTATAACCCTTGTTCCCTGAGAAGGGAACGAGACACTGGTTCGTTGAAAACGACTCTTTGGGGACGCTCCCTTAGTGTGCGTCTCTGAAGTATGAATGAAACTATTACAATCCTGATTGGTGTTGCGTCATGACGTAACATGTGACGGCAGAACTGGATGTATAAAAGCCACGCTTGCACACACACACATTAGCCTAGCGGTGAAGCAAGACGCTCTCAGGCCTTGAGGGGCGTGGCAGGACGACGCAGTGTCTCGTTCCCTTCTCAGGGAACAAGGGTTATAGTCATAACCCGAGACGTTCCCTTTTGAGGGAACTCGCACTGCATCGTTGAAAACGACTCTTTGGGGAACGAATGCCCACTAGGCCACGCACCGAAAAAGGCCTGCCCTAGAGTGAACTGACCTCAGGCACTCAGCTAGGACGAGAGCACATGTGCGCCAGGCGTACTAGGGAGGTGCAGACTATAAAACCTGACAAAAGTTTGTGGGGTAGCCCAACCGGCTGCCTCACAGATCTCCTGGAGGGGCACTCCTGAGAGGAGGGCCCTAGAGGTCGCCATGCCTCTATTCGAATGAGCCCTTATGGCCAAAGGGGAAGACAAACTGCGCACATTGTAGGCCAAGGCAATAGCCTGAACAATCCAATTACTAATGGTTTGTTTGGATGCAGGGAGCCCCTTCTTAGGTGACCCAAAACAAACTAACAGTTGGTCCGACCTCCTCCAAGAAGAGGACCTCTCGAGGTAAACGCTCAAAGCTCTGACAGGACAGAGTAAATGGAGCCTCTCTTCTTCTGCCAACACATGAGGTGGAGGATGAAATGCCTGCAGGACCGTAGACCGTGCCGTGTTAGAAGGCACCTTAGGCACATAGCCAGGTCTCGGGTGCAGAATGGCCTTAACTCCGCCAGGGGCAAACTCCAAGCAGGCTGGTGTTACTGCCAGGGCTTGAAGATCTTCCACCCTCTTTAGAGAGGTAATAGCTAAGAGAAAAGCCATCTTGAACGTCAGGTCCTTGGGCGAAGCCGACTGAAGGGGTTCGAAGGGGGCCAGGGATAACCCTTCGAGAACCACCGCCAGGTCCCAGGCAGGAAGCAGAGCAGGAAGCAGAGTGATCGGGGGAAAAGCATACAGACGTAGCCTCGGCCAGGCCAGGCTCTCCCCGATTCTGAACCCCTGGAACGTACATTGCTCTGATAGACAATAGTTTCCCTTGGGACCAAAGGATAATCCGATGCGCCAATCTGGATAGAGGGCGCGATCTGAGTCCCCCTTGTCGGTTCAGATAAGCTACCACTGATGTATTGTCTGATCGTATCAGGACATGGTAACCCTTGACTTCTGAGAGGAAGCTCCTCAAAGCCCTGAACACAGCCAACATCTCCAGGCAATTTATATGCCAGGAAAGATGGTCCTGCCACAGACCCCTGGCAAAGCAGCCGTCCATGACCGCGCCCCAGCCATGTGAGGGAGGCATCTGTCGAAACGAACTTCCGGCGGCATGATTTAGCCACAGATGCCTCTCCGTAGCCACCATAGCTGACATGGAGCGGCCAATAGCACGTGCCGTCTCCTTAAGGGCCCGGAGAGACAAATCTGTGGCTCTCCTCAACTCTGCAATATCAGCGGGACTCGGTCCCTTGCTCTCGTCTAAGTCTTTTAGGAGGTCGGCCTGGTACGCCTGCAAGATCGCCATTGAGTGCAGGCACGCACCAGCCCGACCAGCCGCCATATAAGCCCAACCCACCAATGCAGAAGTGTCCCTGCATGATTTGCTGGGCAGCGCTGGGGTTTTTAGCGAAGATGCCGCTTCAGGAGAAAGGTAGCTGGCTAAGGCTTCCTCCACCATGCATCTTGCCATGGCCCGCCTCTCTCGCACCCATCACATTACTGTAATCACATAATGTAGGTGATGAGATGCGAGAAGAGTGGGGTTTTTCACAGGATCTAGACAATTCTTTATGCAGATCTGGGATAAAAGGTAAACCCCGGCGCTGAGGCTGTGCGCGGTGCTGCAGGAATCTCTCGTCTAATTTACTCTGACGAGGATCATCCTGTTTATCTTGTGGCCAGCTGATGTTAAGTCTGGCCACAGCACGCGTCACAACCTCAATCAACTCCTCATAAGCGGGAACATGAGCCGGCGAGTGTGACTCATGTTCCTCGCTCCCTATGCACCGTGAGCGAGCGTTATAGAATCTGCAGATGACGAACGAGAAAGTGCCTCAGCAGTCTTGTTCTAATCTGCAAGATCCTTCTGTGATCCCCACGTTCTGAGCCTCCGCGCCACCTCAAAGGACGCGGGACCCGAACCGCAGGGATCGCGAGCTTGGCCGTCATCTTTGAAGACAGCCAAGCGGGAGTGCAGCACTCTTATAGGGAGTGCTTCACAATGCTCACAAGCAGCTCCCTCGAGAGCTGCCTGTGCGTGCTGCACTCCCAAACAATTTACACATAACTGATGTGTGTCCCCACCCGTAACAAATCTTGGGCAGGGGTCCACACATCTAGAAAATTGTTCACTCGCCATTTAGATAAACAGACAGACAACACCAAATAAGACTGACAGTTTTCAACATAGAGCGCTTGCTGAAGAGCGAAAGCTAATGTGTGTGTGTGCCGGCGTGGCTTTTATACATCCGGTTATGCCGTCACATGTTACGTCATGACGCAACACCAATCAGGATTGGAATAGTTTCATTCATACTTCAGAGACGCACGCTAAGGGAGCGTCCCCAAAGAGTCGTTTTCAACGACGCAGTGCGAGTTCCCCCGAAAGGGAACAAAGTAGCTTGCATTTTACTTACTTGAAAAAAGTAACTTAGATATTTTGTTGTGAATTTAAAAGTAATGTGTTACTTTACTAGTTACTTGAAAAAAAAAATCTGATTATGCAACTCACATTAGTTGTAATGTGTTATCCCCAACAATGCAAAGAGGTTTATGACTGTGCAAGCTTTGGGGTGTTGATGGACTCGATCTACTCAATCTATGTTTTGATCATTGTTTTGAATCCAATCCGGATTCTTTTTGACATAAAAACGAGAAATTCTTCTCATTCAAGTGTTGTTTTGTATGTTTAAAAGCAGAGGCTCTGTTCTTTCTTCTGATTTATTGAATGTTTACTTATTCATACAACAAAATATTCTGGGGGCCATTACATTTTGTGAACATGATGAAAAAATGCTGACACTGGCTGACAACTTTTTCAGAAAATGCTGGCGGGGAAAGAGTTAAAGAGGGAAAGTACTACTATCCCTTAAAAAAGCATTGCAAACGACAATCAATTAAAAACTATGGTGAAATATAAAACTATTCGTTTAAATGTGTTGATTACATCTATAGAAACAATACATTTTAGAGTTATTGCAAAATATGCATTTATACATACAAATATTTAAATACTTCAGAGCATAAGGGGACTCGATTACTAGGTAATTCATGGGAGTGGACGGAGCTAAAGAGTTTTTTTGTTGTGTTTTATTAAGTTTTTATGCGGCAGTCGTTCATTAGGGGCTTTTGTTTTGTGTTCGTTTATTTTATGATATTAAAGTTGCGTTTCAACGTCCACCGGTTCCCGTCTCCTCAACACTTTGTTACATACATTAAAACAAATTGGTGGATTAATGTGGATGGATGGCTTCAACGAAAGTCATTGATTAACAAACTCACAGTAGGTGTATCTTTAACAGTAATTGTAACAAATCAATTCCACCATGGGGAAAATAAAGGGAGTTTTCACTTTCAGAACCAGACTGTTACGCTTTATTACTGTAGCAGTGTTTTCTAAGGCAACGATATCATTGCTCCTACTTACTAGTAACTGCAAAGCAACGCACTAAAAACTCCTCTAAAACACCTCAGTAACGCCCTGTCATCATGGTGGAGAGTATGGTTTATGGTGGCCAAACACATTTCCCCCAGCTTCATTTTTAACTAACACATTCACACACAGCGTGCAGTGTTTCTTGTCATCAGTTTATAAAAATGGTCAAATACTAATGTTAAAAACACTGATCATCTTGACCAGTGCACAGCTCTTTTGACCCGATGGCAGCGGGTCACTGAGCGCAGGACAGCAGTGTTTTCCGAATTATGTGATGCTGAAGGAATGTGCCCTCTGACCCAGATCTGCCTGTATAAAGGGATGTAGAGTGGCCCGGAGAAGAAAGCCCAGTGTTTCGGACCCCTGCAGTCCAGCCCCAGTCTTCTCGAACACTGCACTGTTTTAGTCTACCCTGTGTTAACACCCCCCTTCAGCTCGCACAGATGCTGTCTTTCTCTTCCTCTGCCCCTGCAGCTGCAGCTTCCTTTATGTAATCACCTCGGAGACACACTGCCACTGCGCGAGGCCTTTATTGTCCAGCAGCGGAGAGGGCCGCCCTAAATAGTTCTTGGACGAGTGGTCTGCTGTTAGAGTAAGTGTGGATGGAAAATAGACAGTGGAGACCACACTTGAATACTGATGACAGATGAACAGGTGCACCTTCACACACACACATACACACACACACACAAACACACACACACACACAAACACACACACACACACACACACACACACACACAGGTCAGCGAGTACAACGGGGAGAAAAAACAGCAGAGTAACTTGAGGCATCATCAGTTTTCATCAGCAGTGATGTGAAGTTTACGGTTTTAAATGTGCAGATTTTTTAAATACTGTATACAGGGCAAGAAATGTCCCATAAATTAAATAATGACATGAATCATGAACTCTAATAGTTAAAGTTGTTTTCTTTTGCAGCCTCACGTGAGACAAAAATATTACGGTTCGTTTCTCAGTTCAGGCCTCTTGAACAGTGGCTACGTTTGATTATCAGCATTAAAGATTAGAAAAAAAGATTTGAAAAATATGCTTAAAATCAGGCACTTACACGTTTACTGAAACATTACAACACTTAAAATCCCTCATATGAGATCCACCCTTAATAAAAAGAAGTATACTTCAAGTTTATTTTATGAAGTAAACTTAAGTAAAGTTCAAGAATATTTTTCTTATGTAGTATTAAGTATACTAATATCAGTGTGCTAGTAGTAAACTTAGTAGTAGTAAAATACTGCTTGGGACTAAATTGGCCAACTTATTTAGTATATCAAACTATAGCTTACGTTTAAGTGTATAAGTGAAGTAGTAAACTTTAAGTGTGCAACTAGTTCACAACTACGTTTCTCATTTGTTCTGCATCTGTACTACAAGTGAAGTTATAAGTATACTAGTTTACTATTTTAATAAAATAGTAGTACATTTATTTTTACAATGTACACTTGTAGTACATTTAATACTGTACTTGCAGCAATGCTTCTATCACTTGTTTTTCCTAGAAGATCTGTAATAGCGCCATATATAATATATAGCACCATATATATATATATATATATATATATATATATATATATATATATATATATATATGTGTGTGTGTGTATATAAAACACCATAAAACAGTGAAAACATGGATAGATGGAAAATCCTGTCAATGGTGGGGAAAGTGTAAAGTAGATTTGAAGTAAATTCCTCTGTACACTACCAGACAGTGGACAAGCAAAAATACTCTTTAATACTTTTTTTTCTGTATAAACCAATATTTGTAAGTATAAGTAGAATAATTATACTTTTATGTATATATTAATCAAAAGACTGAGTTCATGTATAGTCCAAATATACTTTGACCTTTCTGGCAGTATAAGTCAAGTATACTTAAATGCAATTTTAAGTATATTTCTGAGAAGTACATCAAGAATATTTCTGAGAAGTACATAAAAAGTAGACTGACAGTATACTTTATTAATTTTAGTTTAAAAGAAGTACACTAATAGCACACTTGAATAAACTTCTTTTCGTAAGGGCAGTCATATCAGCAGTTTTTTTAACAGCTGCTTTGAAACTTTTTAGTTGGATGGTTGTCTTTTTTAACATTTTCAGAACTTTCAGAGAACATTCAAAGTATCGTTTCCATAATGTTTGCAAAATGGAATGGTCCCTTAGCTTTCGCATAACCAATTTTTTTTTTAAACATGTTTTGAACATTCAGATAACTTTCAGAAATAACATTTTCATAACTGAAACACTTGTATAACTTAATGCGAATGTTAGCAAAACAATCTTAGAACATTTTTGTTCGATACTCACTTTACATTTTACTCAGTGTCCGCACTGTATATTCTTTTAAAAGTAATTCATGATTATGGATAATATGTTTTGTTTTGTTTTTTATCTGTTGATTGAATGATTCAATGATGCATCAAATACATTTGAAAAGTCAATGGTCGTCACCTACTGGCAAAATAATGTAATAGATACAATCTTTATTTGAAGCGTAACATTAGTTTCAAAGGTCATTCACTCATTTTGATTGCTGCTGCAATATCAGTTTATGTCAGGACTATAAACTTTTATCCCCATTCATTATTGTTTGATGTTTGCAACAGAAATAGCAATACTGTGTACGGTTTGTGAAGCGGTTTCAAACATGACCGCTGTTCTCTTTGGGTCAGCGGTAGCGCAAAAGGAACTTTAAATATTCCAGTGTGATTGTAATTTCAAAGGTTTAATAGACAGAGGAATAATTGTCAATTATCTATAAGATTGCGTGTTTGAATCGAGATCATAACCTTTTAATTAATATTTGTGCATACATATGGGCTTTTAGCCTATGTATTTTTTATGTCATATTTGTACCAGGCCTCAAAAGTAACCCGGGCCCAGGCGGGGGGCGACCACAAAAGCAAGCACCCCTCAACTGCCCCAGAGTTCAGCTGTTTCATCTGTCACACTGGTGCCTTAATTCTTCAGAATGTGATAGTGCTGTAATGTGGTCTTTGTGCTGTAATTTGCACACAGTGACTCCAGTGTTTGCAGCAGTCTGAGGAAGAGGAGAGTGATCTGTACACAGCTCCTGGTCAGGCCTGTGAATCTGAAAGAGATGCTTTGTCTGCAATATGCAGCAGTGCTGAAACCGAGCACTCACAGATTACAGGCTAAAGACTAACTGCATGAGAAGCCCCTTCATCGCATGAAATGTCACCACGGCTCTGCAATACAGGCAGCACTGAACAGTGAAACAGTCACAGAAACACACAGAACATGGCAGCAGCATCTCCTTCTGTAAACTCACCTGAGAGAGCAGCGTCAGCCAAGATTATACGTCATTACGAACTCACTTGTGAATGTCATATTTCAGAATTTAGACTGAACTGCTTTTTTTAGTGAAGAACTTAGGATGGATAAACAGATTTTAGATTTACTATTAAAGTGTCAGCCATGATACCCTCAAAATCAACACAACATTTTTACTAATAAATGTATATATATATATATATATATATATATATATATATATATATATATATATATATACACACACACATATATATATATATATATATATATATATATATTATTTGTGTGTGTGTGTGTGTGTGTGTGTGTGTGTGTGTGTGTGTGTGTGTGTGTGTGTGTGTGTGTGTGTGTGTGTGTGTGTGTGTGTGTGTGCGTGTGTACTGATATTTAAAATGTGGCCCATTCAGTTTCAGAATCCAGAAGATTTAGAGTGCTTGTATGATTAAGCTTTTAACATTGAATGTAATATAATTAATTCACAAAACAAGTTTACTCAGGCATGAAAAATGTAAAACAACAAATGTAAAAAAAAATATTTCTTGTTTAGTGCATCTGAGCTGTGATAAAAACAGGTCACATTCAGCAGCATGTTTAGTGTTTATTCTGTTGTTATGTCTTATGTCTTTTTTGAAGTGTTTTGTTGCTGTGTTTTTGAGAATGTCTGTTCTAGGATAAAGGTTCTGGCCTGCAATCAAGCCAGCAGATCCTGAATAGCCTGTTCCTGGTTCCGGTGATAAGGACCACCCAAAACACACTATCGAAGCCGAATTTGTGCCATTTGTTCTGCTCGCCTTGGTTTCCTCTTTATAAAACTTCCTTTTGTTCAATTCAGCATTACTTTTGGCCGTCTGTTCTATTAATTATCTGTAAATACTCAGTTTAAGGGAAGTAGGGAGTGTGTTGCCATTTCTTTTGCATATATTGTTTGTTCTGTTTTGGGTTAATGGAGATAGGGAAGTTGCGCAGTATTTTGTGTTTTCTTTCTATTAGGGAATTTAGAGGGCACTAAAACTAGTTGTTTTTGTTTGTTATTTTGGTCTTATCCACTCCTGAATTGAATCCATTTGTTTCTGGTTTTCCTTATATTTTTGTTAATAAATCTACTTTTGTTAAACATTAACTTTGTGAGTGAGCGCACATTCATTTATGTTGCGGCTGGCCCTAGTAGTTCATTTTACACTTTCATAACCCTAAAATGTAATATATATATATGTATTTGTTGTATATATATATTAAATGTAATATATATATATGTATTTGTTGTATATATATATATATATATATATATAAACACTTCGTCTCAAATCACATTAATGAAAGCAAACGTTTTAAACAAAAACTTATGGAGCTCTGAAGGTCTTAACTAAAGAATCTGTTTTTAATCAGTTATGAAAGAGGCGTAGAGAAATCCAGGGATTTCGAAGTTGTAAATTGGGATGTCTTCCATGAGCGTCTAATTGCACGCCTGCTGTTGTCAAGGCATGGAAGGTGACAGCAGGTGAAAGCCAGTCATGTTTTTCAGGGGTCTGGAATTTAAATGTGCCTTTCTCGTTCTCTCTCTCTCTCACTCACACACACAAGCATGAGTGTGAGTGTGAGGGGCAATCAAGCTTCTCTAGGGATGAAGGACAGTTCTGCACTCACGCATTCTCTCTGTACCTGCATGTCAGTCACTGTCAGAGTGTCAATTGTGCCGGGAGCCTGGTTATATATTTTGATTTTTTTTATTTAAAAACGTATCCATTCCTCAAACCACCAAGGTCATTGTTTCACCAAACCAGTTCAAGTGCTCTGGCACATGGTTGAAAGGCACATTATTAGAGCTTTGAGTTCAGAGAAGTCTCCACTGAATATCTTACAGCACAGACTTACATCTACATGTGATCCGTCAGGAAAATGTCTCATCATACGGCCTCTCATTTGATTCTGTTTTTAATGCTAATGTAAAGTATTTGAAATCGAAACAGCATCTCCTGACTACATTCAGCTTTTTCAACATGCTGGAGGCTATAAAAAAATATATATATATATTCCGTCACAAGGAGATGTTCACCATAGCCTGATGGTTTGTGCCAGGCACTTTCTATAGAATAATTGAAAGAGGAAAGTGCATATGGAATAGCCCAATAATAATAAACATTTATATTGCTGATTTATATGGAAAAAATCTACACGCTGTTTCCTATGCTCACACTGCAATAGAAATATATAATGTGGACACGCATGACGGCACTGCCCTCGCTGGAAATGTGTGTATTCATCACTAGGCCATTACATTAAAAGCTAGCAATAGTGTCGGTTTTTGCAACAACAAAACCTTTTATCTTAATCTACATAGATGATGTGAGAATGCACGTGCTCCGGTTTCAGTCAACAGTGTGAGTCTTAGCTTGAATGTTTCATAGAAGAAAACAAATATCTGTTTATACAGGCATGTATTCATTTATTTCTCAAGAGTAACCAAAATAATGCACTTGTTTTTTTCTTCAAACTGGTGACTCTGCAAATCAATGCAGAGAGAGGCACTGAGGGCCTGTCAATCCTTTACTTCAATTCAAAATCTATTTTCGATTCTTCTAAATCAATCCGCCTCAATCCAATATTGCACTCAATAAAGCTTCAGTCACAGCTAGTGTGTTCTGGAGAAGGGCTCTTTGTGAAACAAAGAATTCAATCAATCCAATGAAAGCTTTTTAAGAATTTCACCAGTATGTGAACAACACAATATCAAAAACCGTTACAGCAGATCTGCATGAATTCTAAAACTGGGCCGTTACTCTGGATACAGGTTCAATCTACACTGTTAACTTTTAGGCATGGATTTATATGTCTTTTCACATCAGTGGATGCAATTACGTCAGTAAATAAGTCAGCTCTGCAGTGCAATAACACTGGAGGGGAACAAGGACTGCAGAGGAAGGCGGACGCCCACCGCAGTGCTGAGAGGGGGGACCGCTCCCTGTCTCCGAATGGAAATTAATCCCCCAAAAAACAAGCTCATCAGTATTCTGCTCACACAGCCTCCAATCGTACAGGAGGGCGCGGGAAGGGTGCAGGAGAGTCCTGACTGACTGCAAGAGCACTCCCAAAACCCGAAATGTGCATATTCTTTCTTCCTCCAACTTCATTACTCGCTATTTGTGTTTAGACGGCATTTCAGAACGATTCCCTCTTTTAGAAAGTCATTTTTACCTTGAGAATCAAACAGGAATGACGGGCGTCCTGGTGTCTGTCTGTCAGGCAGCTTTAAAGAAAAGCCAATCCACCAGAATAAATTATGTGGACATTATCATAACACAAAAAGATCCATCCAATCCAGGATAAATTGCTTCATGCTTTCAGGCGCCTCAAATTGCCCATATGACAAGTTTTTTTTTTCCCCTTCTCTCTATGGACGTGAATATATTATGTCTGTCTTACTCCTACATTTAAATGGGTGGAAGAGGAGTAACATGGCTGCATGCTACTGATACTGTACATGTCAACCAAACACACTTCTCTTACACATGAGATTTACTACCTCCTTTTATGTAAATCGGACTAAATTTGTGGTGGATGAACACTTTTGGGAGTTGGGGGAGGTTAATTGTGATTGGATGACAGTTGCTTTCTTTCTTTCTTTCTTTCAAATCAAAATATAAATTTTAACTCTGATTTCTAGCTCACTGCTGATACCAAAGTTTAACTCTCCTTGTGTCTGATTGGACACATGTACCACAAAAGAACTGCCTTGGCCACAAACACAAATGAAAAACTGTACGTCACTTATCGAGCCCGCAGTCTCAATAGGTCAGAAATTTCAATCCATTTTCTGTTACATTTCTCAAAACAAGACTGACAAGGAAATGTGACACAAATTCACAAGAACAGAAATGTGCATGTAACTTACATCTAATGCATGCAATTCAAGACTTAAGATGACATTTAGAGGTGTTTAATCAGGGAAGCATCACTTATTACTGCTCAAACTAAGTGAGTGCGTCATCCTGCAGTGTCTGTTCTTCAGATGTGAATGATTCCTAAAACGATTCATGTTGTTGAGGAGAGTTTGCTGCTACTACTAAGTGATCAGACACCCATTGGAAGAAGGGACCTGAGATCACAGAGACTCAGAACACCCTAGAAACCACTCAGAACACCATAGCAACGCCTTGGCAACCACCCATAGCCTAACATTGTTGCGCCAACTACAGCACAGTGTACGACTCTGAGCGTCTGTCACGTCCTCAGCACATGCACACTGAGCTCAGATTAGCTGCCTTTAATTGCAGCCACAAACTGTGATGAGATCAGATGTAGACACTCCCTGTTCTGGAAGAGAGATTCAGGGAGTTATGGCTTGATGGCCCAATGTCAAAGGGTGGAGAACACAACCACAGCCTCTCTCTGTTTGACTCTCTAACTGCCTACACTTTATTTATTGTGTCTCTTTTCAAATCTCCACGGGTTTGGATTGGAAGTATAACTGCAGATGTAACAGAGATAAACAACAATGCAGAAGTGACATAACTGAGTCAAAGAGCACCAACAAGCTCTGTTTGTTTGTTTTTTGCGTTACTTAAATGTAAGATTCTTTTTCTCCTTGTGATAAATAATTTACATCGCTCATGTAAGTAACAGTGTGACACATCATCACTACACAACACAACCATCTCTTACATCATCCTTGACTCCTTTTCCGTCATATTTCAGCATTTCCCGGCTGTCAAAGTCCTGATGTAGGAGTCCGTTGACTAACGCCATGCGCATATGCGGCTAATGAATCCTCCTCAACAGAAAGAGTGACGAGTTCCGCAGATCAAAACTGAGAAAGAGAGAGAGAGAGAAAAATGTAAACAGAAATGTGCTGTTAGTGCCACTTTGCCATCATCGCGTCCCGTTTGAATGCTTAGCCAAGAATAACAATCCATAATTCATGAGCTGCCGTCTAGTCCACAGACACAAGTCAACGAAGCATTTATTATTCATTGGCACACACCTCATCTGATGAGCTCCAACAAATGGGTTTCAGGCCTGCTTTTTCTGTAAATCATTTATTTTAGTATTAGTTTTGTTTGTTACTTTTTCTTTCCTGTTGTTTTTTTTCTTTTCTTTCTTTTTCTTTTGCATTTTTTATATATGAAAAAGGGATTTAATCATCAACTGGAAGCAATTAGCTGTGATTAACTGGTATTAAGATAAACAGAGCGAATGAGCATTAGAAAAATGCCCTGAAAAGACTTCATTTCAAATTCACCCACTACAGACCTATTAAATCAGTCTACCATATTAACATACATGAATATGTTAGGGGTACATGGTAGGGGTAAGAGGTCATGAGCAGTTTCTGCAGCTGTTTATGAAAATGCACAATCACTCACACCAGACCTCTGCAATGTTAATGTGCAGTCATTAACGCTGTGAGAATAGCCATAATTTGATCGTTTCTGTTGTGTGGAGGGATCCTGGGGCACATGTTCCATCCGCTTTAATCAAATTCGAACCAAATTCACATCTGATTTATCTGTTTGTTTCTCCCAGCGCTCCTGACAATATGCGTGTGTTGGTGACCTACTTTTGCTTGAGCTGATTCAGCAAGAGGCAGTGGGGTGCAGGATTCAGGGTCCCTCATGTTGATCTGAATATTTTGTTTCAGTGTGTGTGTGTGTGTGTATTTACGGGGGAGAGTGTGACTAGCGTGTAAGTAACATCAGAATGATGATAAAAACAGTTCAGCACACTATAAACGAACAGACACTTCCTCATGTCTTAAAAGTTAACAGGAAACGTTCACAACTCAAGTGGAGCAAGATGCATTAAGACAGTAAAAGGAGTTTGATCACAAACTCTGAACTTAACGTTTACTAATGTGTTGCTGTCTGAGGTGAAGGGAGAAACTCCCTAAAACATGACAACTAAAGAGGACAACACAGAGACAAAGCCAGTTCCCAGAGGAATGGATGCAGATAAATAGGAGTGAATGCTGTAACATGGTCACTCAGAAACACTGTGGTCTTCACCCGCTCAGTCAGTGGTTATGTTTACACACACACCTTTTGTTTCAATAGTAATGAATTCTGTCTGATTGATGAATCCGAAAATGGTATGAACACTAAATAAAGTGATTGAGTTGATGTACGCATTTATATGTCACAATCTTCTAATCAGAATAGTTTTTGCCTGCACGAATATGCATAGTTTGCCGCTGTTTGCAGCTATTCTCCTACATTGCTTGTTTTCTTTGTTTTAAAGACTTGATATTTATCTATTTCAGGTCCTGATTACGAGACGATGTGCACATGAACCGTTGAGCTGTGCTGTTATATTTATCAAGCAGTTAAAACTCTCCATTCCCGTGCCCTAAACAAAGTGTTTGTGGATGAGAGTCTGAGCTGAGGGCTGATGGGACGTAGTTCACCACTTCATGAGTGGTAGGGGAATTTTAGAACAACACAACAGTCATTTATGACAATATATTTAACAACAGAATTACAAATCTGAAAGCCTATTTGAAAACACATAAATGCAGTTTGAATTTCTGTTTGACTTTCACTAGTTCACACTTACATATAATCAGATAGAGCATAGGCATATTGCCTATTTGGCATGCTGTCATGGGAGAGGGCTCCGAGAATGTGAAAATTGGACAGAAATGTTGTGCCGAACATTTCTATTGGATCGAATACATTTTTATACTGTACCTGGAGTCTCTGAGACCCCAAACAGAAGTAATACACTTTTGTTTCATGGAAGTTTGGATGTTTGATATGTTTAGCTTGTTAATAATCAGTAAGGAAATAATAACATTTGATCAGCTTAAGTATGATCTAGAACAGCTGATCTATAACATTTTTTTTAAATATTAAAAAGACTTTTGGGTCTCTAATCCCTGAAACAAAACATTAGTAAAAGGTGCTGAATGTGTATCCTAAAATATGCCAATGACAGAAGTATTACATTCTACATCACTTTTGTGAAGTGTTTGAGAATATGATGGTCTGCTTGTGAAGTTATGACAGCAGAACACCAGAACAGGTGTGGAACAGATCCATGCAACCATTAAAGCAAAGACACAAGTCACAACAAGAACTCTCTACCATTACACACGCACACACACTTGTTCTGTCTGTGTGTGTGTGTGTGTGTGTGTGTGTGTGTGTGTGTGTGTGGCCTCATCTGATTCACCGTCTCATGTTTGAGAGCATGAACAAATCAGAGTTTGTCCAGACAAGAGTCATATTTCACCAGGCTATTTCTAGTCCTCTTAGAAGTACATCTATGATTATGATCAAATTAAAGCCATGTTACATAGAGCACAGTAATTGCAACTTCATTTGCATTAACGGTCTTACCTTATGAACTTGTTTGATTTCTGTAAAGCTCTGCACCTATAAACAGTATGCATGTCGAGACGTGAGTGAAAGTAGATGTCATGGCTGATGAAGGAGCCGGGGAGAGCAACACGCGCTAACTGCATACTGCATGAGAGGGCCATGATGTCTCAACCGCTAGCACACTTAGCCCAACTCCGGATTTAATTAGAAAGATGCGGGCCCTCTATAAAATACTATCGGTAAACACCATCCACGATGTCCTTTCCTGCTAGCTACGGCAATGACTTAGCCACCTCTTGACCCTGTTGGCTACAAACCGTTTGGTTCCTGAAAAGGGAGTTCAGAGGTCGTCACCTAGGCACGGACAATTGTCGATCTCAATGGTATTATGCTAAATATACAATCGATTAACTCTTTCGCTTAATCTCCCCTGTGGTTACCCTACAGGAGCACTTCTTTAATGGCAATAACGTTGTTATTCTGAAAGCAGTCATGCAAACAATAGTGGTGCAGAGACAGCGGTCTTTGAGGGTTAGCAAATGGCTCAGTAACATGAATCAGAGTGACCAAAGAATATGTGCCCTGCTTGAGACGGGCAATTATGTAAATAATGTGTGTGATCTTTAAAAATAAGAACATCGTCTAGAACTAAGTGGGTTAAAATCTGCATGTCAGGACTCGAGGACTTGCCGTTACTGGCTCAACAGCAGCTCCATCTTCATGTTTCAGCCTGCTGGACAGACTACAACTCTTCCGTCCTACATAATGTCTGTGTGACGTATCCCGATATATCTCACACCTGTTCGTTCAATAAGGCCAGAGGACAACTCGTCTGTTTTTTTTTTCTCGCTTTCTTTCAACTGATGGAGTCACATCTGGCTTGCTTAGATGGAGACACTTAATTTCGAGCAATATTACTGATTTAACTGCACTGACACTATTGGATGAGAAACAAACTTAAACTGAGTTGAGCTCAATAATGACACTATTGTCTTAAGAGTATTTTTTTTTTTAAACTTATGAAGTTTGCAACATTGATACTTTTATTGAACTAAATTGAATCAACAGTAAACTTACTCGAGCTGAATACTATTGTCTCCAGTTGAGCTGCTTATAGCTATATTGAACTTGTTTCATAATGAATGTAATTTAGTCACTGAATTGAGTTGAATAATAAGTTTGGATCATTCATTCTGTTACTTTCCTGTTTATTTTTGTGAAGAGAGAGAAAGGTAATTTTGTCCTCAGAATGAACCAGAGTGAATAAAATAAATAGCTTTAGACCTCAATAATGGTTGCGTGACGTAAAACGCTCGGAGGCCAGACCTCCTCACAGCTACTCTTGTGTATTGTTCCTCAAAAGTGAAGCTAGTAATCAAATTGGATTTTATGCACACAGCAATTAATCATGCTGTACAGTCATGAGTCAGTTCAAAAACACTTACTGTAGCTTCTCAATCTACAACTACTCATAATAGGCTTTGGAGGCTATGCTATATTGTAAAAATAGTTACGGCTGAAGGGGTGACCGCTTATATATTATTGATTAAATGTGTAACATGTAAAAACAGCATTTAAAATACAGACGGGTGACATATTGGGGTGTCAATCAATAAATTGATGATTGTGAAAATGATTTCAATCATATGATGTCCTTTGCAATCATCAGGGGCGTCGTTTATAAAACGTGTGTATGCAGAGATTTAAAGTAGAGTGTGCTTATGTTAAAACCCAGGCCAACGTTCATATTTATGAAAACGGTCTTTGAAGTGGAAAAGTGCTTAGCGCCATGTCATGTCTAAGCAGATGTACGCACTTTTCCTTGTAGCAAAGAGTCGGGGAACTGCATGCAATTTGGAAATATAAGCAATTTTTGCCGCTCGCCATTCAAGTAAAGGATTTGGATGCTGACGGGTGCTCTTTTATATGTTAATGACATAAATTATGTGACATTTAAAAGGCGGAGATGTGAAACCATTCAGCTGAGCACAATTTAAAGATGATTTGCAATTTATAAATTTCACTTGGCATAAACGGCATACATGTTTTTGTGCGCATGTTCATTCTCTGAATCACACGTACACACATTTGAGAAAGGATCGTAAAATCAAAGACATCTATGGGAGATTTTGGAGCATCATCAAACAAAAATTGAGGGAATATCTTTTGGAAGAATGGTGGTCCATGCCTCCAGTAGAGCAGGGACTTAAATTGTGAACTAAAGCGGTTCTGGTAGCATGTGTTGGCCGAACCCCTTACTAAGACATGTTATGTTGGTTTTTCCTTTCATTTGTCACCCATCTGAGTATATACAATGTTTTGCATTGTGCTTTTTTCACTTATGCAAACATAATTATCCTGTAAAGCAGCTCTAAAAAGACAATAAAGTCATTATTCAGTTGAAGTCAGTATAGTTTTGATTCAGTTTGGTTCAAGAACTTTGTAAAGTTCATAAATTATGGAATGAGTTCAATCCAGCTATAAGCAGCTCTACAGAAAACAGTGATGTCATCATCCAGCTCAGTCCAGTTCTCATCCAATAGTGACAGTACAATCAAATCAATAATACTTCAAATCAATAAGACTTCTTAGTTTGCAAAGCATGCTGGGAAGAGAATGCTGTACTAGATTAAAGTGGCATGTGTCATCCTTGAACATAAATAAAACCAAGACAGCAACACCCAAACACAAATAGCAGCGTATGCATCACAGGGGTTGTTCATGTTTCCCTTTCTGCAGATAACCGCCTATCCTCTCTGCTCCTCTCGTACTTTTCTGTGCTTTCACTTCTGCGGTAGCTTCTGCACTGCCCCAGCTTTCTTGTTGTTGATCTTGTGTGATAAACTGCTAGTTCCTCATTTGTAAGTCACTTGGCATGAAAGTGTCTGCAGAATGACTAAATGTACTTGTCAGTCTCTTCTAGCGGTCTCATCCAATCTTGCTCATATCTGCCTACCCTCAGAATCACAAGACAACACCCAGCAATCTACAGCTCTAAACAAGGCATTTAAAACACCCATATGAGCTATTAAAACTTCGCTTACAAAACGTTCCCAAGACTTGAGTCCACCCCAAGCCTGTTGAAGAGTCTAGCCCTGAGCTGTAGACCCAGGAGGTTTCCACAGCAAGGTCAGACACCGAAGAGGGTTATTACATTACAATTAGGCCCTGGCAAACCAGTAGGGAGTGGCGGTTCGACTTTATGAGCCTGCAAGTAATATGGGCCTGTTTGGTGATGTTATCACACAGAGCTCTGCAAGGGCTTGGACAGTCCCTCGAGGTGTTTGCATGCTGTTTTAATCATGCACTTACTAGATTGCTAAATGTCTAAAATGGCCAGCTCTCTTTGAAGTCCTCACCTCTTCAACCTCACAGAACAATAATCACCGTGAAAGACACAAGGAGCAGCCATTTATGCTTTCCTGGTAAATCTTCTAAAGAATGACGTCCTACCTCCTACCCGTCTTGCAGCAAAAACATGCTTTTCATTTTAAAACATTATTTGTACAATCATTAGTCTGACCTACTAAAGGTTTTATTGTTGTTCAGAGAACATATGATTATGTTACTAGCAATACACACATATAGCTACCTGAAGACCACAAGACCACAAACAGGATCAAACATAAAAACAGTGAAACCTTGGGTGACTGTGAACTGTCTGGATCATGTGTCCTTCACAGACAGGACACAAAGGAGCTGGAGTGAGTCCAAACCAGAGGATCTCCGCCAGGAGTCTCCAGAGATGCATAAGGCAATGCGTCTTACTTACAGTATATATATATATATATATATATATATATATATATATATATATATATATATATATATATATTATTTATTTATTTATTTTAAATGTGAGATTAAAGCCATACTTTTTTATGGCTGTACCTGTATGTTAAACCTACATATAACATACACAGCTACTCCTGCTTTAAAATATTGTGTGAATTATAAGATACAACAGATCCTGACCTGTTCGCAGTAGTGACCTTAAATGCAAAACTTTTTTTTTTCATAGCTTGACTACCAGTGTAGTTTTAGCTGCTTGTAAGATCCAAAAAGTGTATACAGATTAATTGTTATGTGGGTGGGTTGGAAGAATTTGTCATGGAGCCAAAAAAAAAAGTTGAGGCACATGTTTTCAGTCACTGGGTTTACAGACAAGCTCAGGAAACACGGGAACGGAAATATATTTTGGACCACACAAATGCAAAAGACATTGCAGGCCAACAAAGAAGAGGTTTTGATCATGAAGACATGCCTGAACATGCCCCGTATCTGTGAGAGTTTTGAGCTTGCTGCCTCAGTGCAAAAGTCTGAGCTTTCCTTGACCTTGGGTTTGTATTCAGCAATAATTAGACTATCAAATTTAACCCGCAGTAAATGTTCTGCCCGGATTACATCAGCATTCCAGTGGGCAAATCAATTTAAACCAGTTTCATGGTGAACGACAAGGTCTGTTTTGAGGGTTGGCTATGATTTAACCTCAGTGACTGCCATGCAACATTTCTCCACGCTTTTCACTATACAGGGACGAGACAACATGCAAGATTGTTTGTGTTTGTTCATGATACAGTTTCTCCAAGCTGCCAGATCAGCCCTCCAGAGGGTCCCAGAGCATACAAATTAGCCTTTTATCGTGGCTGTCGACTGGAATGCACCTCACAAGAGCCACAAAGGTTTAGATCCAAGTCATAGTGAAGTCTGAACAAGCACAGCGCTTACAAAATGCCATGGTGGCTGGAGAATGAGGATGAGTAAGTGAGAAACCGCAAAGATCATTAGCATACCATCGTCTCTGCCACCTTATTAACATTTTGCATCTGTCTTCCCCCGATGCTCTCCTCCGATCAGGGCAGGTTGCTTGAATCCTACACATAAAGATAAATGCACTCTGGAAAGAGCCTGAGAAACGTCAAGGCACCAAATGCATATCTGGGTTAAACTCTCTAATTCAACATTATCTCAAGGTTAATAGCCCTGACACACAAAAACACTTAATAACCCAATAAAACAGCACTACATCATTAAACCTCCCTCACAGCACAGCACTGCCGCTGCGCTGGGGACGGGGACCACAACAATGGCCGTAATAATCTCAGAGACTCTAATTCACAGCTAGAGTTAGCCTATAATTCATGAATCCATATGTTCGGATTTTGGATAGACTCTGAGAGCTCAGCACAATTCACTGTCAGCTCTCGGAGCAGACTCACCTTCAGGCAATACGCCACGATGAATGTAATCATAATTTGTGTGAAAAATTGGTGTTTTACTGCCAGTAATTGTCATTTGAGCTGTAAACTGCAGTGAATTGTATGTATGGGTAAATTTTTGCCAAATTTGTGACATCACTTCTGGAGATCTCTGAAACACGTTAAGATTCTCAAGTTTATCTTTGATCTCAATTTAACCTCATTGTTGTCTAGGAGCAACAATCGAGCTGTGCTATCCAGACAAGATTCATCTTTACTCTTACCGTTGTTAACAAAAAAGAAACAAATTACACAATTCTAAAAGAAAGATAACTGAGAACTCAAGTCTCCAGTGTTATGAAAGCACTTCTTCTGAACCAAATCTTCTTTTGGTTCCCTTTACTCCCCTCACAGTAATTACACACGTCCAAAAAAAGACAAATGATGAAAAGTCTCTAGAAATTGTGTCAATTTTATTTTTCGACATCCGCGGTTCCTTTGTTATTGTACACAAGTTCTAAATGAGTTGCCTGCAGCTCTGTTTATATTACTTCTCTGTATCTCTATCTGTATCTGTAAGTTTTAATAAACCCCTTTGGATGGGGAACATCTACAACAAAACATCTGCTTATTTCAAGTTAATCTAATCAAAATTAGCATCAAATGTTTGGCCTCATAATTGGAGATCAACATGAGCTCAACTGTTACATAATAGGCTATGCCGTCTAACCAAAAAGACAAATAGTATATCGAGAGCCTATCAAATTCTAGCCTCGCACAATTGCCAAAAATGGCCACACGCCTCCCACAGCAGGGCAGAAGCCCGTTAGGGGTGTGAAGTTAGTTCCCCCGCTGGGCTTCTCTCCCAATCAGTAACAGCGGATTGAAAGCCAGGAGTGGAAAGTCCCTCCGAGCCCAGTCCATAAAAATGGCCTGTTATCTGTGAGGTATAAGGCCTGGCACTACAGCAAGGGTCATATGGGGACTGCTTACACTGCCTGACCTTACCGTGTGCGTGCTTGTGTGTGTTTACTGTGTGAGGGAAGCAGCTCTGACGAGTTTATACACAGTTTACTCTGTGTTTGGGTTACCAGGGAATTACGAGTCAGTAATGGTTTCTTATGAGGCCAGATTACTGTGTCACATTTGGACAGAGTTTAGATTGGACTGTCTTATGTTGGGTTTGATCTGAAAAAGATTATTCTTTATTTTCTTTGTTTTTTGGACGAAACAAGCAACATCTGTTTGAAATCTAAGCATGTACAAGGTGACACTGAACAAGGGTCCTTAAAACAAACACACACATCTGGAGTCCTTCCTGTTTTCAAGAATAACAGAGGAAATATGGACAGATAAGACATGAAATATGAACATAATACATGATAAGCTACTACATCCTGCAGAAGAAACACGGCCAGTTTAATTTCAAAACCATCTCCCGCTTCACTCAAAGAGCTTTGCTTGCTTTTTTGTATTCTTTCTTCAACCCATTTCATTTTTGTTCTGATGTTTATTGACCCATGACCGCAACACAAATACTGTGCTGGAGTGATGGAGGGATAAGGATGAGAGAGAACACAGGACAGAGACAGGAGGGAATTACTGACGGCATGAATCTGGAGATTCTTGGGCTTCACCACAGGAGCTCAGCCTGCAATTTCATCCATGGCCAAACCAGAATACGACCAACCCAGTCTGGTCCTGGGTAGCTGAAGGATCACAGCACCCGCTACATCTGTCTCAGACCTGCTGTCTGTTCATGCGGACTGTAATTGCTAGAGCCAATCTAATCACCAAACTTGCCAAAGTTTGCAAAGGTAGTAGCAGAAAATGCATGCAAAGTTTCAACATGCTGATGTGTTGTGAAATGTGCATACAGATAATTTATATGATCTTGATGTTCATGGGTCAATTTTCAAAAAACATTTCTATGGTTATATGTCAGAGCTCTTCAAATCTAGTTCTGAAGCTCCAGTGTCAACAACAAAAAATCTAAATTTCTGTTAGTCCCAGTTTTTTTGAGCATAGATCTGAAAATGACATTTCCTAATTTAATTTGTTTTTTAATACTTTGGAGCAGAGAGTTAAGTTTGGTGTCTTTAAAGGGGACACTTGTCAGATTATTATAGAAGTAAAAAAGTTATAAAAGTGAAATTCTAAAAAAGTTATGGAAGTTTCAATGTGTGAACAAACACACACAAATATATATATATATATATATATATATATATATATATATATATATATATATATATATATATATATATATATATATAATTATATTTATAATATATTTAATATATAAATATACAGGTCCTTCTAAAAAAATTAGCATATTGTGATAAAGTTCATTATTTTCCATAATGCAACGATAAAAATTAAACTTTCATATATTTTAGATTCATTGCACACCAACTGAAATATTTCAGGTGTTTTATTGTTTTAATACTGATGATTTCGGCATACAGCTCATGAAAACCCAAAATTCCTGTCTCAAAAAATTTGCATATTTCATCCCACCAACAAAAGAAGTGTTTATAATACCAAAAAAAAAGTCAACCTTCAAATAATTATGTTCAGTTATGCACTCAATACTTGGTCGGGAATCCTTTTGCAGAAATTACTGCTTCAATGTGGCGTGGCATGGAGGCAATCAGCCTGTGGCACTGCTGAGGTGTTATGGAGGCCCAGGATGCTTCGTTAGCGGCCTTAAGCTCATCCCTAGTGTTGGGTCTTTCGTCTCTCAACTTTCTCTTCACAATATCCCACAGATTCTCTATGGGGTTCAGGTCAGGAGAGTTGGCAGGCCAATTGAGCACAGTAATACCATGGTCAGTAAACCATTTACCAGTGGTTTTGGCACTGTGAGCAGGAGCCAGGTCGTGCTGAAAAATGAAATCGTCATCTCCATTAAGCTTTTCAGCAGATGGAAGCTCCAAAATCTCCCGATAGCTAGCTGCATTGACCCTGCCCTTGATAAAACACAGTGGACCAACACCAGCAGCTGACATGGCACCCCAGACCATCACTGACTGTGCGTACTTGACACTGGACTTCAGGCATTTTGGCATTTCCTTCTCCCCAGTCTTCCTCCAGACTCTGGCACCTTGATTTCCGAATGACATGCAAAATTTGCTTTCATCCGAAAAAAGTACTTTGAACCACTGAGCAACAGTCCAGTGCTGCTTCTCTGTAGCCCAGGTCAGGCGCTTCTGCCGCTGTTTCTGGTTCAAAAGTGGCTTGACCTGGGGAATGCGGAACCTGTAGCCCATTTCCTGCACACGCCTGTGCACGGTGGCTCTGGGTGTTTCTACTCCAGACTCAGTCCACTGCTTCCGCAGGTCCCCCAAGGCCTGGAATCGGTCCTTCTCCACAATCATCCTCAGGGTCCGGTCACCTCTTCTCGTTGTGCAGCGTTTTTTGCCACACTTTTTCCTTCCCACAGACTTCTCACTGAGGTGCCTTGATACAGCACTCTGGGAACAGCCTATTTGTTCAGAAATTTCTTTCTGTGGTGTACCCTCTTGCTTGAGGGTGTCAATGATGGCCTTCTGGACAGCAGTCAGGTCGGCAGTCTTACCCATGATTGCGGTTTTGAGTCATGAAACAGGCTGGGCGTTTTTAAAAGCCTCAGGAATCTTTTGCAGGTGTTTAGAGTTAATTAGTTGATTCAGATGATTAGGTTAATAGCTCGTTTAGAGAACCTTTTCATGATATGCTAATTTTTTTAGACAGGAATTTGGGGTTTTCATGAGCTGTATGCCAAAATCATCAGTATTAAAACAATAAAACACCTGAAATATATCAGTTGGTGTGCAATGAATCGAAAATATATGAAAGTTTAATTTTTATCATTATATTATGGAAAATAATGAACTTTATCACAATATGCTATTTTTTTGAGAAGGACCTGTATATATATATATATATATATATATATATATAATATATATTAAATGTATATTTTACAAAACATTTTCAACTCTAAAACTACACAAAAAATCTAAACCAAAGATCTGAACAAGTTCTGTACTAAATTTTAGGTTGATATGTTAAAAAATTTACTTTCAATAAGATTTTTTGGCTGCAGTACCAAACTTTTCCACTAGATGGCATCCAGGCTCCACTGGTGACAAGTAAGGATGCACCCATTTCCAAATAGTAAGGTTTAAGCGATCTGAACCATATATTTCCATAATTCTTATAATATTTATGAAGTAGACATCCTATTCAAATGAAATTTGGGCAGTAATGTTAATATTTGATTGGAATTCAATCTCTAAAACCCACATAAAAACATACAGAAAGAATCAGTGTGTGCGTTATACTGTAATTTGACACCACATCACAGATGGAGAATATTTCGCTATCTATCTATTGTTCTGTCATTTCTTTTAGACTAAGATATTATTGTTATAAATGTGTAATGGCCAACGGCCCACATGTGTGGGGGAGGGGCCGTCTTAAAAATAGTGGTCAGCAACATTTTTATTAATCATAAAATTCAGATATGTATTCTTTGTAATGTGTGAAAAGTATTGATATTAAAAGTTAACTGTTTGCACCTGATTCTAGGTTGTTGTTTTTCAAAGTGATTTTTTGAGATTTATATTGCATCCAGTTGGGGTCAATTTGATCTACTCCAACAAGATTGTATGCAGAATTGAACATATTGCCGGTCAGTCTTTTTCTTAACAATAGGGGGTGCTTACCTGAAGATTCTAAATTCTAAATTCTACCTACTCTAAATTGTCCATAAAAGTTGTAAAGTTTAGGGGTGGGTTTAGACTGGACCAGATACTCTGACCAGTAAAACTGCTTTCCTGCTGGTTTTAACATGGGTACACTGGTCAAGCTGGTCTAACATCATTAATACTCAGCTCATCATCTTGAGCCAGTACTAGCTCATTATTGTCCATCTTAAACAAGTTCCTTCTTGGAATTATATTCAGTAGATTTGAAATGGTTCGCACCCTGTCATCACATGTTCTAACTAAAGAAAATGGTGTCACAGACCACAATAAGCCACGTGAAGCATATCTTTCCCCGACACAACTGCAACACACTACCATCCTTCCTGACTGGATTGGGTTTGCTTACAGTGCTTCCCATCTCGGCTTAATGAAAGTTAATATTTTAGAACTGTTCCATGCTGGGCAGTGTTGTATTACCAGTCATAAATATCCAGACGAATGTACCGCAGTGCCTTTGACTATCAGCAGCTCTCGACTGGGCTGGAGACAGAACCCCCCCCAACCCAACATGAGCTGACCTCAACTGAACCGCTACTGCTACTGAAACTGAAGCACAGCACTGAAACAGAGTTCATTAGTGCCTCTCGCTCTTATTGTGCTCAGCTCAGGAACACAGCCACCCTGCAGCATGAAAAACACTGAATACACAGCAACTTGTCCACTCCATGTCTGAGACATCTGAAAGTTGTAAGGTGTCTGATGTCTGAGACACGTCTGGGTCACAACGCTAAATGAAAGTAAGGAGTTTACAGTTAGGTGATTGTTTTCCAACCCATTAAACAGAACACACACTCAACTCTTGGGGGTGTAAAAGACAGTGAGAAGTTCTGCCAATTAGGGACAGCCAAGATGCCTGTATATGATGCCTGGCAGTGACCTGAACCAGGGCCATTTAGGAACCTGTCTCCACTTAATATGCATCAGTTTCCAATGCTCATGAAATATAGATTAGATGTGTGAGATAAGGAGAGAGGCCAGTAGAAGATGGTGGCATAAGGACAGATGGAAAAAAGTAAGAGAATCAAAGAATGAAATATATAAACAATAGGCAGAAAATGAAAGGAGCTAATGGCTGAATTGCAGGCTGGTCTTTAATTACAGTCCTCCCAGTCCTAGTCCTATTCCTCACTAGGATCTTCAGCCCGTTTTTTCCCTGCAGCTTCTCTAGGAAAAACCGCTGACAGGCCGTTCCACCACAGGAGGGGGCATATCCCACCCAACGGCCCATCAGCCTGGACCTCAAAACCAATAATGGACACCAGAGAGGATGGCGGCTAGAGGGAGGAGCTCTGCACATCACAATATCACATACTTTTAGCTTCATTAACACTACGGTTTTATCTTTCAGGACCATTTTAATTCTAAAGCCTGGAAATTCCTGTATCCTCTCCTGTCATTAGGGGTGGGAATACACCGGTAGACACAATAAACCAGTAGAAATTTGTCAACCGGTAGAGATTTCTGATTTTCATCTCTATCATGGCTACGAAAGCTTATGCGCATCACGAAAGCTTGTCATTTGAATACGTTTTTAAGCCATGCGGTTTAAAACCAAATGATTTTAAACCCTTCATGCGCAATAAGCAGCAGAAGATAAATTATTTTGGTATATGCGCACTCTGTATGAGAGACGGTTTCTGAGTGCACACACCTGAAACACACACACATACAGCCACTGCTCATACAATGCATGAGTACTGAACTGATTACCTTTTGGATGCCTTTTTTGGCTTGAACACTCAAATTCACACACTTTTGTGTCAAAATGCTGTATTTGTGTGCATCCTTGTAGACAGTCATGTATGTCTTAACCAGTGGTGGACAGTTTATCTACTTCATTACTGTACACTTCATTCTACTTCATTACAGCACCCTTAATAAACAGTTGATCACGCACAGAACTTTCCACTCCCGTCGTCGCGTTTTATCCTCTCACACTAATTTGCCCTGTTTAGTAAATCTGGCACTTACTTGCACAAATGTTAACATCATGTCTCTTCACAGACTCTTTCTGATCATTTATTTTGTCATATATGTATTACTCAGTTAAATATAATTCAATGATAACAAAAAAAAATCTGTAAGAGACAATGAGGAGAGAAAAAAATAAGAAACTGAAGAAATAATTTATATTAGAAAATTATAGTCTTTAGTAGAATAGTCTATAAGACATTACAGGGATATCGTACAAACGAAGCTCTCTAGATCAGCATCGGTTTATTTCTTGTTTACCACAAAACAATTATTTCATTATATGAGAACTAAACTGAGCTGGACGATGACATCACGTTTTTCTCCAGAATGGTTATATATATAAATAATCTAAATTAATAATTAGTAAGAGCAAGAGAGAGATTGGGAAAGTGTGGGCATGTTTTTAACAAATATAATTACTCAATCAAGCTGCAAATGTAGTAAGAGGAGCAATCTTTCCATATAAACCATTCAAACATATGCACAAGAGAATCACAAACACAAAACCTTTGAAAGACACAGAGAGGATGTTTGATCTGTTTGATCGCTTCCATCACACCAAACTTCCTCCTGCTAGTTTCACCGAGTTCCTGATTTAAAACACAGCCCACTCATGATGACTCCATTCACTCCAAGTTTGGTTTGTTGCCTTCACCCAGAGAAACTAACAAATCATTTTGTTTACATGGTGCTGTAGTTTGTCACAGCAGTGGAAAAAGAACATAGACTATAAAACAAATTGTAAATAAAACAAGTATTGTTGAATTAGGCTTTACAAGAAAATACTATTTCAGTCTTTCTATAAAATTCAGGTTTAATTCAATGTGTCATTTGTGTCACGGCTCATTGGACTATTATTTTGATATTCTGTTTTGTTTCCTTTGGTTCCTGTTTCCCTGCTCTCTTTTATTTATTTTTAATATAAGGTCCTTAAAATTGTTTGCACACATCTGTCATTATGTTCACCTGGTATTTATACTCACAGTCGGTTTTGTCCGTTGTCAGTTCTCATTTGTTTGAGTTTATGTGGTTGTGATTTATTTCGTGTATATTTTCTGTAAATCCTACACCTCATTACACCTCCTTACCGAACGACACTACAAAAAATATTTCCTGAACAAGCCCCCTCGTCCTCCATTGGTCAGAAATACAGAACGATCCGCCCCAAGCTCACACTGCAAAAAATTGCTGTGAAATCTACAGTTATTTACTGTAGATTTCACAGTAACATTACTGTATAATATTTTTACAGTAGAATATTGTAAAGTTTACAGTAAGACCTTAAAAATCACAGTAGTCCAAACATTACAGTTGAAATCACAGTAGTCAAAGCATTACTGTAAAAAAATCACAATTTAGCCACTATAGTACTGTAAATAGTAAAGTAAACTACTGTAATTTTCCTTTTTTTTTAATCATATCTTTCTTTGTACCCGTTTCACATCGACGGCCCCAGATTATTGTTGTTCAGAATTCATTACCGGAATATGATACAAATACTCGATGGTGAGCTTTAAGTAAAAGTGTAATATTAATAAATTAAAATGTGTTATGTAACTTGTACTCTGATGCACCTGCTGCAGGAGTATTCTATTCCATATATAAATTAAATATTCCAATAGCCTATATATTTTTAAAGAATTCACATAAGATTCCAAGAATATTTTTTGTTTGTTTGTTTTGTGACTGTAAATGGGTGTTTGGGTGTAAATGGGTGTTAACAGGGCAATAAAATATTTGATAAGCCTTATCTTAAACTTTTCCCCTAAAAGTCTTAAAAGTCTCCCCTGACATGGTCTAACAACATAGGCTTCATAAACACATATTTTTTTTAGATATCATCCTCAGATTTGAAATGGAGCATTGGTTGTAAGTTGCAAAAGTATATTCACATAATTATGTATATTAATATTAATATTTTTATAAATTTAATATATTCTTAATATTTGTTGTTTTTATTTTTGAGCTTATATATCTCAATATTAATAACATCTGATTAATTTTGAGTTTTGAACTTGAGCCAAAACTCTCAAGCTTTCTAAATATATGTTGGTTATGTGTCTATTCAGAATGACTTATGAGCAGAAACCTTTTTATTTTGGGTAGGCTACTATGTCATGTGCATTATTTGCCAAATTGGGGCTGTCTGGTTTACTCATAAATACGTAACATGGGATCTTTATTTTACAAAAATCAGTGTTATATTTTTTTTTTCTTCGGAAGCAGGAGAGAAACGTGTAAGTTTCCAGAGCTGTTTCTGAGCTGCAGGGCGAAATCAAAAGCGCCGGCAGAGTGGGCGGGGGTTTTCCAGTCTAGAAAGCTCTAGAATCTCTGGGAAAAAAGCGCGAAAGAAGCAGCACTTGAATTTCTGACTCGTCGTCAGTGACAGAAAAGCTCAGTTAATACTCAAATTTACATTTCTTTACACACGGCTTTGTCTTTATATTTATGTCTTTTGTGTTGATTTCTTTCACTTTTGCCTGAGAGGAATTCAGCGAAAACGTTTCAGTGAGAGCTCCGACGGAGACGTTTTAACAGCCTTTACGTTACGTTAATAACAGACTTTTACTCAAATTTATGTTTCTTTATACACGGCTTTGTCTTGTGGTTGTATTTATTTTGTGTTCGTCTTTGTGTTGATCTTTCACTTTGCCTGAGAGGAATTCAGCGAAAACGTTTCCGTGAGAGCTCCGACGGAGACGTTTTCACACCCTTTAACGTTAATGCTACTGTTACGGCGTCCAGTCTCCCTGAGTCCATCATTTCTCAACCACGAGTGCCCTCTCCTGAGTTCTAGTATATCGCATACTCTCTTATTAGTATACATCATTTGCCCTGTGACTACTATCACCTGTTCTGTGTTAATCATTGCTCAGCCTTTATCTGCCTCAGTAACTCAATGTTCAGTGCGAAGTATTGCCTCTCTACGTGTGCATGTCCGAGCCTCTACTGAGTATCAAGATTACCTACATTTCTTATCCTCGCTTTACTAACCTTCTCTGATTGCCTGCAGCCATCCTCTCGACCCTCTGCCTGATCCAGACACCGATTCACGCCGCCTGCCTAGACCTTTCTGCCTGTCCCTGGTTTACGTACGCTCGCCGCCAGCCCTGACCTTTATGCCTGTTTCTGATTACTGCGGGCACGCCGCCTGCCTACGACTCCCAGCCTGGTTTCTCCCTACTGCCTGCGCAAGCTCATCCGAGACTTCCTGAGTTTATTTCTGACTGTCTTTGAGTTATCTTCCAAGTATTCCTGAGTTTATTCCTGAGTATTTTTGAGTTATTAAAGTTGTTGCAAATGGATCTGCCTCAGCCTTCTGATTCGTTACAGAATACTTCGCCACACGAGGATCCAGCAACTATGACCGCATTAGCCGCAGCATTCAACTCACAAACCTCGCAACTGGCTTCCCATCACCATCAGCTTACACGTCTAACAGCTGTGACGGAGGAACTGGTAAAGGCTGTACAAGCTCTACGCACCTCTTCCTCGGGCGCTTCTTCTGATTGACGGTAATCCAGGTAAATGCAAGGGATTCATCCTTCAATGTTCTCTGTTTCTGAGCCAAGAGCCTTCACAACACCCAACGGACGCCAGCAAGATCCTTTTCGTCTCCTCCCTGCTAACCGGCCGCGCACTGGATTGGATGACGGCCGTATGGAGAACGGATGGCTCTGCATTTCGCTCGTACGACGCGTTTCTTCAGGAATTCCGGGCCGTCTTTGAACATTCCAAAGAAGGGAAGGGAGCGGAGGATTTGCTACTGTAACTCACGCAGGGACGTAATTCTGCAGCTGAGTATGCACTTGAATTTCGCACTCTTGCCGCGCAGACTAACTGGACTGATGATTCCCTCAAATTGATTTTCCGGCGTGGTCTGAGTCACGTGTTACAGGCAGAGCTGGCTTGCCGCGATGAAGGAAAGGATTTCAACCAGTATACTCAACTCGCCATTCAGATTGATAACCTGATGCGCTCACGCCGCGCTGGCATGCGCTCCACTACCTCTCGCAGTTTCCCTGCACCACGGAACCACGGTTCCATGCCTTCTGATTCAGGTGAACCCATGCAAATCAACTCTTTTCATATTTCTGATGAGGAAAGAGAACGTCGCCGATCACAGAGATTATGCTTGTACTGTGGAGGGGATGGTCACGTTCGTCAAAACTGTCCACGTCGGTCTGCCAACAGAGAGAGTACTGCGGTGAGTCTAACCCTTGACTGTTTAAATCCAAAGTCATGTGTAGTAGTTCCCATAGAATTTACTGTCAACGGTAGATCCGTTTCCACGTCGGCACTGTTGGATTCTGGCGCCGCTGGGAGCTGCTTGTCACGAGAATTTGCTAATCTACATAGGATTACTCTAATTCCATGGATTTCTCCCCTTTCTGTCGAGGCCGTTGACGGTAGACCGCTGGGCACCGGTCACGTCACTCACCTGTCTCAAGAGTTGCGTATGCGCACCGGGCTGCTACATAGCGAATTGATTCAATTCTATATTCTTCAAGCTCCTTACACTCCCGTGATTTTGGGGTTGCTCTGGCTCCGTAAGCATGATCCACTGCTGCAATGGACCTCCGGCCAGATCGTCAGCTGGGGAAAAAGCTGCTTCTCTAACTGCCTGTCCTCCATTCAGCCACTTCCTGTGAGGAGCATCCGAGAGACCCCCGGTGACGCCGCGCTTAATCGCCTCCCCGTTGTGTACCACGACCTGGCGGAAGCCTTCAGTAAGTCTAAGGTCACTAAGCTGCCGCCTCATCGTTCCTATGACTGCGCCATCGACTTCTTGCCTGGCGCCACACCACCTAAGGGGCGTATCTTCCCCCTGTCTCAACCCGAGACTGAAGCCATGCAGAAATACATCGAAGAGGAGCTCGCCAAGGGTTTTATTCGAGCATCTACTTCTCCCGCCTCAGCCGGATTTTTCTTCGTTCAGAAGAAGGATGGAGGACTCCGACCATGTATTGATTAAAGGGCGCTCAATGATCGCACCATCAAATTTCGCTACCCTCTGCCTCTGGTTCCGGCAGCACTGGAACTGCTCCGCAAAGCAAGATACTATACCAAGCTGGACCTGCGAAGTGCATACAACCTGGTTCGTATCCGCAAAGGAGATGAGTGGAAGACGGCCTTTTCTACGTGTACCGGGCACTATGAATACTTGGTTATGCGGTTCGGGCTTTCCAACAGTCCTGCTGTATTCCAATCCTTCATTAATGACGTGTTCCGTGACATGCTCCAACGCCACGTCATCGTCTATATTGACGACATTCTGGTTTACTCTGACTCCCTAGAAGCTCATGTCCAACACGTTCGTGCTGTGCTACAGAGGCTCATCCAGTATCAGCTCTACGCGAAAATGGAGAAGTGTGACTTCCACCAAACCTCTATCTCATTCTTGGGCTACATCATCAGTCCGGGGGGTGTGGCTATGGAGGATGGCAAGGTAAGGGCAGTGGTGGAGTGGCCCCAGCCCACTACTCTGAAGGAACTGCAGCGCTTCCTAGGGTTCGCAAACTTTTATCGTCGCTTTATCAGAGGGTTCAGCACGGTGGCGGCACCCCTGACCGCACTGGTCCGCAAAGGTACTTCTCGTCTGCCTTGGAGTGAAGAGGCTGCCCGGGCCTTTAACTGTCTCAAACAGGCTTTTACCTCAGCCCCCATCCTGCACAATCCTGATCCAGACTCACCTTTTGTGGTCGAAGTGGACGCCTCGAGTACCGGCCTGGGTGCAGTACTGTCTCAGCGTCAGGGATCGCCTCCCAAATTGTACCCCTGCGCCTATTATTCCAGGAAGCTCAGTCCAGCGGAGAGGAATTACGATGTGGGTGATCGTGAGTTGCTGGCCATGAAGGCAGCCTTTGAGGAGTGGAGGCACTGGCTGGAAGGCTCCACATACCCTTTCATCGTTCTGACTGATCACAAGAACTTGGAGTACCTGCGCTCGGCTAAACGGCTGAATCCCCGTCAGGCCAGGTGGCCTCTGTTCTTTTCTCGCTTTCAATTCACAGTCACCTATCGTCCGGGCTCAAAGAACGTCAAGGCGGATTCCTTGTCTAGTCAGTTTGATTCTGAGGTAACCACCCAGACTCCCGAAGCCGTTCTTGATCCTGATTTGATCATCAGTCCCATACGGTGGGACATCGAGACCGAACTCGAACTGGCCAACGCTGACTCCGAGACTCCTCCAGAATGCCCCCCGGGTAAACTCTATGTTCCCGAACCTCTCCGAGAAGAAGTGCTGAAGCATGTTCATGCCCTGCCCAGTTCCGGACACCCGGGTATCACCTCCACCATCTATCTCCTTCAGAATCGCTTCTGGTGGTCAACCTTGTCCCAGGATGCCAATCGGTTCGTTCACCAATGCCTAACCTGTAATACCCAGAAAGCTTCCCATCTCATGCCTGCCGGTTTACTTCAACCACTGCCCATACCTCAACGACCCTGGTCTCATATCGCTGTCGATTTTATTACGGGTCTGGCTCCATCTGACGGACACACCACTATCCTCACTGTAATCGACCGCTTCTCCAAGGCCTGCCGCCTCATACCCCTCAGTAAGCTTCCTACAGCCTTGCAAACAGCTGAACACCTCTGTAATCTAGTATTCCGGTTTTATGGTCTGCCTGAAGACATCGTCTCGGACAGGCGTCCTCAATTCACTTCCCGAGTCTGGTCTGCCTTCTTCCAAATGCTCCAAGTCAACGTGAGTCTTACCTCCGGCTACCATCCTCAGGCCAACGGTCAGGTAGAACGACTCAACCAGGAGATCTCTCGTTTCCTCCGGTCCTACTGCCAACTCCATCAGAAGGACTGGAGCCGGTATCTTATGAGGGCAGAATACGCACAGAACTCCATTCAGAAACACTCCACAGGCTTGACTCCGTTCCAGTGTGTTCTCGGATTTCAACCACCCCTGTTTCCCTGGTCTGGTGAGCCCACGAACGTTCCCGCAGTTAATGACTGGCTAAATCGGAGTGAGGAGACCTGGAATCTGGCTCATACACACCTTCAGCGGGCTGTCAACCGTGGTAAGAGGCAGGCTGATCGTCACCGCCGTCCCAACCCAGAGTATCAGCCAGGTCAATGGGTATGGTTATCCACGCGTAATTTACGTCTAAACGTTCCTTGCAAGAAGCTCAGTCCTAGATTCATGGGGCCTTACAAGATCTTGCGTCAGATAACTCCAGTATCCTTCCGGTTAGCTCTGCCAAGGCATCTGCGAATATCTCCCACTTTCCATGTTTCACTGCTCAAACCCGCCACACCTCCCACTGAGGAAAGGAGGGGAGAATCCGCTGAACAATCCTCCCAAGCCATCATTGTGGAGGGTGAGGAAGCCTACCGTGTTCATCAGCTACTGGATTCCAGACGTCGGGGGGGACTTCTGCAGTATTTGGTTGACTGGGAGGGCTTCGGTCCAGAGGAACGGTCTTGGATCAATTCTGGTGACATTCTGGATCCCTCGCTCACTCAAGAGTTTCATCGTACTCATCCTGACAGGCCTGCACCGCGTGCTCGTGGCAGACCCCGCCGTCGTCAGCATCCTCGCGCCAGGAGTCGCTCGCAGGGAGGGGCTCTGTTACGGCGTCCAGTCTCCCTGGGTCCATCATTTCTCAACCACGAGCGCCCTCTCCTGAGTTCTAGTATATCGCATACTCTCTTATTAGTATACATCATTTGCCCCGTGACTACTATCACCTGTTCTGTGTTAATCATTGCTCAGCCTTTATCTGCCTCAGTAACTCAATGTTCAGTGCGAAGTATTGCCTCTCTACGTGTGCATGTCCGAGCCTCTACTGAGTATCAAGATTACCTACATTTCTTATCGTCGCTATACTAACCTTCTCTGATTGCCTGCAGCCATCCTCTCGACCCTCTGCCTGATCCAGACACCGATTCACGCCGCCTGCCTAGACCTTTCTGCCTGTCCCTGGTTTACGTACGCTCGCCGCCAGCCCTGACCTTTATGCCTGTTTCTGATTACTGCATGCACGCCGCCTGCCTACGACTCCCAGCCTGGTTTCTCGCTACTGCCTGCGCAAGCTCATCCGAGACTTCCTGAGTTTATTTCTGACTGTCTTTGAGTTGTCTTCCAAGTATTCCTGAGTTTATTCCTGACTATTTTTGAGTTGTTAAAGTTGTTGCAAATGGATCTGCCTCAGCCTTCTGATTCGTTACAGCTACAGGTAACGTTACTATTAACTAACTTACCTAGTTATCGGTAACGTTAGCTAGCTAGCCAGGAGAAGATTTTTCCCGACCGTGACCTCTGCCGGTGTTCTGACGATTTGTGCTGCCTTGTCGAAATATGCTACCGTAGCGCGAATCGATCACAGAATGTCGATTAATATTATATGAAATACAATTATAATACAATTCTAAGTTATGAGTAGCTACTGTATAGCCTAGGCTACTGTTTTTATTTTTAAAACGGTGTGAAAAGTAAAAACTATCATCAAAAATTAATCTTTGACTTGTCAAAGCACACCTTTCCTTAGTAACTGAAACTTTCAGTCATTCTTGTTCAGCTGGCTGACCGTACAAACATTCATATGGTAGTTAGTATTTTTTAAAAGGGAAATTACATGATATCACGTGAAAATTTACCTTTTGTTAAAAAAAAAACTGAGTCTGCACATGCGCATAACCATTAAGTAGCAAATCTCGATGGGTAGCATGAATCGTCAGAACACCTATGTTATGTTTCCATCTTGGAATCGCGGATCCTTCACCAACTGCTTATCGGGACTTCCAGAAAATCAGTAAGTAACTTTACCATCACTAGTACTAGGAGAAAGAAAAAAAAAAAGTTCCGTGCCACCCTTCAGGCTGTGGAAAGCCACATACAGCTAGCGCTAGGAGTATAACCAGTTAGCTTGCCATCATCTGTTTGCACTTTGGTCGTTGTGCTAATGTGGAGACCTGTCTCAGCTGACTTCTCTTCTACCTCTCTCAATTTCTCGTGCATTTGTTGGTGTTTTTGGGGCAGTAATGTGATATAATCTGCAAAGTCCAGGTCGTCCAGTTGTGTAAATGGGGTCCATTGGATCCCATTGCGCCTGTTGTTAGTGGCTTACCGCATGATCTAGTCGACCTTCGAAGAGGAATGGTAATCGGGAAAGTAGACAGCCTTTACTAACTCCTGTTGAGATGTGAAATACCTCTGTCAGCTGGCCTTTATGTATAATTCTACATTACTCAGTGCTCTTACAGTTATTCATTAATATGTACATATTGTCCCATCCCCTAACTCCTATACTCATGTTCATAGGTTTTTAGTCAGGATTAATCCTGACTCCAACAAGTGCACTGCCAAGGAGCAGATGAGCAAGACGACTGGGAGAGTGGTGAAGCGGAAGACTTCATACATGAACCCCTATGTAATCTCCTTCATCAGGGACTTCACAGAGTTCTATTTGCTAACTGGCTAGATACAGGTGAGGTTCTGAAAATAGCTTTAATAATAATTATAATATAGGTATATGTGGGTATAATATAATTAATCATAATTTGATAATAATAATTATTAGGTATGCACCGATACCGGTATCGATATCGGGGCGATACTGAGCTCAATCTACTCGTAAAAATGATTTTTTTACACCAGGCGTGTAAACAGTGTTTGTGTTTCGAAAAAGAAACACTGACAACAGAGGGTATAATGAGGATAAAAAAAGGCAGTCTATGAAGTAAATATATCTTACTAGTGGAATATTAAACGAAATATAGTAAAACAACATTGCTTTGGTGCCGTGGATTGAGCGTGCAGCGGGTCAGACGCGTGAGCTGGTCGAGTTCATCCCTTTAACCAGACGTCATTGGATAGTTTGTAGTTCAGTCAGATGTAAATGGCAAAGAAAGTCAAATAAGACATAATGTAGCTTATCAACGTTAACTGATGAGAGAGAGACTTGTTGATTGCTCTTGATTGACTAAATCATATATATATATAAGTAAAACATAAACTGTTACCTTATTTATTAGGGCTGGGTAAAAAAAATATAGATTTTTCGATTTTAATCGATTCTCATTTTTACAAAACCGATTTCGATTCTTAAATTTCAAGAATCGATTAGTCATCCTGTTTTCCGTTGATGAATGAATGGAGCATTGTAGCACGCCTCCCATCCAATAACTCGCAATAATCTTTGTGTTTTGTTACTATTGATATGAAACTGTCTCAGATTTCAATTTACGTCCATTTCCTTACAATATTCAAAAACATAAAGACAGTTTTGGCGCTGTGGCGGGGATTGCTCATGCGCAGCTCAAGAATAGATAAGCAGCAGCGCGGAGCTCACATGATCTTCTCTTCCGCCTTAATAATACCAGTTACAGCGCGAAATAAATATGAATGAGCATCTGAAAGTGTGTTAAAAGATAAGAGTAGGCCTACAACTTATCGAACTCCGTATCATGTCACATGGAATCGCTCAATCAGTGTTTCAACCATGGAAAGACGTAAGTAAACCAGCTTGTAAACGATGTCATGTAACGTCACATTTACCTCAGAAAAACCATATCCAGAGACCATAAACTCATTAGTCAGCTACAAAAATTAACTCTAGAGAGGAGCATTTTGCTAGATATGTGAACCATATTACATATTCATTATAATTGTTAATGTTATTCAATATTTATTAGCCTGACTTCGTCATACTCATATTCTAGTCAGAATGTTAGTCTGATACTGCTCCATAGGGCTTTGATTATGAGGCGTGTCTTAACCGAACCAGGAAAAAAAAAACTCTGCACTCAATTGGATAGACCTACAACCAATCAGAGCAAGCAAACGGCAAGGAAGGACAGCAAACACATCTTTACGATCAACAAATGCTTGATTGCAGTTCTCTGTTCGTCTTTTAAAATTAATGCGCTGTCGATTTATTTTACAACAGACACGATAGCGGAATCTATACATCTATACATCTCAGTTCTCCAGCGGCAGCCATCTTTGTTGTAAACCAGTTCAAACCAAGCGCTCTTTGATGACGTGATGAATACGTAACCGCAGATCATCTGTTCATCATCGTATAAAGCCCGCCCTGGCAATTTGATTGGCCCGACGATTTCTGAACCAATCATAATTACTCCTCAATGGATCGAGTCCAGACCGAACTTGTTGACGAACTTGAACCCGACCAAAAAATGTTGTGGGCGGGGTTCGGGCTGGCATCCAGGCTAAATATTTATTGCACGTTTGAATAAATCTGGCAAGTTTTTATGACCGCCACCATTTAAATGTTTATTTTTCATATAAATGTATTATAAAAATAAATAAAAATGTAATTTAAGAGTTTGTATTCAAATCAGTTAATTTTTACCTTCAATATTATAGTAGGCTAATGAAGCGTAGTAGAATACCACTGACTCCCATAGTTTACAGCATTAGTTAAAAGATTTGCTTTCCTTGAGAAAATTTGCAATATATTGTATTTGATATCCAAAATAATCGATATTGAATCGAATTGCAAGCTTGTGAATCAAATCAAATTGTGAAATTTGTGTCAATACCCAGCCCTATTATTTATGTATAATGGGTTGTTCCCTACATTATTACAGGACGTGTGTACAAGTGAAGAAGCTCCATGAACACAAACATCCAAAGCACGCGCCCCGCAAACCAGCATCTCAGAGAGCGCGCGAATAGTGAATTGAATTGAATACGAGCAATAGAATGAACAGTGAAAGTAACAGAGGCTCTTACAATGCATTTTTTGCAGGCTTAAGCATGAAAATAACTGAAGGAAATATATATTTTAATTAACAAAGTTAGCCAACTATATGATTCTTTTGATTTATCTTCTAATATATTTAAAAATTAGAAATGCAGTGAAAATACAGGGATTGGTTTTCAGTATTGGCGAGTACCAAAGTTCTGGAAAAAGTGGTATCGGTGCATCCCTAATAATTATAACGACTCATTCTGGTTCCATGAAACCTACAATGAAAACGAGTCCACTTTTGACCGCAGCATTTTCTGTCATCAATGCATGCCAAGTAGTGCTGTTAACGCATGTGATTTTAATTTTTGTCCAGCTTTAATGTGTTAAAATATTTAACGCAATTAACTCAGCATCTGTTCTTTCTGTCATCCTGTAGGGTTATATGATCAAGCTCTTATTCACGAAAATGCTTTTAAACCATTAATGTGCGACAAGACATAAGAGAACGTGCTCAGTGAATGTTTTCCTGACACACGACGCACAAAGACAAGTGCACCAGTATCGCATTCTTTTTCGCACTTGAACAAACAATAATGCACACATTTATGCTAAAATGTCAGTTTTTTCGAGTATCCTCAAGAACAGTCTTAAATAAGTTATATAAAATCTAAGAGTAGTGAGAGAATGAGATGTGTGAGATCCTGTCAGCATATGCAGGTCTTAAAGTGACAGCAGCCTCTAATTGTCTCTGTCAGTAAAGTTAATCAAAGAACAAAGGGAACACAAAATCACTCACTGGTCTTGACTAAGGAACGCTTGTAGCTTTAGGTTTAATGACAGTAAGGATGAATCTATATTTCATTTATAATTTATGCAGTCCAGTGTTTTATAACCAATCAATTATAATTATATAATACATTTCCGTATTTCAATTTCATACCTGATAGACAGTAAAGGTACAGGTAAATATGACATAAATTTTGGGTTTAAATGAGGATTTTTTTAAAAAGTTTTCTTAAATTAAAGTTAGTGAAGCCTAACAAATTTTTAAAATTTGGGGGAAAAAACATTTTCATCGAGACGAAACATTTTCATATATTACTAATATCAGTGATACACGCCTTCATTCATAAAAATATTCCATTAACATGGGTAGGGATGGGTACCGAAAGCCGGTATTAAACGGGGCTGAATTTTTAAAGACCGCTGTATCGATAAGCTCGGACGTTATCGGTTCTGCTGTCGGTACTTGGAAAAATACAGGTACTGTTATTATTGCTATGAAGATGTTTTATCTCGCAGAACTAAACATTCAAATATAGCCTGGTTACACTTCAGATCTGTGATTTAGTCTGATTTTATTTTAGATTTTGGCTTCCAAAGATTATAATAATAATAATAATAATATATTTGAGGTAAAACCATTAAAAACTATAGCTGCCGGCATAATAAAACGCGTGCCGTAGTCCGCTAATGACACGTCCGATTCTCGAACTAATGACTCCTTTGAACCGATTACATTTAATGAATGGTTAAAACAACTGTCCAACACTGAACTCACGAGACGTCTGAATCGGTGTACAACTTATTGGTAACACTTTAAAATATTGTTTCATTTATTAAGCTCTAGTTAACTACATTAGTTAACATTATAAACTGCACTTCTACAGCATTTATTAATCTTTCTAAATGTTAATTTCACCATTTACTAGTAGCCTACATTATTTAAATGAAAAGTTGTATTTGTTAAAAGAACACTCCACTTTTTTTTGGGAAATAGGCTCATTTTACAACTCCCCCAGTTAAACAGTTGAGTTACCGTTTTCGAAACTATTCAGCCGATCTAATGTGTTTTCTTCTTTAATTTCAGGGCTCCAACTATGATTCTAGGTCTCCAAGGTCAGGGCATGCAATAGGCCATAGACCTTCGTCATATGGCAGGGGAAGTTTATTTTCCTTTCTGTTTTAAATGTTTATGCAAATGTTAAATATTTTATTTTTTAATGTTCAAGGTTTTATTTTATTTCAATATTGCCATAGTGTTATTTATTGCTCTTTAGAATGTGGTAATAATCAGTTATTTGCACCCCTTAAAAATAGTGAATGAACTAACAGTTTGCTCTGTAACTTAACAAAACTTGTCCTCATTTTTATCAATTTGTATTATTGTTCCGTCATAGCAACCAGTCATGTGGAACTATTGAATGAACTCCGCTGGGCGTTGTGGCCACATTACAAACATAGAAAGGACGTTAACTTTTGATGGTAAAATGGCATGTTGTCCAATGTCCATTATCCCTTTATGTTGTACCTGTATGTTTTTAAATAAATAACTTAACAATTTTCTTATTGTCTGTAGTTGATTGCAATGTTTTAGAAAATGTTTTCTACGGTAAAACAATCAATACTGTAAATACGACTAAAATCAAAGTTTATTTTTTTTTTATTTTACAGTTAATAAACAAAATACTGTAAATGGAAGTACAGTACCCTTACTGTAAAACGTATTCACAGTAACTTACTGGCAACAATTAGCCAGTAAGTTACTGTAAATACAACTAAAATCACAGTATTTAATTGTTTTTTATTTCACAGTGTATACATAAAATACTGTAAATGGAAGTACAGTACCCTTACTGTAAAATGTATTCACAGTAACTTACTGAGTAATTGTTGCCAGTAAGTTACTGTAAATTTTTACGGTAATTTTTTTACAGTGCACACCATTGCAAATGTCAAGTATTTTAACATCAAAACAACATTCACCTGTGAATAATGTTAAGTGTGTGTGTGTGTGTGTGCGTGCGTGCGTGCATGCGTGCGTGTGTGTGTGTGGCCTGGTAAACCCTACGTTATGGGGACAAAATGTCCCCACAAGGATGGCATTATCCGAAATCCTTGCTCGTGTGGGGACATTTTTTGGTCCCCATGAGGAAATCAGCTTATAATCATACTAAGTGATGTTGTTTGAAAATGTAAAAATGCAGAATGTTTCCTGTGATGGGTAGGTTTAGGGATAGGGTTAGTGTAAGGGAATAGAATATACAGTCTGTACAGTATAAAAATCATTATGTCTATGGAAAGTCCCCATAAAACATGAAAACACAACATGTGTGGCGTGTGTGTGTGTGTGTGTGTGTGTGTGTGTGTGTGAGTGAGTGAGTGAGTGAGTGAGTTAGTGAGTGAGTGAGTGAGAGAGAGAGAGAGTGAGAGAGAGAGAGAGAGAGAGAGAGAGAGAGATCCACAGCCTCCAGGCAGGGCATCTGCTGCTCATTTCAGAAACTCTATCAGATAATGGTGCATGTCTCATGTAAAGGCCAAGGGCTGGTGAAACAGACACCGGCAGCCCATATCACTTCTACTGCAGAGCGGACTGGCTCCAGACACCGGCCCTGAATGGCCTGTGCGGGAACAGGGGGCAGATTCAGACTCATTGTTGGGACCGGGATGGGGCGGTTTCCAAACCACTCCATTAAACCGGACACCGAGACCTAGAGACTAGAACATCTGTCAGGAAAACCCAGCCAAATCAGTTGCAATCCTGTTCCAGGAGGAGCTAAAACTCACTGCTGTTTTCCCTGATGCACATATAGAGTTTCTTCCATTGTGCAAGCAGGAATTTGAGATTTCATTCCATATGAAACACTCATCATGTAATATCTCTATGTAGTTCTTTGCACTTGAACTCCTCATTCTCACTGAGAGTACAACAGCAAGCCATATCCGTCTAATTTTCTGTATTAGGAATATATGTGTAGATACACTTATATCGCTGTTAGCCGAAACCCCATATTTGTTGACTACAACTACTCTGTGAAAAAAGCATAAGATCATAACTCTCCTGGTGTGCTCCTCAGATGCTATGACAAATAAATGATTCCGTCAGGTGTGCACACTGTGAAACAGCAAGAGAGTGCATGAGCAGAGAGGGGAGTGAGACTGTACTGGTAGGTAATGTGAACCAGATATCCATCAGATCCACGTCTCCTCGACCACATCAGTACAAGTAAGACCACAGACTCTTCCTGCATGGTGTCGTTGCTGTCTGTTTGAAACAGAGTCCTACCTACCGCACACAGCAGGAAAGAGAATGATTCCGGATTAGTTGTGTAATGGACGGACCAGAAAGAGTCCTTAAAGTCGCCATGAAATCAAAACTGACCATTCTTATTTATTTTATTGAATATTGCAGTATTTATTATAAATGATTTATCAATGCTAGGGGAGTCACGATATTGACGATAACCATGATATTTAATTGTTATCGTGTTAATTTGTGGTGTCTGAATGTAATGGTATTGTCGATAATCATAATCTTCCAAATTAAGAGTGCATATGATGAAATGGCACGTAAATTATCCAGCGCCAGTGTCTGGATGACATCCCAACAAGGCACACTGCTGTTAAGGTATTGCACCTTAACACTGGTTGCCATCAGTCATAAAACTCAAGCAGACACAGCTCGCAGCTGCTACTGCCATGTAAAAGCATGTCATCGGATATGACAGACAACACACTCTACCTGCACTCCAAGAAAGTTAGCTCGCTGGTGTGGAAGTTTTTTGGATTCCATGAAAATGACTTGTTAATCAGCCCAGGACTTGCCAATCCACAGTGAGCGCAAAAGAGGGCAAAACTATCATCCTCTTCACCCACTTCTGCTATCTTGCAGATCACTGACTGTAGAGAGAGTAAGTTGCCATTATTTTGCTAGCCCTAAACGCTACATTAATCTGTTAAATGCTAACACCTCTATGTGTTTTATTATATTCACATATACAGCCAGTGCAGTTTTTTTTTCATGTAATCTTTAATTAAAAACTTCCCCTCCCTATTACTGCAACATCACTTCTGTTGGTGCCTCCTAAGGGCGATAATACTGCTAAAACTGTGGAAACAAGTGTCTAAAATGTGCTGTTATGTTTAAAGGGACTCCAAATATGAGCAGATGATTCACAGCCATACAGTTGAGATGAAGATAAATGGCTTCTTCGATCTCAGCTAATTAAGACCCGGGCCTACAGGAGGGAGACGTCCATGTCCAATCTAAATGTCAAGCTGGGCCCAGAGGAGCCTCTTTAACTTCATCAGACAGGGCTCAAGTGTCCACTGCTGGGTACCTATGTACCTCTACTCTATGATCGCTCCACAATAACAGGGTGTCGCATTCAGAAACGCAGGCAAGCGGAATTAAACATCCCGTTCATTTTAATGAAGCACTCAGAGAGAATAAAGGTCATCTCTGTACACTTTTTCTCCTGTTCACTTACTATAGCTCTTTGTTTCTCCCTCCCTGCTCCCTTACTTATTGAAAAGGTGTCTTAATGGTCTATCAAATGAGGCATGTAGGAATCTCAGGGCTTCATTAGACCTAATCCAGTGTATGTGTAGACCAGAGCTGCTCTCTGTGGACACATGCAAGACACTTTAGAAGTTACCTTGACCATCTGATCTGACCTCAGTAGACATACTCTAACCTTCAGAACATAAAGATTCTTCGGTCCATACAAACCATTAATGGAAAGTAAAATGCATGTAAAATGTCACAGTTATTATGTCACGACACGAATAGGACCCTATGAAATCAATTTTCTTTTTTCCGTTTTAATTTTTCTGGATTCTGTTTTAATGGTTAAATTCAGTTAATATATAATTAACTGAAATCATTAAACTTTAACAACAATTTATTAAAAGTTTAACAAATTTACTATACAATTAGGTGGCAATTAAAGGCAGGCATAATATTTTTTTAGTAGTAGTAATAGTATTTGACAGGAAATTGTACAGTGGCTCATTTCTCATCAAATGATCTGAGCTTCTCTCCACATTCATTTTATAGCTCTATACTGTTACTGCATGACAACTAGTGAATCAAATGGGTCTGAATTATTTCTCCTAAGGAATTTTAGGTGAAACATCTGAGACAAAATTGAGCAGCTTCTGAGCAATACTGGGAATGTGAATGTAGGGTCGGCTGATCCTGATCAATTTAAACCAACTTTTCTCCAAAACTTCACTGAATGAATCAATAAGTAAACAGAGTAATAAATTAAGGCAGAAAGAAAGCCATCCCTCCATGGCCTGATTTACATTGATCACACTAAACAGTTTTATATTAAAGCAAATAATAAATAGCCTTTAAAACGAGATTCACTGGGTGGTTCAGCCGTGGTGTAAATTGAGCTTTACTCTTATCTTCATGGAATATCATTCATTCCATCCTATTTCAAGGTCCATTTATGATTCAGACACCAGATCTGATAGAAAAATGAATTCTGTTCTCAGATGGGGATCATTACCTCAGTAAAGCCTCACGTGTCACATGCAAATGAAATATGAGTACTGTTTGTGATTGAGTTAATTGCTGACTGAAAGGCTTTATGAAGTTGAGCTCAATATGCCTCATCAGCATCCTGTAATCTGTGTTCAACCACAGGATCCGACCACCATCAGGCTTTTGGCGTGTGATTCACATCATCACGAGAGGTGTGACTCATACGTGTAGGCAGGCTGTCTGAAAACTTGTTTACAGCATTTCTCCCATCATTCTCTGAGCCTCAGAGAGACGGCAAACGCTTTAAAGTTCAGGAGTGCAAACAGCCCTTTGCCTCTTCACTGTGCAGGGGGTCACGCTTTGAAAGCAAGCCACAGATCTCCTCAGATGTTGACAAGTCGCTAACAGAAAGAAGAAAGCTGATTGCCATTTCAGACATGACACAGACACACAAATCTGCCTGATATACGTCTCAGGCATCTGTGGTTTTGCTGATTATAGGGCCTCCATATCAATAAAAGTTAGTGCAGATACATATGCAGTGGCTTCAAACTTCCTGAATGCAGATCACAGCATGGTTAGTGCTAAAGGCCTGTGAAACCATTTCACATGAAAATAATGGGCTGATCATCCAATAAGAGCCAGACAATCCATATGTGAGATTCTCTGTTTGACTTCCATTACTCTATACGCCGTTTGAAGACAACGACCATGATGGAGCGAGAAAGAGAGCTTTACACTGATCCACAATCACACCATTGTCCATTTGCTTCTACATAGACTGCAAACAGAGAGTATAATGACATATATTTGCCTAATATTTCTCACATCGCTCTTTATGAATATCTGAGATTTGAATACTCGGTTAATCACATTCATCCTGTACATTAAAAGAATATTTTGTATTGCACTTTTGTTGTATTGAAAAGCTTAAACTTAATTTTCGTGGGTTGAAGTTTCCTATATATACAGCAGATTCTTTTTTAGCTTACAGGTGATGTTCTTGGGGCCATCTACATTGTATAGTCTATTCTAAACAAACGTTTGTTTCAAACTTGTTCTTGAAAGATTCAACACTGTGGTTGAAGTTTTAGTTTGATGGAGTGAATTGAAGATATGCTTAGTATGGAAACATAGGGCATTAGAAAACAGCTATAGAGGGTGTCCGTCTAATGACTAAGTCTTTGATGTCACATGTTTCAGATCACAAGAAACAGACCCCCCAGAAGATCACTTGGGGACTCGGCCAAAACGGTAGTGCTGACATACACATGAAAGGGATCATTCACTTGAAAATGATCATTCCTTCATCATTTACTCACCCTCATATCATTAAAAACTTCCTTCAAAATATCTTCTTTTGTCTTATACAGGAGAAAGAAAGTCATGGAACGACATGAGGGTGAGTAAGTGTGACATGATCCATTTCTTCAAACCAAAATGCACATGTAAATAGAACAAAAATGATTGGAGTACGTTTTACAAGAAAATACCATTTCAGTCTTTCTACTTACAAATTTCATATTTAATTAGACGTGTTACTTGCGAAATTTACTAGCAATTTCTGAGTGCAATTTTTTTTTGTCTGCGCAGCTTGTAGAAAATATTTGCTTTAGATTATAAATAAGTCAATGATTGGGGAAATGCAAAGAGAGGTTTGCTGCATTCTTCTCAGACTATATTACTGAACTAATTAAGTAGATTGGTGTGGTCTTAAAGGTTTCTACTCATCCGACTACATCTTAACCTTTCACGCTGAGAGCTTAAAGCTCAACTGGATCATCACACACATTTATAGTAACACGTTTCTGCAACGATGTTGAAAAGTCACAGGACAAGAACAAGACATGAAGCGCTAAGTCTCTGGAATCTACTCAGTGTGCAGTAATGTGTTTCTTCACTGAGAGAATGAGCAGGTCCCTCCATGTAAAAGCTATGCTTCCTGGCATTGCCACCTCTTAAATTACTCTTCCAAGCTCCTGCAGGAATTTAATAGCTACCTGTGGCTTAAATTCCAATCGTAACAGGGAGTCCTGATGAAGCGAATATAACCTCACCCAACACATACACACACACCCACACACCCACACACACACAGTCGTCCTAATACAGCTGGAGAGAGATGGAGAGAGAGAACTGGAGAAAGACATTCATTAACAGTCATGTTGAGGGTTGAGACTGAACACAAGAGACATTACATGTGATTTCCATCATGTATATGGTGTAAAGCGGCAGAGATGGGTGATGCAGCAATCAGCTCATGTTAAAACATATGGAACTGGTCGTTTGTCTTTAAAAATGCCAGTATCATGACTTTACAAACAGGACAAAGTGCAGAGGTCTTTGTAAAAGTACACTTAACTGTAAAAGTAAAAGTACACTAGATACTAGTACACTTGTTTCATCACTGCAACCCGTCTCACTGTTTTTTAGCCTTTCATGCATGAGAGTTGTGTTCTAAATTCATCATGATCATTAAAGTTAAACAAAGTTCCGTTCCACTGTGCTGTCAATAGGTTTTAACAGGAGAATTAAAGTGTAAAGTGCTTACATATAATTATAAGCCTCACATTTCTGCTAAAAAAAATCCTAAAAAAGCAACTGAACTAAGCTTAACTTGTTATACTAAACCCAGAATATTGCTTTTTTAAGCTAATTATAATAACTATAGACTGGCAATAAAATACACCACACATGCAATGACCAAGCAAAATTGCAACAGGGCCGTTCAAAGGCAAACTTGCCCGGCACTGCATTTTAGCAAAACTTCAGTAAAATTTTTTATGATCTCCATGCTTATTTATACTATTCTGGGGACCTCGTGTGATTTAGAAATTACCCTCCCACATCTGAATTTCGTGTGGCGCATTTGCACGGGATAAGCGAAGCCTGTGATTTTACTCAAATTTACTGACTTATCTCCCAGATATGATGTCAATAGGATATTGCATGGAAATGTCTTGTCGTTATAGGTCTAGCTGATATATCATAAACAGAATAATGTTCCTTACCGCATGCTGCTATACATGTCATCCATCCATCTCCATATAATCATTCTTTTTGTTTTCGCTCTTCTGATGATTTTCAGCCTTCTCTTTCTGCAAATTGTATAGTTGTGGTGTAGGTATAGCGATATGACCCAACACCCAAAATACTATCAAAACACTCCAACACTGCCTCCATTCTTCGAGAAAGATGGATAAAAAGGCACACAGGAAACAAATACCTTCAAAAAAGGATATACGACCCCGCCAAATCACAGAGATGCCGGGATTAATATTATCACAGGACCTCGGTGTTCGGTGAAATATGGTAGGACATTTGCGGGGGAATTTTTACTTTACAAATTACAGAAATGGCCGATTCGCACTGGATTAAGATCACAGACAACCTCTGCAATTATTACAAATGACTAGAGGTCACCAGGTAACACTAATTCAGTGATAATATGGCTTAACATTATAGCAATGCAGGTTGCATCTTTATAAATATTTTCATGGAACCATTATCTGATTAATTGATACTTAGACATGAGTGTTTAATGTATTATGAACATGAGCATTGAAAAAGAAAATGGATGACATAAGTTATTATAAAAATAATATAAATGTAACTATAACTGTTCTTATAATTCAGTATAGGTCTTAATAAGTCTTTATAAATATGTAATTTATAAAATAGTAATACTTATAAATAAGTATAAATGGAGCTATAATTCATTATAAGCATGGATCTCATACTACATTTAAGCAGCAGAATATTAGAAATATATATATTTTTAATTTATCGGAAATTACAATTGATTATTACGACATCAAACTACGTGGATTTGCTTGGATTTAGCCTGCGAAAATTTGCTGAATAACAGTGAATGTGACCCACTTTAAGCATACACCCTGACTTAAAGGCAAAGGAAATTAACAAGTAACTGTTGTGATTTGCTTGACCATTCAAGTCCTAAATAATGAACCACGGGCAAATTGTGTATGCAAATTCAGGACCTGAGATTTTAAGACATTGTTGAAGGCAAAAAAATCTGTATTTAAATGAAATCACGCACACACAGTCCTCCCACTGTGCCCATAGAGCAACAGTCAGTGGGTGGACCTCGTACTAAATTAAAAAGATAATGTTTTTACAAACGTGCACATGCTTTCATTCCCTCACACTACACAAATATACTACTCAAATCCATGCATTCACAGCGATGCCCTACGGCACTACACCAGGCTAGTCGTGATACTAAGTTAATCACTCATTACTATACCACAGAAAGAGAGAGAAACAGGAGAGGTGGTCCATTTCCGCTGGCCGGGCCTCTATAATCGTAGTTCTGTGATGATATATATCGTGCCTAGTGTGCCAAAAACCCATCAGCTACACCCAGTATTTATAGGCTCCAATTCCTAACCAGGGCACTAAGCTCTCATAACATCAGAACTGGCACAGAGTCCAACAGATCTCGGGTTTAAGACTGGACTGGACAGTTTCACAACTAAATCATCTGGAAAGCTGTAAAAGAGCGCAGACTTCACACAGGCTTTGCATTAAGTCAGCTCGGACCACAGGGGTTCGCGAGGTCGGAGTAGCAGATCCAGATGACTCTGAAACACAGACAAAAGACCAGAAGCAACATCCGGCTTCTCACAGGGAAAATGTAAATCCGTGCGGTGCTATATAAACACAGCAATAAATCAGCAGGATCTTATCAAAGCTGTGCTGATGATGATCTGGGTTGTTATACACACACGCTTACAGACCCAATTATTCTCATCAAACAAGCGGAGTCACTTTCAAGTCCACACACGGTAGCTTTAATGACAGATAAAGTAGTAAATGCATTTCTTATGAAGTGTCCTATTAATTTCACCATAATTTCTTTGAACTCTCTACTTTTCTGTGATATGGAATCAAGCAGATCATCTTTAAGATTTTTTTTTTCCATGTGAACAGATCAGTAGCAGAACAAGTTTAAGTAGGTGATGGAGCAGCTCGGAAAAGGTTAAATCAATTAAAAAAATGAATCACCGCATTAGGGCAGATGCTGAGAAGCAGGTCACACTTAGGACCGATCGGTCTTGTCATGAGATCCGTGGCTGCCTAGCATCTACATCTTATATTCTGCTGAAATGGACAAAATGAATGAAATTGCTTGAAAAAAGATTTGTTCATTTTGATGAGCGAGATTCAAAAATCAGAGTAAAATGATCTGAACTTCCCCTCACTATTTTCTGCATGTAAGTCTGCATGTTTGTCCTTGCAAAAGGATAATAACTCAATATTATCTGGGATTTTGTCAATGACATTAATTAGACAATATTTAGCTGAGTGTGTTTTTGTGATGGTAAATGTATAAGGGGAATTTTCTTCTAACCTTATCACATAAAATGTGTCTATATAGCATGCAATTTCTACGCGAAAAATCGTTTTTACGTGCATATGATACGCAGTTTTCACGTGCATATGATACGCACTTTATTGCGTGTAATACACACTAGCACCCCTAATCCTACCCATGCATATCATATGCACGTAAAAACTCATTTTGGTGTATAAATTGCACGATAAACACAATGCGTGCTATAGAGATGCATTTAGTGTGACTGGGTTGCAAATTACATACATTAAATCAATAGATTCAATTAGAATAAGACTACTTACAATGTAGAATAGAAGACACAATAGGCTGTTAGCAATAAAGTTGATACTGATTTTAGGGTCTTTCTAAATGCATCCTAAAAGGCTAGGTCACAAAGTGAATGCCTCTGCACTCTCACTGTGTGTTTTTGCAATCTGAGAGACATACTCGGACATGCTCAGAAACTGAGTGACATGTCATCTTAGACACAGGACTGTAGGCAGGGTTTTCTAATCACAGAGGTCCCAAATCCAAATTTGAGCTAGGATTAAGGGTTAGAGGTTAGGGTTAGGGTTTGTACAGTTGGGGGCATGCTTCCCAAAGAAAATGTAGATTTCTCTTATCAACATGCGTGCATTTACAGACATTTGAAGGCCAAAAAAAAATGGATAACAATAGCTTTAAAACCATGTTAGTGCATGGGTAGTAGATTATTTGTCAATTCCTGCTCTCTCCTCATCGTCATCACCCTTCTTTTTCCCTCAGTCTTCTTATATTACTCTGTCTCTTCCCCTCCTAAAGCGGAGCTTTGACTGATATTCTTTTCATTTTTGTAATCATGTAAATTTGGCCAATTTTCAATTTAAAATGGCGAAATTAGACAAAAGTTTATTAGTTTGCTTGGTTATTTTTGCCGGTCGTTTAACATTTCTATCCTAAAACAGCTGTTAAATATGAAATGTTGGTAACACTTTAGAATACTGTTACATCATTAATGAATAACCAACGCTATCTCACGAACAATTCGTACGAATGCATACGAGTGAGTAAAAGGGGGCTAATTTGTCTAAACCCCAGTGATGGGTAAGGATGGGGTCAGGCGTAAGTCATTCGTATGAATTCATACGAATTTGGCAACTCGTAAAATATGTACAATTCAAAAACGAGCTTCTTTGAACATAAAGCCCGCCTACTTTGATTTGATTGGTCATCTCAAATATTTTGACATTGACGAGTGGTGACAGACCAATGAGGCTCAGATGAGTAGATCTTGGTGCTGTGCAATATCCTTGCAGCACTAAAAACAATAAAGCCCTCCCTATACCTAACCCTAACCGATTGTCAGAGTTGACTAGCAGCCTGTTCTCACGTAAATGCGTCTCTATAGCACGCAGTGTGTATTATCGTGTAATTTATACGCGAAAATGAGTTTTTACGTGCATACGCAGTTTTCGCGTGCATTTGATACGCAGTTCATTTGCGTGTAATACACACGCACCCCACACCACTAATTCTACCCATGCGTATAATACACACGCACCCACACCACTACTAAACCTACCCTAACCAACCCATGCGTATCCTTTGCACGTAAAAACTCATTTTCGCGTATAAATTACACGATAATACATTGCGTCCAATAGAGACGCAATTAGTGTGATCGGGTTGTGACTAGAATTAGGGTCTCCGGCGTGAGAGTCAGACTGTCAATCTTTGAGCAACTGGAGAATTGTGAACCCAACAGTAAGACGCACTCAGAAGAAGTTGAGATGCAGAATTTATTTTAATACAAGTTCAAGCAATTATAAACAGCAATGGTAATCATCAAAAAACAGGCTTTCCACAAAAATATCCAAAAATTTCCAAAGATCGTAAGCAAAAAACTCCAGAGGAGAAAGTCCACAAAAAATAAAACAGAGAAGGGAATAATCCACAGGCAAGAGAAAATAAAATGTCTCAGAGTTAAAGAACATTTACTTGGCTTTAGAACAGCTAAACACCAAGCAAAGAAGCTATGAGACAGAGTACACACATCTGAACGAGACACATGTGAACCTAATAACCCTAATTACAAGTTGAGTAAGCTGGGCATGAGAGCACCATGAGTTAGGCGCTTTATTTCCACTTTTCAAATATTTTCTAAATTGTTTTTCGAAAATAAATGCATTTCCGATCTGATATGTGATGGGGAAAAAAGCGAATTAGGCAAAAGGCGGATTTGAACTTGGGTTGAATGCATCAAAAGCTACTTTCAGGTCACACTCCCTAGAGCCTACGCCAACAAGAAGGGCTATTTACACATAGTGCAAAAAGACACTCCGTCATTCTCGGAAATGTAAAAAGAGAAAAAGAAATGTCTTCCCCTTGCTTGGCCCCAAGTGTGCATGGGCCCCTGGGCCCACACCCATAATGCCCATTGCATAATCTGGCCCTTCACACCCCTGCATCAGAGATCTGAACTTTTCCCTGGTTCAGCAGTAACACTGAACGAACACATCTGAAGGCCACATCACTCCCTCACAATGACACCACATTACTAATTTCAGTTGAAATGGTGATATTGATGTACAGTCATTGACCACAGGTGATGATGATGCAGACCATTTTATTTGACCAACATTCTTGCTCGCCTCTCTGATGACAATCATGCCATTCACATTTACCTTGCCCAACCTGTATAGAAAACATACATTTGAAATAATCAGGCTGTTACAGGGCCTTGAGTTTAGTCGACACATTTTCTCCAAGACAGAAATACACTGACATAAATATTTGAAGAAATTTTGAGAGAGTAGGTAAATCCTCTTTGACCACCCAGTCAGTGTCTAGAGCAACGCTGCTTTATTCATTCACACACACGACGAAAAAAGCATAAAATGTCCGCTCAGCATGATTTCATAACTTACAGCCACACCACAAGTGGTCTAAAGTGAAGCACTTGTAAAGTCACCATCGGCAGGTCCTCAGATCTCGTCTCAACCCCACATCTCTGGGGAGCAGTTCTGTAAATACAGCCTTTATTCAACATGACCAGAACCGACATTCAAAAAAACCTCAGAAAAATTCCCACAGCTCATAAATTTAAACAAACATCAAACACATGTGTGTGCCAGCAGCATGACATGTGCCCTTATTTGACTTGTGACTTGTGCAGCATTACACCAAAAAAGAGCAACTTGATTAAAAGAACTTATTAAATCAAGACTAGCATTCCCTGAATGCTTTCGTGATCCTTTCAACCGGAAACGTACCGGATGGTTGCTTTTATTTGTGGGTGAGAGAGGTGTGTGCAGCCAGATCTCAAGAATAACAGTGGTGCTCTTTTACTCTCTGAACCTTCTCATAGACTGACCAATCGGCCACCCAGGAAGACGGCGCAGGAACTGCCAGCCATGTTTATAAGCCAGGATTGGATTATGAGCCGTGTGTGCGAGCAATGCCGTCTGTTCAGCTGTGTCTAATTAACATTTGCCTTTCAGTGAGAATGCAGAGTTCCATCATAATCTGTTCATAACAAGAGTTTATTATAGTGCCCGAGGATAGTGGAGTTCAGGTGAACCCGCCATAAACAGTTCAGCCTGCTAAAAGTTTCATTTTCAAAGCTTTTACTGCATTGTGAAAATAATGCACCCATATGTAGTGTTTCCTTTTCATTAACTAGACTCTGGCAGGCATGCCATAGTGGTTCTCAACTATGGCCCTCGAGGTTCCTTCGAGGTTTTTTTTGTAGACAGGTGAGTTTGGTCAAAGTTGGAGCTAAATTCTGAAGACATCTGGACCACATGGTCCAAAGCTGAGAACCTCTGGGGCCGGTTGCATAAAAGTTAGTCATCATTTTTTTTCTTTAAGACTGTTCAAAAGTTTTTAAAGTCAGATACATCGAAACTGTAACTTTTTTTATGAAGACCATGCTTATAAAGAATTTTAGCTCCATTTCTACTTATAAGTATTAATATTTTATTCATTTCATTCTCATTAAGACCTATATTACGACCTATACTGCATTATAAGAGCAGTTATAGTTACATTTATATTATTTTTTATAGTTACTTAAATGCATTTGCTTTTTCAATGCTCATGTTCATAATCCATTATGCATTGATTTAGTCATTAGTCAGTCATATGGTGCCATGAATATTTATAAAAATGAAACATGCATTGCTATAATGTTATTATATTATAGTTACAATGACTTCATTCAGATTTATTTCTGTCAAATAAGTGAATATATTGTCATTAGCCGTGTTGTGTTCTTATAAATACTCATTGTGATTGATAATATAGTTAATAACCTCTATAAATGCATCATTGATGGCTATAAGTGAAGTGAAAACATAGAATGCAATTGTCCTAAAGCAAATGTTAAGAAATCATGAAGATGTGCTCATTATACATTTAAAGTTGTTTACTTGTAAATGTAACTAATGAACAATAATTAATGCAATAAAATAATGGAGAAAAAAACCCCACAGAAATCATTAGTACAAACATTTGAAAAAAAAAAAATGTTTTAATGTTACAAACAAGAAAAACACTGCAACAATATTTTTTAAAGAATAATTCCAAACTGCTATAAGCGATACAATGTTGAGGAGATAAAGATGACTTATGAGATAAATATTTGAACAAAATTAGCCATTAAAGACATAATTAATAACTGATTGGTACAACAAACAAGTGTCTCTGGAACTATTTTATATTTTATCATTTATAAATCAGTGTATTATGGATTATGAGCATGCACACTGAAAAGCAAACGCATGACTTATAAGTAATTATAAAAAATCTAAATGTAACTATACCTGTTCTTATAAAGCAGTATAGGTCTTAATGAGTATTTATAAATATATTTATAGAATAGTAATACTTACTTATATACATGTATAATTATAAAATAAAAGTATAAATGAGGCTATAGTTCATTATAAGAATGGACTTCATAGAAAGTGTTAACGAATTGGTAATGCAAATGTTTTAAAAACATTATGAAAAACCAGATAACTTTGAATGAACATTCTATTACCATATCTGGAACAAAGTTTGTTCAACTTTGAGAGAACCATGCCAGAATGCAAATACAAAAATGCAAATACAATACATTTTGAAATGCAAATACAAAAGCGAAAAATCAATTTCACTTTAAAGAGTTCACATGACAGCAATGCTTTGTCTCTGTATCCTTGCGGCAACTACATAGTCTGCTTGCTGCTGCTGCATTAACACAATATTGCATATTCACTAGCTGCTAATATGCTTAGTAATTCACTCTAAGACTTAAAACTGGACTTGTAAACATAAACCATAATTTTAAACCTCATGTATGGTTACTTCATAAAGAACTGACAAAGCAGACAATGCAAAAACGCACAGTGATATAGCAGCAGTGATTACGTATCATGTTTATACAGCAGCAGCAAGCCATTTATGTGAGATTACTGTGACTAAACTCTTGGATATGAGAAAATGTTGAGTGAAATGTGCTTTGCATGTTTACACATTTAACCGGGGCTCACCTTATTTGCTCGAAATTTTTATCGTCGCCTTTTTCAAGGGTGAACTTTTTATTAACGCGCATGCGTTTGGGCTGATATCTGCGGCACACGTGTTAGAGTCATACTCCATTATTTATCCATTGTTCTAAATTACTTCCATTTATATATAAAATACTGACAATAATAATAAATCATTTCATATTCAGTTCTGTTTAGTGATAGTATAAAGTTAAATTATGAAATGAGTTCAAGTCACATAAAAAACAAATCAGTTGGATGTATAGAGTGAGCAGTTAGTGAATATAATTCTTTAAACTTGAATTGGAATTAGCTTATATTTTTGGTTTGATAGTAGGCTAAGGCAGAAATAGAAATTTGTTGGGTTGCTCGCATCGCTCCGCATCCAGTGTGGACAGCTTCACTAATAATATAATATAATAGGTTCTCATGTCCGACGTACACACAGTGTTAAAGTGAAATAGGCATTCACTTAAGTTTCCGCTTACTCACCTGAGCTTCCAGCAATTCTAATTCTTGTGCAGCAGCAGTAGCATTATGCATAGATATCCAGATTGCATTGTTTGCAAAATTATTAGCAGCAGCTTGCATAGCACTTCCATACTGTAATGTTGTTAATATTAATTTGGTCACAAATAATATAAACTGTAGCAGCATGCATAAATTCAGATGGTAATGTAGCAATAATAATATCAGTAGCATGCAAAGCAGACATTGTGGCTAAATAAAGTTACTGTAGCATCGTGCTTGAGATCATCTTTGTATGAGTCATGCATTGGGCTAATGAGTTGATCATGCAATGTAAACATTGTTCTTATGCAATACAAATGTATTAAACTATCGAAATACGGAAATAAGCAAGCAGCTGCATTTTCCCTGCAGAATTAGGTGTGAGCATACTATCCCACAACCACAGGTTGAACAGCGATTTATGCTGTCACCGGATACTTTTAGTTAGTTAAAGGACAACTCCGGCGCAAAATGAACCTTTGATCTAATTACACATTGGTCATGAGCGCCGAGCCAAGTGCGCTGAACTGTCTTGGAATCTCAGCGCACTTGGCTCGGCGTTCATGATTCGACTGGTCGAGACAAAGATGGCTCCTGCCTGAATACACGAAGTGGACTGTCTTTATAAAATATCTTCTTATTAAACTGTCACTTACAACGTTCTCAATGCTTCAGTTTGTCGGTAGGGACCCTCATTTATGCTACCGTGTTAGTGTTGGGCTATTTTGAGGCTTGTTAGTGGTATTAACTAGCGATTTTTCATTAATCTATGCCCTATATACTAGCGTTATAAGCCAAACAGTTTTTAGAGTTTTTAAACTCTTTACATTCGATAGTCATGAAAACAAATCTCAGAGAACGGTTGACTATGTAACAATGTGTAATTAGACCAAAAGTTAATTTTGCGCCGGAGTTGTCCTTTAAAGGTAAGTATTTTCACTGTGGTTATGATGATGATCGATAACTACTTCTTTCTACCGAGAATGTGAAGCAGTATTTCACATCTCAACATAAATTTTTTTTTTTTTTTTAAACAGAAGATAATGACAATGACAACAATCGATTGACAACGATTTTAAAACTATTTGCTCAGGTGGTTGCTGGAGTTTTTTTTTCTTAATCTCTATCAGCTTGCAACGTGATGTCCTGTTTGTTAACGACACAAAGAGGGATATTTTCAAGCATATTATTGTATGCAGTACAAGCAGTATTTTTCATGCTCACAGCAGCATACACATTTTGGCTTTATTGTTCATTCGTTCCAGCTTTGTTGGGGGGCAATTCATATACAGCATATGCTATTTGTGCAGCAGCAGTATGTCTTACATAACCACAAGAGAGTATCAGCATGTGTATTGGCTGTAGCACTGTCCTGTACTTGCTCTGCATCAGCAGCAATAATCAACAGCAGCAGCAGCAGCAATAATCTACAACAGCAGCAATAATCAGCAGCATTAAGCAGCAGCAGTATAGCAGATCTATTTAAGAGCAAATGCAAGCATGACTTCAACATTACCTTCAAAACACAACAAATGTATGGCTTAAATGACATTTAATGTCTGACAACCTCCATTTAGACCCTTGTTAGCAAAATGGCCTGAGCTTGAGTTTAGACATTACTTAATTTAACCAAAAAACGAATTAAAAAAACCCATTGGCTTCGGGGTTTTGGCTTGACAAATGACACAACGACCTGTTCTCAGTCTTTACTCACACTCCTCTCCTGCTGACCTTGCTTGAGTCGCAGCCAATCATAACGGCTGTCAAGAGCCACGGTGTCCACCAGGGCTTTGGTCTAGACCCGCTGCTGATTTTGTATACAAGGTGAATTGGACACACGCTTTGATCTTTGGGGTCTTGTAGGTCTAACCCCGCAGTGAACCACGCACATCCTCTCTGCGATGGGCTTCGGTTACACTCTCTTTCTCCACTGGCCTGTAGAAGGGGCAGAGCGCGCGGTAAAATGCTAACATGCAGTGGGAAGTGTTTGCATGCGGAAGGAGCTCACTGCTGAGCCTTGCTGAGAATGCATCGCCGAGGTTGGCAGCAACTCTCTGGCATGGCTAAAGACAGGACGAATGACCTTCCAGAGCCCTCGCTGACATGCCAACCCTGATCTATCGGGCATGAAAACTTGGCCGGGGTCTGTGAGATGTCATTCACATAGATACGGTTTCAACATGAACAGGACATGAACCTCTCCACACATTCTGCTGTAGCACTGCTGACACAGAGAGATGGTTGACCTACCACGTTCATGCCTTTCCTGACAGCTTCCGGTCCAAGATCCTCACTGTACGTTCACACCGCCGCCAACTTGAGCGTCAAAGAAGCTCGTTGACGCTTTGGACGCTTTGGACGCTCTGACGTAGCAGGGAGAAGTGTCACAACATGAAATGTAATAAACAGAAAAAACAAGCAATACATTGAAGAAAGCTTTTATAATGACAGCATTTTTATAACCGTTTTGGTCACATTTGGTTGAAAAAATAATAATTAGCTATTATTATTATTATTTGCATGGGCTATTATTTGCATTAGTGCAATTGGTCAAATCGTTGTCACCGTGAGCAAATTAATTGCATTCCCGCTTAAAACGAGCGTTTGCAAATATTTCAAATAAAAGTTGCACTCATTCTCAAATGTGTATCACTGGATCATTAAGGAAAATCGCGAAGTTGTTGTGTTTGGTGCTGCTTTACTGTATTTGCGGAGAAGACGTCGGACTCCTCTCTTTAAATGAGTCAACCCCACAAGATTACTGTTATAAACATGAACCTCGTCTAAAACGCAAAGGGGGAGGTGTTGCTGTAATTTATAGTAATATTTTCAAAACCACTAAGAAATATATTTTTAAATATACTTCTTTTGAAGTGTTGGTCCTTAATGTAAAAATATATAGTGTAAACGATAAATCACGTTTGAGATTTCTGCTGGCTACTGTATACAGGCCACCAGGGCACCATAAAGATTTTATCAAAGAATTTGCGGACTTTCTATCAGAATTAGTATTGGCTAACGATAAAGTACTAATTGTTGGTGATTTTAATATACATGTAGATAATGAAAAAGATGCATTGGGATTGGCACTTAAAGACATTGTAAACTCAATTGGAGTTAGACAACACGTGTCAGGACCCACTCATTGTCGTAATCATACTCTAGATCTAATATTATCACATGGAATAGATGTTGATGTCGTTGAAATTCTGCAGCAGAGCGATGACATCTCAGACCATTATCTAGTCTCATGTAAATTACATTTAGCCAAGGCTGCAAAGCCGACTCCGTGTTATAAATATGTTAGACCTATAACTTCTGCCACTAAAGATTGCTTTATCAATAATCTTCCTAATAAGTTTCATCATCTCAGCATCCCGGATAGCTTAGAAGAACTCGATATTGCAACAGAAACTTTTAACTCTCTCTTTTCCAGCACTTTAGACGCAGTTGCTCCGTTGCGCTTAAAGAAGATTAAAGAAAATAGTCCAACGCCGTGGTACAACGAGCACACTCAGGCCCTTAAGAGAGCAGCCAGAAAAATGGAGCGCAACTGGAAGAAAACAAAACTAGAGGTATTCCGGATTTCATGGAAAGAGAGCTCGATTGCTTACAGAGAGGCTTTAAAAGCTGCTAGATCTGCTTATTTTTCAACCCTATTAGAAGAAAATAAACATAATCCTAGGTATTTATTTGAAACAGTGGCTAAACTAACGAAAAAGAAAGCTTTAAGCACAGAAGTTTCCAAGCAACACAGCAGTAATGACTTTATGAACTTCTTCACTTATAAGATTGATAATATCAGGGACAAAATTATAACTATGCAACCGTCTACTACAGTATCCCATCAGGGAGTGCATTGTAGTCTCCCTGAGGAAAAATTGTTTTCATTTGTTGCTATAGGAGAGGAAGATTTCTGCAAACTCGTTAATTCATCTAAATCGACAACTTGTATGTTAGACCCTATACCGACTAAGCTACTGAAAGAGATGCTTCCACAGATCATAGATCCTCTTCTTAATATCATTAATTCGTCTTTGTCTCTAGGATATGTACCAAAAACCTTTAAGCTGGCTATGATAAAACCGCTTGTTAAAAAACCGCAACTTGATCCTTCAGAATTAGTCAATTACAGGCCGATCTCAAATCTGCCTTTTCTGTCAAAGATATTAGAAAAAGCAGTATCCTCACAACTGTGTTCCTTTCTTGAAAGAAATGATATCTGCGAGGATTTTCAGTCAGGATTTAGACCGCACCATAGTACTGAGACAGCTCTCATTAGAGTTACAAATGATTTACTTTTATCATCCGATCGTGGTTGTATCTCTCTATTAGTGTTACTTGATCTTAGTGCTGCATTTGACACAATTGACCACAACATTCTTTTAAATAGACTGGAAAACTATGTTGGCATTAGTGGAATTGCACTAGCATGGTTTAAATCATACTTATCTGACCGTTATCAGTTTGTAGCAGTAAATGAAGAGATGTCTTATCGATCACAAGTTCAGTATGGCGTACCACAAGGCTCAGTACTAGGACCGCTGCTGTTCACTCTGTACATGCTACCATTAGGACATATCATTAGGAAACATGGAATTAGCTTTCATTGTTATGCCGATGATACTCAGCTGTATATTTCTTCAAAACCTAACGAAACTTACCAATTCACAAAATTAACGGAATGCATAGCTGATATAAAAAATTGGATGACTAGTAATTTCCTACTACTAAACTCTGAAAAAACAGAGATTCTAATTATTGGACAAAAAACTTCCACACGTAATAACCTAGAATACTGTCTAACCCTTGATGGCTGCTCTGTTAAGTCTTCGTCGTCGGTTAGGAACCTGGGTGTGCTCTTTGATAGCAATCTTTCATTTGAAAGTCATGTGTCTAGTATCTGTAAAACCGCATTTTTCCATCTTAAAAATATATCTAAATTACGACATATGCTCTCATTAATAAATGCGGAACAATTAGTTCATGCTTTCATAACAACAAGACTAGATTATTGTAATGCTCTACTGGGTGGTTGCCCTGCACGCTTAATAAATAAACTACAGCTGGTCCAAAACGCAGCCGCTCGAGTTCTTACTAGAACCAGGAAATATGACCATATTAGCCCGGTTCTGTCAACACTGCATTGGCTGCCTATTAAACATCGTATAAATTTTAAAATATTGTTGATTACTTACAAAGCACTAAATGGTTTAGCTCCGCAGTACTTGAGCAAGCTCTTAACGCATTATAGTCCTTCACGTCTATTGCGATCTCAAAATTCGGGCCAGTTGATAATACCTAGAATTTCAAAATCGACTGCGGGCGGTAGATCCTTTTCCTATTTAGCACCAAAACTTTGGAACAGTCTTCCTACCATTGTCCGGGAAGCAGACACACTCTGTCAGTTCAAAGCTAGACTAAAAACACATCTCTTTGACCTAGCATACACATAATATATTATAGACTTCTATAATTCAATATTTGGCTGCATAGATTAGGTCAGCCGGAACTGGGAACACTTCCCTTAAATCCTGATGTACTCGTTACATCATCATAAGAAGAATGGCATCTACGCTAATTTTAGTGTCTTTGTTTATCCCGAGGTTTTCCCGCAGCCGACCGGATCCAGGCCGTATCCAGATCTGACTAGGAGCTTTGCCTGGACCCGATGACAACGCAGTGCTGAAGTGCCAACTAGCCTCTCCCTATGGAGGATCCCTTTCCCACTCTACAGATAAAATGTTGTGATTCCGGTTCGCGTACCCACCCCGAAGTGATAAAATAAAACAAAATTCTGTATCAAATTTACAGTTACTGTAAATCCGGCCTCTAGTTCATAAACGCCAGAGGAGAACTGGCCCCCGACTGAGCCTGGGTTCTCCCAAGGTTTTTTTTTCTCCATTGGGTCACCTGATGGAGTTTTAGGACGCCAGTAGGTCACTTGATGGAGTTTTTCGGTTCCTTGCCACTGTTGCCTTTGGCTTGTTCAGTTGGGGATATTCAAAATAATTAGCCAAGCATTAATACCATTGATCAGCCCTACCAAACATGGATGTTTTTTCACTAAGAAACAAACATTATGTTATTTGATTGATATTGTGAAGCTGCTTTGATGCAATTTATATTGTGAAAAGCGCTATATAAATACACTTGACTTGACTTGACTTGACTCAGAGATTTTGGGTTCATGACACCCTCCAGGACCGTTATCAATTCGGAGAGTATCACCGGCTGATGCAGCAGCTGCGGCTCGATGACGAGAGGTTCCAGCGGAACTTCAGGATGGACACAGAGCATTTTCTCGGAACTAATGTTTTGGTAGGAACGAAAGTTCACATCGTATGTTTCTCCGGAATCAGCCAGAGTGAAGGACGTCTTTATTCTGATTGGTTGCTGGCGTTTTGCCGCTGCTTGCCGCTGAACCGCGTCATAGCTCATTACCATAAAGTTGAGCTTCTTTCAACTTTCTGATTGACGCTCAAAACGCTCAAACGCCCAAAAGGCGGCGCCGAGGGATTTGATGCTTCTTGCAGCTGAGAGAAGCCAGCTTCCATTGAAAATGAATGACTTCCGGCCGCTTTGGAAGCTCAAGTCGGCGGCGGTGTGAATGTACAGTCAGTGTTCCTTTCAACGACCTCTTCCTACATGCAAGATCAATAATCACACATGAAGAAGGCTCACGTAAATGTTATCCTGCCATGGTTGCAGCAGCAGTCCCTGCCCTATTCTCTTCATACAAAGAGACAAAACATATATTCGACATCACTTGATCCTGCAGTACAATCCATTTGTGGTCTGGAATGAAATACGTAAAGCCACAAATGAAAGCTTCTGTTACTAAGATCTGTCAGCCACAGGTTCAGCTGCAGGTCACCCAGTGTTGTGGCTTGTACATCTCTGGTTACCCAATCGGAAAAAAATGAATAGAGGAGGCCTAAAGGACATCAAGGGATGCCCTGGTGCTGCATGCTTTTAAGCCTGCACACAACTCTCTGCTCCTCATAATGGCTCATAACTCGAAGGAAACATTGGATAATTAAAAAAAAAAATTCATTACCACTTATGAAACAAATGTTTGAATTGTAACTGGTTATGGACACTGTGATTTTATTCAGTTTCCCATGTTCTGCTCTCATGATTTTCGACATAAAAGCAATTGTGCAATGGTCATAAACATTTGGCTCACATATTTCTTTAACACTATTATGCTGGATATCTTGATATAGACACATTGCCCTTATAAGATCTTCTTGAGGGCAGGACATTGTATATACTGTATCTTCAATTTCAGAAGCATTATCAAGATACAATATTCACATTTACTGACAGCAGGTCATCACATATGAACAATAAAAGTATGTACAGGAGGCCGGCAATGGAAATGAAAGGTGATTGAGACCACAGGTGAATGTGCCGTTATGATTGCTCACATGGATGTCCAGAGTAACCATGAATTGTGCTGTACTGAATTGAGCCTTATTGGCCATATCTTAATATGTTTTGAGTCATTTTAACAATACATTATATAATTGCAATATAAGTAAAGTTATATATATATTATACAATTACGAAACAAATATATATATATATATATATATATATATATATATATATTGTTTTTGCTGGAAATAAGCTTGCTACAAAAAAAAACTAATATTAGCCTAATGCATAGTAAAAGGCCTTCGTATCACTACTGAATTGATTTTATTGACTTCTTGATTCTTCTCTGCACGGCTGAACAATATGAGGCTCTATTAGCTAAAAAACAACTGTTAATAATTAGTGCATGTTGACATTGAGGATTGAGGGACTGCAAACATTTACTGCTCAAGCGAGAAACAGACGGTTTTTTACGGGGCAGAACTAAATAATACATACTACATATACACTTGTGTTCTCCTGCTCTGAATTCAGTAAAGCATTCATCTTTGAACAGTCTGAGGACAGAGCTGTTTTGATGCTTATATTACTGTGTTACAGATTGTTGCATGCAGGAGGAGCTGGTTAAGTAAGAGAGCTGTTTAGATGGTAACACAGCTTATGTGAGATGTGAGTGGGTTTAAACAGCATGCTGTATACTGAGCATTGAAACCAAGCTGACCTACTCAGGAAGCTATGAAGTCAAAATGACACACTCACCAACACCGCTTATGAAACATCTCGGTTACGTATGTAACCTTAGTTCCCTGAAGAGAGAGCGAGACGCTGCGTTGAAACGCTGTGGGATTGCTTCGTGAGCATGACGACTGTGTTGCGATGTTGCGTATGAAATCAGTCAAATGGCGTGACGTGACGGAGCGTCATAGGCGGGTGACGTCGGCGACCAAGAAACTATAAAACACACCCAAAACAAACAGTGTTAGCTTCTGATAGGCTGAAGCAAGACGGTCAATTGTGTCACTATGTAAGTCGACTTGCGATAGGCCGTCTTCCGGAAGCTAGTTATTTTAGTCGATAAAGTTTTAAATATGGATATTTTTCTTGCACGAATACATCGCTTCACTTCAGAAGGCCTTTATTAACCCCCTTGGGAGTGGAGTATTTTAATCAGGGATGGATGCACTTTGATGGACTTCCAAAGACATACACCCATTCACTCCCATTATAAAGCTTGGAAGAGACAGGACATTTTTTAATATAACTCCTATTGTATTCGTCTGAAAGAAGATTGTCATTACACCTAGGATGACTTCAGGGTGAGTAAATCATGGGCTAATTTTCATTTTTGGGTAAACTATCCCTTTGAAGGTTGCCGCTCACTAATCCCCTTGAGGGCTGACTGAGAGTGCAGCGCTGCCAAACAAACCACACACAGTACATTTGTATCCCCACCCGTGATATAACGTGGGCAGGGATGAACACACTTCCTGAACTTTTGTCTTTTGTTCGCTCGCCATTATAATATATATATATATTTTTTTTTTTTTTTTAAAGTGGTAAAAAACTAATGCATTGAAATATACTGAGACAGACAAAAACACCTAAGACAAATGATTCATATGAAGCGCTTACTGAAGGCGCAGAATCCACCCCTGTTTGGTTTGGGTGTGCTTTATAATTTCCTGGTCGATGACGCTACCCGCCTATGACGTTCAATCATGCCATTGGACTGATTTCATACATGCTTCACGATGCAATGACGCAGAGGCGTTCCCACAGCGTTTCGACACAGTGCCCTTGAAAGGGAACCGTCATGTTCTTTTAATATAGACAACACTGCTGTGTAACTGAAATGAGCCTTTAATTGGCTGTGAGCATGATCTGTTCCCGTTTAAATAGCAATGAATGAGTGGAATTAACCTGTGGATGGAATAACCTCAGGCTGAGCTCATCAACATAGGTGAGAGAGGAGACAGGTCCTTAAGTCACCGGGAGGAAATATGAACTTTACAAGCTGTTTATTTCTAATCTCACATTATATTAGTGTTTTCACACAGTCCTCGAGTCCTCACACACTCCATCACTGTCTGTAAATGACTAAAGTGTGACATTCTAGACAATAAGCACCTCATAACTACAGTGTTTCCCAGACAGATGTGGGGAATCACATGTAGATTCATATACAGAGACAGAAACTAAACACTGTAAGATAAACATACTGACAGACGTCATCTACGACATATAAACTAATCATGTTTCTAAAACACTGCAGGCATAACAAGACAGTTTTAACAGACAGTCTAACTTTACAAAAACACTCTGAAGGCACTATGATACAGTGACACTATTGGGTGATGCCTCTTTGAATTAGGCGAGACCGGGGCTGGTTGTCACATGAGATACTCAGTGACAGAAAAAATCTTGAAAATAAAACATTTCCACTGATAATGCCAAGATAAAGATATAGTTGAGTCCACATTTGCTACATGTATATCAGCAGAATCAGAAAATCGGCTTTTCAGCAAATATAATAAAAAAGTAAAATATTATGAAACAGAACAATTCAGGACACAAATAAATGGTTCTGACCAGCAAATATTGTACAAATATTTTGTATAAATGTATAACAATTGAAAAAACTTACCCTGATAAAAATATGACAATATGACTCAACCTGAAAATGATTTCTATTCAGATCTCCCTTCATTGTCCAGTGACTCGTCTATATGTTTCCATCCAAAGTTGCGAATTTAACTTATGCGCAAAATGGGAATCTAATTTTTTTTTATTTGTCCGCAAACAAGTGGATGGAAACATCGCTAATGTCAGTGTGTTCTATTGTGTTGAACAATAGATATTATAGAATGATACTGAATTTGGTTTTGGAGGACAGAGCTCCCAAAATGATAAATTCAAGAGGGTTTTTAACTGTCTTTGCCATTTATTTCTTAAACTTAAAGTTATGTTATACACTACATGGCAATTGAAACGAATAGAGTAAACATTTGTGACAAATTGAGATTAAATTCAGAATAGTGTCAGCTGACAGCATGAAGATAATATGCAAATGTTGGAGTTTTAATTGTGAGCATTGCTGCCAAAGGACCTGGAGAGTTATTGAGATCACAGTCTAGCTTTATCACCATTGTGCCCTTGAGTGAAGCATACGCAATTAGGGCACTCACAGTCATTTAGGTTAAGACTTGTCTGCTTGAAAACATGTACACGTACGAGGGAACATGAAATGTAATGGATGACAAAAGCCTCCAACGTTACCTAGAAGTAAAAATTGACGTCTGCAGAACACTGCATTGGTGCTCTGATCTCCCCTCAGCTTCAAGAGACTGCTTTACACAAAAACTTTATTAAGGAAAATTAACATCTTGCTTTATGCAAATTGCTTCATCTAACTTGATTGCTCACCTCACACTGTTTATTTTGTGTTATTGGCCAAGATTGCACAAACAAATTAAGTGAAACACCTAAAATGACTAAGAGCAGAGCAATCATTTCTATAAGCCAAGAGAGAGAACTGGGCTAATCAGTTCTCTCTAATTTTACAATGTCATCTGATATAAGCAGCATTCCGGTTCCATCATCACGTTATGGCACACTGCACTGCAAGAACGATTTGTTTATTATACTTAAAGCTACTCTGATATAGAGTTTAAACACTCAAGTTTATAAAAGTTCATGCTGTTGACTAACTGAAATCCATATTGTCATGAAAGAAAGCTCTACAAGAGTTTCCTGTCACACCAGTTTTCCTGCTTCATGTCAATATCCAAAAGTTCAGATGTGCACGTTAGGAAATTGCTGAGAGGTGACTGGGAGTTTGTAATGCACTCTGTCAAAACACTGGGAGGACAGCATACCATTAATGTATGTCAACAGAGATTATCACTTTTAAACTTACAGATAAAAATTTGAGGTCTCAGTAAAGAAAAAGAAACATTAATGGAATAGTTTGTACAAAAACTAAACATTTTATCATAGAGTGCTGCAATAATGACGTACTTTGGTAGGTCAACCCGGAAGTTAGCATCACACTGGTTCCCTTGACAAAAAAAAAAACTATAGAATTTATCCATGGGCATTTGAATTATCATAAATAAATAAGCTTTGTGATCAACAAAAGTTTATGATACTTACACTTTTTGTCAGTATAGATCATTTTCACAAATTAGCACAACTTTTATGAATTGTGAAACCTTAATACAATCACCAGAAATAAAAAGCTAACTTTAGGCTATACATGCAACGGTCACTCAACTTTAACATCATCACCACCAAGCTTCTGAGAACTCTTTCAGTCTTTTAGCAGATGCCTTTTTCAAGAAACGTAAAAGTTTTTTTTTCCTTTTTTTTTCCACAAGTGAGTTATTATAGGTGTGTTTTATATCGTACCTTAAAATGTGAATCTTGAGCTTGTTTTCACAAAAGACCTTATGTGTTTCTGGGTTTTGGCCTACAAAAATGCATCACCCCTGTATTATTTAATCAGCCTTCTGTCGTTCCAATTGCATAAGTTGTTGTCCGTGGAACACAAAAGGAACATTTTCAAAGAATCTTTATGCAGCTCTAAAAGGTTAGTGACCATGATCAAAAAAGACACAAGAGCACCCTAAAGGATCATAAAAGTAGCCAATAATACATATAAAATAATATTATAACAATATAAAAATTTGCTGCTCTACAACATAACAAATATAATAGAAAATAATAATAATATAATACAAATATACATATTTTTTTAATAAACCTATGCCTGGCCCTTGTCTTCTGATTTTACAAATGCATAGTCCTATGCATAATTGCTTTGCCAATTCAGAGTTGATGCTGATTAATACCAGACCACTCAAGCACTTTTGTGTCATAAATGAGCATAAGTATGATTTAAAAAGCTTAATTTTACAAAAACTTCACTCAGCAAAGGCAGCTGTCACAGGGAGTGTCAGTTAAAGGTCACGCTACTTATAAATAAATGCTTAAAAAAATACCCACATTTTTTTTTTTTGCATCATCTGCATAAGCATCCAGCTTTCCTGTTTAGAGGCATTTAAAAAAAATCATCAAATATCAACATTTCTCCTCTTGTTTCCACGAAAAAAAAAACAGCATTGGAACGACATAATGAATAAATGTCGACATAATCAGTATCCCTAAAAATTGCTCCTCCATATGATTTCCCACTAATACATTCGCATGATAGATATAGAAAGTGACAGTTTGAACTGGTTATACATGTGGCCTTTTTTATGATGTTGTTTAAATCAAGTAAAAAACATTGATGTTATTGTTTATGTTAGTGTGATTACATTTCCTGGCCTGCCCTTCACCTGCACTGCCAGGGATGTGGAACACAAGTGCACCTGAGGCGAGCCACGGAGTCTCGCTGTCACTTTGCATCAGAGAACAAATCAGAAATATTTACATTTAAGCAGGGCTTGTTAGCTTCACAACCAAACATCATTCTGAATCACTGTCTGTTCTCTTCAGGCGGATGCTACGATCACAAGCACAAGCCACTATGGGACGAGTTCGCACATGCACTCCACTCCGATCCATACTGTGCAAGTAAATTGCTGGGAGCTGGTGTGCTGGTGCTGCAAGGCATGCTGGGATGTGTTGACCTTTTCCTCAGATCATTATTAATACATGCAGGGTATTAGGAAAGGTTAATGAGTGAGAGGAAGGCCATTCTCTTCGAATGCAAACAAGGGCCTCTGAGCATCGGCTGTTAGCAGTAACCGCTGACTCTGCTGTGTGTGGAAACTTAAACGTGTACATGCATCGATGTCATGTCCAATCACATCAGAGGGATGGAACGGTTTGATATTCATTTGTATAACTCAGCAACAATATTTATATTTCTATGTTTTTGATGATCACTCCTATTAATAAACTGAGCATGAAAATCATCATTAGGATGAAACCTAACTTTTCTTTCTTTCTTTTTTTTTTTAAATCTAAAGGGCTTATTCTCTGTAGAGATTTCTTAAAACTTTTCAAGAAAAAGTTCTGTCAAAAACTGAAAATTCTCTCATAATTTACTCACCCTCATGTCTTGTATGCTGTTTTGTGTGAGGAACAGACTGGAATTTAAGTGGTTATTGAAAAACATCAATAGGTAGAGAGCACTACGATGGTAAAAAAAAATACTTTTATAATAAGGTGCTCTATCGAGACGTTATAATTAATATCCAAAAAAACAGCATTTAATAAGCTTTTTAAAACCCTTTATTTTTAAAGTGTGTGCCATGGATATGCAATATTTTTGATTAGATTGAAAGAACTGGGCTCAGGCCAGGGCAAAATTTTCCTGTCTGTTCCTCACACAGAAGTATAATATGGCTTCAGAGACTTTGAATATAGTGCATGAGTTGTCTGAAATTATTGTGTGTTACTTATAAGGTGTTTGAAGCTTTTCGAAGCTTCACAATGAGAAACACTGGCGTAAGTTTTCTTTAAAATTGCTAAGAAATACAATAATACTGGTTTGAGAGAGTAGATGATAGCTGAATTCTCATTTTTGGGTGAACTTTCCCTTTAATTTAGCAGGCTAAAGCTTCAGACTTAATTCTCCTTCATTTATTTCCTATTAGACTACCATGATTTTACATCAGTGATTTGAGTTCAGTGCGTCTGAAACTGTGCAATACCTCTCCCACCCCACACTTACACACCTTCCTTGATAGAAAATCTCAGCGGAGATAAACTTTAAAGACCCCTGGTGCTTCTTTGAACTCTTTTTCCCAGGCCAGCTAAGAGTCTTTATTGATAAGCCACAGAAGAGCACAAAGGTAGCCAGGTATTGGGAAGGTTCTGGTGCCATTTTCATTTGAGCAGATTGATGGGTTATTTTGGGCTGAAAGTCAAGAGAGTTTACCTGTCCACTGCAGATTAAGACGGATGGCACGCCATCCGATCTTTATGCAAATGTGACCACTTTTAACACACAAGGACCGCACTGATCTGACAAGACCACCGACTGTGCCCAAGCATGTCTCTGCAGGCCAAGAAAGTGCACATTTGGCAAGCAAGAGCCTCCCGCTATGCACTCCGCGTTTGCAGATGCGACGGTACGCTCGAATAGCAGACGTCCTGTCATCAGACACATAAAGTCTGGTTGAAGCCGAGCAGCTCCCGCCGTGTGGTGCTGTGGACGGGAAGGAGAGGAGTCGTTCTCTCATTCGCATGCCAGGCAGGGTGCAAAGCGCATCAGCATTCCTGAACCCGACACATTCTGCCAGCCAGCATAGCAGGAGAAACAGCGAGGGTGAGACAGAACGCGTGTGCATGTGTGAGAGGCACATGTGTGAGCATGTGCCTCTATCCAAAACCAGTCAGACGCGCCGCGCCTCGACGGGAAGTTGAAACACAGTGAGCTTACATGTTGTGGTTGTTTGTGAAGCATGAGAGATTTAGGTGCGAAACAGATGTCAAAGTTGTTGAAATACAAAAAGCGTTAACCTGTGAATGCTGAAAGCCCTGCCTCGCTGAGTTTTTCAGCAAAGTGTTTACTTCACTGGGAGAAAAGTCTATAGACATGGGTTGACCACTCACATTCTTTCAACTTAAATTCAAAATAACTCACAATTTCATGTATAATTCCCTTTTAATTCAGCTCAAAATATCTTTCATTGGGTGTCTCTGCCGAACTCGATATTTCATGACTCTTGCCACTATGGCCACAAAACTCCTCGAATCCATTAAATTATTTTTTTTGTGTGTGTATTCGTGGCTCAAGTGTGACAAAAGTCCTAGGGTCTTGGACCCCTTTGATGTACACTTTTTTTTTTTTTTTTTTACATTTACAAAATGATTTTCGGGTTAAAATGACCCAAGGGAAAGATGATCAGATGACTTCACCAGTCTTAGTCTCAATAGCCTGCACATGTGAACTCCTGAGATCTTTTCATGTTCACAGGCATTAAAGCGCTTTTATTATATTTGGAATGGGGACCTTGCTTTGATTGCATTCTCTTATGTCTGGACATGTCAAATGGTTTTAGCCCATATAAAATCAATAATATAAATGTCACATCATTTCTATTCTTTATGCATCATTTTTCTTCCTCCTTACCATGGCTATGCAAAAGCCCTCTGAATTTGAACTCTTTTAATTGGATCACTCAGTTGAGGTCTCAAGGTAAATGTCTTTCTTTCTATTACTGAGGCAGATGCTTCATATGTCTATTGGAGAAACACAACACTGCTCTCCTGCTGTACTTCAGTGACCTTTCTGTGAATGAGGTAACCATTCAGGGATTCATGCAACACTACTCGGGCATGACCGCTGTTGGCCACCGGGGGCAGAGTCGACTCACTCATCCTCCTGCATGGCCAGGCCAGTAATGTGGCTCTCAGTAGATAGTGAAAACCTGTCAGGGGCCAGAGGGTGCCATCTTCCCCTCTGAGGAGTGGACAATAACCACCAGCCTCCTGTGACTCCTGCCCTCGCCAAGCCTGTAAAAATGTCATGAGGTAATCACTGCTCTCCCGAAGTGTTTCCACCTCGTAACAAGGTCCCCTCCCTTAACCTGCTAATGCCAATATCCTCTGTGCGCAGCATTTCTATATCCCCCACGTTCTATATGCCCGTCATTCGCAGGGTCAACTGAAATGGTTCGAATGACATAAGCGTGTGCCGGTTCTTGGCTCGTCACCCTCTCGAACACAATGGCTCTTGCTGCATTTGTCACTCAGTGCCACTCCTTTTCCATGTATAATTTATCACATTTAATTATTGGGCCATTGCTGACAGTGGCTGTTCTGCCTTCCAGTGCTGGGGAACAGCTCATTGGTTTTGTTGTCTGATGCATCATTGACTGTTTTTACAGAGAGACAGACAAGGAGGTGAATTAGCCCTCAGGGCACGATGCACATACATTAGCCGAGCTCTGGCGCCAGAGGAAGTGGGTCCCACTGAGATGGGGAATGGGGATTTGGGAACAACATGGGGCTTGAAACATTCTATAAGGAAATGGGATCTTTTCTTTCAGGCACAGATCCATGACACTTTACGGCTTTTTGATGGGGGTGTAAGAGATCGAGATTCGAATTCTGATGCTTGGTTCATTTTCATTTCAATTTGAATCTCCCAAATGATTTAAAAATATATTTTAATTAATAGTACTAGATACAAAAGCACAAAGTAACCTTTTCGTATGAGACACTCAGAGGGACATTTCACCTGATGAATGCTCAGAAGTTGCATATGAATAAATAATCAAGGTTTAAAAATGTATCCAGTTATCAAAACTTGGCATTAAAATATGAAATTTAAATGCATGTCATTTTAAAACTGATGACATAATAGACCAATCAGTAAAAAAAAACATTTCATTCATAATTCAAATTTAACACACCACAAAAAAGAAACCTGTATTATATCATTTAACGTATTGTATTGTATTAATTGGGTAATACTTTACAATAAGGTTCATTAGTTAACATTAGTTAACTACATTAGTTAGCATGAACTAATAATGACCTGCACTTATACAGTATTTATTAATCTCTGATAATGTTCATTTCAATTTGTCAATTTGTCTAATGTCATTACATTATTGCCAGTTTATTTCACTAAGCAACATTGGTAAACATGAAGGCAGGAGGTGTTCATGTATTCAGAGATCAGACGTCCTTAACACAGTCTACAAACATCTGAATCCTCTTTACAGTCCTGGAGGATCCCCAAAGCAGGCCATTCTTTTGTACTTTAAAAGTTTTAAGCTGTTTCCAGTTGTGCAAAAATAAAAAAAATTGCATCTAGCCAAAATTTTGAGATTTTGTGCATTATTTTTAAAAAACAGCTAATTCAGCCAGAACTCGCCAGGTCATCCCTGGCACTGCATCGAGTGTGTTAACACATTGTTTTGGCGTGGTTTGGACTGTGAAGTCCATGGCTCAATTGGCCAAATGACAAACCTTCAGTCCTTGTGCAGCTAAGCCCCAGCTGGAGATCCTGATCGTATGTGTCAAGCATGGCCGAAAAGCCTTCCAAAAGGCCCAACTGGCGTTTTTACAATAAAGGCTTGCTAAATAATATAGCTGACATTAAAGTCCGACAAGTTATTGAAATGCTAACCATTCCGAAATTACATTCCTGTTTTGGAATACATAACAAAACTAGACAGAATAAACATTACTGAAATGTTGTTGTTTTCAGGCAAGCTTTCATTTTGTTGCGGAGCTAGACGAGGTTCCTTGGAGATTCCTGCTTAAGGCAAATCTGGGCTAAATGTGACGATGTGAATGACAAGTGACCTGCAAAACCCAAAACGAAATACACTTCAAGTTCAGCCAGTTTGGCAACATCGAATAACAAAAGGCCAAAAGCTAAAATAAGCACTATAATTTAATCTCTTGGGTTGTGGACACCTGAACGGACTAACTGAAGTGGTGAGATAAGTACTGACTAACATCATTACTATCGCACTGCTTGAAGGTGAACGCGACACAAATTACCTTAATTTGTCAAACGTGAGACTGGAGAGACAGACTGGAAAACAGTATCACGTGTTTAATTCTCTGGTGGGATAGACTGTCCCAGTAACCTCTGACCCAATTATGTCTGTAGACTGACACACAGGTCACAACGGCGACCGTCCAGAGCTCAATCGCGGACTGAGGTAAATGTGCATGTGATGAGAGCATTTGGACTTCAAAAAGTCCATGCATGGGGAATTGAGTTTAACTGGGGCATGCAGTCCATCCAGTGAGGACCAGAGAAGAGCTTAAACACACACTACTCTCCATAAACACGCTTCATTTGAACACGCTTGACTGAGCTTTAAAAGCTTTTGATGTAAAGGCTTCTGCTTAAATAATTGAACTTTAGGTTTGTAGACAATATCAGTTGCAATATGTCTGCATAAAACGTTCAGTTATTATACATTAAAATTACTAATTATTATATAATGTATAAGTACAGAAGTAAAGTGATCCTCACACATGTTCCTTCAATAGTGTTTAAAAGCATCCCAGGATGCAAATCATCATGTTGGTTGATGAATGCTCAGAGTGAGCAGAGCTAACAGTTACCCAGCTAACAAAATCTGTTCTAAGAACGTTTTGCTAATGATCCAATTAAGTTTTGTATTTCTGAATGTACATTCAAAACATATTTTATTATTATTTTTTTTTTTTTTTAAACATATTTTATCATTTTGCAAGTATTCTGGGAATGTTGCTTTTGAATGTTCTCTGAACCAGGTAACACTTACAATAAGGTTCAATAGTTAACATTAGTTATTAACTAACATGAACTAACAGTGAGCAATACATTTGTTACAGTATTTGTTAATCTTTGTTCATTTTAGTTAATGAAAATACAGCTGTTCATTGTTTGTTCATGTTAGTTCACAGTACATTAACTAATGTTAACAAGATTTTAATTAAATATTAGTACATGATGAAATTAATATTAATAAATGCTGAATGAGTGCAGTTCATTATTAGTTCATGCTAACTAATGTAGTTAACTAATGTTAACTAATGAACCTTATTGTAAAGTGTTACCAAAAAACATTAGACTAACATAACGTCTAAATCAAATGTTTCAGAAAAACGTGATGTATGAATAAAATGTTTGTGATAACTTTGAACGTTAACGTTAATTGTTGCTATCTTGCCATGCCATGCCAGAACTTTAGCCAAAGTTCTGAGAACATTCATCAAGCTGATGTACAGGAAATACCCACATTATGTGTGTGTCTGGACATCACTCAAGCCTTTTATTTTAAATTTCTTTATTTTAAATTTTAGATCAATTTAATACACAAACAAATGCCTTACACTATGATAAACACAACTATTTGTAGTTAATTAGACTCCTGCTCATTTCAGCTTTTATTTATTCATATATTCATGTATTCATGTAATAAAAATGATTGTGCATTGTAATTAAAGCACACGTGTGACGGTTAGATTTGCATTTCTTTTTTATTTACCAAGTCTAATAGCTAGGTGAAGTTTAAATTACAGGTTTTCTGTCGGATCAGTTTGATTTCTAAGGGACTGTTGCGATTGATGGATGCATTATTATTAGGCATAATATTTGATGTTTTGAATTCATGAGGAGCTGAGAGAAGAGCACAGTTCACTGTCTGTTTGCCATCTCATGTCTGCTCAGATCAGCTGTTACAACACAGAAAGACTCCGCAGCAAACAACCATGACCAGCAAAATTAAGCAGAGATCTTGAACATCCCAGAGCAGTGCTGTTAGTCTACCAGCTGACTGAGAGGCGCTTCCTGACTCACATTCCACAGCGACAGAGTCATTCCTGGGGATTTGCCGACCCAAGGCAAGCATAACGTGGATGGATGGATTTTCCTTTGTGAATATGCAAGTAAGAAAGAAAAGCAAATACCACAGGCTTGTGATGTTGACCCCTTTTTGAGTTCCAGCTAAATGTTAAAAGCCAGTCCTCCCTTAGCTTTTTTTTTTCTTCTTTTTTTCTTGTAGGATCTGTGTTTGGACAGTTTAGTTAGTAATAAAATCACTTACATTTTTACTTCTCTTCGCTTTGAAATGAGGAAATAACTGAGAGAAGCATTTGAATTCAATTCTGATTCAGTCTCTGAAGTTTTTAATCATGTTACTTTGTAACTTCTTTAAAGAATAACGGCAGATAAAAGTATTTTTGCAATGTCTCAATTCAGAAGCTCAGGAATCATGTCTAATCAATTTAGCCTGCTTTATCAGCACATTTTACTGAAAAATACACTTATTTGTATACTTTTTGTACATTCTTTAATGCCTGTCTGACTTATTTACTTGCACTCATGTCATTCCAAACCAGTTTTTTTTTCTTTTTGCAGAAAACTAAATATATTTTAAAGAATGATGGAAACTAAACTGTTTTGGAGAGCATTTGGGTAAAAAATAAAAAAATATCTAATTTTGTGTTCCACAGAGGGTTTGAAATGGCATGAGGGGGTGTAAATGATGACAGAATGATAATTTGTGGGTGAACTAAGATTATCAACACCTGCTTTAGCCTCATGACTGTTACACTTGGATTGGTCACTTTGAGGTCAGTAGGAGATCCTACATTGCTCAATGTTTTATTCTCATAGAATTTCAGAATGACTCATTTGAGGTGAATTCCCAATACATTTCACTTGCAAACAAGGAGTGACCGGCGGATGAACCGCTGGAAGAACAGACAATGGCTTCCGGCACGCTGCTTCTCTGCCTGTCTCGTCCTCCGTCTCTCTGTCCTCATCTGGCTCCTGAACTCTCAGCACAGTTAAACCGTTGTGAAAGACTAACACAAAAAAACTTTGCATGCGCTCTCTGCCAAAGACGGATGAAGGATTGTGAACACAGCTACATGCTGACGCCAACCGCATAGAGGCATGACGATGAAGGACATTTCACAATTTGCGGACAGACTGATTCCCTATTTTAGACTTTTTCTGTGTCCAAGTGCAAAAATAGCAATGTAATACCATCTGTGCTTTCATCATGAGAGCAGTGCGACTCAAGGCTTTGTGCTCATTTGCATTACACCACTGAAATAGAAGTAATGCGATATTTCACAATGCTTTGATCTGAAAACAATGGTCCTCAACCCTGTCCCTTCAGCCCTAATCAGATCTGATTGTCATTAGCAGAGAATCCAACAAAACAGACACTCAAATGTGGACTGGTTTGAGAAACACTGGACTCCTGAATCTCCACAGATGCTGCAGGAGAAGCTCCAGGTTCATCACATTAACTATCAACATGATCCACAAACCACAAACACAGCACTTATTGTCTTCACACAGGTGTGAGACACATGTGACCACCCTATTGCACACATCTGACCTAGCATTTACAGATGGTAAAAATTATTTCATGAATAGCACAATTTTCCTCCAACAGGCAATTACGTTTATATATATGTTTATATATATATATATATATATATATATATATATATATATATATATATATATATATATATATATATTAATAAGGACTCAGCAGTAATGGCCCTGTTTAACCCTAGATTGCCAGCTGTCAGCAAAGCTGGATGAATCACAGTGTTAGTCTAATCTCAAAGACAGACAGATGTGAAGAAATTTAACTTGACTGTCAATGCATAGCGTAAGGTATTTCCAGGGTTGCAGTGTTTTTTTCTCTTCTATTTCCTATTTTTAACTTTCACAATAACAAAAAATCCAAGAAGCATGGCTGATAAAATAACCACAATTTAAGAACCACAATTTAAGATGAGTATTTAACTAGTGTAAAGGCAACGAGAAATAATGCATTTGGATACATCTTGGTGCTCAGACAGAACATGTTTACTTATCTCTGGACGACAGGCACAGAGAGCTAAAACTAAGCCTGCTACTCCACTTCATTTCACAGGCTGTGAGAACCTAGAAGGTACGCTGTCAGGACAATTGGTAATGCTAGTCTAAATGTGGAGCTTTTCCAAAGCACATTGATATGCAAAAGAGACTGTGAACTGAGAACGAAGGGAAGAAATAGTGATCTTTTTACGCCTAGACCGCAGACTGTACGAGCCGCAGGAGTGACATCAGGCTCTCTCTTTTCATTGCTGCTTATTGAATAATGTGGATGAAAAGGACCAGGTTAGAGAACAGTCATTATCAAACCAGCACCATCTGCTATTTTCTACAGAAGAAAAGAGTGAATGTTGCTGTGACCGTCTTTACAATGCAACATTTCCTTTAAATAGCCTATTATATGAGCAGAGTATTAAACTCTGAGTACTTGATTTTATGTCTTTATATGATGATCATACAATTCATAAAACAACCACAAAAGCCCATGCCTTTTTTCTAAATCTTATTTAATCTCCAATGCAACTATTAACTATCTCATCTTGCTCATCTTCATCTCATCTCAACCTGCACCTTTATACAGCATGCATAAGTCTCTGTTTTAATGCGAAGCTCATGTCACACCAGTGTACTTTGGTCTGCTTCCCTCTCTGCATTACTTCATTTCAGAGCAGCGACCTCCAACATGGACAAAACGTGCGGTGGGCGGGGCCGCTTCTCTCGCCTCGCGTTTAATTGGCTCGTATGATTCCCGCTCGCGTTTGATTGGCTGCTAATGACATCATACTGAAGACTAATGACATCATAGTAGAGAGCAGCCGTAGGGCGAGATGCTTGGCTGGTCTCGACGCAGTCTGAGCTCACTCAATCCTCGACTCGTGGTAAAGAGTCAGGGGAAGATGATGGGATTACTCCTTTAATGAAAGAAATGGCTGCAATGCGGCTCTAAATGTTTTTCCCATGGATGCTGAAATCCAGCGAGTCCCAAAGACGCTGTCCAGCTCCAAACGTGCTGAAAAAACACCATTGCGCTACATAAACTGCATTAGACAGAACTGAAGCTCTCCTCGACAGTTTCTGATGCTTTCAATCATGCGTGATTGACATACACAGTCCTGAATGACCTCATCACTAACCCCTGCGCAATTGTGTTGAGGAAAAAGTTGGATTCTGCCGGGAGTGCCGGAGCCTGATGTGTACAGTGTACAGGAACCCGTCTGTCTGCATTAGACGAGTGACAAAATGTGCTAAGACGTTATAATAACTTTATTTGTTGATATTAAAAAGTCTTATTATTTTGTGCAACGCTCATTTATGTACATTCAAATGCATATTTTTACAGATATGTAGGCTACCTCTCTATATTACTATTTGAAGCAGCTAGGAATTATATTCTTATAGATATGTTTTATTTATAAAGGGTTTACAAATGCCTTTCAAAAGTAGGGTAGGCTACTTACCTTTAGTTCGTGCATTGTGTCGAGATGTGGAAAGTAATCGTTCTCATTATGAATAGTCCAGTAGTAATCCAGGAGGAAAGTAATATTCCACAGCAAATAACTAATTAAATAAATCCATAAATGGTCCTCCGTTGGAAGAAGTTATCCAGTACTCATTGTTCTGATGCATATGCACAGTGCCCTATAAGATTAAAAATACATATATATTTTAGGTTCAAAGAAGAAATGAAAAACTGTTCTTTAGCTCCTTTTCCCCGAGCACAGATAAATACAATAGACATGTCCAGAAAAAAGAGTTTAACAGATAGGCCCTATAAGTCTTCGAATGCATGTAGGTCTTTTGCAGTTTTCACATAACACAATTGTGCTGGAAAAGTTGATTTGAGGGCTCAGATTAAACAATTTAAGGTAAATTAAACTACATTTAAATTGTTACTTTCCTGAAAACGTTTTAGCTTCAACTTTGGATTGACATTAATTTTTGTAGTATTTGTATGTTTTATACACCTGTTGTGCATTTTAAATTAACCTCGTGCACATCTGTTTTTGGATTGTAAAAGCAAAAGATGGAGAATTTAAAAACAAATCCACATTTTGGTAAGATCTTACAACTTTTTCAAAAGTGAGCTTTTGGTCTCCAGAGTAACTGGGCAAATTAAACCTACAAGCAAATGTCCGTATCAAAAATTAGTGGATGTAAAACTCGAAATAAAAAAGTCAAATAACCACTTCTGAAATACTTTCATGCATGGAAAGCTGTCTTTAAATAGGCCTATCTAATTTTGTTTTAACATATTGTGGAGTAAAGGTTTAATAATATATTATATATATATATATATATATATATATATATATATATATATGATGACACAATTGTCGATGTACGTCCAATATATATATATATATATATATATATATATATATATATATATATATAGGCCTATATAAATTTATTCTAATCAGGACTGATGGATATGTTATTGAAGTTATGGAAACTATTTTGTTTCTGTGTATTCTTTTTTTGTGTGTCAAACTTTTTACCATTCGTTGCAATATCAGACACTTAAGCAATGAAGATTAAAGAGATAATTTGCGTCAAGGTTCGTTCCTCATATTCTCTGTTTGTTAGCTGCAGAACAAAGAAACTCCATCGTGCCTTTCTAAGTTCTGTAACAAAGGACTGAGACCGACTGTTCATTGTACCTGTTGCTCGTTCACACAACCTGAGCATTTCGTGGTTAATATGCATCACAATCACGCTAAAAAATCGCAAATGGCACCAAACTGCATTAAATAAATGGCAAATGATTTAATTAAGACACATTAAAAACACAAGTATGCAGACTTTATCAGTAGGTATCATGCGCTTATAATTGGCTATATCTACTTCGCGATTAACTACTATATTACCGATCAAAGAGATCAATGCATATCGCTCTACTTCTAACTAAACTCGTCCTTCATTTAATATTAATAGTGAAATACTTTGCATGCGTAATTTTCGGTCAACTTCCTTCGCCAATCAACTTTTGACAGCTTTGTCTTCCTGCGTCATCCTTAGTCCCACATGAGCCAAAAATGGAAAATAACTCTCAACCCTTTTGCTCCGAAATACATCCTCTCGTTTTTGCCTTCCAATTTCTTCATATTTCATCTTCATTTATAGTTTGAGCATCTAGAGTCGCCCTTCAAAGCGCCCCGCTGAACAAAGGAACGCTCCTCTTGCTTTGTGTTCAACTTTGCGAGCTGACGCACCAACTCTTGGAGAACTTTTCAAGATAAAATTCATGAACGAAATGCATTTGAGCGCGACACAACCCCGATGGGAGCATGCGAATAACTCACCTGAGCGTTTTCCGAGGTCTTGGCGTGAAGTCGCGTGCACGGTAAAACTTTTCGAATGCATGTTTGGGTTGTGTTGATGGGTCCCTTTGTCTACACGTGTGAAGGGGTTCTTGGCCGCGCCTTGTTCATTTCAGTTCGAGTCCCGCCCTCTACATACAACTAAATAACAACAAAGAGAGTAACTTACTCGAATAGCTACTCGTGGGTGCCCGATAAATGAGTAAATAAGTGATTGTTTTGCTCTCCACAATACTAACTGGAGCACATTGGTTTCTACAATTCAATCATGTTCTCCAAGGATTTGTGCCATTTGGAGTGTATGGGCTTTTGAGTATTTTAAGTAGCCTAAAGATATCTATATGTTTAGTGTTTTTTTTTTAAATTGACACTGATCATGACTTTATTTAAAAAAATAAATAAATAAAATAATAATTATATATATATATTATTTTTATTTATTTATTTATTTTTAGTCTAGGCCTCTGACTATATGTATATATGTATAGGTCTATACATATATAGGCCTAGCCCATTTGTATTAAACACACTTAGAATTATTAATATATATTTCCTGTCATAATTTCCAAGTCCAAACAAAAGGTTAAATTGTTATTTTCCTAAATAGCTATGAAAAAGTATTCGATAAAAAGTTGGTAACCATAGCAAAAAGATTTTGGACGTACATCGACAATTGTGTCATCATGTATCACTTTTTGTATATAATATCTGTTAAATGATAAACAGATATCATTCACATTTGATTTCATTCTCTGTTTAAAAATGTTATTTATAGGCTACTATTAGGCTATTATCAGACTAAATAACAATTTTTAGACATGTTATATTTTAATGCAACAATGTAGCCTATCTTAACGTATTGAAATATATTTAACTACTAATTCATGTCAACCAGCACAGTTTACTACTTTTGTCTGCCCATATGGCAGAAAGAAACAGACAAAGGTATTTTTTGAAATACAATTGATTTAAATGTAATCTAATATTGTCCTAGAGGGAAAGGACACACGTAGTGTAACATGTGATAAACCTGGACACCAAACTGACTTCATACAGCAACCAAACATCAATGCTTGGTGTTTTGAGTAATGGATGCAAATGCACCCAAATGCATTTTGTTTGTTTTTTAAATAAAGGCATGCAGTTGTTGGGCAAATTTTGAGTAAATAAAACACGAAAAAACAATTTATTATGACAACGGCATTTTTTTGGAAAGTAGCTTACTTTAATGCACAGTTACCATGAAAATCCACTACAACGCGCATCAATGTAAAAGCCGCATTTGATTTCATTCTCTTTTAAACCACTATATAAGACAGAGAAATGCAGCTCAGCACTTTTCTTAACAACCGATTTTGATGATGTAGGCCTATGTCGAAGTTGCAACGCTATCTCACGACCGAGTGAGTACGAGGTGGCTAATTCGTAAGAATTCGTGATTTGTCTAAACCCCAGTGATGGGTAGGTTTAGGGGCGGGGTCAGGGGTTGGTTTGGGGGCGGGGTCAGGGGTAGGCTTGGGGGCGGGGTCAGGGGTAGGTTTAGGGGCGGGGTCAGGGGTTGAATTGCCGTGAGATCGAAATTTGGCTGATCGTTGATGCGATCGCGGACAGCAACGCAAAGTTGATTCCGTGCTATTTGATATAATATTTAATGTTTTTTATGTTGTTGATTTAAATAACAAATGAGAATTAATCAAATTAATGTCTATATTTTGAGACAAAGATCTTGTTAAGGACTTTCCGTTCTGTTCAAGGTAGTTAAAGCAGTCTTTCAGTAACGGAAGAATATGTAAAGTATGGCATGGGCTTAAAGGTGCTGCTGTTGAGGCTAAAGACATCATAATTAACATGATAATAAACAGACGCTGATATAGATGATATATATAAAGTTGGCTGTCCACTATATTTATAATGAAACCATCCTATTTAAAAAATATGATATTCATAAATTCATAATAATCAATAAAATGTCATATTTATTTGTTACAACTATAAAGCTTTATTAAATTGTTATGGGATCCCATTCAATACTTTCAGAATCTTTACTTTTTTCATAATTTTGTTTCTATACTTTTTTAAATTAACATATTTTAATGACAGTATATTGGAAAATTAATATGAAATGAATAAGAAAATTAATTATTTTATTTATCAAAACAAACCAAAAATAGTACAAACTTTGCCAAAGTGATTGTTTTGAGCAAGTAGCCTATTAACTTAGATATTATTAAAAACATAATTTTAGCTGAAGTATTTGCATCAGTACTTTGTGCCGTTTGCCCCATGGTGAGCCTTTTACCCCGTGTGTGAGGTAAAAAGCCCACCTTGCCACTTTGTACATTTATAAGATTTATAAACAAACAAACAAACCACTTTTATGATTTATTACAAAAACATTTATATTTTGTTTGCGTTTAGATGACATAATATTTGAATAATGTTATAAATTCTAAGATATTATAAACTCTTGTTTATGCAAATGCAGCAAGTTTCCTAAAGTATTTTTTAGTAATGAGTCAGAAGTTTACAGCAGAAATTGCCTCCTAAACATAAATGTTTACATATTATACCATTTGGTTGCAGATGCCACTCATTTTTTTTTTTCACTTAATGCAATGAAATGTATTCATTTTACTTGTGAAACAGTAACAGGTGTATGCAGTTTCAGAACTGTAAAAAATGGTAATGTTAATATTTAATACGGCAGAAAAAGTAAAAAGATGAGATCTGACAGCCTCAAATGTGCATTTTCATAACCCATCATCAGTGTATTTTAAATAGAGCTTTCAGATACACGTTATCATTAAATGCAATGACAACAGAGCCGATCTATCAACAATGTAAGTACCAACAATGTTGTGTAACAGTGACAGCAAAGTGCATTCTTTTTTATTCAAAGAAACACTGCTAAATCATTTTTAAGCTTACAATGTTAGCAAATTGACTGTTGATAATATATAATTATTGGTTATACTGAGTGATAACAACAATATTTAATATAAATGTAATAATGTAAAATATAACCAATGGCTTACAACATTTTAACAAAATAGAAATATATCACACAAGTCACGAGCCTTAGATACACATGCATCTTTACATTCCATACATAAATAGTATAAAAAATGTTTATTATTATTAAAAATGTTATCAGTTATAATGATGACATTGTGTGACTGACCAAATGTAAAACGTATATATTTAAAAGATAGTTAAAAGATTATGGTGTATATTTAAAAGTGATTATAGTGTATATTCTGTCTTTATATACCCCAAATGTTTTAGTTAATAAATCTCATTAAAGGTGAGATCAGCACACACACCAAACCTGCATCACACTACACTACATTAACAAACTGTTTGAGTTCAAAGGAACTTAATTTAACATGCAAAGATCCACCGTAGTTCAAAGAATGGTATAGAGGGAGGATGTTTTATATTTAAACATTTCAGTGCCACAGTGTCCTGTGTTTTATGTGCAGTTTTGGATCAATATTCATACCATTTGGATTTGTTCTCCCTATTATTATTAATGGCATTTACATGAGCACAATGAACACATTCAGTACAGAGGGGAAACGTGTATAAAAACAAAATCATGTTCACAATAAATTAATCTTGTTCAGTCTTAAAGATTGTTAACACATATTCACATAATCTAAATTCAATATGATAAAATTAGCCATTATTTTTTCACTAAATTATAGGCTAGTTGGTGACAATAGTACAAAATGTACATTAATGATCACTTCAAATTTATTATGTGACTGAAACACAACAATAAAGAAAACCAGTACAAACGAACATATTCTTGCATCAATAATGTTGCAGTACTTTTTAACTGCTATTCACAGAAGCAACTTATCAGTAAAAGAAATCAAATATTTTCTCACTTTAGTACAGCAAATTATATTTGTAGGCCTATATTTGGCAACACATCATGAAATATACTATAAACATTAGAGGCTGGCTCTTCTGTCATTTTGAAAGGCAATGAAATGGAAAAACTGGTGCCTTTCTTCTAGCGGCTGTCGGGAAGTATCTTATGAATGATAAACCTTTTTCTGTTTATAGAGGATGCAGTAATATAATGAGCTGCCTACACCCCCACCAAACTGCACTGAGAGTACTTACAATGTAATATCTAAGCTTTCTTTCGCTGGTGTCCTCAAGAGACAGGCAGGTTTCTCTCCGCATCTTGTCTGACACCCCTCCCTCTGGAGAACAGATCTGGCCAGAACCCCTGCTGAGTTGTTCTTTGGGTGCTGTGGTAACACCCACACTACCGGCGAGAGGAATGTGCGCAGATTGTACAATACATATTGAGCATACAATAATAAGCCTACCATGGCTCTTTGCATGCTTGTTATTTCCAATGCCATGTGATTTGTTTATATGCATTCTTTAAATATAGTCCCATATATTACATTGTGCACGTTCTATGGCAATCTCACAGAATACAGGAGAAATATCAGGGCAATAAACGATGAAGGTTGTGTTAGGAGGCCCGATAGCAGCCCATCCCCCTCTCTAGGAGCCCAGACTGTCTGGAGGAGGGGGAGGGGAGATGCAGTCTGCAAGCTAGACAGCCAGTCACTGAGTGCATGAAGCCACATGGATCACCTTTCAGTGTAAATTCATAATCAAAGAGCATCTGTACTCGAGTAGCCTCATGCACATTCAAATTACTGTCACTGAGGCATAGCCTAAGTCTTGTGAATTGACCCCGCAGACATTTATAAACTTGCTCAGATATAAGAGCCACTTACAGTATAAGCAACATAAAGCTTGTACAGCTGCTGTTATGTGAGCGTTAAAAAATCGTTGAGGCAAGTAATATGTGCTTTGCAAGTCCAAACAGACAAGGCAGACGGTTCATCGGGATCAAAGGTGACACGCCCACTTATGCAAATGAGGAAGTGAGTCAGCGGAGCAGTGTTTAGGGTTCAGTTCCAGCTGAGTTTATTTCCTTTATGAAAAAGTTCTGTACAGGTTTATGAACAGTCTGTCAGGCAGTGACTTGACACAATAAGCTGGCATGAGATTTATGGCATGATAAGACAAAACAAGATTTCTACACAGCATATTGCACAGAATGGATGAAAATAAAGTTAATATATTTCCAATGTATATATAAAAATCCTTAACAACCATCTTGAAATGAAGTAGCTAATCAAGAATGTTTAAAGATAGCCATTCTAGTGCCTGTCGAGATAAAGCGCAAAAACATACATAAACACACAATCTTTTTGCCTATGATACAGCTGTACAAAGATGTTTTTTTCTTGCTTTTTTAACACAACAGCTAAAAACCTGAATCAGAAATACAAATCTATTCACCATGCCTTAAGATACTAAAACAATTAGCTATAGGCCTACTTACTGACAAGTATAAAAGATTAAATATTCAAATACAGCGAGGAACGCAGTACATATTCGTCGCGAATCTCAAATGGACCATTTTGAATGTGTAACGATTTTCCATCCAGTGGTTTCTCAAGATATAAAACGCCAAGAAAATCGCTCGTGTTAAAGCTACAATCTGTTTAATTCGGCAAAATGTAAAAAAACGAAGCACATGTTGGCTTGAACTGGGTTTTGGAGTGTGTGTCTTTAAGACGCCTGCAGATTGATACTGTAAACATGAAACAGGAGGTCGATTCAGAGACCACCGAGCACCTGCCTCTTCAAATTACGAAATCCAAAACAGCGATTTACACCTATGACACCCCCCATTTATATATATTTGTACAAAAATACACTGAGAAAATAATCAAACGTTTCCTCTCTTTAAGTGTCAAAAGTCTAAATTTAAATATAAAAAACAAAGGTTAAAACTCTAGCCCTTCTTCGGAGAAGGAGACAGACAGATGCGAGTGTACTTACAAGAACATAAAAATATGACGAACTGTTTGGCCAGTGGCCTATATAAATACATCCATATAAAAATGGCATCTGAAGAACACAGAAAAGGAAACAGCCATGACAAAACTTAACAGTATTTCTCAATAGTTTCAGAAACTTAAGAGTTTTGGTCCTGAATTGTAGAGAGTAGTATATAAAGTTCAGCACAGATTTGAGTTTGTATTTGAATCCTGAAGTTAAGAATGAAAACAGCTGGTGATTTTTTTTCCTGCGAGTAGGAAATCAAACATAGCGCCATCTATCCATTTAAATAATCCTAACGTTAGTTAAACTGTTCGACAGTCTTACAGAATTCTCAATACAAGAGAGAGGACAGATAACATGCGTTATTCCCCCTTTTTCTTAATGTAAAAAACCTGTTTGTCTTTTGTCAACCCACCTTGCCAATAAATCCGCCATGCTGAAAAACAGCCTATATTTCAGTAGGCTACCTCTGTTAAGCAATAAAGTCCACAAGTCCATTAAAGTTCTTAAACGTCTCTTTTGATGTAAAAATTATTAAAACAGACGACAGAAGCCCGCCTTCATGTACGTGCAAATCAATCAGTTTGAAGTTCAGAACGTGTTTTCTCAAGCACTCCTCGTGAATTTCCTCCTGTCGTCTCGTGCAGAGCACGGGGAAATAACTTCGGCCCTCTCGCGACAAAATGTTTAGCGGCACTTTTCCATCCTGCCAGCGTTACACGAAAGCATCGTGGCTTTTGTTTTTCAGCGCTTTGCCGTTGTCTCACGCTCGGGACTCCTCACATGGTGGCTTATTTTACAAACATACTTGTCTGCTATCCCTTTTGTTCACTGTTCTTCCTCAGAAGTATTTCCTCAACTTTCTCTAGTTCAAAACGTGAGCCGTGAACACCAAGTTAGAAATGGTCGACTCCAACCAGTCCCCTGAAATCATTTCGCTCACCTCAGGGGTGCAGTAGTCGGGGAACTCGAAATGTGAAGCCCCGGATTCAAAATGCATGTCAAAGTCTCTGTCCAGCACCGAGGAGCCGATGCTTCCCATGGACATGCTGTCAAACCCTGGGCTCGGATTAATGTCCAGCATGTCGTCGTCGAGTTCCTCGTCGGAAGAAGAGGAGAACTGGGATGAGGACGACGAGTGTGACGCGGACGGGGTGGGTGAAGACGCTCGCATGCTGGTGTACCTGTGGCGGTCCGAGGACGAGCTGCTGGGGGAATCAGCGCCCTCCTTGCCGCTCGTCGCGCCGTCCTCGTACAGGCTCAGCGGGTCGCTGGACTCGGCGGAGCTGCTCAGGGTCGGACTTGCGGGCACAGCTGCTGAAGACGGGCTTATGCCGCTGCTGCCTCCGAAAATGTAAACCGGCCGCTTTGCCTTCTTGTCGGGAATTTGCTTGGAAGCTGACGCCGACTTGGATTTGTAAAGAGAGTGGTGATCCGCGGGTCCCTGTTCGGGAAACGCCGCCTTCGCGCTGCCCAAAACTATTTTGTGCGGCTTGCTGGTTGCTCTGGGGCTCCCATTCTTTTTTGAGGACGATTTCGATCCGGCACTCGTGCTGCTGCTCCCGCTGATCTTTTCTCCCTTCTCGCTCGGTTTGGGGCCGCATGACTTTACCTTTTTTCTCGGCCGGTACTTGTAGTCTGGGTAGTCTGCCATGTGCTTGAGTCTGAGCCGCTCCGCCTCTCGGATGAAGGGAATCTTGTCGCTGTCTTTCAGGAGCTTCCAGCGCTTGCCAAGTCTCTTGGAGATCTCCGCGTTGTGCATGTCCGGCGACTGCTCCATTATCTTGCGCCTTTCGATTTGCGACCACACCATGAACGCGTTCATTGGTCTCTTGATGTGACCGCTGGGGGTTTTGCACCAGCCGGGGTCAAGCTTGTCACCCCCGGATGCCGTGAAACCAGGGGTCGGAGAGGAAGCCATGTCCAGATCCAGCGCGCCGGAATCAGAGTCCCCAGCAAACAGCGCATCGGGGTTCTCCGTGCTGCTTGTTTTCTGGACCATTGCAACAGTCTGAGAGTGAGCGCGTGAACTCTCAAATCCAACGTGTCGCTAAAGAAAACTCAGTCTGAGAATAGTCCTAAGGAGAGCCGAGGCGGCTGGTGCACCACACTCTTTCTGTCGTGCTTAGTGCAGTGGCTTTGTGTGTCTAAAGTTTTGTTTCGGGGCTTTATCATATAGTTCAATGAGCTGATACAGTTTCCGATTTCCACAATGTCCGTGCATCCATTGATAATGTTGTATAACAGTCGATGAGCAGTTGAAAGTTTGTATATGAGCGCAGCTATGCGAAAGCTCAGTGTTATGGTATGCGCTGCGATGCAGCAAAAGCTCTGTTCAAGTTTCGGAAGATATCTGACTCCTTCTGCATATCCTTCCCCCGTTAAACCATGCGGGAAAACCATGTAATGCTAGCAACAAGGGTCCGTCTCTTAAAAGCAGTCTGTAAGTTTCAACAGACTTCTATTCTGTCTCATACAGCTTTATCCGTTTCCAATGGTATAATAGCGACAGCGGCCAGCCAATCATAGGCTGTTTCTAGCCTTCCCTGCGCCAAAACACGCCCACTCTCTTTTCATTGGCTGAAAAAGGAATCTAATAATAATCAGCGCGTGCAATGAGGAGCTTTGGGTCTGACCTCATTCCAGTATACACGACAAACTTAGTTTTAAAGGCACACGATTGTTTTTTTTTTCTTTTTTGCTTGTAGACAAGGGAGGTTGCCTTTGAATGCATTTAAATACAGACACATACTGCTTTGAGTTAGAAAATGAAGCTGGATATATATGATATCAGACTTACATTTAAAGAAACAAAACAATATAAATATTCATTACATTAATAAAAATAAATCAATATAGCCTAGTATGATAAAATTAAATTATAAAAAAAAATGATAAAGTAGCCTATCATATCCATAAATAAATTAAGCTTTCTGTGAATTCTTCAATATCTGCCACAAAGTCAGCTCATTTCTCAAGCTCATGGCTGTGTTGGGCTGTACATTGTCAGACACACCGCTTCCAGTGTAACTGAGTCCGGTCTCGAGTCTATGCGCATTAATGTTCTGGCTGAATCGGAAGAGGGTGGAGCCGCTAAAAAAAGCCGGGCGGTCCATTGTCACAGAACGCACGCCCCTAACCCCCTGAACAAAACACACACCGGCAGCAGTGTTCATTTTCGAAGTTCAGGTTGAGCAACACTCTCAACGTCTCGTCAAGAGATCTTAACTCGCTGAATGCACTGACTGGAAGTTTACACCGAATGCCACCTTTCCATTCGGACCCCTTTCTGCCCATTCGCCAGTGTTCAGTGGCGCGGAGATATTGAGACTGGTACATGTTCATGATTAGGGCTAGAGGTCTACAGTCATACACGATGTGTTATTTACCCCGAATCTACCAAATCTAGTACTAATCCAGATCTACCGTTGAAGAGACACTGGATTGGAGTGACGCTAGATGGCAGAGTGGAGCCAAGGGACGTATTTCGTTTGCTTTTAATGCAACAGAATGTATATTTGTGAAATAATTGCATAACGATCATCCGAGATCATAGGCTCACGCACGAGATAAAAAAAAAAAGAATGTTACGCATTTCGCTTAAAGATAAATAAGCAAAAAAGTAGCTTTGAGCCCTTCATTGTGCATGGTTTGTGTTCATGGGTCATCATGAGTAGAGTATGAATTGTTCAAACCCCCTCAGGCAGGAGAAATCAAAACGATACTCATATCGGAACACAGTAACGCATTGATCCTATAAACCTTTCTCTCATACATGACATAAAATTAAATAGGAATGCTTATTGCTTATTTTTAGGAATAAAACGACTGTTAATATCGGACAGTTACCTGGATCTGTCTTTTGCGTGTTTGATTTGTCTCGGTGTAAAACAGCCACACACACACACACACACACACACACACACACCCACACCCACACACACACACACACACACACACACACACACACACACACACACACACACACACACACACACACACACACACACACACACACACACACACACACACAAACCAAACCCTGCAAGCAAAGCGCCAAACAGCAGGTGCAGGGTGTCTATAATACACAACAAAATTATAAATAGTCTACTATCCGATTTATTGGCAGTATTGTTGCTTGGACACTGGCAATCAGCTACTTTTATACTGTAGGCTATGCTCTGGGATTGGGCTGAGAACTGAGACTCAAGAATTTTCTTCACAAAAAATGCTCATATTATGTGAACTAACCGTTATTTTCAAAGAAAACAATACATGTAAAATACATACACAATAAATGTTGTATCATTTAAGTGGAATTTATATGTCCTAAGGCACGACAAATAAATATAGTACATGTACAAATATTCCTTTTCTACAACAGGAGTTCTCAACTCAAGCCCTTAAGGTCCACTTGTCTGCGCCAATCAAACACATCTGAACATCTAATCAAGGTTTTCAGGATTACTAGAAAGTTATAGACTGATGCATTTGATCAAAGTTGGATCTAGAGTTTCCAGGAAAGTGGACCTCAGGGTCCAGAGGTAATAGAAGCTGCATGAATAATTATACAATAATTAGAAAAATTCTGTTTTAGATGATCCACTGATGTTACTTCTTGACATTATTTCCCATTCTAAAGTTCTGAAATGCACGGCCAACATATAATTATTACTGATGAATAATTGATCTGCTCTGAGATGACACTATGTTGTCATGTGCAGAGTTGTGTGCACACTAAGATCCATGTTTTTTTGTACACAAATGTACATAAATCTGTGTCATTCACTGACAAGATACTGCACATCTGCTGTGCTATAATGAAGATATTGATCATCTTATCATGCAATGTATATTTGAACAGCTGCTTCAGATACATCTTATCTTATCAACTGAGCACCTGTCTGGTAATGCAGGGTTAATGATTTCTAGACACAGCTCCCAGCATGCCTATTGACAAGACTTTTGTTTTCAAACTTTGAATTCTAAAGTTCAGCAAGGGCAGTGTGAACATCTGTTGGTGCCAGGGTTAGATGGAAGTATGAAAGACAGATATGTGAAGAAAGGTTAGATTAGAAGTTTTTTTAAATAATTTTTCAGAATGCTGTCTCTCATTTAAATATTCATAATGCCATTTTTACCCAGTTATATAAAATCGTTAAAGTTCTAATAGTAAAAAATCTGTATAACCTGTTAATGCAAAGTCACAGAGTTTGTTATTTTAGTCATGCAGTAAAATCCTCTGGGATGTGTGAATTGCAAACACACACACTGCCTTGGTTCTAAACCCTTTGGATAGATGTTTGGCTGCAGAACAGTGGATTCCCCTGAGGTTCATGTCTATACATACCACAACTCACTGTCCCCTGAGGAGCTTTAAAAGAGTGTGACAAAAGTAGGTGGCAGGCATCCAGACATGCAGTGGAAGCTTTTGTTTTGAGCTCACAGACATGTGCATATAAGCATAGCGAGTGCAGGGTAACACAGGCTAAAGATGCACCTGATAAAGTACACTTGATGTGGACATCTGCAACGAAAAGAAGAGATAAAATGCCGAAATTCTATGATTTTGTGGCCACTACCAGACTGTGAAATGTGTGAGGATGTAGTACTAGTCATTGTAAGACCATCTGATGAGACACAAATGTGAAAGGCACGTGAATTCACTGCAGACCCACACCACATATTAACATAAAATAAGAAAGCATCGTAAAACAACAACATCGAAATATAACCAAAAAATACACTATTGTTGAATAAAACTGCAAGAAAAAAGGAAATTAACACATTTTCCACTGAAATGACAAAGTGACTCAACACCAATTACAGGCAAACGTCAAGCTCTTCACACCTGACCACAAGGGAAAAACTGAAATGGAGATTAAAGATAAGGGTTAAAGAAAAGTGTGTTAATGTGTGTGCAAGAAAGAGCAGCAGAGCATTGAGCAGAGAGGGCCCATCTGCTCTCATTTTACCTCCTCTATTCGCCTGTGTATTTAACTTGAATGTTAAGAAAATGTGTATGCAAAAATGTTTTGTTCTTGTGTTTGGAAATCAGGGCAGATATTTTTGCCATTCATTCAAAAGCAGAAATGAAATTCTGAAGTGAAATTAACATCACTGATTTTTCATTCTGTACTTTCTCTTCTTTATGTGATCATGATCATAGCGATCATGATCAATGACAGTTGGAATATGCCTTAACACAACCAATTATGAGGGTAGTTAATTGTGGTGACTTCTGTAAGAAAGTACATTTATAAATTCAGCATATACCTTCATCTAAAGAAGCTCACAAATGAAGAGACTTGGCTGTTCAGAAAGGGCTGGGAAGATCATTCCACCATAGGTACAGGGATTTTTTTCCCCAAACTTAATGCTTATTGTCAGTGTCCAGAGAGTCATTGCTGACATGATTCTTAGTATAGGTCTGTTAGTGCTAAAGCATTTTTTCATGCCTCTGTAATATCCGCTCAGACCGAAAACTGTTGCTAAAATGTTGTCTTAGATATGCCTAATATAATACAATACAATACAATTTTTATTTATAAAACACATTCAAACACAACAAAGGCAACCAATATAAACAACCAATATAATAGGTTTCCCAGACAGCAGCACAGTGTCTGGGCCGACACTATGTTGCTGTCTGGGTTTATATCTGATACAAGAAACACATTGGATAATAATCTAATTCCCATTTATTTAAAATACAATATATTGTTATGAAATAAAAATTTAGCTGAATATCAAGCTGGAATTTTTGTCAAAGTTCAAAAATTGCCTTAAAAGCATGATCTATAAAATATTTATTTGGGCAAAATACACTTTACACTTCTCATATCTACACAATTGTAAGCAATTTACAATGTTGTTTAAAAATTTCAGAGCAATGATAGAAAACAAAAACATTCAGGCCTTTTAATTTATTCAGGATGAAAAAGAGTGGCGTTGGTGGCCAGACAAGCCAGGTTTTTTTTGGTAAATTACAGAGACATGGTGTATTAACACCTTCACCAGACCACAGTGTAGGCGCACACCTCTGAAGTGACCTTAGAGTACAGAACAATTACCAGAACAAAATTTTGTTCCCCATTCAACACATCCGATGAGCTCTCGTGTTCTTGCTCTCCTTTACAGCATTGGTCTTGACCTTAAAAAAGTGTGTGGTTTTAAGAAAATCTTGACAATGTGAGATTTAGGCTGTGCACATTCATGCATGGCTTTTTGAGCATTGTGTTGAAAGAAATGCCTTATGGTTTGTTTCGCAATATAAAATCACTGTGTAATAAAAAAGGTTCCTCTCTGGGTTTTATAGACCAGACTAAAACTGGTAAAGGTAGTGTTGTGAGAGGAATCATTGACCAGTCAGTTGTCCATATAGTGTCTACATAGTGTCCTTACTAGACTCTATTTTAGAGAGCTTCACTCAGCTGACTTTTCATCCCCCCCCCCCTAAAATGAACAAATTTATTTTCATATTTGTACAGTGTGTAGTTATTTCACTATGACTTCTTCCCTTACCAAGAATTACATTAAGTATTATAACTCCCCAATGAATATTCCATTTTAAGAGGCATCTCAAATTCAAGTTTCAAGTAAGAGACTAAGCCCCCAAGGTCTGAGTGCTCTCCCAGAAGCCCACATCATTTTAAAGCATCAGGTCCGGACCTGGCAGTCAAATGGATTGGTGAGGGATTCCCTGTGCCTTAATTCTCTGTGTCGCTCTCTCTCCTCACCTCCATGCTGGCAGTCCCGGTCTGGGTAGGATGCTGAGCGATGGCAGATGCGTCAGCTGACCTCCGATCATTTGGCTGCTGTATCTCCAGTTTGCACAGGCGTCTCTGGGCAGAGTCGGACTGCTCGAGTTTCCCTCCTCTCTCCCCTCAGACGCACTGCGGCAGCCAAGGCACACACACATTTCCAACCCTACACACACACTGCTCTCGCTTCTGTTTTTAGGAGGGAGGGAGTGAGACAGCTCTCTTGTCTTGTCTCTCCCAAACTATTCCTTCTTCAAGCCTCTTCTTGCTTGGAAGGCTTTCTTTGGAGAACGTGACCGTGTCTGTGAAGTTTGGAGGCAGATTTTTGAAAAAGCTTGGATCTATACACTGGGTTTCCATGAGGAGTACAGCATTTCCCCAAAGAGTTTGCATGCTTGCAGCCTATCCCAAAGGTACACGCTTCCTTGAAGGAATGAAAGCATCTTCTTTGGTCTGCTTGGCACTGGATTGTCGTGATGGACTTGATTCCAATTTAAGGCTTTGACCACAGGCCTCTCCCATGCCGGACCTATCCTGTTCCAGGACATATGCGATCATCCTGTAACTGGATAATAGATTCCCGGAGTCTCGCTTTTAGCGGGTGAATCAGGGGAGAGCGCTGCCCCAGACAAACTGACCTAAATCGATCACAATGCTGCCTGGAAGCTGCAAGTGAGAGAGAGCGAGAGATGCAGCTGCGTCGCTCTTAACCAGTGGAGCTGCTCTCCGCCAGCAGCCATCGTGTGGAGAATCAGAGGGATTGCAGACTCTCTCTCTCTCGCTCTCTTTTCCTGAGCTGCTGGAGGGAAACTGGCACGCCTTGCCGTATCTCTTGGGGATCAGCTCCTTTCCAAATGTTTCTTCCTCTTCTCCTTCAGCAGTGATCAATCAGTCAGGCTCTGGCGACAGTTTCATGGTGAATTAGTTGCTGCTCTGAGCCCCTCTTATCAGGCATCACTTGGGGAACACATCTACCAGGGCTAGGATGCGACGGCGCTGACTACATGCCCACTGTCTACCTCTGTGGAGCTGTATGAGGAGCAGAGCAGTCAGACGATCTGGGTACGACAAGTGGAGCAGCACGACAGCGCTCACAGGTTATGGCAAAAATGTATCCTTCGCCTTCTGCTCTCTTCCCTCTTCGCCTCCTATTTTCCCTGTGAGTGTAGTTCGCTTTGCTTTCTCTATCTCTAACTCTCTCACTCTCTCTCTCTCTCTCTCTCTCTCTCTCTCTCTCTCTCACTCACACACACACACACTCACACTCACACACACTTCTATTCTCTCTCGCACTCTATGCTCGTTTCTGACTCTGTCTGTTGGAGTAAGGCTAATCTTTAAACAATGCTGTATATCTGATATGATATTAGTGACTGATTGCTGTTTCTGACAGGCTTGTCCTACAGACGCACAGACAACATGATTTAAACACTTGACGAGGGAAACGACGTGTAATGGTAGACAATGGGCGCCAAATGCTCTTTGTATTTGTATTATAACTATTTTTTATCACAAGCAACAATGATTTACAGCTGAAGAACAAGTATGAATGCCTGTATTTTCTGACAGATAACTGATGCAGATGCAATTTTGTTTTAGTTACTGCCACATTTATAAATCTCTTACTGGGTTTGTATCTTTCTTTTTTTGCCAATTTAATTTAAATCCTCATTGTGGTTACCACATTTTAGAACATCAGAAATTTTTGGGGTTACACTTCATTTTAAGGTGTCATTGTTAGTGTAATTATACATTTAAGTACTGAGTAATATACATTTAAGTACTGAGTAATATTAGTTAACTACATGTAATTACTATAGGTTTAGGGTAGGATTAGGATTTGGTTAAGGGTTAGTTGCATATAATGCAACGCAACTGCTGCCATTTTGTGACTATTGTTTTATACACTGTTGGATTATAAAATACAAACAGGTAAGATTTTAAAGCAGTTTAATCTGAAATCAATATATCTTATCTCCATAATTATTTATGTGGCGAAATGCTGTGTAATAAGTGGTAAGACTGAACCGTATCTCTTGGATGTCCATCTAGTTTGAACTTGCCGTGCTGCAACTGCTCTCCACACGGATTGCGTGGAAGCTTTGCGTTTAAAGAGCTAATAAAATATTTAAATTCAGATCAATATTTTGTGTCTAATTATTTACTTATGTGGCAAGTAGCCGTGTAATAAGCGGGATAATGTACATCCAGCCAGTTGTTCTCTTAAAATAAACCCCCGACAGGGTGATCAGCCTGAAGGGGGTTTATTTTGAGAGAACAGCCGGCTGGATGTACATTATCCCTTACATAATTTACTGTTATAACTAAGCACATGTAACGTGTAACAAGGACACTGTAAAATAAAGTGTTACCATTTGTTGTTATTCACATTTAAATATGTCTTCTTCCTTTTTACAGTTCTCTAAGATATAAATATTGAATTATAAGTCAGATCAGTCTCACATGCAGACAAGGAGAAACGTAAGATGCAGATGCAGATGTGCTAAATTGGATACTCCATGTCTTTAATTACACATTAGAATATGGAAATATGGTTCATTCTTCTAGGTCATATATCCACATCTGTGTAATGTGAGATTTCATGATATTGTTGTTTTTTTAAAGCGCCTTTTAAAGTGCCTTGTTTTGTGATATTTATGTACCTTTTATTTGTTTTAAATGTGCAGAATTTTGTGAAATTATTATGAATAAAGACACATAAAAGCAAATGCTGCAATGTTGTTTCTTTGTGCATTCTGTCTTTTGTCTCCAGTACAATGTACCACTATGTCATTATTCAGGATCTGAGCTCTATCAATTCACCATCAATTGTTGTCATTAAAAGTACTAAAAAGCAATATACAGCCTAACACAAAAACATGGAAAGATGTTTAGCGGCCTCATCTCTGTTCTTCACCCTTGAACTGCATCCAGGTGATGCGTAATCAACTGGTCTGGATAACAACCGAGTGTATTAGGCATCATAATTACAGCCTGCTCTATCTCTATCACACACTCCATGAGATTCTAATACCACTGGCCTTTCTGTTGCCATGTTATGTGTGCGAGCTAAAGCTAGCCCATCACATTAGCTCATGTTGTATTTCAGACTCTAAATCGCTTGATGTCTGAATTGTTTTCAATGTTTTGAGTCACTGAGTATGATAGTATTAGTTAGGAACACTAAAATCACTGAATTAATTCCTGTTTATAATGGTATTTCATGTGTTTTCTCGATGTCAAATGATTAGTTTATGGCTGAAGTCCATCATTTTTGCACGTTAACGTGCGTTCTTGCTATAAATAAGACATTATCAATTCCCATGTAAAGTGTAGCATTGTGGTGCTATTGTTTTAATCTGACCAGCCAAACACAATAACAACAACACTGAGTCAACCAATGGAGTTTGTGGCAGTCTTATCTCTTTGACTGACATGCAGTGGAATATGAAGGGAATGTTCAGGAAAACCTTTTTCATGAGATCATTTGCCCATATAATCTTTAAGCTATTAAGGTTAAACGTATTTGGCTTGCTGTCCGCAGTGGAGAGGCTCGAGAAAGTCAACTTGAGCTTAGATATACCCCCCAGTGGGACAACTAATGCTTGGAAGATGAATCTAGTAGCAAGATGCCTAAATTATGTTGGTGTATGTGGAGGGATGCCAAAACAGCTGATGCCAGAGCAAGGTGAGCGGCTGCTTATATGCTCCGGCAGTTAATTGAAAGATTAGATGGGTTCACTACTCCTGCAATTACGTTTAGGAACTTCACTTCTGTTCAATTCTGTTTGGTGATGCTAATGGTGCAGAAATGATTTCATATTTAAGCATCCTGTAGCTCAAACAGTAGAGTGTCGATGCTTGCACCGCCAAGGTCATGGGTTTGATTCTCAGGGAAAGTAAGAACTGATAAAAATGTTAATGTGTATTTTGGATAAAAGCGTCTGCCTAATGTAATGTAAATCTAAATGGCAAACATAGCTTTATTCTTGTGCTCAGTCATCTGAAAGAGGCTAACATCTGTTTGCATGAAATATATGCACACTGTTTGACAATCTCCATCCAGTAGCAAATGTCACATGTATGGCTGTATGGTGACCACAGTCTCAGCTTAATATACATTCTTTGACATTTCAGTAAATTGCTTCTACATGTACACAATGAGCGTCCATCACATTCCAATGATTATTAATTTTATTATGTTATAAAGAAACACCTCCAATGGCAGAAATGGTTTGTGTGACACTTTAAGAACACAAGCGTAATTTGAATGTTTAATGTCATGTTTTTGTTTCAGAATTTGATCTGACTTGTAAATAAACAAGCCTTTGGTTTCATAACCCTCAGAGTTTGTGCTGTTTTCTTTATGTTTTAACACATTGGGAAACAGCAGAAAGATTGTTATGCTGTTGCGAAAGATGGCAGGAAAGACATGACAGACAGCAGCATGATGATTAATCAGATTTTCTTGTTTGCATCAGCCGTGCTCAAATGTAACAACTCGTGTCCGTCAGCCTTGAAGAGTCTGAAATTAGCCTCAGTTTCGGCAGTGAATCTCTAAGCTCTTCTGAACGTGATGCTCGTTTATCATTCAGTACCATCTGAAAAACATGTCCTGTCACTCACGTCAGATTGCTTTTCAAAGCGGCCAAGCTTTCATTTAATCTCAGCTGCTGTAGCAGAGCTGTGTAAGCTTGCACCCAACTCACAATAATCATGAGGCCCCATGAGTCACTACCAAAACACTGTTCAGTTCAGGTTCAGTTTGTTACCACATCTTCTGTTCTCTGATCCTGCCTTGAGAAACATTTGGTTTTCTGCTTAACCAGGATTTTATGTTTCCCTGGCAAACTTACACTGCCTTGAAGAGTGCTGAACATTGGAGCTTGCTTGGGTGCATTATTCAAAGGACTACAGGCCTATACCCCAACAAGGATCTAATACATTTCATAATTTCATATCCTACCATCAACAGATAAGACTACTCATTCTATAGACTTTCTTTTTACCAAATGAAATCATTCGTCAGCATCTTATTGGACATTTCATACACTCACACCATTATTTTGGATATTGACTATTGTCTTTGTGATCATTTTATGTGATGGGAGTTTGTTTGTTTTGTGTGTAGGGTCAATTATATTGTGTATAATTAAATACATGCTTGAAAAATATTTTTGTTGCCATTTGTTTATTCACGAATTCACGATCCAACCCTGAACACAATATCCAGTAGGGCAGGTTGCAAAACTGATTCCCCCTCATTCTCCTGTAGCAGGCCTGGTTTAATATAGCCGGGACAGCAAGAATTTATGTTTGTTAATATTTTACGTTATTGGAACTGAGACACTGAGACTACCTGTCCAAGCAATGGCAGAGGTTCAGAAACAATCATTATTTTGCCATGCTGTGCCACTACACTGCAAAAAAAAAACATGTTGTAAATGTACTTATGTACTTATTGTGTTGATGTTGTATTGTAAAATATTTATATAAGAACAATGTAAAAACATCTACAGTATATACACAATAAGTGCATTGTATAAAATGATTAATTTAAATGTTAGTACTTAGTAGTTAAAGACAGTAGTTCATGTGAAGTGGGGCCATGACACTTACTACTAGATTCTGAGAGAAAATTGTTTCTAAACCATGTCTTTTCAGTGTAGTGAAAACCAAATGGCACACAAGTAGCCTTTAACAACATTGATCGTTTAATAGTAAAAAAAAAACACTTTTGAGTGACTCAAAATGGTTCCAATTCCTTAATATTTGTTGTTGAAAATTGTGATTACCTGCTGTCTGTCAGCTCATCTCATGCTCATCACACGAGTCCTCAGAGGTGCTTCAGGGCACTGATGTAATATGCACATGTATGTTTTCAATTAATCAGCTAACGGAATCTAAAGACATAATTTCCTTTCAAATCAAGCTTCCTCTGTTGTTGAAGATCTGCTGCTCTGGTCTTACAGGAACTTGCTGTGGCGCTGTATGTTTCCATCCATCCGTCAATCCACATGCAAACATTTCTACCCAGGTGGTCTATCAGCCCATAATTCTGGGGTTTCAGTATCAGCAAGGTTTCAGATAAAGATTATGGAATTGTATGATATGCAGCATCTCAAGATGTCCCTGCAGAGTGTCCGGGCCCGTTCGTCTGCGGGCCTGAATGTAATTGGATGGGAAGGATCTGATCATGGGCAGACACACGTCTCCAGTGAGCTCAATCTGAGCCTGTTGGTAAGCAGGGTCCCTAGTGACCTCTCCACGCACCGGAGATGTGGAAGAGGAATGATGTCATGGAGGGAGAGATGTGCAGTTGCATGTGAGGTGGCAAGAAGTGTGAATTAGCAGGAGGTGAAATGGAGAGAGACAGCTCACCACAGCAAGCAGATGGACTCATTATTGGAGATGATGGGGAATGTGGAGGCATTAGCCAACCATCACAGTCACCAGCCTGACTCTGCTATTCATTATTTTCTCACAGAGATCACGTCCTACTAACAGCCACACGCTCAATGAACAAACATTCTTCTAATAATGTTAATAAAACATTTGTTCAAAGTTTTTCTGGTTATTAAAGAAAACTTTTCTTTAAAACTTAGCACAAAAAAAAGAATTTTTACATCATTAATGGAACATCTAATTTTATATATTTAACGCTTCGACAACATATGATTTATACCTGGAACCTTTTAGTTGGACTTTTGTCTAATTTTTTTTTTTTTTTTTTTAATTTTACTAGCTTCAGAATGTTCAGAGAACATTCAAAAGTAACGTTCCTTTAATGTTTGCAAAATGATCAAAACAAATTTTTGCATAACCAAGATTTTTTTTTAAACAAAAAAAAAAAACGTTGTTTTGAATGTTCATAGAACATTCGGAAAAATGTTTTTATAAAAATATTAGCAAAACGTTCTTCGAACATTTTTTGTCAGCTGGGCGCACATCTGACCATTTCATCAATTATCAGCAAGATAGGCATCATGTGGGGAAACTAGACAACAGCATTCTATGATCAAAACAGTAATTTGGCATAATACAGTAAGTTTGAAAAAGTATCTGGACACACACTCATGTTAGTATATCATTAGCGGTTATAGTATTTAGTATATAGCTTCATATTGATTACGGTAGCAATATTGGTGAGATCAGGCTTCTCTTGCTCGCTTATCCCATATGTTTTAAATATTAAACAACTCTCTATAGCATGATTCTTACCTGGTATTGTTAGATAGTAATTAACACAGGAACTTACATTTATTAAGTTGATTGAACAAAAAAATATTTGTTTAAATTAACTAAGGATGCAGAGAGGTGGATCTACTTGCAGCTATACTTTTATTTATAGACAAGACAAAGTCAATCCAAAGCAGGAGCTAATACATGCAACAGCTTTGGTTTTAGACAAAGGACTGAACTAGACTAAGATATTGAGCAACTAAAAATATGTAATGAACATAATCATTAACTATGGTAGTAAATAATGAGTGGGAACATGGGAAACAGGAACAGAACACATGAAAACAAGGTGATACAAACTAAAAGTCCATAAAAGAGAATGAAAAACTATCAATCAACTGCAAAAAAAAAAAAAGCTCCTCTGATATTAAAAGTAGCAATGAGGTGAACCTAAGTTGACCTAGACTGATTTTTTTTGTCTTGTGATCATTAAGTATAAGTGAATCATTCAATTATATCTAGATGTTAATAGAAGACATGGTAAAGACATGGTAAAGTTTTTTTTTTTTAAATATATCAATATGCATGAGGTGTAGTGAGTGTCAATGCATATTTACTCAGGTACACGATTTGATAACCACTGTTTTAGGGAAAATGACACTTTATTGGTATAATGGTAATATTGGTAATGTTCATTATGTTTGGGGAAAAACAGAATCTAAACTAATGAGTAATGAGAAAATGGCATAAAAACAAAACAACATTTGCTATGATTGAATGATCCAAAATGTTCCATCATGCATGCAATAAATGACATCAGTGTTAAAATGTGTATGTATTGTTAAAATTACAAAGTTAAAAGTCCCCCTGTAATCAATAATTGTATCCCTTAAAACTCAACTTTGATCACCAAAATTAAAAAGAAAATCCTTGAAAAAAATTCTTCATGCGTTAAAATAGCTTGAATGTAACTACACCCTTGCCTCATTTAGTATACGTGGTTTCATGAATATGCAAATGAGCCCCACCTCCTCTCACTCACACATCACACGTTGACGTGATTGGTTACAAGGCAGTTTGTGACGTCAGAAACACCAACGATTTCATTGAACGTTTTTGAGACTGCCTTTGGTTCACTTCAGTTTTAAGGAGAAATACTCAGCAATGGTGTTGACATGAATTTGCACATGGTTTGTCTTAAAGCACATTAAAAAAAACACACATAGACATATACACAACATTAAAAGATTGATTTTCACCACAGGGGGACTTTAAAGAAATTAAATGAAAGAAAACAGTTAAGAAGAGATTTACTCACAGTTTCACTACATGGGAAATTTAATAAGTTATCCACTCCAGATGTAATAATTCTAAATAAAGAGAGAAATTTATACAACAGCTTACAGCAGGTATATCTGTTCTGTTTGAGTTTCATAGTGGTTTGTTTCAGTTTTCCCTGTTCATGTTTGCCTGTGTGGCATAGCTGTGTCCCAATTCAGAGGCTGCATCCTTTGAAAGCCGCGAAGGTCGGACCGGGTGTTGTTGAATGGGACAGTCTAACCTATGGAGGACTGTTCTTGTCACCTAGCAACTGTGACAGCTGCTGTTGATGAGTGTCAGTAACTTTTGTAATTTACATTTTTTGAAAGTTATATTAAACTGTCTGAAAACAAAACAGGGTTCACAAACTGTCTAAATATTTTTACCATGGTCCATTTCTATATATAATAAAAGTATAGCCTAAACAATATATAATCATATCTTGGTAAGATATAAGTCAATATTTGTATATTTAGATATTTGAGTAAGCTGAAACCCAATATTTAGGTTTAAAATTTTAATTAGGCAATCTCTGGCTGCATTTGAAGGAGTTTTCGAATTGGGACAGCCTTCATCACTGTGACACATTCAGCCTTCGAATGTGCCCTTCGAAGCCTGCAGTCTCATGCAGCTCAAGTTTCCTAGTGTGTGCCAGTGTGTTCCCTTGATTAATGATTCTGTTATTCAATTAACTGTTATTCAATTAACAAATTTAGTCTGTGTATTATAGCTACTCCCTGTTTTATTCAGTTCCTTGTCCGGTCTCATCTTGGTAATGTGGATGCTACCCCTGTGATGTATTCTATGGACAATTGGATTACACTGGATTAAACTGTTTTGATTGATAAGAGCTTTTCGTCTTTGTGTGCTAACTTATACAGCCACACATGACAACAGCAAGTAAATGGCACAAGTTAAGGCAATGAATCACACTCTATGGAGTTTGTGGCTTCCTTTCATCTTAATCAGGTGATAACCGACAACTCGAAGTAACATCATTTTTTTTTCTTGTGTATATGTGAACGCCTGTCCTACTTCTCTGCTCTAATTCCATTCAGCTTGCAAGCTTCGAAACTCTTTCCATGTTTTTTATTTTTTATTTTTTAACCACTGGCTGAACCTGTGTACGCTGTCTCCTGTGTGCCGGTCCTCACCTTAAATAAGGTGTAGTGTGTTTTAAGCATGTCTCGCCTCATTGGCCTCGGGCAGAAGGTGTGCTGAGGTGAAGCAGCTCAATAAAGCAAACCCTCCTAATGTCAAGTCCTGCTGACCTTTTCTTCTTTCTAAAGCATGAGTGGATCCACTGCAGGTCCTGCTGGATTTATGGACTTTACACTCTTATGGGGGAACAGTAGGAGACCTGCTGGAAATTAGATTGCTGCTGTTCGTGTCCCTCGACTCGCTGACTTTTAATTGGACGGCTGCTTTTTGTTCAGATATTAACATGAGTAATGCTCTGGGCTCTATGACGACCCCCTGACTTCTCAAGGTGACGGCGACTTTCACCGCACAAGTCTCTCTCTCACTCTCATTTTCTGTCTGTGTTGGGCAAAATTTCTTTCTGTTCTCTCCTCCTGTCCATTGTGAAAGTCAAGTAGGGCTAGAAAGAAACTGAAGAAAGAAACACCCTGTGATCCGCTTTCAACACCTTGAGATTCATTCCGATCCTCTCGCCGCTCAAGTCTCATTAAACTCCCACCGCAAGTCCATGAAAGAGACTCACGGTAGTTAAAAAATAATAGCTTTTGCTCCTCCTCACCTGGCAGTGATTAATATTTCCTTATAAATAGCTTTTCATTATGAAGTGAATCCAAGGGAAGGTAATTATTTACTGAAAGACCAGTTTTACTCATTTACATATTAAAATGTAAAATATCCTTTTTAAATCATATCGAAATAATAGGATGAATGACCAAAGAACTAAAATGATTCCGGTGTGTGTGTGTGTGTGTGTGTGTGTGTGTGTGTGTGTGTGTGTGTGTGTGTGTGTGTGTGTGTGTGTGTGTGTGTGTGTGTGCGCGCATATATCAATGCAAATTATAGTATGCCTTTTAAAAGCACTTACACTGTTTGCCAGTTCAAATCAGATCTATTCTAAATCATGCAGAAATTTGAGCTGAATTTAGGTATTCATTCATGAATTCATGGACATGGAAGGTCATATGTATTAATGTTTTTTTATTCCTCTCTCTTTCTCTCACATAGTGAAGCTTCATCTCAAATTATCATTGTAGTTCCATCTGAATAAGCATTGAGTCAATAGAAATGACTCATTACTTGCATTTATTCATTTTTGTGATATAAATAAACAACTGAATAACACATTATTTCTTCCTTCTCATATGTACATTCATATATTTCATCATAGATGAAATTTAGATGATTTTTAAAGATGAATGTTTGGGAACCATTGTCAGATCAGTCCACTGAATCCTGCATTCTAAGTGTTGTAATCTTTGCTATTCTATATACGTTTCTTATACAGAATGAATACATTAAGCTTGATTAATGTAATAAAAATTACTATTAAAGTCTCCTGCCACGCAGATAACAACCTTTGCCATGAAATCTGCAAGAAAAAGCTTCTACATCAAGAATAGAACATTTTGTGTTGCGGCAGTAATGTTGACCAGAACAGCCGTGTGTGTGTGTGTGTGTGTGTAAATACACACAGGTACACTCTGATGTTCTGATCAATACTGGATGTCCAGCCTTTCCCTGAATTACCCTTTACAATACCTCATCAACTGCTGCTTTTATAGAGATGAGGCAATATGCCAACAATTGGATCAAGGTTCCTGTAAAACCTTTACAATATCGCTGATGCACTCACTCAGCCGAACTCTTCATATAGGGTGCATATATTTACTGTGCCCAGGGGAACGGCAGAAAAACAGAGAAAGACAATGGGACACTATACGAGCAGATAACTGTGTTTAAAGCCTTTAAATTAGTGTTTGTGTGTGTTCTCTCACTGATCTTCACATGAGTCCTGTCCAAGGTTACTGAAGATCTCTTTTGTTAAATGGAAATGTTCTGTGGCTTAATAGCTTGTTTTCCATTTGAAGCTGGTGGAGTAGAAACACTCACAGGCCTGCAGCTCCTACTTGAGTAAGTCTCTATGCAAGACATTTGCAAAAATGATCAACTGAAAGAATAGTGATGGTGTCTGGAGATCAAAGCATGGGAATAAATGAGTTAAAGAGGATCCTTGCAAACAGTTCATAACAGGTCAAGTCACCTTTATTTATATAGTAGCGCTTTTTACAATACAGATTGTATCAAAGCAGCTTCACAGTGATAACATGAAAATAATACAACAAAGTTTGTTTCTAGAATAAAATTGCGTCATCATCCACCTTAAGTAAGGCAGATCAATAATATTGTTGAATATTTAAATGTCCCCAACTAAGCAAGCCAAAAGCCAAGGCGACAGTGGCAAGGAACCAAAACTCCATCAGTGAAAGAATGAAGAAAAAAAACCTTGGGAGAAACCAGGCTCAGTCGGGGACCAGTTCTCCTCTGGCCAACGAACAAACAGTGTATGATCATGATTCAGGCAGCATTACAGGTTAGAAGTCATATAGGATCAGAACATTCAGAATATTATTCAGTTCCATCTGGTTGGAATTCGGAGTCATCACGCCGGTATGGAGACGAGTTTGTTGAGGATCTGTGCCGATGCCTGTCATGTCGATGAGGCCTTCACAGGGCTGATGAGGCTGGCACTTCAGTAAACAGAGGTAAAAGGGAAGAAGGCCTTCACAGGGGAGGGACTAGTTGACACTTCAGGACTGCGTTGTCGTCGCATCCAGGCACAGGTCCTTCATCAGATCTGGATACGGCCTGGATACGGCGGACTGCGGTAAACCTTGGGATAAACAGAGAGACTAATATTAGCGTAGATGCCATTCTTCTTATGATGTAACGAGTACATCAGGATTTATGGGAAGTGTTCCCGGTTCCGGCTGACCTAATCTAAGCAGCCTAACATTGAATTATAGACGTCTATAGTGTGTTATGTGTATGCTAGGTCAAAGAGATGTGTTTTTAGTCTAGCTTTGAACTGACAGAGTGTGTCTGCTCCCCGGACAATGTTAGAAAGACTGTTCCAAAGTTTTGGTGCTAAATAGGAAAAGGATCTACCACCAGCAGTCGATTTTGATATTCTAGGTATTATCAACTGGCCGGAATTTTGAGATCGCAATAGACGTGAAGGATTTAAATGCGTTAAGAGCTTGCTCAAGTACTGTGGAGCTAAACCATTTAGTGCTTTGTAAGTAATCAGCAATATTTAAAAATGTATACGATGTTTAATAGGGAGCCAATGCAGTGTTGACAGAATGGGCTAATATGGTCAATATACTTTCTGGTTCTGGTAGAACTCGAGCTGCTGCGTTTTGGACCAGCTGTAATGTCATGAAAAATAAACATTGGAGACCGTAGATGTAATCATTTATTACTGCTTGTTTTCAATCGATATAACTCAGACTTCATCATAACAACTTTATAAAAGAAAAGCAATAAATAAATATACAAATAGCTGAGATTGCCAGCTTGTCACACAGTTGTGGCGCATGCGCGAGTGGTGACATGGTCCCTGCACGTCTCCTACCTGCATTTGTTCGTTTTGTTTTAATGTATGTTTTTAGACGCCGTAACTTGCCGAATTAATTTAGCCATAAACCAATAATGTTTTGGCCCTCACCATGAGGCCGAACCAAGTAATTTTTCTGCTGATCCTCACTTTGTTGGCCAACCTTATCCAACATATTGTCGGCCCCAACATTAAGATACACATCAGCCAGACGGCTCGGATCACTTACACCCGGAACTTTCTGTTAAATATCGGACTCCCTTCAACCGGTCTTTGCTTCAAGGACACGTCGCTGCTACCACCCGAATGTGTCAGAGGTAACAATACAAAAACAAGGAAACGCGGGAGGAAAGGAGGAATCCAGGAGCAGATTAAAAGGCAACCCCTATAGACAATCTCTTCCAACTGTCATGCTAGGTAATGTCCAAAGCCTACGGAACAAAGTGGATGAGTTGCGGGCCTGCACTCAGTATCTCTCGGACTACCGGCATTCTTGCCTTATCTGCCTGACAGAGAGTTGGCTTACAGGGGCGGACCCTGATTCTGTAGCCGACCTGGTGGGCTTCACGCTGGTGAGGATGGGCCGCAACCGAAACTCTGGAAAAAGTAAGGGTGGAGGTGTGTGTGTATATATGAATAGTAAGTACCGTTACCCTGGTCATATTACAATGAAAGACCAAGTTTGGACGAAGGACATTGAACTACTAGCGCTTAGCTTAAGGCCCCATCACCTGCCTAGAGAGATACACCAAATCAGACTTTTTGTTGTGTATATCGCACCCTCTGCCGACACACAAGTTGCGGCTTCTACTATCCATGAACTTGTAGCTCAGTCGGAGTCAGAGGCTCCAGATTCTGCTAACTTTGTGATGGAAGACTTTAATTCATGTAGCCTAAAGGAGCACTTACCCACATACCACATACCCACATGTGGAAATATCCAGGACACCTTTTACTCTAAAGCACTGCCCGGCTTAGGGAACTCGGATCACAACATGGTCAAACTGATGCCCGCCTATGTGTCTAGGCTGCGGCGTGAGAAAGTCAGAAAGGTGGAGGTCAAGAGCTGGACTGCTGCTGTATCCGAGGCACTGCAAGATTGCGTACAGATTGGAACATAGTGACCGACGGGATCTAAAACGTCAACGACGCGGCGCTTGCTATCTCGGGTACATAACATTCTGCGAGGACGCAATCATTCCCAAAAAGACTGTTAAGATGTTTACTAACAACAAGCCCTGGGTAACTCCAGGATTAAAACAACTTCTTAACCAAAAAAAGCGACTGTTCAAACTGGGAGGTAACAGAGAAGAGAAAAGGACTGTGCAGAAAAACATAGGAGCAATGCAACGCAAAGCCTCCATGGAGATGACAGATATAATGCAATGACTGAACATGAGGGAACTAATCTGATTAATAACGACAAACAGAAAATACTTTTTTATCAAACATTAGAACAGCATATTCACACCAACATCTGGGACACGTGAACTGATGCCGAATATCGGGATGTGTTCTGATTGAGACTTTAGCATGATTTCATAACAATAAAATTTGGTTCTGTTGTCAAGTTGTACTCACTGCAGAGTCAAATGACAACCAGCTCCTCCTCTCTGGAGCTCTAAGGGGGTGGGATTAGTCCAGCTCCTCCTCTCTGGAGCTCTAAGGGGGTGGGATCAGTCCAGCTCCTCCTCTTTGGAGCTCCATTCGGGCAGCATTAGTCCAGCTCCTCCTCTCTGGATGTCTAAGGGGGTGGAGGGATAGAGTTGTGGGTAGGGTTAGGGTGTGGTTGTATATTGTTGCTTCACCCATTAGGCCCAAATTACATTCGCTCCTATTCGCTGGAGCTCTAGCGTACCCTCACTTTTTCTTGCTTACCGGCGCTTCTCACGTGTTGCCGGTACTCTGAGCTCACACTGAAACATATAATCAGGCTACTAATTAACTGTGATGGGAATAACGGCGTTATAAATAAACGGCGTTATTTTTTTCCGTAACGAGTAATCAAACTAATTACTATTTCCTCCATTACTACGCTGTTACCGTTACTGACAATAAAATGCGGTGTTACTACAATTGAGCTTACTGAAGCGGTTTTCATACGAGTAGGCTCTCTCTCAGTCAGCCATAGGACCTGCAAAGTTTTTAGTTTACATGGTTATAAAATAAAACTCTAAAATAACCTGCAGGGAATGTTCAAAGAAAACACCTTTGTTTGGCCAGTTGTGAACACGTGTGGCAAACACGGCTAGAATTTTGCTTAAATAACCTCTGATGATGACGTTCTCTGTAGGTTATAAAAATAGAACCCAATAATATTATATTTTATTATTATTATTTATGTTGGTACATTGTTCAGTATTATATTGAGAGCACTTTTTGTTAGTCTGTTTACTTTTGTGAAGAAGAAAATACTTCAAGTAGGCTATACAGTATGTCTACCAGTTGTAAAGGTGTGTTTTATCATTTTAATTTGCACTACAAAGAGTGCATGTGTATGTATATTTTTTATTACTATTTATTTATTTTTGGTACATTTCTTAAGCAGCATAATTTATGTTTAGACTTATTTGTTGGCCAGTTGTGGTCTGTGCAATAAATATTAAAAGTTCTAAACCATCCATTGTGTTTTTTGTTGTTCCACTAATGATAATATTTTAATATTTAAGTTAATAGGTGTCTCTCACATTGTCCCACAGCAACATTAAAATATTGTAGATTAGTGTACAATGTTTTATAATAATAATTTATTCTATTTAGTGTCCATTTCATTCATTTCACATGTTTTTAACACAATAGTTACTTTCTCTGGTAATTAGTTACTTTTGTAATGATTTAACTCAGTTACTAACTCAGTTACTTTTTATGAGAAGTAACTAGTAACTATAACTAATTACTTTTTTAAGTAACTTACCCCATTTAATTAATTAATTGTATACATCGCAGGCTTTGAGCTTTGATAAGCTGTACAAACTGAACGGATCAATTATCTGCACAATATGATGTGACTGAAGCCCAATTGTTTAATTTTGCATGAGTGGCGCATCAATCACCGTAGGCGGGTTCACCAGCAATGCTCCAAAAGTGTGATAAAATTTGCACAAGCTATTCCTATGCGATGCTGATGATAAAATGTGCAAGCCATTTGAATTATATTGAGAATGTAGTAAAACGCTTCAGAGAAAGTCTAACATGATCTAAAACAGCCATTAAAAAGACAGATGAAAAAAGGGGAAAACAGCCTGCACCAACATAAATTATAGAAAGCTTTTTCTATTGTATATATTGTGTTAAATTTTGACTAGTTGTAGAATTTATAATAGATAATCTCTGTTAAGGGAATTTTAACTAAACATTTATATTACAACTGTGGCATGTTGTAGCTATAGTTACTAAATGCGTAGGTTTCTGTTTTTCATAACAAATGATAAAAAAAAAGAACGAAAAAAGTTAACATTGGCCTAAGCATAATGGGGAGCCGTCAATAGTCTTGTGATTAAATCCTTATTGTAACAAATGCTATAGTTAAAAAATTACAAGATGTTTACTTTAAGGCTGAGCACAAGTTAGAAGGAGTTTGAATTATCGACTAAACAATTTGTTTTCCCCATGTGTAAAATGTGTTCTGCTAATAGATATTAGAAAAAACTGCTTTCAGATATTCCAAGATATGACAGGAAATTAACATGTTCAGTATAAGAACATTTTAAGTAAAGATAGCTTGACGCCCATTGGACTTTGTAAACAAGTGATTGTTAATAGGCTACTTTATTGCAGTTGTTATCAACTAATTTGTATGTTTGGACCATTTTGCAAAAAAACAAACAATCAAATAAATAGACCTCACAAGGGAGCATTTGCCCCGGGACCCTGTTAAACAGTTCACACTTCAACCCCCTAATGTTCAAACCAAAACTACAGAGGGAGACAACCAATCCCCCCATGACCCCATTAATATTTTTTTGTCTTTTACAATACTGTGAACCCACAGTAAATCAAGCTTTTTAACAATACAATAGTAAAAACTTGATCCTACTGTGAAATTACTGTGAAGGTAATGCAATTATTAACCTGGATTATACTGTAATTTCACACAAATTTTCACAGAGTTTAAAATTAAAGGTGCAGTATGTGAGATTGACAGCTAGCAGTTGAAATGGGTACTGCAGTCCAAATTCAAAATATTGGAGAGAGTTGTTTCCCCCGCCCCATCCTGATCAGACTCGACACTCACGCGGATTGCCAGATTGACGACACGCAACAGGAACGAGTACAATTGACAATGGAATGCGAGGAGACTTACACACTGTAAGTTGATTTATTGATTTTGAGTTGATATCGCGTTTTAATATGCCAGTTCATAGAGATTTTTAGATGGGTGCGGAGGCTTTTTAGGTCGGGTAGAATCTGCGATCTCTGACCCAGTTTGTTCGCTGGCTTCCATGGCAGCAATATGCGGTGTTTTCCGGCAACTGGCAACCTGTGGTGGCGAAATACTATTGGGTAAATTGGCAACGTGCGATATCGCACTGACCAAAACAAAAATAGACATTCTGACACGGAACGCACATTTCAAAGTAAAATAACTGGCTGTAGCATTGTTTTTCAGAGAAACGAGTATGTGAACTCAGCATCTTTCCTAAATATCTACAAACATATTATGCTATTTTTATGCTTTAGTATGGTCAAAAAAAAAAAAACGTACATGCAGCACCTATAATGTCTAATGCTAAATTTTATTTTTACATTAGGTAGCTCCACAGTATGCTCGTTCAAGCATGTGTGGTATTATTTATGCATTATATATACAGTATGTACATTTACTGCATTACACATTAAAGTTGATTAAAGAATTCGGTCACAATCTCTTCACATTGCAGATTGTTATATGACCTACTTCATCATGTTTATTTATTCTTGTCAGGCATAAAATTATAGTGTTTCTCAATGAATAGCTTCTAGTATTATGAACACTAAATGTGATACATTAAAAACCATCAGTGGTTTTATGGCTGGCAGCTCACTGTTACAGGACATCATTTCAGTGTAAGAGTGACGTCAAGAAAAGATAAACAAGAAATATTAATTTGGTCTATGAAACACACACACACACACACACACACACACACACACACACACACACACACACACACACACACACACACACACACACACACACACACACACACACACACACACACATTCAATTTAACATGTCAAGAGATGACTCCTGCCAGGCAGTATTATTAAGCTTGCACATTATTTATGCAGAGGAGATTGCTGTAGCCTGATTTTGCTCATAAAATGTTAATATATTCATGAGGAAATTGTACTCTTTTAATCTCAGGATGAGACACTTATCAGGGAGTACCACTTGATTCTGCACTTTGCTTGTATTTTAGCCTGCAAACATAAAGCCGCCATTTCAAATGCTAATTCTCATTATGCTCTAACGTCCCTTTGTCATGTACGGTGAATGTAAAAAAAAAATTGTATAGTGAATGTATATGTATTTAATGGAGTTCCTGATCAGGCACACTTCTGAACGGCTTTAATTGTGCTTTACGGGGAGAGAAAAAGGGGAATTTAACTGGCTTAACTCATCAATAAGAAATCACAAATGTGTGATATTCAGCACTTAACCAAATTCAAAGGCCTAGTTCAACTTATTTTCAAAGATAATACTCTCTAAGGCCTTCTCTTTCAGATGTTACGGCATGTAGGCAGGCACATTAAGCATTCCTTTAGCAGTTTTTTTCAGAAAGACATGGACGAGCCATAAGAAAGTGGGGATCCAGTTCTCATCATCACTGCCGAGTGGACACTGGCCACATACCATAATACAATCTAGTCATTATAATCCTAATAACTAATTTGATTTTAATAATCAGATCATAATTCTGTGTTATTTTCTATTCCTAGATCACAGGCTTTGCTGGTAATCCAAAATGATTCCAAAAGAAACAGCACATGGATGTATTAAATTAAAGAGAGAAAAAAAACCTTGCTAGCTGAAAATTACCTTTCTGACGGTTGCTAAGCAACCGCTGCATGGGTATAAACCCTTGTCATTTGCACAGCCAAACCAATATCTTAAAATAAGCCAACACACGGCAGACAGCGGTGGAAGCGTGGCCCATGTGATTACATCTTCTCTCTGCAAGACAGAGATACGGCCCTCCAGAAGAGCTGCAACATTAACAGAGCCTTTCAAGCAATTTCCTTCGCTCTGAGCCGCAGCTCATCAGACAGGCCACTGACATGCAGGAATAGCTCCGATTCAGCAGCAGGAAACCAACCGGACACATTCTGATATGACCAAGCTTATAGCCTTGATTGAATTTCTTCAGTGTAATCAGTCTGATGGGTGCAGTTTTATTAAAGGGGTCCTATTAAGGTTTTTATTTTTTACGTTTCAACTTTCGTCAGTGTGTGATGTTGCTGTTTGAGCATGAAAAAGGTCTGCAAAGCACAAAGAGTTATATGGAGTTCTTCTCTATATCGGTAAGCACTGTTTCTCCCTGAAACGGATGGATTGTTGTTTTGCTTTCTTCCTGTAACGTACGTCACAATATCCCTTTTAATTAATTCCTGCCCAAAGCATATATAGGCAAAAAAGGGGCGAGTTGTGTTAGTAGTGGGTTGAAACTCGTGGTTATGGTAAGGAGCGACACACTTCATAATCTGAAACGGGGGAGGGGGGGTTGGGGCTGGTGGGGCAATCCAACCCTCTGCAATCTCATTGACTTTGTATTGCGAGAAGCTGCCTTCTTGTCTGACTTATAATAAAAAAAAAAAACAATGTCTAAAAGCTGAAATACGTTTTTATAAGCTGTCGACTCCAAAAAACAAGTGTTTAAGTACACAAAAGTGGATACAGGCAATTGAGACAGAGCGCAACTTGTCATATTACTCTGAGAACTGCGCCCACTGGAGGGGAACGGAATCGGCATGAGGGATAGCTTACCTTACAGAAATGTAACGTATAAAACTGACATTTGGATATTTGACTTACCAGTGACAAAATGTTGACTACACACATAGTGTATTTTTAGTACATACTGAGTGTCAGGCCCCCACAGTTTACCCAATCGTTCCAGCCTGTATCCACTTTTGTGTCCTTAAACGCTTGTTTTTTGAGGTCGACAGCTTATAAAACGTATTTCTTCTTTTTTTAGCTTGTTTGCTGTACACTTTGTCACATTGTTTTGTTTTTTGTTATAAGTCAGAAATGACAAGGAGGCAGTTTCTCACAATGCAAAGTCAAAGGATAGTCGATAAGATCATGGCGAAAAACATTTCTGCTTGACTTCAAGAACTCTTCGCATTGTTTAATTTACAACCCACAGATGTCAAAATTACCCTGTAACTACATTGCACAAGAATATTTTGCCAGAAATGTGATAACTTTTATACACAACAGACGTACAATTTTTGCCTCTAATATATTAACAGAATAGGTACCTGTTAGTTTTAAAATAATTACATTATAAATAATTTGCTTGTATATCTGGTTGTACCCCTTTATTACCCAAAACTTAACTTATTGTTCCCTTATACCTACCCGGAGGTACACTATAATTACAGAAACGTACACCGTAATTTCGGTTTACTTACAAAGTTCTTTGCAGGTTGTATATCTGCTTGGTACCCCTTTATTATGCAAAACGTAACATATTGTTCCCTTATACCTACACAGAAGTACACTAGAATTACAGAAACGTACACCATAATTTCGGTTTACTTACGCAGTTGTTTGCGGGTCGTAATATAAAGTGTTACCCAGTTTTGCTTCCATTTTGGTTGAATAGACTTTCAATGGAGGGACAGAAATCTCTGAGGTTTCATTAAACATATCTTCATTTGTGTTTCAAAGATGAACAAAAGTCTTACGGGTTTGTGTTACAATATCCCATTTTTACGTATCGGGGTTTAAGGCAAAATTTAACAAAAGATGAGTGAGACCATGGGGAACTTCTCATCTCCAGCCCCAGCTCAAGAAAGATCACTACCAACCAAAGGTCAAAATGAAACATGATTTATTAAAACAGGAAAAAGAGGGAAACAAAAGCTTCAGGAGGAGCAAGGCCAAAATAATAAACAAAAAGGGGTTACCTTTAACAAAAAGAAAATGAAAAGAAAAACAGCAAAACTTTCCTGTCTCAATCAGAAAAACAGGAGAAAAAGATAAATTACAATGAAAATGGCTTTAGGATGCTTTTATTGCTGGCCCTCATCTTGCAGGAACCAATGAATGGAGTGCCAGATGACCAGTAAATAAGGTGCATGTGTCTACAATCAGCACCTGCAGAGCATCAGCAGAGAGAGAAAACAGGGAAATTGCAAAAGCAACAGTACACACACACAAAAAAATACACAGCAATGACTGTAAGCATGCACAAGCGAAAACCAATACGCCCTTGAGCGTAACAGTTTTTAATGAGATGAGGGTGATGACATATCTGTAATGACAGAATTTTCATTTTCGGGTGAACAAACCCTTTAACTGATCCAGCATCGTCGTATTAGAGAGATTTAGTGTTTAAAACAGACTCAACTGACTGAACTTAACTGAACTGAACTAATTGTCATAATCACACCCCCCGTGACTCTTTCACAGCAGCATTGTGTACGTTGAGTGCTCTGACACATTATAAATGTACTTCTGCCATTTGCAAGAGTCACGTTGCGTTGACGGTTCCAACTGGGCGGGAGGCGAGAGGAAGAGGGAGGTCGCACATGTGAAGATGTGAGTGTTGCCAGCTTCCTGTGGCCTGTATTTTATAGATACACGTTTTCAAAACACAACAGCTTCAGGAAGTGAACCTGTAGAGACAAGAAGCTGCTCTGGGCCAACTGAGGTGAAAATGTGATGATCAATGTGCTTCAGAGGCTGAGAAAACAACAGGCACAGACAGCATTTTGATTAATACTGCTACAGGTGTTTTAACCCTCATGTGTTCGACAGGATTGACTGTGCTTCAAATTATTTAAAAAATGTCCTCTGAACTCATCAAAACTGAGTGTGCAAATGAACCTTAACGCTACTGTTGTTCACAAATGAAGCTTTCAGAAATGGGACTGTTATCCATTATAGCAATGTTTTTGAGGAATGAATGTAGCCTATGTATGTATGTATGTATGTATGTATGTGTAACCTTTGGCTAAAAGTATTAAGGAAACCCGACTACGCCACCTAGATTATTTCATCATCCAGGAAAATAAAGTAAAAATACCCAAAAATGATTAAACCAAATGTGGTTACAATAACATGAAGGAACCTGCTGGTTCGAATTGAATTAAAAGGTAGAGATGTGACTTCCAAGCAATATAAATTTATAAAAAATCATATTCCACTAAAAGCTAAAAGACAGTTTACCAATTAAATACCCACAGTCAATACAACACTATAATTTATCCAATATGAAGTACAAATCACACATCAAATCAGTGCATGAACATTCTTAAAGGGACTATAAGTAACTTTTTAGGTAATTTATAATCTAAAATCAATATTTTTATTCATAAATATGACCCCAATGGTGTACAAATACCTCTGCTAATTATCTGATTTATCCTCGTAAACGAAGAATTTATTATATTTATATACATGGGACGGGAAGTCCACGGAGGCTTCCATGTAGTTCCGCCATCTTGAAAAACTATAATAGCAGAGAGGGACAAAAAGTACGCCAACGAGTTTCCACAACGTGTTTTCGTTCAGAGCCAGCAGTAACTGACAGCAGCAGAAACAGAGGAGCAGAGCAGTGAGAAGTGCTTGTCACTTTTATTTGTAATGGCGGACCATACCTATGCCAAGCCACTGGATAAGAAATGCTCTTCGCCAAAACAGACCAAAAATGATCGTAAAAGGAAACGTGACCGGATGATACAAAAAACACGTCTCTTGTAGCTGCCGGGCATCTTTGTCATTTTGTATTGACTCTTGCTCTCCTCCTGTTCCTCGTCGTCCACCTCCTTGCCTAGATCCCACTGATTCACTGCCTCTCTGTCCTCTTCCTCTACCTCTACTTCTTCCACTCCCCACTGTTGAATCATCTGATGATGATATCTAACAATGCACGTACTTCAAAAAAATATAACAAGTAAACAAGGCATAACTACTAATTACAATAGTTCATGTTTTTGACACTCATTAGTTCATACTGTAACATTTGTTTGTTCGTTGTCAATTTGAAGTTTGTTTGAAATAACAAACCTGTTCACCCGAAGGAAAACTCGACGAAGTGCTATTAGAAGACATCCTGTCATAGCTTTTTGGTACATAACGGCTACCGTAGATACAACACGCATTTGAAAACGCGAGGCGCTGGAGAGCACAATTCGTTTGAATGCAAAATACAATTTCACCACTAGATGGGAGTAATTCTTACTTAATGTCCCTTTAAAGCAAGTGACAACCAAAAAAATGACTACTGTCACATATATCAAAACAACACAACATAAAATCCAGGCCTGGCCTCTCTCGCTCTTCACTTTCATCGCTCCTCCTTTATGCTTCCGCTCCTCAGTGAGAGATACGAGACCGGTGCGTCGCGCAGGTGTCGCTCATCAGTAATCACGCCACCGGCCTCATCCTGCTCGCCAAAACCGGCAAAAAGACTTAACATAGCAAAAAGAAACCAAACAAAAATATAAAAAAAGAGAAAAATAAACACAACAGTCTAACTTCAAAAGAAATTTAAATCACAATTAATATTATTTAAAATCTTTCCAACCGCTTTACCAGTGAACCAGAATGCAGATCTATTGGTTTAATTTATAAACACAAAGGACAAAAATGTCAAACACTTCTCATCACAGATATATCAAACGAATCCACAGGACAAAATCGTCCTAAAACACTCAGTAAATCAGTGGTTAAAAACACAAGTACACTGCCGTCTGAAACATCCAGTCCTGAGAACAAGACTGTGAAACAGCAGCTACCGCTCTCAGGCCACACCTAAAATACAAATGAGGTCAGAGCAAGATTAAAGTTAATTGATTCCATCAAGATTACAAAAAAAATAAAAATAATTCTTACCTCCCAGATAAAATTTTTACTCTACACTAGGCTTAATGCCAACTGTGCTCGCCACCTCTAACACACACCCCTAATAACATGTACATTATTAGATTGTGAATCTCATTAGAAAGAACAATAGTTCAGGTGACTCACCAGGGAAAAGCGTCAGGAAATAGAAGCCGTTAGACCTTTTCTGCCCACAGAACATGAACACACGTAGAAGGAGAATGACACCACCACACTTAGAAATGCTTTTGTAAAGCCACTAGATCCTAAAACGCCTCAGTGATTTCACCACACAGGTGAACAAATTCTAATTCAAGAGTCAGAACAAATATTAGAGACACTCAACCTGTTGTCACAATCTCAGTCACCAGAAACGTAATCTCAGGACACTATACTCCCCATAATCCTGCAATCCCTAAATCACCCACACCTGCTGTCATTCACCTTCATCAGTTCCCCTCCATTTAAGCCTGGTACACACATTCATCAGTGTCTGGTCTTGTCATTCTACACTGAACCTGTACCTGACTACTTACCTGTGCATCGAACTGACCTGTCCTTCGTCTTCTTCAGTCTTCTGTGTGTCATCGTCTGCCAGTCTTCAGCCCACCAGCCATTTCTCTTTACTACCTGCAACAAGAAAAGTCTTATCATTCACATACCATGTATCACTCACGATAGACAATCCAGAGACTCACCTGCTAACTTCAAGTGTCTTATTCAAAAAACTCTGTTCAGACATTACCTTGTGTTTCCTCTTGTGTTCTATGACACCTGTCACGTACGTATGTAATCAGTCAGAAAATAAATGTGAAAATGTTGCATTATTATTATTATCGTGGGGTCTCTGCAACAGAGAATTGCACATTTTTCCATTGCATTGATTAATACCATTCCATTGGACATTTATTGCATGTTAGATCTTGCTAATAATCAACTCACGCAAGATTAACAGTGCTCAAATAGTATCAGCATGTTATTCTAATGTTTGATATGTATATTTAGATATTAAAAAAAGGGCTTTGGGGTCTTGTGTTTCCTGTTTGATGCAGATATTTCTGTCAATTTACAAAAACTGCTGACTTTTTATCGTTCATCAATTCTAGACACCTGAGAAATTCAGATATAATCTGAACGTTGTGACCACACACGACAGTTGACAGAGTGTTTCGGCTCACAGCACCGCTGTCTATTTTTCACCAAATAATGTGATGTATGCGTCTGTGATAATGAATCAATCCCGTGGCACAGCATTGCAGCAGAGAGAAAGGAACAAGATGAGGGCCCATTCGTCCCCCATTATCATCAAACTTACATCACGCCGTAATTGATTTTCATCTTCCCTTTGATCTGGAGAATTGCCCTGCAAAAATTGTCAATGCTGAGAAACATTAGACACACACACACACACACACACACGCACGCACGCACGCACGCACACACACACACACACACACACACACACACACACACACACACACACACACCACTTGTCTCTGATTGTGATTTTCAGTCTATTTTATTGTCAAATTGTCAACAGATTGATCAATACAAACATTGCTGATAGACTAGACAGTTACACAGAAATGTGACAGTGATGAGGACCCTTAGAGCTGATGTGTATAATGTTATGTTAAAATACTTATCCAAAATTATTAATATTAAAAAGGCTTAATGAGAGACAACGGTCACACTTTACAATAACTGCATGCTATGAATCAATTCAGCATTAGTAAATAGTTAATTCATTATTTATAAAGCATTGTCCCTATATTAATAGACATTATTAAGCAGTTTATAAATACAGCTATAAATGCTTTATTCTTGATTTATAATCTATAATGTTTTTAATAATTGTATTTTCATACTTTATAAATGAAAAAAAAATTTAATTTCTAAATTATTACAAACCAATTAAGGAGTTGAGTTGTCAGTGGTTCATAAGATCATTTAGAATGTGTAAGTAAATGATTAATAAACTATTTAAATGTACATTTATACATCTTAGTAATAGTAATATATTAATATAGGTCTATATAATATTACTATATAGTTACTCTGTGTGTTAATAAATGCTTTATTAACACGTTTTCTTACTGTAATTCATGATTAATTCAGGTAGTTATAAAACATGTATTTGTCGTCAGTTAACTATTTTTGTGAGCTCATCTAAAGTGAGGATGCCGTAAAGCTTTTATAAAGGATATTTAAAGGCTCAGTTATCTTCTAAACAGAAAAAGAAAACAAACACAACACAACACAGATCTTTAATCTGATCTCACAGAGCCTGACACAGACCAAGGATTCCCAAACAAGTACCCTTCTCTTCCACTTAGACTGCAGTCACACCTTTTCCTTTAAGGAAAAATATTTGCCCCCTTAATTGATTTTCCATGAGGTTTTACCTTTATAAATAACTTTATAAAGATGATCAACAGCAACATAATCATCCACGTCATCTTTTGGCGCTCGGGTTGAATTAGTTTACAACAAAGAATGGCTGCCGCTGGAGAATTTAGATGTGTAGATTCCACCATGTTATAGAAGATCTAGACAGCGCATTCATTTTAAAAGATTAACAGATAACCGCGATCAAGGCATTTGTCGATCGGAAAGATGTTTTTGCCGTCCTTCCTACGGGATTCGGTCTATCCAATTGAGTGCAGAGGCATTTTTTTTCTGGTTCGGTTGAAACATGCACCATAATCACAGCCCAACGGAGCAGTATCAGACTCATATTCTGACTAGAATCTGAATATGACGACGTCAGCCTAAAAATGTTCAATAGAGAAATACGAAATCATGGTTAAAAAAAACAACAACAAAAAAAAGACAATGAAGAGATACTTTTAAATATGAAACTAAAATCGTCTGTACATGGCGTTAAGTTACTGTATTAACGAGTGAACCATCGAGTCAAAATTAATTAATTCAGTAACTAATTAAGTGGCAGTATTTTCCAATGGGTCATTGAATCATTGAGGATACATTCAAAGCCGCAGATTCGTTCTAAGCCGGTGAGGCTTACCCGCTCGATGCCGTGAGTTTTGAACTCCAGTCGGATACTGCGAGTGCCTTCCTGGCTGAGCAACTACGTTTTCTCTTTCTCCATCGGGCGAGGCTTATCCGTGAAAGCCTTATCCGTCTGATGCCATGAGTATTGAACTCTCGTTGGATGCCGCGAGAGCCCTCCCGGTTGAGCGACAATGCCTTTCTCCATCCGGCAAGGCTTACCTGTCCGACACCGTGAGTATCGAACTCCTGTCGAATGCTGCGAGAGCCTCTCAGTTGAGAAATCTTGCCTTTCTCCATCTGACTGCCGGTGAGACTTACCCATCTGATGCCATGAGTATTGAGTACTGTAAGGTGAGTACTATTGCTTTTAGTCTGGTGGCTGTCATTTGCTCTTAGGCTATTTGGGGGTACACTCTGGGTTCGTGCAAAATTTCAAGCTATGAACCCTCCCCTCGGAGAGCATGCCAAGTACGCATAACCTTAACTTAATGTTTTATTAACAAAGTTCAGGAGGAGCGCGTTCAGATAATTAACCTAAATTAACACAGGAGGAGCACATTGAGTAAATCAACTCAATTACCGAGATAAGAGGTATATTTAGAGCACACTTACCATGACAGTTTTCCAGCATCCCTTCACCACCCCATCTTCTCACTTCTAACTATTCCTATCCCAACCTGGATACGGCCTGGGTCCGGCAGGCTGCGGGAAAACCTCGGGATAAACAACGTCACTAAAATTAGCGTAGATGCAATTCTTCTTATGATGTAACGAGTACATCAGGATTTAAGGGAAGTGTTCCCAGTTCTGGCTGACCTAATCTATGTAGCCTAACATTGAATTATAGAAGTCGATAATGTATTATGTGAATGATATGTCAAAGAGATTTGTTTTTAATCTAGCTTTGAACTGACAAATGTTCAATGTGTTCAATGAAATGTTCAATGAGTGTTTCTGCTTCCCAGACAAATGTAAGGAAGATTGTTCCAAAGTTTTGGTGCTAAATAGGAAAAGGATCTACCACCAGCAGTCGATTTTGATATTCTAGGTATTATTAACTGGCTGGAATTTTGAGATCGCAATAGACGTGAAGGACTATAGTGCGTTAAAAGAATGTTGTGGTCAATGGTGTCAAATGCAGCACTAAGATTGAGTAACACTGATAGAGAGATACAACCACGATCGGATGATAAGAGCAAATCATTTGTAACTCTAATGAGAGCTGTCTCAGTGTTATGGTAAGGTCTAAATCGTAACTGAAAATCCTTGCAGATATCATTTCTTTCAAGAAAGGAACACAGTTGTGAGGATACTGCTTTTTCTAATATCTTTGACAGAAAAGGCAGATTTGAGATCAGCCTGTAATTGACTAATTCTGTAGGATCAAGTTGCGTTTTTTTAACAAGCGGTTTAATCATAGCCAGCTTAAAGGTTTTTTGTACGTATCCTAGAGACAAAGACGAATTGATGATATTTAGAAGAGGATCTGGAAGCATCTCTTTCAGTAGCTTAGTCGGTATAGGGTCTAACATGCAAAGTTGTCGATTTAGATGAATTAAGTAATTTGTAAAATTCGTCCTCTCCTAAAGCAACAAATGAATCAAATTTTTCCTCAGGGAGACTACAATAAACTCCCTGATGCGATGCTGTAGTAGACGGTTGCATAGTTATAATTTTCTCCCTGATATTATTGATCTTATAAGTGAAGAAGTTCATAAAGTCATTACTGCTGTGTTGCTTGGAAACTTCTGTGCTTGAAGCTTTCTTTTTCGTTAGTTTAGCCACTGTTTCAAATAAATAACTAGGATTATGTTTATTTTCTTCTAATAAGGTTGAAAAATAAGCAGATCTAGCAGCTTTTAAAGCCTCTCTGTAAGCAATCGAGCTCTCCTTCCACTAGTTTAGTTTTCTTCCAGTTGCGCTCCATTTTTCTGGCTGCTCTCTTAAGGGCCTGAGTGTGCTCGTTGTACCACGGCGTTGGACTATTTTCTTTAATCTTCTTTAAGCGCAACGGAGCAACTGTGTCTAAAGTGCTGGAAAAGAGAGAGTTAAAAGTTTCTGTTGCAATATCAAGTTCTTCTAAGCTATCCGGGATGCTGAGATGATATAACAGATTAGGAAACTTATTGATAAAGCAATCTTTAGTGGCAGAAGTTATAGGTCTAACATATTTATAACACGGAGTCGGCTTTGCAGCCTTGGCTAAATGTAATTTACATGAGACTAGATAATGGTCTGAGATGTCATCACTCTGCTGTAGAATTTCAACGGCATCAACATCTATTCCATGTGATAATATTAGATCTAGAGTATGATTACGACAATGAGTAGGTCCTGACACGTGTTGTCTAACTCCAATTGAGTTTACAATGTCTTTAAAAGCCAATCCCAATGCATCTTTTTCATTATCTATGTGTATATTAAAATCACCAACAATCTGAAATCATATCATTAACTATGAGCGATTTTGAAGTAAGGGATCCAATATTCAGCAACCCAAGCTTTATCATTTGCTCATTTGTATTATATCTGTTTTTTATTTGTTGAATATCAGTTAAATTTTTAACCTTAGATGGGTTTGGACGTTTTTTGGATTTCCAAATTCGGGGAACAGACACAGTCTCTATATGATGATATCTAGGTGAAAGAGGCTCTATGTGATGGGATTAATCTGACCTTGGTGACGCGAGGCCGCTAGCAGACGGTCGGTTTAGCCAGTCTGTCTGCTCCCTGACCTGGGCCCTAGATTGTCATGTTCTGGGGAGAGAGATGAACTTATCAGTTAAATATCTCATAGAATTCTGTTGTGCATGTATCTGTGTTATATAGGGTACAACAGGGCTAAAGGTACACCTTAAGAAAAATGTGCTTTTCACTACTCCTGTATGATTTCAGGGGAAAAAAATGTTTTTATTGAACAATGATGGAGCAACAGATGTTTATGAAAATAAATCATAAAAGTGGTTTGTTTTATTTTGAAATCTTACAAATACGTGTTCAAAATAATCACTTTAGCAAAGTTTGTGTTTATTTTCTGTTTATTTTGACATAAAACAATTCATTTTTGTTTACTTTACTTTATACTGTATTGTCCCATTCCTGGGAAATTTGTCTTGGACAACATGACACGGCCAGTACACAACTTCGATCACACACAACACAGTACACAATAATTAGAATATAACAACATTCCAATAATAAAAACTAGTAGCATCCTACATCAATTTTGAAAATCTCTATTTAGAATGTTGACCGCAGTTGGCACAAAAGAGTTTTTATAACTTACACATCAAGACCCTGAATTCTCCCTGATGGTAACAAATTAAAATTAATATGTAAAATGTGTGAAGAACAAAATGTGTAGGCTATCATCAGAGACAATTATTTTAGCTTGCTTTAAACTAGATGCCTCGTACAGCTCTTGTATGTTAAGTTTTTCCTCCCACCCTATAATTTTTTGAGCAGTATGCACCAGTCGTGCTAGTTTTAATTTTTATTGAACAGTCAGATTTCCATACCATGCAGTGATACCATATCTTATTAAGCTCTCAAAAACAGCCTGATAAGACAGAAACAAGATCCTTTGGTTTACTCCAAACACTTTTAACCTTCGCAGGAAATATAGCCTCTGCTGCAATCTAGAACAAAGAGTGTTGATGTGAGAATACCATCATAATGAATTGTCCATATAAACTCCTAAGGATTTATATGAAGAAACCTGCTCAATAATATTATGTACTATTACAGGGCTATGGTCCCCCACAGATCTAGAATCAAAAATCATTTCAACAGTCTTCATTTCATTTAAAACCAAGGAATTAGTGTCACACCAGCAAACTCATTCTAAAAACATTGACAGAGATCCCATAATAATGTAATATAGCTTTACAATGGTAACAATAAATATTATATTTTATTATATGATATGATTAAAATTATAATATGATTGATACAAAATTATTAATATTACTGTATATTATAGTAAGATTTCATATTTTTAAATATAATTTTTTTTATAAATATGGTGATTATCTGTAAGGTGGACACTCAAGTTAGTATATGATATTTACCATCTGAATCTAACCATGGCATGGAAAAGACAGCCAGCGATTTATTGTCATGTTAATTATTGTGCATTTGTCGCCGGTGCAGGCTGGGGCGGACTCGTATGAACAACCACAGGTACGCAACGGAATGTACCAGACAGAGGCAAATGTAATTTTCAAGGAATAACAATCTTTATTAAGCACTGTATTTATGGAAGTAAAGAAAAGGATGATAACGGTCGCTGGACCTTCTCCCCAGAACAGCTGGGCAGATCGAGGGCTCCTTCCCCGGGATATTACACACTCCACGGCCCCGACGGTAGAGAGTCAGGTAAGCACTCCTTTTCCAGCGATAGCTGCACACTTCAGGGCTCAGAAGGTAAGTAACCAGGTAAGCACTCCTTTTCCAGCGATAGCTGCACACTTCGGGGCTCAGAAGGTAAGTAGACAGGTAACGATTCTTTACGATACAAAATATTTCCGTCAGTGCGCAGTAATGAGACAGTGGTTTAAAAGCTTACTTCAACAGTGATGCTGCACACTTCCAGACTCAGACAGTAAGGAGAACAAGTAAGAATCTTCACAGCACAAAGTACTTTCTTCGGTTCACGATAGTGAGACAGTGGTTTAAAAGCTTACGTCACCAGTGATGCTGCACACTTCCATACTCAAGACAGTAAGTAGAACAGGTAAGGATTCTTCACAGTGCAAAGTACTTTCGTCGGATCACAGTAGTGAGACGGTGGTTTAAAAGCTTACTTCACCAGTGATGCTGCACACTTCCAGGCTCAGACAGTAAGGAGAACAGGTAAGGATCTTCACAATACAAAGTATATTCTTCGGTTCACTATAGTGAGACAGTGGTTTAAAAGCTTACTTCATCGGTGATGCTGCATACTTCCAGACTCAGACAGTAAGGAGAACAGGTAAGGATCTTCACAATACAAAGTATTTTCTTCGGGTCACGGTAGTGAAACAGTTATTTAAAAGCTTACTTCACCAGTGATGCTGCACACTTCCAGACTCAGACAGTAAGTGGAACAGGTAAGGATTCTTCACAATACAAAGTACTTTTGTCGGTTCACAGTAGTGAGACAGTGGTTTAAAAGCTTACTTCACCAGTGATGCTGCACACTTCCAGGCTCAGACAGTAAGGGGAACAGGTAAGGATCTTCACAATACAAAGTATTTTCTTCGGTTCACGATAGTGAGAAAGTGGTTTAAAAGCTTACTTCATCGGTGATGCTGCATACTTCCAGACTCAGACAGTAAGGAGAACAGGTAATGATCTTCACAATACAAAGTATTTTCTTCGGGTCACGGTAGTGAAACAGTGATTTAAAAGCTTACTTCACCAGTGATGCTGCATACTTCCAGGCTCAGACAGTAAGGAGAACAGGTAAGGATCTTCACAATACAGGCTGCTTTTCAGCTCAGCTGTATAACTCTAGGCTTCTGATGGAGAACGGATATAGCAACAACTTACCACAAATGTGCAAGCATGGGTTGGGGCCACTTCTCAGCAAAAGCACACCACACTCGTGTTCACTTCAATTCCACAGCCATAAATCAATGTGTAACCATAAAGCAATAGTACTGCAATTCACTCACACGGTAGGGCTGTTCAGAGGCCTCACTCCATTTGTTACATTCACATGGGAGATATTAAATATTCAGTTCCTCCTCAACCCACTCTGAAACACATAGCCAACAATCAGTTCCACACTCATTGCATCCTCTTCAAACTGTTTAAATGTTCGCAAGATGAAATCAATTCACTTATCTTTCTCTCTCTCCTCTCAGTGCAGATTCGATCGATAACTCAACCCACTCGATGACGATCCAGCAGCTTCAATGGGCGGCTTCCACACCCAGACAGTTTCCCAGAATAAGCTTGCGACCACCACTGCTCCGAGAACCCAGAACCACAGAACAGCACGAGACCAACAACGGACCTGCGACCACAAACCACAACCCACAGATACTCTTCCAATAGCCCTTTTATCTATGGCTTATGAAGCAAACAGCCAGTGTAAACGCTGCTCCTCTCTCTCTCTCGCACCTGTAGAGCATTAACAATAATCAGGCCGGGCAATAATTCCGCCACACCCGGAACCGGAGTGGGATGTGTCGCACACAAATCGTTCCTTCGGGAAACTCGGGTTCATCGAGGGAGTTCCGCTTGCTAAGCGCTTTTGTCACCCGTGACATCCCCCCTGCCAATCGGTTCTAGTCTCTAGAACTGGTGTTCCTCAATTCCATTCGCCAGACCTCTCAGGTGGCTGTCCTCGGGTGTCCCGCTGAGATCGTCGGGGTGTCAAGGGCGGAGCCACTCTGGCTTCAACTTCGGGGTCCCTTGGGACCACAGCCCACCCTTCCATGGGTACCTCTGGGGCGGGTGGCACACTTGGGGCCTCGGCAGCTAGCTGCGGATAGTTCGGACAGGGACGGAGCAAGTTTCCTGTCGTATAGTCGCTTGTTTTTAGCTGCTGCTGTGCTCAGATGTTCTGAGACGCATCGATACGCATCCAGGAGTTGGCCGTGATGCCTGTTTACCGAGTCGGTGGTACTGTACTCCCTCTCTCCAGTCTTGGTTCCTAAGAGCAGATCTACTGGTAAGCGTAGGTGGCGCCCAAACATAAGGTAAGATGGAGCATACCCGGTTACACTGTGCACACTATTGTTTAGGCCTGCAACAGCGAGGGAAGGCTCTCGGCCCACTGGCCCTGTTGCTCGCTCTCCAAGGTCCCTAACAGCCCCAACAGGGTCTGGTTAGACCTTTCACACCCTCCATTGCCCTGAGGGTGGTACGACGTTGTATGGGTTTTACGACATCCGTAGAGGTGACTCAGCTCTTGGATAACTCGAGATTTGAAATTTGCACCCTGGTCCGAGTGTAAGGTCTCTGTGCAGCCGAAGGGTTGTATCACGGCCTTCCAAAGGGTGATAATCAACCACAGGTTGTATCAAGGGTGGTTGTACCAAGCGGTGGTAGCTGCCGTCTGGTCTAAGGTGGGGACGGCCCAGGCATACTTGGTAAAGAGGTCCGTCATCACTAAGATGTTTTGGAATCTGTCCATTGGTCGACCTAGAGTCAAAACGTCAATGCCCACGATGTGTAAGGGCGCCTTAGGACGCAGGGGGACCAGTGGGGCTCGAACTTCCTTCCTCTGCTTGAACAGCATACACCGTGGGTAGCCCTGAACGAACTCCTCTACACTCTTTTCCATTCCGAACCAATGGAAATGTCTCCTCAATAATGACAGCGTCCTCTCTTGGCCCTGTTGGCCAACATGACTGTGGTATGCTGTCAATAGTTCCGCAACCTGACCCTCCGGTGCCTCCACCATATATACGGTCTCTTGAGTCCTGGGGGCTTGTACCACCCGGCAGATTACCCCTTCTCTCAATTGCAGCCTCTTCCACTGCTTTAGGAGTCGTTGTACTCCCACTGCTTGAGCTCGCCTTTCCTCGGCCCTCGGCAGGCGTCCCCGTCGGAGATAAGACTAAACTTGACCTAGGTCTGTATCCTCTTGTTGCAGCCTACTCCACCATTCAGGGTCCCACCCCCAACTAGATGGAACATCCCTCAGGGTCCTGGGAGCCTCTACTGATGCCACCAGCAACTCATCTTCCGAGCCAGAGCTAAGGAGAGGCAGTTGATCGTCCCTCGGGATGGCTGGAAGTCTGGACAAGGCGTCGCCGTTTATGTGTTCCCTACCAGGTCGGTATTTGAGCTGGTAGTCGTAATGTACCAAGGGATTATTGTCCGTGATCACAGTTATCTTGGCTCCCCACAAATAATCCCTGAACTTTTCCGCCATGGCCCACTTCATCGCTAGGAGTTCTATCTTAAAGGAACTATAATTGGCTGCATTCCGCTCTGCGAGGTGTAAGCTTCGACTTGCGTATGCAATCACCCTCTCTACTCCTTGTTGTTCTTGGGCCAACACGGCTCCCAAGCCTGCGTTGCTGGCATCCGTGTACAAATGGAATGGCTGGGTGAAGTCTGCGTAGGCTAAGATGGGAGCCCTCAACAGCTCCTGTTTGAGGTTCTGGAAAGCAGTCTCGCAGGCCGAGTCCCAATGTATCGATGGAGATTTCCTTTCCCGGGCATGCCCAGTGCCCGCAAGGAGTTGATTAAGGAGTTTTGCGAGTCCTGAGACTCCCTTGATAAATCGTCGATAGTACCCGACGAAACCCAGAAACGACCGCACCTGTCTCACGGTCCGGGGTGGTTCCCATCCTTGTACCGCTACCACTTTCTCCGGAACGGGGGAAATGCCGGCAGCGCCAACCCGATGTCCCAGGAACTGCACTTCTTTCCGCAGCAACTGGCATTTTCCCGGCCTGAGCTTCAGCCCACACATTTCCATAGCCCGGAATACTCCCTCCAGATGCTGCAGATGGGCGTGAAAGTCGGGAGAAAAGACAATTACATCATCCAGGTAAACTAATGTTGAATCGACCAGTTGTCCCCCTAAACAGCGTTGCATCAAGCGTTGGAAGGTTGCTGGGGCGTTGCACAACCCGAATGGCATACGGTCCCATTCAAATAGCCCAAACGGGGTGGTGAAAGCGGTCTTCTCTCTGTCCCGGTTGTCCACTTGTACCTGCCAGTACCCACTCGCCAGGTCCAAGGTTGAGTACCATGCTGCCTGGGTAAGACTAGTAAGCGAGTCCTCAATCCGCGGCAACGGGAATGCATCTTTCTTCGTGATGTGGTTCAGCTTGCGATAGTCAACACAGAATCTCCAAGCTCCTGTCTTCTTCTGGACCAGGACAATTGGTGCTGCCTACGGACTACTACTCTCTCGGACTACTCCTCCTTCCAGCATTCCTTTCAATAGGGTACGGACTTAGAGAGTGTGTGGTATCGGACGGTACCGCTCTCGACTGGGAGTCGCTTCACCAGAGGGGATTTGATGTTTCACTACCCCGGTGCAACCATAGTCTTCCTCATGGACTGAAAAGACATGTTGCCATTTCTTTTCAAAAGCTCCTGGAGCTGCAATACTTGTTCCTCTTCCAGATCCTCACCCTTCAGAGACTCCTCCATCAAATGGGTTGGCATTTCTCCTCTCACCGGGCCCGTTACGGCCTCAACCGGCCGAACCGCAACTTCCACCACCTTGGAGCTCACCTGCTTAAAGCAGACATCTTGATGTTCGTGTATCTGAGCAGGCTGTCCTGAAGATACTCGGACTAGGCGTTGATGTCGTGGAGGAGCAATGGATAGGGGTGGACGTTTCACACCTTGACGGAGGCTCGCCCTCGGCGCATAATTGCTAGTCCATGGGCCACTTCGATGGGCTGACAGTCTTCGTGGGGTTCCACTAACACACAGGTCCCTGCCTCATGGGGTCCTATAGGCACTCGAACCCAAAGAACAGCCTCGCTCTGAGCTGGAATAGATAGAGCGTACCAACAAGTGACTCACCCGATGTCTTCCCTCTCTCCCAACCGGCTGGCGGTACACACTCTTCGGCAATCGGCTAGAATTCGGTCCCAATCCTGTCTCGCTGGCGACAGGGGCATCTGAGCTGGCCGACTCTGAAATAGTTCCTCCCAGCAATCCAGTATAACATTCATCCCCAAGAGCGTTTGATGGGTACCCAAGTAATGGTCTCTGACAATAACAACGCCTTTTTGTCGGACGGGGACTCCTCGGACCGGGAAGTCCACCATGATGTACCCAGTATAGGGGATGTCTAGGCCATTCGCCCCCCGCAAGGTCAATCTGGAAGCTTCCGTTGCTTGGAGCCGATGGTCGGCGAACAATTCTTGGGCCAGACTCTCGGAAAATAAGGTCACTCGTGAACCTGTATCGAAAAGACAATTAATCGTAACCCCATTTGGCTTGAGCTTCTACAGTTGGAACAACGCCCAACCCAGCCATCTCGTGCAGCAGGAACCGAAAAAAGGTCGTGTAAAGGGGCCCCGACCACTTGACCCACAGTGGCCGGTGAGACTAAAAACGCCCTCGAGAGCCCCGACGAAGCCTACACTGACGGCTGATGTGTCCTGGATCTCCACAATTTATACAAATGGGTCTCCCCTGATCGTCCCACTGGAACCGGGGACCCTCAGGTCGAAGCGGCCGGCGCACTATCGATCCACTCCCAACTCGAACTTGACGCAACTCCTCCAACAGGTTCCGAGACAGTTCGGCCATCTGTCCCTTGACATCCTCTAGTAGTTCAATTTTCAGTTTCGACTTCCAATCGCTCGACTCAACAGGCGGAGGTCCACTAGTAACACTCGCTGCCACACAAACCGGGGTACGATTCGTCCCTCCTTGGTCCAGTTCCAATGCCAAGGCTTCTTGTCGTAAAGCCTCGAAGGTCATGGTGGGATCTCGTCGAACCTGGAGCCGTACGGCTTGACGTACCGGGCCTTAACGCAGTCCCAAGACAAATTGGTCTTGTAACAAGACATCTCCTTCGCCAAGAGCATGATCTTGTCGTCCTTTCAGCCGACTGAACTGTTCCCGCAACTTCAGGGAGTATGCCCGGAGGGTCTGCTGCGGTCCCTGCTGGGAGCTGAAGAATTGGGCACGGAGCGTGGCCACTGGGGTGGAATATCCATACAAGCTGAACAGGAACTCAAAGATTACCTTGGCAGTAGCCCGGACAGCTTCTGGTGCAGTGAGGACTTCTCTCTTCGCTTCTCCCTCCAACGATCCCAACACAAACTGTACTCGCTGGGGTGCACTCAATCCTTTCAATCCGGCCAGATATTCCGTCTGTGCCTTCCACTCATGTAAACTCAACTCTGAATCTGGCCCTCCATAACACAGTGCCCTTGGTGCCCCCATGAAGATCGGCATGACTGATGGGCGAGCTGCAGGTACCTCTTCATCCACCATCGCACACCTGTGGCCGCTACAACTCACGGAGGTAAACCCTGCCGACTAAGCCACTTTGTGTCACCGGTGCAGGCCAGGGCGGACTCGTATGAACAACCGCCCCTGACTCCAGACATCACCGTGAGGAGCCGACACCACAGGTACGCAACGGAATGTACCACACAGAGGCAAAGGTAAATTCCAAGGAATAACAATCTTTATTAAGGACTGTATTTATGGAAGTAAAGAAAAGGATGATAACGGTCACTGGGCCTTCTCCCCAGAACAGCTGGGCAGATCGAGGGCTCCTTCCCCGGGATGTTACAAACAGTGATTTAAAAGCTTACTTAACCAGTGATGCTGCACACTTCCAGACTCAGACAGTAAGTGGAACAGGTAAAGATTATTCACAGTACAAAGTACTTTCGTCGGTTCACAGTAGTGAAACAGTGATTTAAAAGCTTACTTAACCAGTGATGCTGCACACTTCCAGACTCAGACAGTAAGGAGAACAGGTAAGGATCTTCACAATACAAAGTATTTTCTTCGGGTCACGATAGTGAAACAGTGATTTAAAAGCTTACTTCACCAGTGATGCTGCACACTTCCAGACTCAGACAGTAAGTGGAACAGGTAAAGATTATTCACAGTACAAAGTACTTTCGTCGGTTCACAGTAGTGAAACAGTGATTTAAAAGCTTACTTAACCAGTGATGCTGCACACTTCCAGACTCAGACAGTAAGTGGAACAGGTAAGGATTCTTCACAGTACAAAGTACTTTCGTCGGTTCACAGTAGTGAGACAGTGGTTTAAAAGCTTACTTAACCAGTGATGCTGCACACTTCCAGACTCAGACAGTAAGGAGAACAGGTAAGGATCTTCACAATACAAAGTATTTTCTTCGGGTCACGATAGTGAAACAGTGATTTAAAAGCTTACTTCACCAGTGATGCTGCACACTTCCAGACTCAGACAGTAAGTGGAACAGGTAAGGATTCTTCACAGTACAAAATACTTTCGTCGGTTCACAGTACTGAGACGGTGGTTTAAAAGCTTACTTCACCAGTGATGCTGCACACTTCCAGGCTCAGACAGTAAGGAGAACAGGTAAGGATCTTCACAATACAGGCTGCTTTTCAGCTCAGCTGTATCACTCTAGGCTTCTGATGGAGAACAGATATAGTAACAACTTTCCACAAACGTGCAAGCATGGGTTGGGGCCACTTCTCAGCAAAAGCACACCACACTCGTGTTCACTTCAATTCCACAGCCATAATTCAATGTGTAACCATAAAGCAATAGTACTGCAATTCACTCACACAGTAGGGCTGTTCAGAGGCCTCACTCCATTTGTTACATTCACATGGGAGATATTAAATCTTCAGTTCCTACTCAACCCACTCTGAAACACATAGCTTCTCCAACAATCAGTTCCACACTCACTGCATCCTCTTCAAACTGTTTAAATGTTCGCAAGATGAAATCAATTCACTTATCTTTCTCTCTCTCCTCTCAGTGCAGATTCAATCGATAACTCAGTCCAGCAGATTTCCCACAGACGATCACTCAAACAGCCCGTGTAAACGCCGCTTCTCTCTCTCTCTCTCTCGCACCTGTAGAGCATTAGCACTAATCAGGCCGGGCAATAATTCCGCCACACCCGGAACCGGAGTGGGATGTGTCGCACACAAATCGTTCCCTCGGCAAACTCGGGTTCATCAAGGGAGTTCCGCTCGCTAAGCGTTTTTGTCACCCGTGACACATTTAGCCCCAATAGCAGGGGCACTTCTTACCCCAAATACTCTACTTTTACATATTCTTATGTTATTGAAAAACTGTTGCTTTAATTAAAACATTTGTCTCAAAATAGTCAAGAATTGTATCGATTCTCATTTGCTACATACATTTACAAAAAAAACTATAAAAAACAACAACATTAAATATTAATCAAAGTATCGCAAAATAGTGATCACGTCAAGGGGTGCTTCTAAATACTCAAATTGACGATTCCTCGATACCTTACACCTACTATACGTCCTCAAACCTGTGACCCGGAAACTGATGGAACTCAGCTATCTTGAAGGACATCTCAAATCTCTAATTGCACCGCAAAGTGAGGAATGAGGAGCGAGGGAAGGAGGTGAGGAATGGGGAGCCAGGATTGAGGAGCGAGGTAAGGAGGTAAGGAATGGGGAGCGAGGAATGAGGAGCGACGGAAGGAAAGGAGGATGCACATATATGAAATGCAGAAATCAGCCAAGTTTTCATATGCATAGTCAAACGTGGTTGTTAAGAAATGTGCTGAGGAAAATTTTTGTGTCAGCTAGTGGTTTAAATGAAAATAAAGTCAAATGTGCCTTTTACCCCGGTCTGTACCCAGTCTTTAGCCACTGTACCCAGAGTGGTTTTGATATAACAGCGACATCTCCTCTTATTTGACGACATGTTTACTGGTGCAAGGGCGGTATAACCTCATAAGAGCGAATAACAATCATGGACAAAATCAAATCCCACCCTACTTTTTTTTTTTTTTTTTTTTTTTAGAAGCGGTTTTACATGGATATACATCACACTTGGATATACGTCACAATATGGAAGAACTATCACAACTTACATTTCATGCCAAAAACCAAACCCTGCTTATTCACAGGATTGATGCACCCAACATAGAACTGCCACGGATCTCCCAGGCTCTCACCTCAACCAATCACAGCGAACTCCTCCACCAGAGTACTAACCACCTGCACCTCATCTGCACCCTCATCATGCCAGCTACTAAAAGCACACACCTCGTCTTAGCTTATTGTCCAGTCTCGTTTCAACGAAGTGGACTACTTACCTATTTTCCAGCATTACCTCCAGTGTTTATCTCCAGTGATCACCTCCAGTGTTTATATTCCAGAGTCTTCCTCTCCCTTGTGTCTCCTGTGTTCTCCAGTCATCAACCTGCATAAGACTGTAACTCACCAACCACGACGAGGTGTGTGTATCCATCCTACCATCCGTCCAGCCATCCACAGTTTCCTGCATATGGGGATATTCAAAATAATTAACCAAGCATTAATACCATTGATCAGCCCTACCAAACGTGGATGTTTTTTCACTAAGAAACAAACATTGTTATGTTATTTGATTGATATTGTGAAGCTGCTTTGATGCAATTTATATTGTGAAAAGCGCTATATAAATACACTTGACTTGACTTGACTTGAATATGTAATACAAGGAAAGTCCTCATAATTAAGCTATTCTCATTCTGCAAAGTCTATTTTAACGTGCATACTCACCCGTATTCTCCAATCTGCTCAGTGCTATTAATAAAGTCATGCTCTGGTTACTTATGTAAACCTTGTTCCCTAATGGACTGTCAAATGGGGTCTCACTTGGGATCCCCAATCACCTCTGAGTTTTAGAAAAACTGCCTGTGGAATTTGCATGCAGCGCCACTCTCCGGTACATACAGGTTTATAAGATAGAGGCACGCATCCACTCATTCAGGTTTTATGCTGAGGAGCTGAGGCTAGAGCATGAGGGTCTTGGTGGTTCAGGGTGGTAGCAGGGGGGACATGACATCTCTGTTCCCTCCATCAGAGAACGAGGGTTAAATCAGTATCCAAGACGTTCCCCTGTCAGTCATTACAACGTTACACTCATAACACAGTTCAGTGGTTCTGGCGAGTTCCAAAAGGACCCCATTTGTCAGTCGACATGACTGACAAATGGGGTCCCTTTGGAACTCGCCAGAACTACTGAACTGTGTTATGAGTTTTGGAAATGCAGATGCTGGAAAGCCATAGCATGCCCTTTTGGCAACTGCTCCCATTTAGTCGTAACCTAACCAGCGCCCCAAGTAAGTCCAGATGATGGTCCTCCATGTCAACAGGATAGACGTGACAGGTCTTACCATGAAGACGGTTGCAGCTGCTGTTCCTGTTTCACGGGAAGAGACCTTTAGTTTGGTTTGGAACGAGGAAGATGTGGAAATACACATATGGACTGACCCGTGGGGCAGTGCAACATAGAGAAAGATCTCTGCGGTAGGTCCAGCCTAGACAGGGATGGAACTACTACAGATGCAGAGACGGAGCAGAGCAGAATCTACCTAGGGTAAAGACACGGGTTAACCGACAAAGTGTTCGAATCCCCCCTTAGAGGGGAATGGTGGTGCAAGCGAGACACCAAGCCAGTCTTCCCTGTACATTACCGGTTTGTACGCAAGCGCACAGGAAGAAACTGATTCATCCCGGAGATAGTAGAATCTCACAAATGTATTATGTGTATATAACGTGTATATATGTGTATATTTATGTTATACAGTATAATCTCACAAATGTGTCAGAGCTTCTAAAGCTCTGAGTGCGGTCCACGTAAACACGCAGGGCATGAACGGGACACAGTAACACAAAGGCTGGGCCTGGCTCCTCCAGGGGAAGCGCTTGCAAGTTCACCACCTGGTCCCAAAAAGGACTGGTGGGAACTTTGAACATATATCACACAATCAGGAGCACTGTCTTTAGAGAAAGGATCTTAAGCTCAACTGATTCCAGCGGCTCAAAGGGAGCAATCTGCAGACCAGAAAAGACCACAGAGAGGTCCCAGGAGGGGATGAGGTGCTGCCTGGAGGTATTTAGCCTCCTGGTGCCTCTCGGGAACCTGACAACCTTGTCGTGTTTTCCCAGTGGCTTCCCATCAACTGCAATATGATGTGCCACAATGGCAGCAACATACACCTTCAAGGTGGAGGGGGACAGCTTCCGCTCCAACCCTTCTTGCTGGAAAGAAAGCAAAGAACTGATCAGGCATCTCCAGGGGTCTTACTGATGGGAAAAGCACCACTCAGTGAACAGACTCCACTTCAAAGCCTGGAAGAGGGAACTCTGGCTTGAGTGAAAGTAACACAACGGGTGGTAGGCCACTTAAGCCCTCCACGTACCGTTCAGAGGCTACATGTGGAGGTTCCAGAGGTCTGGATGCATGTGCCATATGGTGCCCCATCCCTGAGATAGAAGGTCCTTCCTCAGCGGGACCCAGCGTATCATGGGCACTGCTCTTTTAAGGTGAAACCCACTGAATGCACCCTCTCCACCAGCGTAGAAAGATCTCCTGTAGCATGTCTTTCATTGCTTGGTGACACTCGGCTCCAAAGCAAAAATATGAATGAGTGGATGTGTGCCACTATGCTATTCATTTTATATACCTATATGTACGGGGGAGTGGCACGGCATACAAATTTCACTCGCCAATTCTATTGGCCGTTTTTCCAAAACTCAGAGGTGATTTGGGCTCCCAAGTGAGACCCCATTTGTCAGTCGACATGACGTTGTAATGACTGACAGATGGGGAACTAGTCTTATTTAATGGTTTTTACTGGTGATTAAAACTGGTTGTAGTACTTGAGTAAATATACAAAATACACAAACAGCAAAAAATACAATCCAGTTTCACTGTGCCAAAATATTTTTCACTTAATAACAGTGTTCAGTGATTTAGCACATAATGGAAGAGCATAAAGTTCACTTGACTGTTTTGAATAACTGCCTAGTTGTTAATGAGTTTTGCTTTTGACAGTTTTGCCCTTTGTAATGACACAAATGCAGCCAACCACAAACCAAATTTTATTTTGGCAACTTAAAAATATTCTTCATGCTTCTCAGAGCTAATTCATTAGCATGCTGGTTCAGCAGCCGTATACATAATTATGTTTTCCACACTGACCCAGGTTATTGTGAAACCCACAAAAGCCAGTGTTTGGTCTTGATAATTGTGGCCTCTAATTATGGTGTGTGCCACTGCAGATCATGCTAATAAACTCTTTGAGGGGAAAAAACCTTTGGTTTGCAATGGCCCATTTAAGACCTCACTCAAGAGCTTATGTTTTAAAACGCATTGTTCCTAATTAAGGGAGATTCTTTAATTTTTCTTGTTTTGCTAAATAAGGGCACCACATCTGGTGGATTTTGTTCTAGCCTTCATGATAAAAGCTGGCTGCTCTCCAAATGACGAGAGTCGGCTTCCACTCTTTCAGATGTATCGGAACCATCTGAGTCAAGATAATCCAAGAGCCCAGCTTATTGGATCCTGTTTTTTTAATTAAAGAAGCATTTCACTTAATTTCCCTGTGCATTTTTATCAAAGCAGCAGAAGGCCTGTGCTTGCAGAGCTATGTACAACCTCCGCACAGCCTTGAGTGTCCCACTTCAGGGGACTATATAACCATATAATTTATAAAATGTACGTATGCACAGGATTGATCTTAGAGTGTGTGTGCCAAAATTCATGCCAACATTCATATTTATAAAAAAACGGTCTTTGAAGTGAAAATGTGCTTAGCAAGGTTCTAAGCAGGAGTATGCACTTTTCCTTGTGGCAGAGAGCTGGAGTAGTGCAGGTATTTAGAAATCGAAGCAATTCTTGCTGCTCTCAAATTTCAAAAAGGATTTGCTTGTTGACTGTTTTCTTTCATGGATGATTCTCTTTTATATGCTATGTTCGTTCTCTAAATCATATGTACACTCATTTAAGAAATGGTCTTTGAACAAGGTAGGATAGTTTCTACACAACATTTTATAAATGAGGCCCAAGGTCCTGAGAGATCCAGAAACCTGAATGGCTCCACTACAGTGCTGTTCATCATGGTTCTGTGTTTGATTCTACTCTTACTGTGCCTCATTTATGAAACAAAGGTATGACAGAAAACTGGGCGTATGGTCATTAGGCGTATGGTCGTCATCAATATGGACGTGAGCGACGTGAGAATGGCAACCATAGTGCTGAGCTCTCCAATTCTGTTGTTTTTTATTGTTTGTTCTGTGTTAGTCATTATTCTTCTATAAGTTTTACCAGAGTCAAACTCCTTAACATTAAGCATCACATACCAGATAATATTTTTCCGGTTTTTGATTATTCAGATGGGTTTTTTTGGACATTCTAGTCAAAGGGGCAGCGGTGCTGTTCAAACACGTGGTCAAGCACAAACAGGTGAACGCGCCAACATGCTGGTTAAGCTTTGCAAATGCGGCTTTCGCACAGCGAACCCAAGTATTCATCTTGCGAATGTCTGATCCCTTCCTAACAGAACGGATGAACTTCTCCTCACCCACATCAACAAGGACTTTTCAAACTCTGCTCTATTGTGCTTCACTAAAACCTGAATGAGTGAAGCTATTCCATACAGCGCACTACATCTGCTGGGCTTCCAGCTGTTCCGAGCAGATCGCATCGTGGAGTTAACGGGGAAAACAAGAGGTGGAGGATTGTGTTTCTACATTAATGAAAATTGGTGTTGAGATGTAGCAACGCCGAAGATGATGTGCTCTCCTAATTTAGAGGCGATCTTCATAAACTGTAAACCTTTCTACTTGCCGCGGGAGTTTTCCTCATTCATTCTCGTGAATGTGTACATCCCTCCAGATGCATGATGCGGTGCTACAACAGCTTGCTAAACAAATAGCTGAAAGGGAACAGAATTACCCAAACTCTCTTTTAAACATTCTTTGATTTTAACAAAGCAAATCTCTCCCGTGAACTGCCAAAATACAGACAGCCCGTTTCTTGTCCCACCAGAGACCGTAATATATATACTGTATCACTGTTCGCCACAATAAAGACAGCATATCACTCCGTCTCAAGAGCAGCTTTGGGGCTGTCTGATCACTGTCTAGTCCATCTTATACCAGTCTACAAGCAGAAACTGAAATCAGCTAAACCTGTAATTTGACTGTAAAAAGATGGACTAATGAAGTAGAGCGGGATTTAAAGGCCCGCTTCAATTGCACTTATTGGATTGTTTTTGAAGCTGCTGCCACTGACCTGGACGAGCTCACAGAGACTGTAGCATCATACATCAGTTTCTGTTGGTATACATGTATTCCCTAACAGGACATTCTTATCATTCACTACTAATGATAAACCATGGCTTATTGGGAAGCTCAAACAGTTTCGTCATGCCAAAAAGGATGCAGTGGGGATAAAATCTTGTATAATCAGGCCAGACACAGACTAACAAATGAGATCAGAGTGGCTAAAGGTAGCTACTCTGAAAAGTTAAAAAAAAAAAAAAAAAAAAAAAAAAAAAAACAGTTTTCAGCCAATGACCCTGCTTCAGTCTGGACAGGCCTGACGACCATCATAAAGTACAATTCACCATGCCCCTGATCTGTGGAGAATCAACAAATGGCTGATGATCTGAATGCATTTTACTGCAGCTTTGAGAAGCCCTGACTCACACCCCTCACCCGCTCGTTTTATTTACTGGTATTTCATATACATATAAATTAAAGTAATTGTTTGCAATAACAAGGTTAAAGAGTGTTTTGGAAGTAAGATCATGTTCTGTTCCATGAGATTACTTCCTCTTCTTGGCCAGGTTATATTTCTCCTTGTCGTAAACTCTAGGGGCGAGGCTTCTAAACCATGAATTTTTAGGGGCGTGATATTCAAATGACAATTGTTTTCAGCCTCCACATTGATCAACATACAATCATTTGTATGATGGGATTGGCGGCATAAAAATGTTTCACAAATCGCACGTTAACCCTGTCGTAAGATTATTTCTGCACTCGTTTCTACATTAGATTGATAAATGAGGCCCACTGAGAGGCAATTAATACAACACATGGAAATCTATATCTTGTAAACTGAAATAATTACGAAAATTATGCTCTTAGAAAAAAAGGTTCAATGAGTTCCTACAGTATATAAAAGTTTAAAGAACCGTTTATTCCAAAAAGGTTTTATGTAAGGAGCCTTAAATGATTGCAAAATACATTCATGTTTTTAAAAATACTTTATTATTATTTCAGTTTTATCTAATGATAAAATATGCTGTTTAAATAATTTAAAACTTTTTTTAAACAAATTGCATATGAATTCATTAGATGTATATAAAGTACCTGACACTCTTCTTACTCTTCTAATAGTGTAAAAGTGGCAATCTGCAGCACATCCTGTCAGCATTTAGAGATAACTGAACACTTTGTGTATAAGCCCTGTGAATAACCCTAAAACATAAATTTGACAGGTTATATTCATTAACTGATGCCTTCATCAATCTGTTAATTGTTCTTGTCCTCTTTGGTTCATGTGGAGATTGTGTAAAGTAAGGCCTGTTCCATCATGCCGTCTGCATCCTCGGACACTATGCACAAATTATTTCGACCTCCCCTGTCATCAGCTCGTCTCCCACTCACAGCACAAGTAGACTCCTGCTATCATTCCCAGATCACACCACATCTCTGACGGTGAGCCTGCAAATGACATTTTTCAGGATGACTGTTCTTGTGAGATGATACAGTGTGGCGGAGCATCAGACCCATCCTTTACTGTCACATCTGGACTCTATCCATCTCAGCCTTTCACCTCTTGTACTGTTATTAGCATTTTGTCACTCTAAGTGTTTAAAAGCTGCATGCTCTTTTAGACACTGTAGAATGTCTTAAAGTCTTATAGCGCTATTATCAACCCGCCATGTAGGTTTGATAAATGCCTTTCATTTCATGTTGCATTTTTATTGGCTAATCAATAGACATATCACCAAACACAATGTAAGATGATTATACTACGGTACATTTCTGACACTGTCAGAAAATGATGGCAGGCTATCTTGGTCACAAATCTGTGACAACGGCCATCATTGAACCTCTCACCGTTTAGGAGCCACGACCACAGATATCGCCACGATTGGTCATCTTTCGTCTGGGACAGCCCAAAATTGTACAATGTGTACCAGGTATTAGGGCCCATGTTCGAGTGTCCCTCAGTCAGACTCTTTAGTTAGGCCCTTTAGTCATACCTAGTCAGTCATTTCTACTAGAAAGACTCGGGAGATAGAATGATGTAACAAAGCATTCATTTATTGACAGCCCAGCAAGCAATTATGAAGTTTCTTATAATAAAGTTCTTTGGTGTAGGCCCCGTCCGTAGTTCATAATCCGAGGGTAGTGGATCTGCATTTCCTGCCTGAAGACGAAGGCAGGGGCACAGCCGACCCCCCCGGGAGGTATGGACGAGACCATTCTGGTGGTGGTGGGGAGGGTGGAGGTTATTGACACGTCGGCATCTGCGAACTCAAACGTGTATGTAGCGATCTTTTATACAGCGAGTATAAGGACATGATTGGATAGATGTGAAGGTGATAAGTGATGTAGTAATTAAGCCTTCCTGGCAGAACTTAAGCTAAAGCTTTCATTTCCAGTGCACTGAATAATTCCCTCCCTAGAATGTACTGTGAAAACATAGTGAGCATAGGCTCAAATGTCTCAAGTCTTTTGATGTTTTTTAGTGATGTCATTGTGTAGCGTCTTACTCTGACTAGTGCCTGAAACCACAACAAAGAGAACAAGGGAGTGTAATAAGAGTGAGAGATGAATAAGAATAAGGGAAGATTCCCTCCAGATCATCTCCTGGCCACCTGAAGCGGATGCATTCATCTCAGAGACGGCAGTGTCTTGACCAGTGTGTTCTGTCTCATCTTTGATATTTCATTATCACAGGGCAAGAAGACATCTAAACCGACTGCCTGTCACTTAATCAGAGAAGCATTTCTTGTCCTTTAGTCCATTCTTCTCTCACAGCTTTATATGCCAGTAAAGTTCAATAGTGTCACTTGTTGATGAATGTCAACTGTGGCAGCTCGCTCTCTCTCTCTCTCTCTCTCTCTCTCTCTCTCTCTCTCTCTCTCTCTCTCTCTCTCTCTCTCTCTCTCTCAAACACACACACACACACACACACACACACACACACACACACACACATCATGATTATTATACTTTACACACTTTACATTTTATCCCCTAACCCAGCCCTACAGAACACAGTTCTGTTTTCAAGATTTGCACATTTCAAAAAAAAAAAAAAAAGGAACAACAACAATTTAGTGTGATTTGTAATTGTTGTTTTCATCGTGGGGACTAAAATTTTGTCCGTCCACACACACGCGCATACATACTCGGTTTCGCTATCTTTGTGGGGACTCTCCATAGAGATAATGGTTGACACCATGGGGAAGTCGTGTGGAGGTTTGACTGGGTGATAGGGGTCACGCGGGTAATGAGCAATGCTGTCTCCCTGTGGCACATCAGGACACTGCCGTTCGTTCCCCTGGAGCCCACCTACATGTGCACGCATATTCTCACTGATGCTGTGGGACAGCGCTGTCTTACCTCCTGGCATCAAGCTACGGCATATACCAGTTTACAGTCTCAGCTTCAGCAGCCATTACCTCAACCACAGCTGACTGACATGAATGGATAAATGAAGCACAGACAAGAACACAGAGAAAAGAGTTCATGCTGCACTACCACACTGATCACATTTCAACATGGAGCCATTGATGATTAAACGCGCTGTTTGTTTGCGCTCATGGGCCCTCTGGTTTGCTTGAGCACAGCAGTCGGAGTCCTGGTGTAATGGGTAAGATGTAATTTACCAAGTTACACTGAACTAGTCAAAACCTATTTATCAACAATACAAATTGCAGCAGTGTATGGTAGTACATTTCCACCACAGAAATTTTAATTATGACTTTTTAAGGTCATAATTATGGCTTTTTAAGTCCCAAGATACTTGAACTCCTCCACTTGAGCCAGGAACTCTCCACCAACCTGAAGCGGGCGGGCAAGCCACCCTTTTCCGACTGAGAACCATGGCCCCGGACTTGGAGGTGCTGATTCTCATCCCAGCTGCTTCACACTGCAAAACGTCCCAGTGCACACTGAAGGTCCTGATCTGATGAGGCCAACATGACAACATCCGCAAAAAGCAGAGACAAAATCATGTTGTCCTCAAATCGAACACCCTCCGGCCCCTGGCTGCGCCTTGAAAATCTGGGCATAATTTGAACAGAACAGGTGAAAAAGGGCAGCCCTGCCGGAGTCCAAAATGCACCGGGAACAAGTCTGACTTACTGCCGGCAATGCGAATCTAGCTCCTGCTCTGGTCGTACAGGATCGGACAGCCCTTTGCAGAGGGCCCCAGACCCCATACTCCCATACCCTCCACAGGACGCCACGAGGGACACAGTTGAATGCCTTCTCCAAATCCACAAAGCACATGTGGATTGGTTGGGCAAACACCCATGAACCCTCCAGCACCCTAGAGAGGGTATAGAGCTGGTTCAGTGTTCCACGACCGGAACAAAAACTGCACTGTTCCTCCTGAATCTGAGGTTGTACTATTGGCTGAATTCTCCTCTCCAGTACCCTGGCATAGACTTTCCCGGGGAGGCTGAGAAGTGTGATCCCCCTGTAGTTGGAACACACCCTCCGGTCCGCCTTCTTGAAAAGAGGGATCACCACCCTGCCAATCCAGAGGTACTGTCCCCAACCGCCATGCGATGTTGCAGAGGCGTGTCAGCAAAGACAGCCCAACAACATCCAGAGACTTGAGGTACTCAGGGCAGATCTCATCCATCCCCGGTGCCTCTCCACCTCCGAGCTTCTTTACCACTTCTGTGGCTTCAGCTTGGGTGATGGACGAGTCCACCTCCGAGCCCTCAGCCTCTGCTTCCTTAATGGAAGACGTGTTGGTGGGATTGAGGAAATCTTCGAAGCCTTCCTTCCACCTTCCGACGATATCCACAGTTGAGGTCAACAGCTGCCCACCTCCACTGTAAACTGTATTGGTAGGGCACTGCTTCCCCCTCCTGAGGCAGCGGATGGTTTTCCAGAATCTCTTCGAGACCAACAGAGTCTCCATGACCTCACTGAACTCCTCCCAAGACCGATTTTTTGCCTCCACAACCATCCGGGCTGCAGTCCGCTTGGCATGCCGTTACCCGTCATCTGCCTCAGGAGTCCCACAAGCCAGCCCGGCCTGATAGAACTCCTCCTTCAGCTTGAGGGTATCCCTTACTTCCGGTGTCCACCACCGGGTTCGGGGATTGCCGCCTCGACAGACACCGGAGACCTTACGGCCACAGCTCAGAGCGGTCGTGTCGACAATGGAGGTGGAGAACATAGTTCTCTCGGACTCAATATCTCCAGACTCCCTCGGGATCCGGTCGAAGTTCCACCAGAGGTGGGAGTTGAAGATTGCTCTGACAGGGGACTCGGCCAAACGTTCCTAATAGACCCTCACAGTACTTTTTGGTCTGCCAAGTTTGTCCAGCTACCTCCCCCACCATCGGATCCAACTCAGCACCAGGTGGTGATCAGTTGACCGCTCCGCCCCTCTCCTCACCCGACTGTCCAAGACATATGGCCGGAGGTCAGATGAAACGACCACAAAGTCGATCATCGACCCCCAGCCTAGGGTGTCCTGGTACCACATGCACTGATGGACATCCTTATGCTTGAACATGGTGTTTGTTATGGACAAGCTGTGACTAGCACAGAAGCCCAATAACAGAACACAGCTCAGGTTCAGATCAGGGGGCCATTCCTACCAATCACGCCCCTCCATGTGTCACTGTCGCTGCCCACGTGGGCGTTGAAGTCCCCCAGTAGAACGAGCACTTGAAGACCCCCAGTAGAATGAGCACTTTCCAGCACCCCTCTCAGAGACTCCAAGAGGGCCGTGTACTCTGCACTGCCGTTCGGCCCGTAGGCACACATGACAGTGAGAGACCTGTCCCTGACCTGGAGGCGCAGTGAAGCGACCCTCTCGTTCACCGGGGGGGCTGAGCTGGGGGGCTATAAGCAAACCCACACCAGCCCGCCGCCTCTCACCATGGGCAACTCCAGAGTGGTCCAGAGTCCAGCCTCTCTTAAGGAGTGTGTTTCCAGAGCCCAAGATGCTCGTGGAGGTGATCCCAACTATCTCTAGTCGGTACCTTTCAACCTCCCGCACAAGCTCGGACTCCTTCCCCACCAGCGAGGTGATGTTCCACGTCCCTAAAGCCAGTTTCTGTGTCCAGAGATCGGGTCATCGACTGCCGCCCGATCCACTTTGCACCGGCCCCTTACGGTCCCTCCTGTAGGTGGTGAGCTTGTGGGAGGGCATTCCCACATCACTCATTCGGGCTGAGCCCGGCTCCATGGGGGGGGGGGGGGGGGGCATGATACTCTCATGCGAGCACCAACACCGGGCCTGGCTCCTGGTTGGGGCCCTGGCAGCGCCATGCCGGGAAACGCCTCGGTCCTTGATTTGATTTGCTTTATAATGGGCTTCTAAACCGCTCTTAGTCTGACTCATCAGCTATGACCTGTTTGCCTTGGGAGACCCTACCAGGGGCATATAGCCTCGGACAACATAGCTCCTTGAATTATTCGGGTACTCAAACCCCTCCACCACGATAAGGTAGCAGTTCAAGGAGAAGTACTTTTAAGTCATGATTATGATTTACAAAAGCATGCTCTTTTTTATGTGGTGGAAATGGGCTTCCATACCGCACATTATTCAAGAAAATTATCTTTGGGTTTAGTTATTCAGCAAAATCCAATTGGCTGAAAAGTCTGAAAGGGCACAAGGCAAGTCCAAAGTCACACCACAGCCAGTGAGCAAGAGAGCATACAAATCGCAGTATAAATGCTAACTAATTAAGCATTTGCTTTCATTATTGGCCAACTGAGTTAACCAAATGCTTCGAAAAGGATAGCACCGTATATCTCAGACAGTTTAGTGGCAGCCCAAGGCTTTAGAGTCCTGACACACACACACACACACACACACACACACACACACACACACACACACACACACACACACACGGCTGCAAGCACTCATTACATGTATTATGCTAATAAGCTCAGACTACTGAGGATGAGAATACATTTGCATTATGTTGATGCCCAGATCCACATTAAATTGCATCCAAACTGTGAATCTGGCTTGATCCAATCTGAATGGGCTGTAATTTCTAGGGATTTAATTTAGTTCTTTCAGTTCTGTATTAAATCATCAAATAAACATGCAAAGACTAAATATAGTTGTAATTATTGGACACACAAACAGAAGCACTGTATAGTTTAGCTTGAAAACAAGAGAAATGATTGCAGCCAAAGCCATTACACAACAATTTCAGCAAGATGATACTTGATTGCTGAAACATCATGCCACTTTAGAAGCTTATTTTTACATTAAAGTTATTGAAGTTACTGAAATCAGATTTTTTTTTATGTGTTAAATACTGTAGTCCAGCTGCTTAATATGCTGCAACAGACTGACTTTGAATGCCATTAACAAGATTATGTGACTTAAACGAAACCTGACTTGATTAAATTGTTATTTTGAGCGACTGGAAATTGATCGGTTCAGCGGGTGCAGTACTTTCATCAGCTGGACTGAACAAGCAATTACTGCACTAACTGAACAAATTACATTAATTCATTATCCACTATTTTTGCCTATCCTGATTCCAGTTATAATTTTAAGTTCACAGTTCCTGATGAAGGGAATGTAATTTCTCAACATATGGTGCACTCCCATGCAAGCCAGCACATGGTGAACTGAGTTTAATTTTCACACACATTTTACACAAAATGCCTGTCCATCTGTTGGATTACAGTAACAGAGTACTACTATGTTTAAAAAAAAAAAAAAAAAAAACATAGGCTGAGAGAGAGAGAGAGAGAGAGAGAGAGAGAGAGAGAGAGAGAGAGAGAGAGAGAGAGAGAGAGAGAGAGAGAGAGAGAGAGAGAGAGAGAGAGAGAGAGAGAGAGAGAGAGTGTCCATTGACCTCAGATGAACCTTGGGACAGACAATTTCATGAGAAATAAAAGTACTTAAAATGGTAAGATGGTTCCTGTAGAGAATCACATTTAGTAAGGGAAAGTAGCAGCAGGTGTTGATAAAATGTCTTGGAGGTCAGTTAAATGACATAAAATGTGAAAGTAATCTAACCCACATTACTTGGATCATCCATATGATGTAGTATTTGACCTGTCATTCAGCTTCTGCATTTGACTGTTGTAGCACACTGCTAGTTCTGCTCCCGAAGAAGTCTTCATCAGCCAAAGAAAATAACAAACAAACAAACAAACTTTATATCAACATGATGAACAATCACACCTGACATGGTCAATCAGTGAATTAACCAATCATCCAAAAAAATAATGGATTCCAATGAAAAAAAAAATGTATATATTTATTTATGATATCATTATTTATACTATATATTACAGAAATGTAAAGCAAAACAATGGCACTTTCATCAGTTTACTGAGACAAAAACACTGCCTGTATGTATTGTATATATGCCCGATTTCTTCTCTAGTTTAGCATCAAAGTCATGCTAAAAATATTATTAATGAGACAACAGCATTCAGCTCTCAACACTCAAACAAGAACTTCTAAAACTCAAGCACATCAAACAAACATGTCATGTGTCGCCCTCTTAGGTTAAGCACTCTGAATTTGGGACTTCATGCATAAGGATGAACACAGCAAATTAACACAAGCAAATGTTCTTGCAGACAAACAGCTTTGTTAGAAATATCGCAGAGGAGCTTCGACCCAAAATCAAATAAAACCTTGTTTCTTAGGTTTGAAGGGAGATTCTCACACACAAACGCTGGGGAGAAGCGGAGGATCTGGGCTATAATGGGGGAGGATGGAGTCTGTCGTGTATTGAGGGACTGACCTCCTCCCACCCCAGTGGCCACGATGCCAGCCGATCTGAAAGGTCTTGCACATAAATGGGATTAATGCAGAACCCCTTCGGCAATCATTACACATTCTCTTTAAAGCATGCGCCACAACTCCAAATAAGCATTTGGCCTGCCGTTTGTAAATTATTCAAAGCAGAAAATTGTAAGTAAAATCACAAAGGGAGTAAATTTAGGGAGGAGGGGAGCTTAACAGAAATAGATAAACTGGGGGAAAACAGTTTCCCAAAAGGGCTGTCTCAAAGCAGGCGGGAAGAGATGTAATGGGTTTCATGTCAGTTTGCCAATGTGTATGTGTGTGTGTGGGGGGGAGGGGGGAGGGGGGGGGGGGGTTAACACCTTCAATAGTATGATATCCAGCCTGGTCAAATTGTAATAACTGTTTACCACATGCTGAGTACAATTAGACAGAGCTTTCAGGCACTTACTATGCATTTCTTGCACACCAACACCGATATACAGCTTGAGATCACATTGGATATCTAATTTAAAATTGGAAATAAACTATATGATGTTTTAAAAAAAAAAAAAAACTTTATAAAATAAAATGACTATGGTTTCAGAATTTGTGACTAATCAAATTCAACCCGACATCAAATTCAAGTTTTAGAAGAAAGGGCCTTAAAGGGTTCTGTCAGGCACTTCATAATGGGTGAACCTTTTAGGGGTTCTCGTCATGAGATCATTTTATGGATTTAGTTAAGTCATTCAATGTAATTAATTTTTTTATTTAAATTAACTTTTATGAATAAAATAGCTTGTATACATACTTCATCATTCGGAAAACAATGAAATAACTTGTTAAACATGGAAGTATTATGCAATAATTTAAGACATTTCTCCTTATATAGAACCTTTTCGGCATAAAGCGTTCTTTAAAGTTAGGAACCCTAGTATTCTACATATATTTCACACTGTTTGCCTTTAAATGCACCAGCGACAGAATAAAATGCACAAAAAATGTATAACAAAATGGACTATTTTCTCTTAGAAAAAAATTCAGTTGGGTTCTGTTTCAACTCAAATATTCTTTGTGTAGCAATACATGCTGTGTAATTCAAGGTTAGTTGAGTGTCTCAAAACAGAAAATAACACTTACTTAATTTCTCTCCAATTAAGCAGAGGCAAATTACACCTTAATTAAACACTCTACTTTTCATATATTTCACATGCATTTCCTCAGGTAGACCTAACATAAACCGATCATGACTATTTTCAACCAACACGTAAAAGTGAGACTGTAAAAAACAAGACTCTTCAGCAGTGGCCCATTTTACACCCTCATCCAGCGAACAAAAGCTGCTCGAGCCTATACAGTAATAAGCTTTGATGAAATATAGTTCAAGGAGAGATGCTGCATTTTCACTCACACCATGTCTTTGTCATTTATTAGTAATGGAACATAGGGAGCTTCATAAATAACCGAGCATTCTGTCCATTCTTCAGCACTGAAGGATTACACTCACACTGAGTAATACATGTTATTACGCAGGTGTATGCTACGATAGAGGTGTGTGGAAGCCTGTACTTTCATGGTTTCTTGCCTCATGGTGAACCAGTGTTCCTTGAGCTGTGACGCCTTGAGCAGAAAGCAATCCCACGTATTACAACAAAGCCAAATAATACGCCTCCGGTAAATCTATATCAGTAAGAAACAGGTGTTTGTAAATGAGAAAACTGTCAATCCACAGCATTAAAAAGAGGCGATGTGGAGCAGTCAGTGGCCCTCTGAGACCAGGAAAGAACAGCTAAAGTCTGCAGAGGCTTATTTCACCTTCTCTCTAGAGATCATTCTTAATGGAACAGTTCATTTCATTTTTCTAAAAGTATAAAATATAATATAAGTATATTCTATTAAATATAGAACAGTTGATGGTGTCCTAGGTCCTGAAAATGGTCCAAAACAAAGAAAAACCACCATAATGCACAAATAAAATAATGTTTGTAGACTGCCATTTGATTCACTTATTTGTTTGTAATTAGAATAAAAAAAAGAGTTTTTTGGAGCATGATGCAAAAATATTCATCCAAATTTCTCCTTTCCACAAAAAACAAACAAAAGCAAACTATGATACCATTCGTGTTTGGAACAACTTGAGGGGTAAATAATGACTGAATTTATATTGATACATGAGCTTACCCTTTAATGTGACTCAATAGTCAAACAAATGCTGTTTGATACAAAAAAGAAACACTGCGGTCTGCTCCTCTTTGCTTTAAAAATCAATAGATTCATTAATCACCAAAACACACATTCACTTCACAGAAGCCCAGATAATCCATTCAGCAAAATCAAATACAGAGTCACTGCCAATATCACAACTGCACACAGTCATCGCAGCCTTGCTCTTGCCGTCATCTGTGAAGCCAGCTTATTTATAACCATATAACAATGTGCTATATGTGCAGTATGCAAATCGACTTGAAATAATTAAACCGTTTTAAGGACATGCAAATGGCTGTATGTGTGGTGGGCTTCATTAGTGGAGGGGAGTGTGTAAGTAATGTCTCGAGCGGGAATAACTGCTGCCTGAGAGAAATAAAGGGAGACGGGATGAGAGTGGGCATATGATACGCCTGAGAACAAAGACAGAGTTAAAAAGACAAAATGGCCCTGTCATTACAGCATTCTGCCTCTTTCCCCCTTCAGATTGCCTGGCATTCATCTCTGCACTAATTCTCCTGACTAGTCCTGTCACAAACAACCAAGATAAATCCAGGTCTGGAGCCACTGTAAAGCAATTATATAAGCTCCTCCAACAGCGAGGCCCTTGATCGGAGCTCATTAAACACAGCGATACGCCGCTGCCTGCGTGTGTGCAGTTCAGGCCACTGTCTAGTTAGAAAGACTTTTATAATTATGACGACTGCTGCTATTTTCCCACTGGGGCCTGCACCAATGAAGGTTATGGAAATTAACAACCTCACACACTGCCTGGCTAACAAGAACTGCAAAGGAGACGGAGGGCGAACTGATGGCTTTTTTAGATTGTTTTGACAAAATGCCAGGACTGATCTGGTTTGCCTCCCGATGTGAGAAAAGACCAAGAACATATTGAAAAACTTCAAAATGAATCAATGGGCCTGATGTTTTACAGCCAGTCCTTATAAAGCGGTTTTATAAATACACTTGATTGTGATTAGTCACTGTGGTCTCACTCTTATGTTAGTGTGTAACAACTGTAAACTATAATTGACTGTTGTATCTGCTATGCTAGTTTTATTTATCTCATATTACTCCATGTGCTCTCTCTCTCTCTCTTATAAAACCAAAATAAAACTGGCAAGTCAGCCTTTATTGCAAAATGAATCTTAAAACTGAGCATTATTCCTTATCGTTATTCAGTACTCGTTGATACTTGTTTAGCTTTGTGGTAATCATCTTTTTAGATTCAACTTTGTCACAGTACATAGACAATGATTACACAAGCATCTAACCAGAAGTGCAAATAGCAATACAAGTGTGTGTGTATAGTGTGTGTGTGTGCTGTGTGTGTAAAGGTATAATATAATTTATGTTAAAGTGCATTTAAGTTGCAGATGGAATAACAGAACAGAACAAATAGCAGAACAGTGTGAAGTGACAGTTATGTACAACTGGATTTTTTTTTTTTTTTTTTTTACATATTGTTTTTGGGTTTTGATTTTCTGAATTTTGAACCTGAATGTAAGACCTGACATAAAGAAGCTTATTGTAGCTATAGTTTGTTTCCCATCATTCATGGTCATGAGGTCATACACTAAGTGAGTCTTCTGAATTAACCTGATTCTGGTTTAAGGTCAAAAGCTAAATCATGTGCAGGACACAGGGAGACCATGTCATTTGTCAAACCAACCAGCAACTTCACTTCAACAAACAGAGCTTCAATTGGGTATGGCTTGATAAACAAAACAAACCGTCACACAGTGACCAGATGGTGTCTTACCTTCAGTTAAACCTGATTTCAAACATCTAAACCACCTTTTCCAAAAGGAAATGAACATCCAGATTCCTCCTGAGTGTTCAGTGGGTTTTTAAAAGGAATATTCTCTCTCTCATCTGGATGTGATTGATGGTGATTGGAGAACAGACTCAAAGGAGATTCCAGTGCTATTCACTATGGGAGGAAAAGAGAAAAAGAGGCTCATTAAAAGAATATCTTAGAGCTTGAATCTGCTGAGGCAAAGGATTTTAAATAGAATATGTTGAAGGACGTTCTCATTGAATCACAACAAAACCAACGACTAAAGAAATCCATTTAGTGGGAGGTATACAATAGAAATAGACTGCATAAAATACATCGATCTTCCTGTCTTTGAGAATACCTGATATCCTGTGGATATATAGCTTTAGATTTTAGGTTATATTGATCATGTCAAAACAAATGGCTCGCCAGTCAAGAGGATACAGAGAGCGAGGGAGGACGAAATAGGGAGGGAGGGAGGAAGAAAGAGAGAGTGAGGGAGGGATGAAGGTAAATTTAATCCTAAATTGAGTGGAAAAAGGTTACTCTCAAGGTCAACATCAGCATTATTGAAAATGTCATCGATATGAGATGGACACGTTAGTTTCACTGACACAGAGCAAACTCATGGGCCATACATGGCCTTAAAGTCACATTTAATTGGAGAATTCCCCAAGTAAATAAAAAAGGTGACATTTTGCCTCCTGTCCGGGTCCAGAATGCTAAGCTGACTACTGGCCTGAAATGTCAAGATGGAATAATTTGAGCTGATATTCCTGTCCTATAGTTTCCCTTTGCCCCAAGAAAATCACAAAGGTCAGGCTTCCATGTGACAACCATTCACTCCAGGCAAAGGACTTATACAGTGATCACAGAGAAGTGCCTGCATGGCCAATGGCCTTCAGACTTGAACATTTACAGGAGAGTTTGTGAACAAACACAGGATCACATTCAGAGACCACTCCATCGAGATGTGGAGCTATTAGACAGACACTGGTGAGGTTTTCTGCATTTTAACATCTCTTCTCTGGTTAATCACTGGATTAAAAATCAAAACTAAACATGTTTTTTTTACAAGATATCAGAACACCCCTCACTTAATTATTGTTTGGAATGTTTACTACAATGTATTTGTGGCGAACAGGACGGCCGAGGGACGTGAGAGAACGGCGCGAGACCGGTGGTGCGATTGCTAATGAGCAACACCTGTGAGGCACACCGGTCTCGCATCTCTCACGGAGGAGCGGAAGCATAAAGGAGGAGCGACGACGTTGATGATCGAGAGAGGAACAGGCCTGTATTTTAGTTGTGTTTTGTTTTTGTATTTTATTTTAGTTATATTTATTTTCGGTAGCCAGCAGTCGTCCGCGAGGGGCTGCTGGCGGTATTTTCATTTGTTTGTTTTATTTTAAATAAATTATATTTTGATTGTTCGCCGGTTCCCGCCTCCTTCTTCCCTGAACATTGCTACACTGGTGCCGAAACCCGGGAAGAGGGAGGAACGCGCTGTCAGAGAGTCCTCGCCGGTGTGGGGAATCCGCGGTGCCATCGAGCATGGTGCGCGAGTCGCCGCCGCTCGCCGTGGGCCGGAGCCTGCTGCCATCCGCCGAGCGAGGGGAGGAGCAGGGAGCGGGGGACTCGCGGCCACGGACGCTCGAGGCGGTGCGCTGGAGTGAGTTGCCGGTGGGACGGTCGAGCTCGCTGCCGGCCGCCTGGGTATTGGAGGGGCGGCTGCCATCCGGGAGGGAGAGGAGGAGTCGCCGCCGCTCGCCGTGGGCCGGAGCCTGCTGCCGTCCACCAGTGAAGGGGAGGAGCAGGGAGCGGGGGACTCCTACCGTCTGCCCAAGGCACCCGAGGAGCCGTCGCCGTCCACCGGGTGCCGGAGGAGCGTCGAGCCGTCCACCGAGGGCTACCCAGCGTCGCCGCCAGGCACCGCGGAGGAGATCGCCAGCTGGTGGGGGACCAGATGGCAGCGCGTTGTGGGAACCGGACCAATTTTTTTTTTCCCTCTCTCCCCTCTCTCGATCTGTCGCTCCTCATGCTTCCGTCTCCGTTTCCCTCGGTTTGTCTGTCCATACCCCCCAGGGATCGCCGCCGCCGGGGGGGGGAGTAGGCACAGGCTCGTGAGTACCCCCCGGCCTGTGAGGGGCGATGGGGGTATGTGGCGAACAGGACGGCCGAGGGACGTGAGAGAACGGCGCGAGACCGGTGGTGCGATTGCTAATGAGCAACACCTGTGAGGCACACCGGTCTCGCATCTCTCACGGAGGAGCGGAAGCATAAAGGAGGAGCGACGACGTTGATGATCGAGAGAGGAACAGGCCTGTATTTTAGTTGTGTTTTGTTTTTGTATTTTATTTTAGTTATATTTATTTTCGGTAGCCAGCAGTCGTCCGCGAGGGGCTGCTGGCGGTATTTTCATTTGTTTGTTTTATTTTAAATAAATTATATTTTGATTGTTCGCCGGTTCCCGCCTCCTTCTTCCCTGAACATTGCTACAGTATTAAATGCAAGTAGAAAGCTACACAGTAAACAACAATGGAGGACATACAGCAGATCTTGTTCTTGCTTCTCAGCATGTTTATTTTTTTGGTACAATTCACAACTTCTGACTATCGAAACAAATAATTGCGTAATGTACTGTACTGTACCGCTCGGTGGAAACGAGCCATAACTGACAGAGAAAATGTACCTTTCAAAACATAATAGCGAAGTGCTGTACATAATCTCTCTGATTACTTGATGCCTGTACATGAACCTGAATAAAACATGCAGAGCAGACTGCACACAATAAACATGAGATATCTCTAAATGAGATATTCTGCTGGTCTTTTAGCTTTATTCTAATTAACCAACATGCTCGATTAACAAACACACCCTTAAATAGCCTTTGATCGTTTAATGATCAGTTGCATTAGAGGTAATTAACTGTAAGATTGTGTTCCTCAAGAAAATTCTTAGAGCCTTGAGTGTAATTACTCGCTGGGACAGATGAGCCGTTCGCACTGGCAGGATGGACGCAGTGAGGTCACATAGAGTCTGTATAATGCACTGCCGTGCCGTTTGATTGAGTAATTGCATAGATGGAGTATTAAATCTACTATTCAAAGCTCTTGATTATGGAGTTGAGAAGACCTAATGGATGGTTTACGGTGAATGAGAGAGTCGATTAATGAGGTGAACGAGCTCTAAAAGGAGCTAATTATGCCCTAATGATATCTTTAATGGGGGATTGAAACAATGGCATCTACTCCAGAAATGCAGAATTTATCTGACTCCCATCGAATGTTCTCCTTCGCTCTGAAGTAATGTTCATAAATAAGGAAGTGCTTTTGTTCAGAACATACACTAGATTCATAATATTGTCAGAATGTAATGTCGAGTCAAGTCACCTTCGACTATCGAAACGGTAATAATTGAGTAGCGTACCGTACTGTACTGTACTGTACCGCTCGGTGGAAACGAGCCATAACTGACAGAGAAAATGTACCTTTCAAAACATAATAGCTTTTCTTCAGAACATAAACTAGATTCATAATATTGTCAGAATGTAATGTCGAGTCAAGTCACCTTCGAACTTTAAATGCGTTCTGGACGTAAACTGACTGACAACAGTGTTTTGGTGGCTTAATAACACAAACTTTGAAGAAGGTTTCAAAGTGCAAGATTTTGAAAATATGTGATACCATTATCATCTCTGTGTAAACTTCAAAAATGTGAATCTGTGAAAACAGTGATGGCATGCACATGCGTATTATGTGTTCAGTCTATAGGCATATTCGTTTGAAAGTGTATGTGCGCGGGCGCGTCGTCTTTCTTTACAAAGTGACATTGCTAATTAATTTCTGGCATACAAAATGCACTGTTTTTACGTGCGTGTGAATCATAGACTGTAAAAAAAAAATATGGACGTAGTGTCCGTGACGTCACCCGTAGGTTTCTGAAGAGCATTTCTGAAGCCTAAAGTGGGCGGGGCCTGCCGTCGCCATCTTGGCAGCACGTTACCTCTCGACACTCCCGGATAAAATAAAATGGGCAAAGAGGCGGGACATGGGTGGAGCTGAGGTGCTAATGCTATATGCTACTGGCCTCGCGCTAAAGTGACAGCTGATTGAAGAAGTAAAGCCAATAGTTAAAGTTCATGTTTTTGCCCTTCGAAATACTATAATAGTGAAAAGACATAACTATAAGTGAGACTATGTGTATCGTGATGCATTATTATTCTGGTAGTTAAAAAAATCTATTATCATGCAGTAACTTACAATATTGCTCTGAGCTTGTGCATTTGACAGTGATTCATGCGTATACATGTCAAGCGCGGCATCGCACATCAAGTTCGTAAAGAGCTTTATTCTCTTAGATTCTCTTTATTCTCAAATGGGTTAAACCAAAGATATTACCTCAGAAGTTCAAGTAAATGCACTAGAAATCTGCACACATTCAAGGGTGGGCATGTGCATCCATTGCATGGACGGAGAGAAAGCACTGTCACTTGCAGGATTTCATCAGACGGTACTTTTTATTTAACACTAAAAAGTTAAATAAGCATATCTGTTCTGTGAGAGCATCAGTACCGCATAACGAGTGTGGTCTCTAGATCTATAGACGTTTTTTAAATCTCAACTCCAAAAAGCAACGAAATTGTCAGACATCCATTAGTGCATGCGAGGAAAACAACTGGAAATACAGCGCTGGTTGTTCTCTCCATACTCGAGAACGCTGGAATCCAATGGCGTGGGTGAAGGTATAATGCGTGTATTAAATTGTATGAAATAATCCAGAAAAAAGCACACACACGGCAGAGATGGCAAGTACAGCAGCTGCTGGAATTAGCTAAGGGTGACGTTAACAGACAGCAGACAAACGGCTAGCAGTGACAGCAGCCACGATCCACCTGTCACTCAAGTGGCCACGCCCTTAATTATGCAGAACTTTAAGGCTTAATATAATTTAAACGGATGAGTTGTAAAAAAAATGTCACCCCCCTCACAGTTGTCATGAAGGGCAAAATTAGCTATATAGACCAAAACCACTTTTTGCTCCAGGCTGTAAAAAAAAATTCTACTGTAAAGTTGGCCATTTTAACATGGGGGAGATACAGATTTGACTCACTTTTGCAGCCAGCCTCAAGCGGCCAGTAGATGAATTGCAGTTTAATTCACTTCGTGTTGGTTTCAAGAGAGAGACAGGGAGGTTGCCGCTTGGTGTGAATGGGAATCATTTTGATTACATTTTCATCTATACAGAGGAAAAACGTTTGTCGTGGAACCCCCTTTTATAATAAGACTAATATTAGTGTAGATGCCATTCTTATTATGATGTAACAAGTATATCAGGTGTTATGGGAAGTGTTCCGGTTCCGGCTGACCTAATTTATGCAGCCTAATAATCATTTTACATTATTTGAATTATAGAAATTAATAATGTGCGATGTGTATGCCAGGATAAAGAGATGTGTTTTTAGTTTAGAGTTAAACTGATAGAGTCTGCTTCCTGAAAAATTCTAGGAAGACTGTTCCAGAGTTTAGGTGCTAAATAGGAAAATGATCTACCGCCAGCAGTCGATTTTTGATATTATCAACTGGCCAGAATTTTGAGATTGCAATAGACGTGAAGGACTATAATGCGTTAAGAGCTTGCTCAAGTATTGGGGAGCTAAGCCATTTAATGCTTGTAAGTAAATAGCAAGATTTTAAAATGTATACAATGTTTATAATAGGGAGCAAATTCAGTGTTGACAGAACCAGGCTAATATGGTCATACTTCCTGGTTCTAGTAAAAACTCTAGTTTTGGACCAGCTGGAGTTTGTTTATTAACCCATTTTAATCCCAAAATTTTCACAGAGATGAAATATATGAATTTGAATGGTATTTGTAAGTATATTAAATAATCAATGTCAATTATGTAAAAAGACAGTAATAATACATTAAAAAGTCCATGAAAAATGGGTTTTATGTCTGGTCACAATTGTGACTGGTAGTAGAACACAGGGAGTCTATGTTGTTAATGCATTTAAAATATGACAAACCTTCAGCAATTAGTTTAAAGACTGGATTAAATATAATTAATAATAATAAGTGTTTTATTCCTCTAACAAATAAGTAAACATTGTCTGGCTCAACTTCAAAAAGGACAAATAGCATTCCTATGCAGCAGTACGGCACAAATAATAAAAACAATTATGACAAAAATGACATAAATTGTAGAAAATTGGAAGGTAATTATTATAAACTCCATAATAAACTGAAATAAATAAATAACACAATAAATAAGTACAGACAGACAGACAGAACTATAGACCGACAGATTTTACAATACAGATTGTTTTAAAGCAGATTTACAGAAATAACAGGAAAATAATGCAACAAAGTTTGTTTTCAGAAGAACATAGCGTCACAGTCCAGCTTAAGTTAGTTCTGTGATGTTTCATTTTTGTTGTAAAAAAGTTATTAATTTAGTTAATTTATATATATAGCCGCTCTGGAGAAAACTGTGATGTCATTGTCCAGCTCAGGTCAGTTCTCATATAATGGTGTCAATGCAGGAAGATCACTATTATTGTTTAAAATTAAATTAAATGTTAAATTTAATGTCCCCAACTAAGCAAACCAAAAGCCAATGGCAACAAAGGTGAAAAAGGTGACAGTGGCAAGGAACCAAAACTCCATCAGTGACAGAATAGAGAAAAAAAACCTTGGGAGAAACCAGGCTCAGTCAGGGGCCAGTTCTCCTCTGGCCAACGAAAGAACAGTGTATGATTATGATTTAAGCAGCAATATAACAGCATTATAACTCGAGATACAAAAAAATGCATTTGTCATCTGTGGAATTTTGAAGCAGGAATAATGAGTGGATTAAGCATGCACTTCAATTTTTTGGACCCATGAAGACCTACAGAACGAAAGCAATCTGGACAAATGCATTTTCGACTACCTCTGGAAGTGGCTGGCCTGGTTTTTCCCAAGGTTTTTTTCTCCATTCTGTCACCTGATGGAGTTTTTGTTCCTTGCCACTGTTGCCTTGGCTTTTGGCTTGCTTAGTTGGAGACATTTAGTATTCAACAATATTATTGATCTGCCTTACTTGAGGTGGACGATGATGCAATTTTCTTCTAGAAACAAACTTGTTGTATTATTTTCATGTTATCACTGTGAAGCTGCTTTGATACAATCTGTATTGTAAAAAGCAAAATATAAATAAAGGTGACTTGACAAGCTCAAAATGTTTTAGACTCCGTTTACACCTTTATTTAGCGTCGTCCACTTGTGACCCTATCGACCAAAACGTATCTTAATACCATATGTAAACAGGGCCCCAGATGCATATGTAAATTGTGTGACTCTATTTCATCCATTAGAAAGATCTGAAAAATCAAATACATTTACCCTGCCCATAGACCCTCCCCTCGAAGAAATCAGGACAAAAGTACACTCTTAAAAATAAAGGTTCCAAAATAGGGGTCATAGAAGAACCCTTTTGGTTCCAAAAAAAACTTTGGTTTCACTTCATTTGGATGGTCCCTTTAACACATTCTGTTGACTATAAGTACGTTACACCTACATGTCTACTAACTCTCATTAGAGTGTTAGTAGAGTATTAGTAGACTGGTAGGGTTAAGGGTTAGAATAAGTTGATATGCAGTTGCATAGTTACTTATAGTCAGTAGACTGTTGGAGGACCATCACAATAAAGAGTTATCAGATATTAAGCAGACAGTACACTAATACTCTAATGAGAGTTAGTTGACATGTAGTTGCAAAGTTACTTATAGTCACCAGAATGTTCAAAAGGGACCATCAAAATAAAGTGTTACCAAAACTTTTAGTGAATTGTTGTAAAAATAACCATTTTTTGAACATATTAATAATCTAAAGAAACTTTTTCCACTATAAATATACTTGTGTGGAACAAAATGGTTCTTTATGGAGTCAATGATGCAGATAAAGGACCATTACATTCCATTTAACAGAATGATTATTTATCTTACACAAACCTTTCTCAAAGTCAATAATACATTGACTTTTGGATTTTTAAACTGACACAAGGTGGAATGAGCGGCCAAATCATCTAAAAAAAAAGGTTATTTTTAGAACGATTCACTAAAAGGTTTTTTGGGAACCAAAGGGGTTCTTCTATGACCCCTATTTTGGAACGTTTATTTTTAAGAGTGTAGTTGAAAGTGGAAAAAAGAAATGGATTAAAACACCAGGTGTAAACGGGTGTGTCTCCCTCGTCTACATGTGATCCGATTGACCAATACCGATTTATCTTAATACCAGGTGTAAACAGGGCCATAATCAATTAGTTTTGAACGCATCATATTTTTTGTGATCATATTGTATTTAATATGAAATTGTACTGCTGTGCTAATGTTGTACTGGCCTTCTGTAATACAATCAAGCAATGTTCTGGGGGCAAACAAACTTTCTTCCCAATTACATATGGTTTGGTATTGGTCGATCTCATGTGATTGACAGGTTGTCCCGCCCTTATGACTGTAAAGACGTCATCAGAGAAGAGAAGAGAAGAGAAGTTGCTGCAAGAGGGAGTGGAAGTTCTTTTTGATTAAATAATTAATAATAAATACTGCTATATTCCATACAAATACGAATTGTCCATTTTGATTTCATGGTGACTTTAAAGGAGAAAGATTTTAGATGATTTGTTAGAGAAAACATTACTCCTGCTTCAACATCTGAAAGGTGGCTTCCTATCCAAACTGAATGCAAACTCAAGGAGAGAGCTACATGTGCTGCTTATGACAGTGGATTAAAGTTCAGAACAAGGGTTTCTTTGTTACAAGGGCAGATGGTTGCATTGATGCCCTGCGGGATGCTGACCCAAAACCCTAGAGCTTACCAACGCCTGGCCATGAAAACCACACGTTTCCTCAAGGTACTAAATCTGGATTGCTGCCTCATTTATATCTGACACGACCCTGTTTGTACTCGCATTACATTTTAACCAGCCCTCACACACAGTAGACTGAGTTCATGCTACTCGTTAACCAGTGACAGAAGATAGTGTAACGCACGCCTCAGTAAGAGTGTTTCAATCAAAACAGCAGGTGCACAGCTCGACGACAGGCCTGGGTGTGTTTGTGTATGTGTGATTGTCTCTGTGTTGACATTCAGATCTGTATCAAGTGCATTCGGTGCTTCCAGGTAAAGTATACGCTTTCTGCCACTCGGTAAACAGTAGTTATATCAGATATGATGAAGCCGTTGTATATAAAACAGAAGATTAATTTGCTGGTTAACTAACAGATCGATGGCCATCTGTTGTTGTGAGTGTTATAGCTCATGAACGAGCAAATGGATCAGACGCAGACTGTGACACAAATGGAATGAAGCCTCTATCATAAGAGGCTTTGCAGTATAAATATTAGCATTATCAATTAGACACAGGTGCCTGTATTTACCAGGTCCCTCTGAGTGAACTCATACAGTAGGATCACTATGGTAACAGGGTTTTCTTCAGTAAGTCAGTGAGTGTGTGTGCTTGAGAAGCAGAGCAGAAATTGTGAAGCATTTGCAGAGGTGCTGCCTGACCCGACACAGGACATTCAACCCTAGCCACATCACCGTCTGTCAGACATCTGATGTGGATACCGTTACACATCTAAGTCATCATGAAACGGAAGTTGTGATAGTCTTTTCTTCCCTATTGTGACATATATTTGAGTGAAACGGCTTCTTCAACAAAAAAAATATAGGTGGCAGGACTTTGTCCATGGGGAACTGATTGGATGGTTGTGGTTTGCTATTGGTCGATCTCATGTGAGCGACAGGTTCTCTCGCAAGAAGGAGGGGAAGCTATTTTGATTTGAATTTTTTAAAAAAAAGATGTGCACAGATAAATCATTTATAATAAATTCTGAAATATTCCATAAAAAAAACAAGGATTGCCCATTTTGATTTCAGTTTTTATTGGATAGAAATTTGGATAAAATTAGGATTAAAAATATGACAGGGTAAAGGTTTAGGAAATAACACAAACTAAAGTTTGTCCACATGATGCCATCACACAGTGTGTTGGAGCTACACCAGGCTAATCACATTCAGCATTTGTATTAATTCTGTACAGAAGTTGGGGTTGGGGCACAACCACAATCCGTTACCATGGAGTGAGTAACTGTAGTAACATAATAAAGTTATTGCATCCAAAAGATTGTTTATATATTAAATAATGCAGTGACTATTTTGGGATAATCCCATAAAAGAAATACACTAGCATTCAAAAGTTTGGGCTAGTATTTTTAATGTTACAATGTTCAAACGTTTCTTATGTTCACCAACGTTGCATTTATTTGAACAAAAATACAGTAAACAGTTATATCATGAAATATTATTAAAATGTAAATGTTTTCAATGTGATTATACTTTAAAATATAAGTTGTTACTAATGATGCCATTTTCAGCATCATACTCCAGTCTTCAGTGTCACATGGCGTTTTTGAGATCACTCTAATATGCTGATTTGCTGCACAAGAAACATTTTTATTATCAATGTTGAAAAAAGTTGTGCTTCTTCATATTTTTGTGGAAATTGTGATGCAGCTTATTTTTCAGGATTCTTTGATGAATAGAAAGTTCAAAAGAATAACATTTATTTAAAATAGAAATCATTTGTACTATACACAATTTTACTGCAATGTTTTATCAGTTTAAACTCTGCTGAATAACTTTTTTTTTTCTAAAAATCTTACAGAGCCCAAACTTTTGAACAGTGTACTTTGTGTATTTTTTAAATGAAAGTTGCTTCATCTCATTTGATTAGTTTACATTTTTATTTGAAACATGATGGACACAAAGCAAATAAAGGAATGAATCGGTCTGAAATCGGTGTTTCACATTGTGATACACATGTGTTCAGAACTAAAGACTAAAAACAGTCAAACTAATATTACAAAAAACATTTATATAACTAATATTACAAAACCCGGTCACATTTTATATTAGGTGTCATACGATGTACTTAAGTACAGTGTACTAATTGTGTTCTTATTTTTTTGCAAAACACTTTTGCTGTTATTGAGGTGGAATATGGATAAGGTTACAGTAGGGACAGGTCTGGTGGTATGGGTATGGTTTAAGGGTGGGTTAAAAGGTCAGGGATGGTCAACAGTGTAATTATATATTTATTTACAGAAATGAATTACAGCTGTAATTACATGCAGGTTTTTTTATATAAGTACAATGTAAAAACATGCATGTACACAATACGTTTATTGTATCAAATGATTAATTTAAATGTTAGTACATCGTAGTTAAAGACACCTAATATAAAGTGGGACCCAAAACCCTATCTTCTGATTGGATGAGACACACTTGAAGTTTTGTAAAATATTCGATAGAAACACACCTGTGATGCACATTAGTTACATTGTACATTAATGAACTGCGTTCTGTGTCAGTTTTACTGAAGGAGGTTCAGTGAAATCCAGCATATATATGAATTACACTGAGGGTTAATTATCCCTCATTGGCATTGTTTTTGTGTCAGATCCAATTAGATTTATAATTAGCTATCAACGATTGCATGCTGTGTGGGGAGCATTGTAGTTTGTTGTGAAAAAAAACAGACTACAAATAGACTGGTGAACTCTAGAAATGCTCTAAAATGTACCAATCTCAACACAGTTGACATAAAAACAATCAGAATCATCCCTGTGGCCTTTAATGAGCCAAGGCTCTTGAGATCCCATTGGCTGTCACGACCTGCACCGGGACACATATCCTGTCCCACAAGGCATGTTCAAAAAAGAGTGAGACATTAAATCAATACGTCAAATTCTAATTGAACCTGCCAATCATGTCAGTCACATGGGAGCAAAGTTCACAGTGACAGACCGATCAGTCAATATGAAATATCAGAGTCTCAGTGAACCTGGCTGTCAACATCCAGAGAGAAGTGGGCCGTACGCACAATAGAGAACACGTGCCATTGATCTCTGGGTAGGCAGAGGCAGGGGAGACGTCTTCAGAAGCAGGTGTCAGCATGTAGAGTGGGTCTGTCTGCCGTATAGTTCAGAGAGTCTGTCTGTTTGGTTCAGTAGCAGCCATACCATTTATTACAGGCTCCATATGATCTCAGACAAGATCATGTCCTAGGGAAGCTTACACTGACAGATTAAAAAAAAAAAGAAAAAAATAGAAAGATGTATATTTAAAGCTCTGATTTACAGGACACCTGTTCTGTCATGACAATGGAAGAAGAATCAAGGAAAACTTCAGCAGTGTCTGTAATAGACATTAGACTTCATCTGAACTAAAGAAACGGTCCCATCTGTTGATCAGAGATCAATTAAAGCATGCTTCTCAAAGCATAAATCTCACTGGAAAGCCAAAACAACAGATACAATCCACTTCATGCACAAAAATTACGCATTCTCTTTGGACAGTTTCATCCTGGATGCTCAGCGCAGATCAGAGACTTTTTGCGCTAGTGCCTCCATGTTCAATATATAAAGACTTTCGAAAATTGATATCCTTTGCCATCTCAAAGGCTAAGCTTCTTAGATGCTTAGGGTACAACGGGGCTAAAGGCACAACTTAAGAAAAATGTACTTTTCACTTCTCCCAAAGTGTATTGCAGAAAATATATATATGTTTTTATTAAACATTGATGGAACAACAGATTTTGTGTGGAAATAAATTATAAAAATGCTTTGTTTTGTTTATAAATCGTATAAATGTATGAAGTGGCAAGGTGGGCCTTTTAACCTCACACACGGGGTAAAAGGCTCACCAGCATGGGGCAAAAGGCACACGTTATTTATACAAATACTTTGGGTAGCATTATATGTTTTGAATAATGTCTAAATTAATACTTGTTCAAAACAGTCCCTTTAGCAAAGTTTGTACTATTTTCTGTTTATTTTGATGATAAAATGATTCATTTTTTATTATTTTTATAATTTTTGTTCAATAATTATACTGTCATTAAAATATTTATTTTTAAAAAGTACAGAAACAAAATTATTTTAAAGCGTAAAGATTCTGAAAGCATTGAATGAGATCCCATGATCATTTAATATAACTTTGCAGTAGTAACAATAAATATGATATTTTGTTGTATTATATGAGTATTATCATATTTTTAAATATGATTGGTTTCATTATAAAAATGGTGATTGTCTCCAAGGTGGACACTCAACTTAAAATATGATATTTACCATCTGAATTTAATATGTCATGTCAACAAATAGAAAAGTCAGCCAGCTATGTATTATCATGTTAATTATTGTGTCTTTAGCCTAAACAGCAGGGGCGCCTTTTACCCCAAATACTATACTTTTACATATTCTTTCGTTATTGAAAAACTGTTGCTTTAATTACCATGAACAAAACTGAAACCGACCTTTGTTTCAAAATAATACAATCATTTTAGCAATTCTCATTTGCTACTAAAATCTACAACATTTAAAACATCAAATGTTAGATTAAATTAGCGCTGTTGTCCGCGATTGCGTCAAGTATCAGCCAAATTTCCACTTTCATCTTGAAAAGCATATATTTTGGAAAGTGCTGCGGCAAGTTTTTGTGTCATCTAGTGGTTAGAGGAAAATAAAATCAAAGTTGCTTTTTGCCCCAGTGTGTCTTTAGCCCTGTTGTACCCCTATGTATCAAAATGTTGTGTGCTCTGTGGTAAGACAGCGGCTTTATGAGACATGGAAACCAGAGTTTACTGAATTGCATTCTACTTTCATTCCACAAAACAACACAGTGATTCAAACTTATGGTTTTACCATTGAGTGAAACTGGAAACTTCTTCCTACATCTTCCTAAAGTAGCCTGTGTGACAGCAAAGACTCTAAACAGCTGTTGAAATGCCATTATACTGCAGTCTTTACTCTCAGGGGCTGTAATTGCTAGCACTCAGAGCCCAACACTAGTGCAATATGAAGAAATAGAGTGCGGTAGAGTTACAACTACAACAACAAAACAGGTTTCCAAACTCCCACATATCATCATGTTCCTTGCCATGCAGAGAAATTCTTTTTTAGTAAAATACAAAAAGAATCTATGGCATTCGCAAGCTACATGTTTAGTTCAGCAGCTTAAGAGGATAAAGTGAACAAACAAACAAGTGTTTGGACATAACTGCTGTTAATCTGTCCAATCATGACATGCTGGTCCGTTTAGTATATGTTATGTACTGACATTTCTCTTTTGCCCTCTACCGTAAATGGATGTGTTAGGATGGAGGTGCTCACAGTTCTCTTCCTCCTCTCCATTAATTAACATTATTTACTGAACCTGGCCTTTGAGGGGGCTCTGGAGAGATGGCAGGAGAAATTTAAAAATGTCGATAAGCCAGTCAGCGCTTGGAAAAGGGGAGTGTTAACGTGGTAATGTGACAGCCGAACAAGTCTTGAGAATGTCAGAGGCAAAAAGGTATTACCATCCGGACTCTGACAGTCCACAAAAGCCATTAGCCCATCTAAAACGGACAGCTCCCGATCTTGTTACTGGGAGCTGATGCAATGCGAATGCAACACCGTCATTCGCTCGTTCGCTCCCACACTCTCTGTCTCTGATCCCTCTCGTTGTGCCTGATATGTGGCTAATCAGCAACGGGTGACCGCAAAGGGACAGTATGGACCCCTGCTGCTTCACTGCTTTACTGAGGAGCCCCTTTATTAATCAAAGAGCAGACAGTGGGGCCCCTGGCAACCGTCTGCCACCAGCGCCCCATTCTCTGGCCCAGATACAATGATTTCAGGGCCTCTTGTCCTGAGACTTGATTACATCCATCACATAAGAGGCCTGCGTACAGTGAGAGCTGAAGAGCACACACAGCATATAAAAGGAATCCACAGCACAGCTGTCACGTTTCTATGTGTTTAAGTTCTGTTTTGTGATCTAGTTTCCCCCTGTCTTTGTGATTTTGGTTTAGTCCTGTTAGTGTTTCCCGGTCTGTTTAATTGAATATTCCCTTCACCTGTGTTCAGTTAATCATCCTATTAGTCCCTGTTCATTTAAGCCCTGTGTTTTCCCTCAGTGTTTGTTGATCGTCGTCGATGTATGGTTGTTTGTTCCTGAGTTCCTGTGTTTTCCTATAACCTGAGTTTGTGAATAAACCAGGTGCATTGGAATTCTGTTCCCTTGTCTTCAGTATCCTGCAACAACCCCGACAGAACGATCTACCTTTATAAAAAAAAAAATTAAAAAAAATATAAAAAAAACTCCAGTGTAAGCCTCCAGTCGATCATGGAGATCGATAAACAGGCCTTTGTGGGAACCCGCAAAGCTATTTTTCGGGGGATCCGTGGAGGTCACGGGAGGAAATGGGCGATATGGGTCATGACAACTTTTTCAGTATCAACATCTCTGCGTCCAGCCCAATCCTCATCTCATCAGCCCTGTCGAGCAAAAACCAGAGCCAGTCTTTGAGCAAGAGCCAGAGCCAGTCTTCGAGCAAGAGCCTGAGCCCGTCGCCTGTTTGCCAGAACTGGAGCCAATCGCCTGACCACCAGAGACTGAACACGCCGCACTTGAGTCTGCTCAGGAAGACACAGCGCTCATAATGGCTGTTTTGTGTGTGTGGGCAGAACATATATCAGCTACAGCCCATGAACCAAGCCCAGAGTTTCCTTCGCCACTGTTCCCGTCCAGCCCAGAGTTTCCTTCACCGCTAGTCCCGTCCAGCCCAGAGTATCCTTCGCCGCTGGTCCCGTCCAGCCCAGAGTTTCCTTCGCCGCTGGTCCCGTCCAGCCCAGAGTTTACTTCGCCGCTGGTCCCGTCCAGCCCAAAGCCCTCTTCACCACTGGTCCTGCCCAGCACAAAGCCCTCTTCCCTGCTGATCATGCCCAGCCCAGAGCCCGTTGATCCTGCGCCAGAGCCCACTGATCCTGCGCCAGAGCCCACTGATCCTGCGCCAGAGCCCACTGATCCTACGCCAGAGCCCACTGATCCTGCTCCGGTGTCTGTTCCCGTTCCTGAGCCTGTGTCTGTTCCCGTTCCTTTGCCGGTGTCTGTTCCCGTTCCTGAGCCCGTTCCTGAGCTGGTGTCTGTTCCCGTTCCTGAGCCGGTGTCTGTTCCCGTTCCTGAGCCGGTGTCTGTTCCTGAGCCGTTGTCTGTTCCTGAGCCGTTGTCTGTTCCCTGAGCCGGTGTCTGTTCCTGAGCCGGTGTCTGTTCCTGAGCTGGTGTCTGTTCCTGAGCCGGTGTCTGTTCCTGAGCCGGTGTCTGTCCCTGAGCCGGTGTCTGTTCCCGATCCTGACCCTGTCCTTCTCCTCAAAAAAAAAAACTATACGCCACCGCCGTGGCCACCCGAAGGGTCGTCTCCGCCATGGCCGCCCGAAGGGTCCTCACCGCCATGGCCGCCCGAAGAGTCTTAGCCACCATGGCCACCCGAAGGGTCACCACCGCCCTGGATGCCTGAGGGTCCGACAGCTCTGCCCTGGACGCCTGAGGGTCCGACAGCTCTGCCCTGGACGCCTGAGGGTCCGACAGCTCCGCCGTGGCCACGCCCACAGCCTGCTCCGCCCTGGTCCCCGGACCAGCCTGCTCCGCCTGGACCGTCCTGGAGTCCAGGATGCCCACCCTCCCACCCCTTTGGATGTTATACGCCGCGAGGACGCGCCTTCGGGGAGGGTGGAGGTACTATCACGTTTCTATGTGTTTAAGTTCTGTTTTGTGATCTGGTTTCCCCCCGTCTTTGTGATTTTGGTTTAGTCCTGTTAGTGTTTCCCGGTCTGTTTAATTAGCTATTCCCTTCACCTGTGTTCAGTTAATCATCCTATTAGTCCCTGCTCATTTAAGCCCTGTGTTTTCCCTCAGTGTTTGTTAATCGTCGTCGTTGTATGGTTGTGTGTTCCTGAGTTCCTGTTTTCCTATAACCTGAGTTTGTGAATAAACCAGGTGCATTGAAATTCTGTTCCCTTGTCTTCAGTATCCTGCAACAACCCTGACAACAGCAGAGTAAGTAAATTCTATTTATAAAGCACATTTAAACATAGCAGAGCTATCCAAAGTGCTGAACATAGTAATGAAAAATAAATAAATAAAATCACAGAAACATAAAACCAAACAAAAACAAACATTGAAACAAGGACATTAAGTATCAAAATGCCAGGGAATAGAGATACGTTTTCAATTTTGATTTAAAAGTGTAAATGGATGGTGCAAGGCGGATGTCCAGAGGCAATTGATTCCATAGACGGGGGTGGGGGATGGGGGCTGCAACTGAGAAAGCTCTATCTCCCTTAGTTTTTAAATGGGAGCGGGGGATGTATAATAGAGCCTTGTTTGCAGATCTTAATCTGGAAGGTGACAGGAGTAAGAAGATCTGTTAGGTAAAATGGAGCTTGATCATTAAGAGCTTTAAAAACAAACAACGAGATTTTAAACTGAATTCTAAAATGAATCGGGAGCCGATGGAGGGACGCTAAAATTGGGGTGACATGATCATATTTCTTTGTCCCGGTCAGCAGCCTTGCAGGACTGAGGAAGACCCAGATACAAAGAATGACAATAATCGAAGCGTGAGGTAATAAAAGCATGAATAACCTTCTCCAAGTCTTGTGCTGACAGAAATGATTTAATATTTGAAATAATCCGCAATCTATAAAAACTATTCCTAACAACAGAATTAATTTGTTTAGTTAAAGCACAATTCTGCGTCCATAATAATGCCAAGGTTCCTAACCTGGGAGGAAACAGAAGGAAAATAATTGCTTAGCTCCCTAATAGAACTACTACTCAATTTTGGGGAACCAAAAACAATTGTTTCCGTTTTGTCCTCATTAATTTGGAGAAAGTTAAGCGCTAACCATTTCTTAATGTCCCCGATGCATTCCAACAAAGGTTGAATTGAATCTCCAGCTTTCAACGGCAGGTACAGCTGTGAATCATCTGGATAAAAATGAAACGATACATAGTGCTTCCTAATAATGTCCCCAATGGACACATATACAAGTTAAAAAGAAGGGGACCCAAAATAGAGCCCTGAGGAACTCTCAGGTGATCTAAACCACTGTTAGGCCGTACCCTTGATACAGAAGAAATGCTCCAACCGCCACATAAGAACACTATGGTCTACAGTATCAAAGGCAGCAGTAAGATCAAGTAGGATCAATATGCCATTTTTACCGGCGTCAACTGCGAGTAAAATGTCATTGAACACTTTTAGCAAGGCAGACTCTGTGCTATGATGGGCAGTGCAACCAGATTGAAAAGGTTCTAATGAATTTGCAGCATTTAAAAACGAGTGCAATTGAGACAGGACAACTTTTTCTAAAAGTTTTGATAAAAATGATAGTTTAGAGACAAGCCTATAATTATTAAAGCAACCATCATCCATACCTTGTTTCTTAAGCAAAGGTTGAACAACCGCATGCTTGAAACTATTCGGAACTATCCTCAGAGACAACGTTATCTCACGACCAATTCGTACGAATTCGTACAAGTGAGTAAAAGGTGGATAATTCGTACGATATGTACGATAAAATATGTACGAATTGCAGTGAGATTGGGTTGGCAGAGAATAGAGTAAGAGCTTCGGCTGAGATGGATGTTTATCATTTATGTTAGCACACTGCTGGAGAAAAACACTGGAAGTATACAGAGGTTTGGATCACGCTGAAGTAAAGCTACTCTTCCTTCAGACTTAATAGCACGCTCATTAACAGTGCGAGAGACCCCAAATTATAGTACAGATGTTAACAAGTGCCACAGGTTAGAAGACTCAAAAACAACAGCACGCTTGCTTTTTCAGTTGTTCTTTGTCGATTTGTTTAGCCACTATGGACCTTAGTCAGAGTAGACCCCATATTTTATCTGATGTGAAATTAAACAAGGCTGTGATGGACAGAAATACAGCCCTCTGAAACAAAACATTCTGGAAAACATGAGTTGTAAAATAAACGCTCAGTGCTTTCATGTCCAATATTTTATTTTTTACTGAACAGCTGCTGCTGGTCTAGGTTTAACAATTTATCTTTGTGGTCATATCTAAATGACTAACATGCTGGTCTGCTAGTCAAATGCTTTTTTTGAGTTTGGTCAGTTGTTGACCAGAAGAATACTGCTCTATTTAGCATACTGCTCATGACAATTTGAATACAAGATTTAACAGCAAAAATATAACAAGATTTGAATTACACACTTGTCAAAGTTTTGAAGAATAACAATCTAGAAAGAGCAGTCTTTTGAGCTGCTTGAGCTACAAATGAACAGAGAATGAACAATGGTAAACTGAAGCGCTTTATTATTAGTTTAACCACCAAAAGCATTCTATTTGAGATTAATAAAATATTGCACAAATGAGTTTGAAGTAAGTTACATTAGCTGCTTTCCACTGTCAGCCCAGTGTGAACCAGGGTTATAACAATGAGCTGAGTGGGGCCAATAGTCTTGGACTTCGAGCCATGAGGTCAAAATCGAACTGTTTCTCCAACCCGATCACACTAAATGCGTCTCTATAGCACGCAGTGTGTTTATCGTGCAATTTATATGCGAAAATGAATTTTTACGTGCATAGGATACGCATGGATTGGTTAGGGTAGGTTTAGTAGTGGTGTGGGGTGCGTGTGTATTATACGCATGGGTAAAACAAGTGGTGTGGGGTGCGTGTGTGTTACACGCAAATGAACTGCGTATCAAATGCACACAAAAACTGTGTATCATATGCACGTAATGCACGTAAGGATTGAGTAATCTCTCCATCTCTCACTTTTCATCAGGTACTGATCAGTTACTTAGGATCAGATCTGATCTACCATTCTTCTCACTTTGAATCAGAAACAGAGATAAAGTAGTGAGTAAGATTACATTTATTTAAATGAATGAATTATAGCATTTATTTGAATTAATTATCAAGAGAGAGAGAGAGAGAGAGACAGACAGGGAGATGAGAGAGATAAGAGATGAGTACCTGCGTCTGTTTAGCTTCTGTCTCTATTAGCAATGAAGCTGCATGAGTTTAATTGCTTTAAAATAGCGATGTAACCCCCTTGTTTCTGAGTAATATAATGTAGCGATTCAATAGCAAAGCTATTTTAATACTAAAAATTACTAAAAGTTGCTATTTATTACTAAAAGTTTCTGTGGTCCTGAATTTTTTTCTGTGAGCGAAGTGAAAACAGCGCATTAATATAGAACAGTGATTCAACTGACTTGGAACTACCTGTGCATTAAAAAGTTTTATTGCACACCTTATTGCAAACAATAAATTAGTGTATTTCTTATGACAATAGTTAGCATAAGTAACCTTTCACATCGCATAGAAATATATTTGTGCCTCAAACGGTTATCAGAATATCAATGGGATCGCAATCGGAAGTCATTTCGGACATTCGCTGGTGTCTGAAAGTACGTTTTGAGCTGAAACGTGTTTTGTAGTATGTCTTAAATGTTTATGTTAGCTGGTAACCTGATATGATGACGTGGAATGCGGAAAGCGGTGTCGACCCTCTGCTAACTCAGATAATAACAACTTTTTTCATTACCTCTCCTGAAGCACCAGTTGGCCAACTTTGGAGCAAGATATGCGGTGGGCCAAAAAACCCCGGGCGCTGGCCCAGAGGAGGCTCAATCAAGCACTGGAAGTGACAGTGGAAACGTGACTGGCTCTGGCACGCAAAAGCACGCTCACTTTTGGTCTGACATCAGAAACGTCGCTATTGTGGATACACTATTTCTCTATCAATGCACTAAGACCATGAATAGCACAAAGACCACAATAACAACCCTCACATTGTTTTGACACGTTTAAATGAACATGAAATCTTTGGGTTTATTTTGCTATTTTCCATTGACTAAAGCATTATTTTCATCAACTTAAATTAGATCGCATTTTAGTCAGAGTACGGCTAAAATGAATGAATATGACGATGAAAAATGGACAAAATTCAAAGGATATATTCAACAAAAGAATATGACTAAAACTGCCAATAAACTCTGCTCGAGGTACAGGTGGCTGTACTATGTGTGAGATGAGAATTGCTGGAGCAGGTCAAACTTGAACCCTGCAGCTGATGATAAGTGAACTCCAACACATATTCTTATCATTTTCATTGGAGTCCAACTTGTGCAGCCAAGACAGTGGCTCAGGAATCAATTAACAAAACCAACAGTTATTTGAGAGCCAAGACGCTGACCCTACTGAGCTATAGAGTCTCTTCTCCTGCCTGTAGAAACTCACTTTCAGCATCTTAAACCACAAACTCTTGCCTCAAAAGGCCCTCAAGCCTGCATGTAGCAGCTAACAGCATGAGCAGCTGCGGCCCATATCGACTGCCTCCAACAGATTTGTGCAGGGAGTCATTTCTTTGTTTTTCCGTTCAAGTTCATATAGAAAACAGGAGGGAACCGCAGCATTCCTGATATCAAGGAGGGCATGCAAAACTTAACGCCGGCTTGAATTCGAGTGAGACTATGCAAATATTACTAAATCCACCCAAAATGACTTCAGCAGAACCAAAACCATTGAAAGCTGTATTAATTTAGCAGGAAATAAACTACAATAAAGAAAGACATGACCGTCTCCAGAGGCTTGAAGCAGTTTACCACGGATGCACGGACGATTCTCCAAGGCACGTACTGACCTATAAACTCCCTGCTGGGCAGAATCTGCAGCACCTGTAAAATCAATATCTCTCTCCCACTAGATGGAAGACATTGTTGATAATTGTTTATGCTTCCAGTGTTTTCTTACGCTGTGGCTGCGGTGGACCTGGACAGCAGAGATACTGTTTTCAGCCTGGATCCCTAGGCTTCTCTCACATGGGCAATTGGAGTGCTCTCTTATCAGGTGCACTGAAGCGAGAAAGGATTTGAAGCCGAACTGGCAGACAGTGCTCCGGGTCTCCTGGTTTGCTCTGGAGAATGTCCTGGCATCGTATCAAACACTGAGTCCATGACCAACCTGATTTGACTATAGAGGGTCTCAGGCTAGATCAAGAGAGCGCGAAAGGCTGAAAGAGATTATCCTCAACAGGAGAGAAAGAAGCAATAGTGGTGAGATGTGAAGGAACGCTGCCCTTGGGTAACACTTTAATTTAAGGTGACGTAGTTACACATTACTCTAAGTACTTACTATAGAAATAACCCGAAACCAAACCCTAATAGTAACTCTATAGTAAGAACATCTAGTTAATTAATATTACACAATACTTATCTAAGTAAGTACAATGTAACTATATTTCACCTTAAAATAAAGTGTAACCCGCTCGTTTCTTAAAGTGACGCACACTTTCTTCAAGCACAGGAAGCAGAGGGGAGAGAGAGCAGGGGCTGATGGGAAAGGAGTGTATCAAATGACCCATTCCATTGATCTAACTTGCCACTGAGGTGTCCCTAAATAACAGACACAAATGCCACAACGCACGTTAATATTGGATATACGCAAGAATAATAGCGCACACGGGTCAGCAGATCCCAATGTAGGAACAGAGGCCAGACAACCCGATCTCACGGCAATTCGTACGAATTTTACGAGGTGGCTAATTCGTACGAATTCATATGACCTCACTCGTACGAATTAAGATTTTTGCTAAATCGTACATATTTTACGAGTTGAGTACGAATGAACCATCACGTGGGTTTAGACAAATCGTACGAATTAGCCACCTTTTTTGGTTGTGAGATAGCATTGGGCCAGACAACGCTGCTGCTTGCATTTTTCATACTTGAGTGTTTACTAGGCAAAATGCACACTAGATTATTACAGAGATTTCAGAAGAATAAGAATGTCAAAGCAGAATGAGCAAATAGCTTAACACTTCACATATTTTATTTAAAGGCATAAACATTTGTTCAGTTAGTTTTTAAAGCAGTATGAGGCCAATCAGTAGATCATTTAGAGAAGGTCAGAAAGGGATTCTCTGACCGTATAGCCAGTAATTCTTCATTTGGTGAGATGATTCCACTTCTTGGGCAGACCTCTGTAAAGGAGCATGAAACTATTTCACAGGACCAGGTGCACTGTATGAAACCCCTGTCCCTCATGATTGCCCCAGATGCAGTGCTAAACAAACTTCATTATCAGTAAAAAGAAATGTCTTCCATTTCTTTTCCATTGTCTCTAAACCAGTGGCTCTCAACCTTTATAACTCAGCCCCCCCATTGTCCAACAATTTTTTTTAAGGCCAAGGAGATATTTTGGCTATTTTTGTTAACAAAGATTGTCAAAGTTTTATTTATATATTGAATGATTGTGGTTAAATAATACATATTTTTATTATCTCTATTTTTTGTTTAATTATAGCCTTTTAATTATTCATAATAATTCATAATTAATTTTAGTTTTAATATATTCATAATGTATTGATTTTAAAACATTTAAGTCATCCTGGAGAATTGATGAGGTCCCCGAGTGGGCGCAGGTCAAGTCAAGTGTATTTATATAGCGCTTTTCACAATATAAATTGCATCAAAGCTTCACAGTATCAATCAAATAATACAACAATGTTTGTTTCTTAGTGGAAAAAACATCCACGTTTGGTAGGGCTGATCAATGGTATTAATGCTTGGTTAATTAATTTGAATATCCCCAACTGAGCAAGCCAAAGGCAACAGTGGCAAGGAACCGAAAAACGCCATCAAGTGACCTACTGGTGTCCTAAAACTCCATCAGGTGACTTGATGGAGAGAAAAAAACCTTGGGAGAACCCAGGCTCAGTCGGGGGCCAGTTCTCCTCTGGCGTTTATGAACTAGAGGCCGGATTTACAGTAACTGTAATTTGATACAGAATTTTGTTTTATTTTATCACTTGGGGGTGGGTACGCGAACCGGAATCACAAACGTTTTATCTGTAGAGTGGGAAAGGGATCCTCCATAGGGAGAGGGTAGATTGGCACTTCAGCACTGCGTTTTCATCGGGTCCAGGCAAAGGTCCGATCTCAGATAGTCAGATCTGGATACGGCCTGGATCCGGCAGGCTGCGGGAAAACCTCGGGATAAACAAAGACACTAAAATTAGCGTAGATGCCATTCTTCTTATGATGTAACGAGTACATCAGGATTTAAGGGAAGTGTTCCCAGTTCCGGCTGACCTAATCTATGCAACCTAACATTGAATTATAGAAGTCTATAATGTATTATGTGTATGCTAGGTCAAAGAGATGTGTTTTTAGTCTAGCTTCGAACTGACAGAGTGTGTCTGCTTCCCGGACAATGGTAGGAAGACTGTTCCAAAGTTTTGGTGCTAAATAGGAAAAGGATCTACCGCCCGCAGTCGATTTTGATATATTAGGTATTATCAACTGGCCCAAATTTTGAGATTGATGAAGGACTATAATGCGTTAAGAGCTTGCTCAAGTACTGCAGAGCTAAACCATTTAGTGCTTTGTAAGTAATCAACAATATTTTAAAATGTATACGATGTTTAATTGGCAGCCAATGCAGTGTTGACAGAACCGGGCTAATATGGTCATATTTCCTGGTTCTAATAAGAACTCGAGCTGCTGCATTTTGGACCAGCTGTAGTTTATTTATTAAGCGTGCAGGGCAACCACCCAGTAGAGCATTACAATAATCTAGTCTTGATGTCATGAAAGCATGAACTAATTGTTCCGCATTTGTTAATGAGAGCATATTTCGTAATTTAGATATATTTTTAAGATGTAAAAATGCGGTTTTAGAGATACTAGACACGTGACTTTCAAATGAAAGATTGCTATAAAAGAGCACACCCAGGTTCCTAACCGACGACGAAGACTTAATAGAGCAGCCATCAAGTGTGAGCAGCCGTGAGCAGCCATGACAGCATTCTAGGTTATTACGTGTGGACGTTTTTTGTCCAATAATTAGAATATCTGTTTTTTCAGAGTTTAGTAGTAGGAAATTACTAGTCATCCAATTTTTTATATCAGCTATGCATTCCATTAATTTTGTGAATTGGTAAGTTTCGTTAGGTTTTGAAGAATTATACAGCTGAGTATCATCGGCATAACAGTGAAAGCTAATTCCATGTTTCCTAATGATATCTCCTAATGGTAGCATGTACAGAGTGAACAGCAGCGGTCCTAGTACTGAGCCTTATGGTACGCCATACTGAACTTGTGATCGAAAGACATCTCTTCATTTACTGCTACAAACTGATAACGGTCAGATAAGTATGATTTAAACCATGCTAGTGCAATTCCACTATGCCAACATAGTTTTCTATTCTATTTAAAAGAATGTTGTGGTCAATTGTGTCAAATGCAGCACTAAGATCAAGTAACACTAATAGAGAGCTACAACCACGATCGGATGATAAAAGTAAATCATTTGTAACTCTAATGAGAGCTGTCTCAGTACTATGGAGCGGTCTAAATCCTGACTGAAAATCCTCGCAGATATCATTTCTTTCAAGAAAGGAACACAGTTGTGAGGATACTGCTTTTTCTAATATCTTTGACAGAAAAGGCAGATTTGAGATCGGCCTGTAATTGACTAATTCTGAAGGATTAAGTTGCGTTTTTTTAACAAGCGGTTTTATCATAGCAAGCTTAAAGGTTTTTGGTACGTATCCTAGAGACAAAGACGAATTAATGATATTAAGAAGAGGATCTATGATCTCTGGAAGCATCTCTTTCAATAGCTTAGTCGGTATAGCGTCTAACATACAAGCTGTCGATTTAGATGAATTAACGAGTTTGCAGAATTCTTCCTCTCCTATAGCAACAAATGAATAAAAATCTTCCTCAGGGAGACTACAATGCACTCCCTGATGCGATACTGTAGTAGACGGTTGCATAGTTATAATTTTGTCCCTGATATTATCAATCTTATAAGTGAAGAAGTTCATAAAGTCATTACTGTGTTGCCCGGAAACTTTTGTACTTAAAGCTTTCTTTTTGGTTAGTTTAGCCAGTGTTTCAAATAAATACCTAGGATTATGTTTATTTTCTTCTAATAGGGTTGAAAAATAAGCAGATCTAGCAGCTTTTAAAGCCTCTCTTTAAGCAATCGAGCTCTCTTTCCATGAAATCCAAAATACCTCTAGTTTTGTTTTCTTCCAGTTGCGCTCCATTTTTCTGGCTGCTCTCTTAAGGGCCTGAGTGTGCTCGTTATACCACGGCGTTGGACTATTTTCTTTAATCGTCTTTAAGTGCAACGGTGCAACTGCGTCTAAAGTGCTGGAAAAGAGAGAGTTAAAAGTTTCTGTTGCAATATCAAGTTCTTCTAAGCTATCCGGGATGCTGAGATGATGAAACTGATTAGGAAGATTATTGATAAAGCAATCTTTAGTGGCAGAAGTTATAGGTCTAACATATTTATAACACGGAGTCGGCTTTGCAGCCTTGGCTAAATGTAATTTACAAGAGACTAGATAATGGTCTGAGATGTCATCGCTCTGCTGCAGAATTTCAATGGCATCAACATCTATTCCATGTGGTAATATTAGATCTAGAGTATGATTACGACAATGAGTGGGTTCTGACACGTGTTGTCTAACTCCAATTGAGTTTACAATATCTTGAGATTGCCAATCCCAATGCATCTTTTTCATTATCTACATGTATATTAAAATCACCAACAATTAGTACTTTATCGTTAGCCAATACTAATTCTGATAGAAAGTCCGCAAATTCTTTGATAAAATCTTTATGGTGCCCTGGTGGCCTGTATACAGTAGCCAGCAGAAATCTCAAACGTGATTTATCGTTTACACTATATATTTTTACATTAAGCACCAACACTTCAAAAGAAGTATATTTAAAAATAGATTTCTTAGTGGTTTTGAAAATATTACTATAAATTACAGCAACACCTCCCCCTTTGCGTTTTAGACGAGGTTCATGTTTATAACAGTAATCTTGTGGGGTTGACTCATTTAAAGTAATGTAATCATTTGGTTTTAGCCAGGTTTCTGTCAAACACAGCACATCTAGATTATAATCTGAAATCATATCATTAACTATGAGCGATTTTGAAGTAAGGGATCGAATATTCAGCAACCCAAGCTTTATCATTTGCTCATCTGTATTATATCTGTTTTTTATTTGTTGAACAATTAAATTTTTTACCTGACGTTTTTTGGATTTCCAAATTCGGGGAACAGACACAGTCTCTATATGATGATATCTAGGTAAAAGAGGCTCTATGTGATGGGATTTATCTGACCTTGGTGACGCGAGGCCGCTAGCAGACGGTCGGTTTAGCCAGTCTGTCTGCTTCCTGACCTGAGCCCCAGATTGTCATGTTTTAGCTCTAAGACTATGTGCCATATTACTAGAGAGAAGAGCAGCACCATCCCAGGAGGGATAAACACCATCTCTTTTCAACAGGTCAGGCTTGCCCCAAAAACTTTTCCAATTGTCTATGAATTCTATATTATTCAACGGACACCACTTAGACAACCAGCCATTGAGTGAGGCCAATCTGCTAACTATCTCATCACTCCTGCGAACAGGAAGGGGGCCAGAGCAAATTACAGTGCCTGACATCGTACTTGCGAGTTCACACACCTCTTTAATATTCATTTTGGTGATCTCCGACTGGCGGAGTCGAACATCATTAGTGCCGACATGAATAATGATCTTAGAGAATTTACGATTAGCATTAGCCAGCACTTTTAAATTTGCTTTGATGTCAGGCGCTCTGGCTCCCGGCAAACATGTGACTATGGTGGCTGGTGTCTCTATTTTCACGTTCCGTGTGATCGAATCAACAATTACCAGGGCACAATCAACAGAATTCTCAGTGGGTGTTTCACTGAGTGGGGCAAATCGATTTGTTATAGTAATCGGAACGGAAGAGTGTTTTTTTAATCCGCGACTAGAGCGATCTCACACGGTCACCCATCTGCCCTGCTGCATGGGCTCTACTTCAGCCGGAACCGAATCATGTACAGAGTTCACTATGCTAGGCGCATCCAAAATAGTATCTAAAGCTCTAGTACTATCCTTACTATCCTCAATTAAAGTTTGGATGTGTGTCTCTAGCTCTGAAATCTTCTCCGTCAGCCTGACTGTCTCCTTGCATTTATCACAAAAAAATCCTATATTGCCATCGGAGAAGGCTATACTAAACATATGACATGTGACACAGGTGACAATAACAGGACAAGACATTACTCACCATTTGTGTTGACTGATTCTTACTTACCTGGGCTTTTAGGAAGTCAAAGGCGCGGGCGCGCGAGAGAAAATAAATAATAAATAAATGAGCGCGGGTGGCGTGTTAACACTAGCGTGCTGTGCTAACAATAACGGAAGCTAGCGATGTAAGGTTAATCTGAGATGGTGGGTAAACTGTATTTAGTAATAAAAACAACTAGAATGATAGTAAATGATGGTTCAAAACAGAAAGAAATACGAAGCTAATACGAGACGTAGAGCTTACAGCCTCACCGCACACAAACTCACAGCAGGCAGGAAGGCAGACAGGAGCAATCGATCAGTGAACAGCAGATCTCGATCAGGGATAAAAAAAACCTTGTGTATAAATGCTGTATGATTTTGTTTTGTTGTTAATAATTTGGCCCACAAATTTCAACCCCAGCTTATACAACATGGACAGGACTTTGTCAAACTAGAAAAGCTTCAAAGCGCCAAAATGGGAAGAAAGAATAACTCCCAATGAGAAGCTCTTCCCTCTGGAGATGTGTAATTCCTGCTACACGTCTCTTTGTAGATACTATGTGACCTAGAAACGTTTGTATCAACTGATTAAAAAAAAGGATTGTTGCTGCGTAGCTTCTGCCACATCATCACAATATGTGCCACTTTTACCTTCCTGGTAATTAAAATTCAAAACTCCTCTTTTCAAAGATTGAGTGGGTGAAAAAAAAATGACATTCGCTCTAAGAATCAGTTTTTGGTCTTATAACAGTGGGAGATAAACAGCTTGAAATCACTTTGACAGCCTGTGTGACTCTCATCACATACCACAGGGGATTTTAATTCCAACCTGTGAAATTGTAATTGCTTCTCAAGCCAGCACTAGAGGATTGTGGGTAACAGACATTTTCAAATTCTGTCAGCATTGCCCTATATGAATTCTCAATCTCTCTCTCAAAGCCCTCTGTGTCTGCCTGTTTGCTTGAACAGTTTGTGTTTTCCTTCCCAGGTTCCCCTCGTTCTCTGTGTTTGGAGCCGCTATAGTTGACACTGAATTAACTGACGCTGTCAGGGGACTGTTTCAGAGCAGCAGTGCCACACAAAATAAGATGAATATCTCTTCAGGGTGTGCGTCAACTTCCTCTTCTCCTCGTTTCTATCTGTTGTGTCGTTCTTTGTGTCTTCCTCTCCTCCTCTTACAGTGAGGCAGCTTCATAAATTAATTGTGTTTCATTTGTATGACCCCCAGCTTAAAGACCTGTCAACAGACGTCCCATCACACCGCAACCAGAAAAAAGCACAGACAAAAATAAGACTCTTCTAAACAGAAACTAATTAGCAATGATCTTAACGATGCAGCTCTCTAATGCAGCGTTTGTCATGGAATCCCAGAGAGACCTGCTGAAGATAAGAATAATGTCAGCATATATCGTCCTGATGTTCAGAAGATGGCATCAAGATTTTGAGGTGGGAAATTGGAGAAAAAAATCCTGGTTAATTATTTCATGTCTCAAAATGTGTATTTCTTATTTGTAATTTCACCATTGTAACTCCATAAAAGTAGAAAGAAACCCTTCTCTTTCCGTGAATGTGTCGAATCTGCTCATGTAATTATAACTACTCTGAAAATTGTGCTAAGGTGAGTCTGAGAGGATAGAGAAGGGGAGGTAAAATCCATAGCCAGAGATGTTTCCTCTGTTGGTTAAAAAAAAAAAAGACAATAACCATTAAAGTATTTCACTTTCAGCAGTTAGAGTGTTTGCATCGATTGCATCATCATCCACCTCAAGTAAGGCAAATCAATAATATTGCTGAATATTAAATGTCCCCAACTAAGCAAGCCAAAAGCCAAGGCGACAGTGGCAAGGAACCAAAAACTCCATAAGGTGACAGAATGGAGAAAAAAACCTTGGGAGAACCAAGGCTCATTTGGGGGCCAGTTCTCCTCTGGCCGACGAACGAACAGTGTATGTTTATGATTCAGGCAGCATTACAAGTCAGAAGTCAGATTGGATCAGAGCATTCAGAATATTATCCAGTTCCATCTGGTTGGAATTCGGAGTCATCACGCCGGTATGGAGATGAGTTTGTTGAGGATCAGTGCCGATGCCAGTCGTTGCCTTGGTATATAAACCAGTCATTGTAGAGATGTAATTTACATGATAATAATTTGAATTTCTCCCATTGAAAATCTTGTAACTAACTTAATTATTTAGGGTAGATATATTGAATATTTGATCACCATTACATTTCCAAACTGCCATTCGAGCAGCAGCTACAAAATGAAAATAAAAGCCTAAGTTAGACAAATAGGCTACAGCTATCATCTTCACTAAACAGCCAAACATACTCTTTTAATGTAGATGTTTAAATAGACAGCAGGGTGGATTTTTTTTTCAACTTCAAGTGGTAGTTGAGTGAAAATATATTTATATTGTCTTGCTGTATATGTGTAATTTCATTTTCCGTTTTTTTTTTTTCTTTTTTTGTAAAAGTGGCAAATAAGTGCCTCCTCTATTTTAAATAAAGGACTGGAAGGAACCTTCATCCAATAATCTACAAACTGCCTTTGGAAGCAGAGGATGTGACACTACAGGGCCACAGATGTGCAGACCTGGGGGAAAAATTCAATGCTAGGAATTCACAAAAACAAAAACATTAAAACATACTGATCATGAACGTTGGACCATTCTCAGCCACTGGACAGGATAGTTTCTGGTTTACATCTTAAAGCTGAATTGCTCATTAAACAGTTTGGTAAATTAAACAAGCTGAGCAGTAGAGGACAAAGGTAATTAGCTGCACTCAGCTGGTTGGAGAGCAGAATAACCATCACTCACTATCCACATTCATTTCATTTTGTGCCCCATTATGGCTCAGTAACATCATTACATCACTCCAAATAGTGTAACTTATCTTCACTTAGTGGAAGTTGTCGGTCATTAGGGCAGATGTGGAAGTAGGGCTCTCGCTGTGGGGCCGTATGTCAGCTGTAATTATATGGCTCACTTTCACAGTTGATAAACACAACTTTGCTCTTGGGCTGCATTTGTCTATTGTTGGTCGTCTCTCCGATCACCTCTAGCGAAACGGACAATCTACCAGCTCACCTGTGTTTAGCGTGGTAAAGCTAATAGCTTGTGAATTTTCTGTGGAACAGTAAGAGGATTTATGGATAAGTGGAATAAGGTTAAAACTGTGTCTTTATGGCTGTGTGTAAAACCTGTTTTCCTCTCAGCTCTTCATCCGCACCCTTCTAATGCATCATATCTGTCAAAGTACAGTTGATTTCTCTAGCAGCCTAACTGCAACTGACAGGATAAGTAAAATAAGTTTTGTAATGATTCACAAGCAAACAGCAGCAATGTACATCAACAACAAATAGGGCAAGCCTTGCTTTTCCTGGAAGACCAATCCCAAAGAGAGCACCCCCACCTGGCTTTACCTGCACAGAAGAAAAAGGTAGAAACACAACCACTACTGCCACCTAGTGGCCTGACACACATGACGTTAAACTGATAAAATAAAATAAATTACAACGTAGGACGTAACAGTTTAACGACGGGAAAAATGGCTGCATAGCCTAAAAGTGTTGTCACTATTCTCTCTCGCAGTCTATTTCAGTTGCCTCAAAATAGCAACGCACCTGAACACACATCGTTTTCAGACCAGCATGCCTTTGGGCGAACAGATGGGCGTGAATGCATTTGCTATTTAAACAACGTGGTGCAGGAGCTGAAAATGATAACTGCGTCGGGCTGAAAGTAGCAAAAAACATCTGCGTCACACCTGGCGCCACATTGCGCCGGGTGTTTGATAGGGCACATAGTGCCATTGTTCAGCTGAAGTCAGTGGGGTGTTGATTCAGTCCCATTGTAAAGATGTAAAGAATTATTAAATTAATTAATTTAATCTATAAAGAAGTTCTGCAGAAAACAGCAATGTCATTGTCCAGCTTAGTTCAATTAACATCCAATAGTGTCAGTGTGGTCAAATCAATAATATTTGAATTTTAAGTGTCCCCAACTAAGTAAGCCAGAGGCGACAGTGGCAAGGAACCCAAACTCCATCAAGGTGACAGAATGGAAAAAAAAAAAACCTTGGGAGAAATCAGGCTCAGTCGGGGGACAGTTCTCCTCTGGCCAAATAATGAACTTACATGGTTTCTTCTACCAAAAAAAAGCAAATGTGGTAAATGTTAGGACTGTCCCGGTCTCCCCTACACTACACTCATGTACACATGTCTGATTAATTTCCTTCTATCCATCTCTCATGTAGTGATGAGAATCTCTGATAAGACTGGCAAGCAGGGAGCATAATTGCTTTGGATTTGAAGTGCTCATGTCAAAGGTCCTAGTGCTCAGAGGAAGTCCAAGTGATGGGGACAATTTTCACTGTCATCATTCATTGTGCAAACAGGGATGGAGAGTCACTGCTTCATAATGAATGCTGGAGACACTGCAGGTGAACAGCTTGATTAAATGACATCATCACAACATCCATTCACAGTTCAGTGCACACAAAATGACGAGAGACCAAAAATATTAGCCAAGCTTGAGCAAGGTTTCTGTGGCAAATGGCCTGGATGATTGTGTTAAGGGATTCACTGCTATTGATAGGTGCCACTTAACGGCAGAATGTGCCTCCATTCAGATTAAAGGTTTTCTGACATGCCACATCAAAACATCATTGACAATATAATTGACAATTATCCCTCAAGTCATTGGAGGTCACAAGTATATGGCCTGGAGCCAAAGGTCAATTTGTTGCAATTGGCTAGAAAGCTTTTGTGCCTTTTTGTGGCTTCTGAAGATGATTTTACGTATTTACTTTAGTTCTGCACAGTAAGGCCTCTTTCAAAACAAAATATTTAGCAATGAGATTAACATGAATATATGCTTAAAGTAGCTTTAAGTGATGAAAAAAGCTGTTGTTTCTCTGATGTTTGGATGTCAAGTCAAGTCATGTCATCTTCATTTATATAGCACTTTTAACAATGTAGATTGTTTCAAAGCAGCTTTACAGAGATAAACATATAATTTAAGGTAACAGAGATTGTGTTGGCTTTATAATGGTTCTTGAATAATGTTATTTTCCAGCAAAAGTTAGTTTTGATTGATTCACTTCCCTCTAAATGATCATTTGTTATTAAATTAGGGGCCGCTAAGACGACGCCGTTCTCTCTAAACAGACTTTAAACACAAACCTGTGATAATAGCTGATGGCGTTCACATTAGCATTAAGAATTTATTCTATTGTTATGTGCGTTTGAATATATGTGCGCAGGTTTGTAATTCCCTACAAACCATGCCTAAACAAACAACTTGTCTTGCCTATAAATTTTTATACAGAATTTTATCACTTCGGGGTAGGTATGCGAACCGAATTTCCCCACAACGCTTTATCTGTAGAGTGGTAAACGGATCCTCCATTGGGAGAGGTTAGTTGACACTTCAGCACTGCATTGTCATCGGGTCCAGGCAAAGGTCCTAGTCAGATCTGGATACGGCCTGGATCCAGCAGGCTGCGGGAAAACCTCGGGATAAACAAAGACACTAAAATTAGCGTATATGCCATTCTTCTTATGATGTAACGAGTACATCAGGATTTAAGGGAAGTGTTCCCAGTTCCGGCTGACCTAATCTATGCAGCCTAACATTGAATTATAGAAGTCGATAATGTGTTATGTCATGTGTATGCTAGGTCAAAGAGATGTGTCTTTAATCTAGCTTTGAACTGACAGAGTGTGTCTAATTCTCGGACAATGGTAGGAAGACTGTTCCAAAGTTTTGGTGCTAAATAGGAAAAGGATCTACCGCCAGCAGTTGATTTTGATATTCTAGGTATTATCAACTGGCCGGAATTTTGAGATCTCAATAGACGTGAATGACTATAATGCGTTAAGAGCTCACTCAAGTACTGCGGAGCTAAACCATTTAGTGCTTTGTAAGTAATCAGCAATATTTAAACATTTATACAATGTTTAATGGGCAGCCAATGGATGTTCAGGTGTGCGTCACTCAGAGCAGTTTTGAACATCCATGTTGACAGGCTAAATATTTATTTAGGTCTCTCCCCAACGTATTCAAATAACCTCAATCGCTCAAAGTCAAAGGCATACGCCTCAACACAAGCAATGCTGGCAAAGGACCAAACAACTAAACAGAAGCACTCGCTGTCACAATGGCTCCTGAACTCCCAGCATGCATTACAACAGCAGAAGTGTGTGTGTGGATAAGATAAAGCAGCGAGAGACTCCAATCCAAGACACAAGGGCCACCCAGCTAAGAGAGCGGATGAAAAAGCACTGCATACAGTTCACAAGTTTTTGAAAACCCCTGCCAAAATATGGGTTTGACTAAAAAAAACAACGTGACAGAAGCAGTCTGGAAATGGTCAAGACTCTTAACGGGATTTAACATGAAACATATGAAACATGCCATTTTTTTTCCTGTGGCTTTCAAACAGACCTTGTTGTTTTGGTGTCTGATGAAAATTGTTCCTTTCATTCTGACAACAGAGTATCTGTCCCACAGAGGTTCATTTGGGGGTATTGACACTGACATGACTGAGGGTAGAAACAAAGCAGTCAGACTCTTTTTACATGAAAGTCAAGAGTGCACTAAACCCACAAAAATCTCACTTTACCATTACAACAGAAAATTTATAATATCTGATCAGCAAAACAATTGAGCCATATTGACTCAAAATATATTTTCATTCGAGTTTGTCATGAACTGTGTTAAAATACTGATTAATTTAAAATTAATTTTATTTCCACTACATTCCTTAAACCGTTGTTTGTCTATATTTAACATCTCTGATTACTAAATATCTTGTTGTGTGATAAAATGCTCAATTAAACACGGTGACTAAATGTCCCATCAACAACCTCAAGCAAACAATCCTGAAATAGAAAGTGAACACTGTTTCTCTATAGTATTCAATAACAGGTTTACAAGGGAGAGGTCTCACTGCTAGCATCTGTTGAGTGATTCAATATAATACTTTAATAAGCACAAAAGAAGGGAAAAAAAATCATACATAAAACTGCAGACCCGCGTGTTTATGAGCAGAATATCCCTCAGGCTAAACTGACAGCAGCACTCCTCACAAAGCTATTTGAGGGACTGAACTTTCAACACCTCCAATAAACAGTGAGCTGGCAGCACTCATGCACGGAATTATGGGTCATACCGAGAGCAGGGCCTCTATTCGACAGCTCCATACTAATGGTTTATGCATATGCATGTGCATCTTCATTGGAGCAGTACAGCTGGAGTCGTCCTCTCTGTCCTGTCTGAGCTGAACAATTCCCCTTTTGCTGTGTTTACCGTGGACAAATGCTGTTTTGATATTCACACACACGCAGGCATTGACCAGCTAATCAGAGCCCTCATGCCCTCTAGTCTTTTCAGAAACTAGTTCATCTGTGAAGCTGCCAATTAAACAGCACAATGAAAGACTGGAGACCCTCCCAGAAGCCCATGCGGATGCAGAAGCCACATACAGAGCCAGTAAAACCACTTAGAATTAAATGACACTGTGCATGGAGGCCTCAGATGGAATGTGCTGCCATTCAGAATGATAAACCCACAAAGTTGTAAGTGAAAACTGCTGTGTGAAAGATCAAAAATGGAAAAGCTTCTGTCAACAATGTTGTTTAACTTTTGATTGTTTCTTGGCAGTCTGTTTAATGTCAATGGGAAATGGCTTTAACAACCAATTTCAAAAAATTGCATATTCCTTGAACTCACCTTGGAAATACTTTATCCACAGGCAATTGGTGTGAAGTAGGCATTCCATTGACAAGATTTTTGAGATGCTGCATCACCTATAACAGCAGCCTAAAACAAGGGGTAAATAGAGTACAGCATGTTGATGTATTTTTTAGGCCATCATTTAAGTTCACATCACCCTGGTTGCCTCAACAAAAACCCAATTCAATTTCTTCCATTGGCTTTTGGATTATTGCATAAAATAAGATGACCTACAAAACTTTGATTCTTACACATTCATCATGATAAATCTTAAAAAATTAACACAACTTTCACAAATTTTGAAGCCTAAATACATTCACCTAGCCTGGTTGACACCAGACCCTTCTCAGTTGTAACTGAGAATGGGTCTGGGGAAGGTTTATTCACAGCCCATTTCCAAAGAGGCGCCACCAACGGATGTCGCTCAAATGCTCCTGGGCGCAATTGGATAGACCTAAAACGAATCAGATCGATCGTCATCATGTAAAGCGCCCACCTCAACGTTTGTGATTGGTGCCTCCATTTGGAAAGATTGTAAATGGGCTTGAATGGGCTCTTGGCCAGACGGACTTGCAGAGCAAATCTAAATTTGCCGGAAGTTCGTCTTGGTTTTCCCAGGCTAACATTCACCAGCAGTAAAAAGCTAAACGTAGGCTGTAAATGAACTACACCAGTCACATGACTTCAATGTCACCACCATTCGACAACTTTCAGTCTTAATTTAAGGATAATTTTCTTTAACAGTATGAGTTAGTTTGCAAGAGTGAGATCATCAATACAACGAGGCTGTAAAAGCAGGACGATGGAACTAAAATGACTAAACGCTTACTCACTTCTGGGTTCAGGCCAACACAAATAAGTCATCCGTGCAACACTCTACAGATATTAGACTATTATATTCACCCACGTTCCCTGAAATCAAAAAGGCAATTGAGTTGTTTTAGAGTAAAGGCCCTGATATACTTCAAGCGAAATCGAAGAACTAATGTGATGTAATTTCGAACAAAACCAGGCCAAAACGAACTTCGTTTGGAGTTTGTTTTGGGAGTTTGTTCAAGAAACAGCTTGCCAAATCAACAAAAAGGAGAAGTTCGCTTCAGCTGGTAAACACCTTTGTACTTTCACTGGTCCATGGCGATTACATAATAGGTAGGGGTGTGCATGGGGTCTGCCTTCCTTCATGCTCAAATCTTTTCCAGTTCATTTCCTTTGTTTAGTCCGTCGAGGTCAGACGTGCGTGAGTAAACACTGGAGAGTTTATATTAAAAAACGAAGTTGTACTTCTGATGAAACGAGACACTGACACTGTTTTTCATGTTTATTTCAGTAAAGCTGATTAATTTTAAGCAATCTATTGTATAAAGTGCTATATAAATAAACGTGACGTGAATCTACTAGAGGGCCGAATTGCAGAGCTTGTGCAAACATATTCACGTTGCTAAGATCAGATGCTTTTTCTTATGTCTTATTTAAAAAAGGTTTGCGGTTTTCTCAAATTTGTTGTTTATTTTGTTATTGAGAGGAAAGCGCACAGCACACATTTACATATTAATCTAACTGTCTAAGTGTGGGCAGTGTTGGATGTTCACTAACAGTATACTGGTCACATATTTCAAACTTCGTTTTACCCCTAAGTGAAGAATGAAAAAGAACTTTGCCGTGAATATATCGGGGCCTTAAGTTGTGACATTGTAAGAAAAGTTAGTGAATAAAAAAAAGTAAAAAAAAAAAAAAGAATATGCATTAAGACAGATAATGGAGTGAATTTTGATTTCTTACTGAGTTTATTGCATTTTGAAATGAGAACAAACAGGAGAAGAGGTTTTGTGCGTGTGTTTTAAAACAATCCAGAGTCCCTGAGGGAAAAGCACTCTTCTTTTGATGACCATCCCCACGCTCAGAGAGACACACGCTGTTTCTTTCACAGGCATTTCCATGGTGTCGAGCTGCAGTCTCTTCTCATCTGGCCGGTTAGCGTTCTCTAAGTCTCTAAGAAGTTCCTCAAGGGAGTGTTGTGAGAGCGCTGCTCCCCTCATGCTGAGCACACACAAGGAGTGTTGACTACATCCCAGTGGACTGGCGTCAGCTCCGCTAAAGCTTCGGTCTACACTGAAACGTGCCCAGGGATCCCTGCTTGCTTAAGGTTTTGCATGTCCTGACATTCTGTACACTTGTGTAGACAGAGCTGGCTCCAAAATGCCTGCATAGATCACTCAGCTGTCTCAGCGAGGCTTCTCAAAAGACACAGCCCATAATAAGACTGCAGAGTGGGAGATTTCAGCAGGAACACTAGGCTGGGAATCTGTGTGGTGCCGATGGGGTATAGCTCATTTGAGATGTTTTGACAAAGCCTCTGTTGCAGAAATGTTTGAAGAATGCACAAACAACGTAAAACAAAACTATTCCTGTGGTAAGATCAACATCATGCATCATTCTGTATATTGTACACTCAACCATAAAGACATAGGCATTGGTGCAGTTTGAGGGCATTTTTAAGTTAACAAGAAAAGTGAATGAATTTGTAGGATTGCTTATGAGGGTTTGGCATGATGTTTACAGTCACTGTACTTTATTCCCATAATATTTGAGCACAAAGTACATGTGGTTTCTTTAATATAAACAGCCCTTTAGCACTTCATCATGTCAACAAGAATATTACATTTTCAATTAATCTGACATTCAAGAACACGGATGATAACACACACCATGCCAGGTCATAAACACACTGTAGCTTTACAAGCACACAAAAAAGCGACTGACCCCCTCATGCCAGAATCCCTGAGAAAACATTCCAGAAATACAACCAAGGAGACAGAGGAGAGTGTGTGGAGTCTCATTTAATAGACATGCTTTTTGCTGGGAACAAAGATGGGAAGAGTCTGTTGCTCTTAGCTCAAAGCGAACAGTGAGAACACCTGGCCATGAACAATGAATGACTGCTGGGATTGAAAATTAACAGAAAGCCAAAGATGCTTTTAAGCTGTCCTTAAAGGCAAAGGGGCTTCCATTTCTACAAAAAAAAAATAAAAATAAAAAATAAAATAAAGAAAGCAATTCTAAACCGCTTGCTGTCACTTGAAAGCAAAAAAAAAGGTTTCAGTCTTTAAAACCTTTACACTTTAAAATTGGAGTCTTTAATCTGCAGTAAGAAAAAAAAGAAGAAAAAAAGAAGAAATATTACTAACCATCCAACATAAATTACCTTTACTTGACCTTAAAACACAACACATTAGTATTCGACCATCGGTGAGAGTCCTTGGGTCGCTCCACACTCTTATAAGGCCTTGTCTGACACATCAAGATGAATTTACAGTGTCAGTGAAGCTCAATCAGAAAAATCATGATTATGGCAGCCAGAGCAAGTCCAAAAGAAAGCAGTTTGAGTCCATCACCATCAAATCTCCATGACCATCCCACAGAGGATGCAACAGTGGCACGGACCGTCTTCAGCTCCTGTGAAATGAAAGAGAATTGAAGATAAATACCAGACAGAGCTAAGACAGCGATAAGAGTGATCTCAGTCTTATGGGTCATTCATATCTGTTACTGTACAGGCCATGTGTTAGTGACTCCTGGTGCCTTTTGCATGGGAACCTTCCTAAAGCATGTTAAAGCTCATCTCTGGGTCTGTGCTCATGCAAATACAAGAATTCAATAGCTTTTTCGTGTGTCTTCATTCCACTACTGAAAGCCATGGGTGGTTCAACAGAAGACCCATTAAATACTGAAATCATATTCAACATCACCTGTCCTGCACTAATCGCAACTCAAAAGAAAAAGATTATTACTGTGACAACAGATTTCATGGTTTTATGCATTTATGCATCGATGGTGTTAAATCATCACAATCTCTGGAGCACGAGAACACTTGGATGGAAACTGACCGTGTGATGTGAAATGAGTGAATGTGTGTGGCCCAGATGTCATCCATCTACATCACTCTGACAGGATGGTGATAGAGGGCATTGTGCTCGAAAATGGAAAGAGAATTAAGCACAACTTCACATCAGAGGACACATCAGAGACTCAAAGGGTAAAATGGTTGTAAGTGGAAGTCGTGTCCTCTCTAATGTGTTGGCACATTAAAGGATCATCTATAATGGACACAGTAATGGGTTGATGTCTCACATCAGGACAGGCCTGACAGCTCACCCAATAATAACATTTCTGTCCCCTGATATTAAATATAGAGCCTCAATCTTAAGTGCTATTTGTGATTTTAATATTTTAGGCTGTCATGGTGTTAATAGCCATGCAGATTGTAATTTGAGCCCACTGCCCATTGCATTTCTGTGGTTTTAGGAAAGTATAGGTGGTGATCTTTTGGGCAATCAGGACATTATGAAAAGTGATATTCCTGGGCTGCCATCTTTAGCCTCTCTGGGTCATTAAAGACCATTACAGAGAGTGTTTATTTGTTTTTACATGTGTAAATAGTCTTCTCACATAACCTAGAGGAAGTCTATCTGAGAGGCCACACTCTTAAGAATAAAGGTTCCGAAAGGGGTTTTCCAGTGATGCCATAAAAAAGAACAATTTTTGGTTGGAGTTTGTGATATATTACCACCTCCTCTACAGTGAAATGCTCGCTCTGTCTGGAAGAGCTTAAAACCACAGTAAGGGCTTCACGTATCACACATGCACACTTCAATAAGCGTTCAAAAAGGTTGATTTGTTCAAATGCAAAGTGCTTGTTTTAATGTTAAAAGAATTTAATGTAAGTTCAAATATCATTTATAGCCATAGATTGATTTGCCATATTTTGTAGTCGTGTCACATCTGGTGTGGACAGACAAATTGCTTGTTTCTGGAATCTTATTGCATCACATCTGGTTAAGGCACGGTGTAAGTGGGTAACATTATAATAAGCTTCCATTTGTTAACTAGGTTATTTAACAATATAACAATGAAAAAGACTTGACCTTTTCTGGACAGACAGGAAATCATGGAAAAGGGAGAGAGGGGAATTTAACCGGGAAAGGATCTTGATCCGGGACTCGATCTCAGGTCACCCAAAGTGCAACTGCATATGTTGGAGGACTTGCACACATGGCTATGGCTCCGACAATCTTAATGTTAATTTCAACATTAACTGATACATTATTATAACCAAAAGTTGTATCTGTTAATATTATAAGAGTAAATCATGGTATAATTTTCATTTTGTGTGAACTATCCCTTTAAGGCATGACTGAATATGACAAGGGGGCATTTGAACACTAACCATGAGCATGGTTGGTTAGTTAGTGACAGTCCTTATTGAGGACTGCAGGTATGGTCAGGTAAATGCAGGATTTTTTTTAATCAAACTTAAGGCTTTTTAAGACCTTTTTTAAGACCTGCACAAATTAAATTAATACCATATAGAGCAAGATGGTAACATACTAAACCATAACAACAACAAACAAACAAAAAACTGTAAAAATGACAATTCAAAACTTTACAGTTCAAATAATACAGAATTTGACAAAAACGTTTTATAAAATTATAAACCTTATTTCAGCCTTTAATCCATTTTTTTAAGAAAAGGGATGGGTCAGAATAACAAATTATTATACAGGTCCTTCTCAAAAAATTAGCATATTGAGATAAAGTTTCCATAATGTATTGATAAAAATTAAACTTTCATATATTTTAGATTCATTGCACACCAACTGAAATTATTTCAGGTCTTTTATTGTTTTAATACTGATGATTTTGGAATACTCCTCATGAAAACCTAAAATTCCTGTCTCAAAAAATTAGCATATTTCGTCCGACCAATAAAATAAGTGTTTTTTATTAAAAATAAAATAAAAAAAAAGTCAACCTTCAAATAATTATGTTCAGTTATGCACTCAATACTTGGTCGGGAATCCTTTTGCAGAAATGACTGCTTCAATGTGGCGTGGCATGGAGGCAATCAGCCTGTGGCACTGCTGAGGTGTTATGGAGGCCCAGGATGCTTCGATAGCGGCCTTAAGCTCATCCAGAGTGTTGGGTCTTGCGTCTCTCAACTTTCTCTTCACAATATCCCACAGATTTTCTATGGGGTTTAGGTCAGGAGAGTTGGCAGGCCAATTGAGCACAGTAATACCATGGTCAGTAAACCATTTACCAGTAGTTTTGGCACTGTGAGCAGGTGCCAAGTCGTGCTGAAAAATGAAATCGTTAACTCCATAAAGCTTTTTAGCAGATGGAAGCATGAAGTGCTCCAAAATCTCCTGATAGCTAGCTGCATTGACCCTGCCCTTGATAAAACACAGTGGACCAACACCAGCAGCTGACATGGCACCCCAGACCATCACTAACTGTGGGTACTTGACACTGGACTTCAGGCATTTTGGCATTTCCTTCCTCCAGACTCTGGCACCTTGATTTCTGAATGACATGCAACCACTGAGCAACAGTCCAGTGCTGCTTCTCTGTAGCCCAGGTCAGGCGCTTCTGCCGCTGTTTCTCTTTCAAAAGTGGCTTGACCTGGGGAATGCGGCGCCTGTAGCCCATTTCCTGCACACGCCTGTGCACGGTGGCTCTGGATGTTTCTACTCCAGACTCAGTCCACTGCTTCCGCAGGTCCCCCAAGGTCTGGAATCGGTCCTTCTCCACAATCTTCCTCAGGGTCACCTCTTCTCGGTGTGCAGTGTTTTTTGCCACACTTTTTCCTTCCCACAGACTTCTCACTGAGGTGCCTTGATACAGCACTCTGGGAACAGCCTATTTGTTCAGAAATTTCTTTCTGTGTCTTACCCTCTTGCTTGAGGGTGTCAATGATGGCCTTCTGGACAGCAGTCAGGTCTGTAGTCTTACCCATGATTGCGGTTTTGAGTAATGAAACAGGCTGGGAGTTTTTAAAAGCCTCAGGAATCTTTTGCAGGTGTTTAGAGTTAATTAGTTGATTCAGATGATTAGGTTAATAGCTCGTTTAGAGAACCTTTTCATGATATGCTATGATATTTTTTGAGACAGGAATTTTGGGTTTTCATGAGCTGTATGCCAAAATCATCAGTATTAAAACAATAAAAGACCTGAAATATTTCAGTTGGTGTGCAATGAATCTAAAACATATGAAAGTTTAATTTTTATCATTACATTATGGAAAATAATGACATTTTATCACAATATGCTAATGTTTTGAGAAGGACCTGTATTTATATTAATTAAAAAAAATGATTACAGGGACAATCAACAACAATTACTAAAGTGCATCACTGATAACCAACAAAAAGTGAAAACTGAGATGGATCAATCGTCTAAAGCCACAAAGCGAATGATCACAGAAGAATTAGTTCAAGTGGAGACTTCTGTCGTGTCTGAAGTGAGGTTCCTGGTAACATGACTTTTTATCTATATTTCATCCTAATTGTTAGGATTATTTAAAAGCACATGAGCACCTTTTCAATACACTGGCTGAATGAAAATGCAATTTTACTCTCTGACAGTATATACTGCTTATGGATGGCAGAAATATGGCATTTGCAGATATGATACAAACACCATAAAGTAAACATTTTCAGAGTAAGCAATCTTTTGGCATAAATCTGCAACATTCATTGATTGTGAACTTCTCTGAAATCACGAGCCTGTAGAATGCATAACAGCGCCACGTTTTTACTTTGAAGCATGCAGCGTTCACATTTAATTAAATCCACTGCTTTAGAAGTTTAATAATCACATTAAGCCATGTAACGATTCCATTTTTTCTTTCCCAAATTTGAGACCTCTTGAATTAATAATTAAGACATTTCTAATAGCATTTCATTTAAGTATTTAATAGAATTTAAGATTTACAGTAAAAAAAACGCGGGGACCCTTGGTGGGCCTTTTAGTGGCATCTGTGCATCTCAATGTGTATCAGGTTCCAGATGGTGCCTTTCCTCTGCCGAGTGTGACTGTGTGTGAGTTTCTGAATGGAAACGTCGCCATTGTGCTTTACCAGAGTGGGATCATGTAGCAGACCCTCCACCCTCAGATGCCCTACATTACTCATTTTGGCTTATTCAAGCACCACCTCACCTATGAGATTTTATCCCACAATTTCTGGTCCTAGGGCTATCAAGAGAGGAGTCTGAGGCATTCAGTGTATTCACTTCTGCCTCCCACATGACCGTAACATGTTTAGAACTTTTTTTGAGACTACAGTAGAAGAGATAACCTGCTCTATTAACACGATACAGTGGGCGACAGTTCTTTAAAAGCACACAATCCACGGCCTCAGATTCTGAAAGCAGCCTGTCTACAAAACAGATTACTATTCAATTTCCTATTGTGCTGGAGATATCCTATTCAAGGACGAATATGAACAAGTAAACAGTTCTGCTATGATTATTATCAGAAGAAAAGCAAAGGAAAAGCAAACTCATTGTGAAATGTTTCCCTTGGGTGCATGTATTGAGTCTGCGCTCCCACTTCAGCGGGCCTAGAACAGAACCCTGGGGATCTCCAGTGAATAATATTTCCAAGAGACTTTGCTCTAAGGGAGTTCTGCTCTAAGGAATGTCTGAAGTCGACATGAGGTTAGACTTGAGTAATGTAAACCACCTCTAAGTCTCTGACTGCACTACAGGAGAGTGCAGAGGAACTGGTTGGAGTGTATTAAATCTTTCAGCTGTGCGGGGAATGCCTTTGTACAGAGCGGATATTCAATGCAATTACTTGCCACCCATCTCATCCCAGGCAGGATGCCTGTGAATAATGCGGGTGCAGTAATACTGAATATCTCCTCCTTAGCAATGGAGATGTGAGCTCCAGTTATCTGCTGATGCTGCACTACATATATTATAGGCCATGCACAGAAACCCTTGCTCAAATCCACTGCCTCTTCCTCTTTCATCAAATAATCTGCTCATAGCTAAGAGCGAGGTTCATATGGAGAGTGTATTTCAGAATCCTATTCCATTGTCGAATTGGATCAGGGGCTGATGTAATGGCAGGTCCCATCAGCTTGTTTAAAAACTTAAAATAAAAACTGTATGGGTCAAATCTTTGGAGATAATGGCTGTGGATTAAGAAGAGCAGTCTGCAGAGGACTAAACCATTCCTGACATAATGTTTCTATTTTTGACTGGCACCTCATGCTGGATCAATTTCTACATTTATTTTCACTTGAAAATTAGACAAAAGTAGGTAAGTAAAAAAAGTAGGTCGTTTTTAGTAAGTAACTAAAAACTGAATTGAATAGAATTTCAGACTGAATTGAACAGAATTTCACACAAGACGACATCAAGTGCATTTCAATTCAAAGTAAAATTAAGTAAATACAGTTGAGAAGCACTAAAATAAAAGATAAAAACATTACCAAACTGTCACGGTTATGTTAGTGTGGACTTTTTGTTTCTTTGACAAGCTTTGACAAGCTTTTCCTTGAAAGCTTTGACAAGGATTGAAAATACTGTTCTCATACATCTTGAGAACAGATTCGAAGTATTAATGAATGTAAATGAGGAATCCCCAAACATGATGAATGTGATTGAACACAGACTGAATCAGCCAGTAGCTAACACTGATGCTAACTGGCGCTCGAGGTCGAGCAGACAGCGGCACTCAGCTCAGAGCGCAGCCGAGAACAGGACTCTGATAGTGGGTGACTCCATAATCAGAAACATTAGCAGCAGGGATACAACTACGTGCTGCCTTCCACAAGCAACAACTTCTGATGTAAACAGGGAACTTGAGAACATTCTGATGAAACATAAGACTGCAAATCATTCATGTGGGGAAAAATGATATTCATAAAGAGCAGTCAGAACTCCTTAAGAAGGATTTCAATGAACTTTTTGAAACACTTAAAAGACTGAAAGTTCAAACATTCATCAGTGGACCACTCCCAGCAAGAGGAACAAACAGGTTTTCACGGTTGCTTGGGCTTAATACATGGCTCCAAAAAACCTGCAATTTAAAAGGAGTAAACTTCATTGACAACTTCAATCTTTTCTGGAGTCAGAGGCAACTGTTTCAACAGGATGGGCACCACCCAAACAAACTTGGTTCAAGAGGGCTAAAGGACGATATCTTCTTCTCCCTCAATCATCCTTCTGCAGTGTCTGCCAATACACTCAACCTGAATGGCACACACACACCTGGATACAGTATAAATGACCACAGGACTTCACTTCAACACCTGAATGGACATGCGGTTGACACGTCACACAAGGACAATGATAACACCATGGAGCCACAACAACTTCTGCCCACGGACACAATCTCAATTGAGCCCTGCCCACAGAGCTCACCACAGACAGACTGTGACATACTGGAACTGCTCCAAGATTTAGCACCCAAGGACGACTTTCTGGAAAACAGCGAGGGAAACCAGGACAGCATATTACAGCCTCCGATAACACCAGAGCAACAGCCCCTCTCACCAGACACGCTATCCCTCTCTCCAGCAACTCCACTTCTATGCTTCTCAGAGAAAATGGAAAAACTGGTGTTTGCTGGAACCAAAGTATCTGCAAGCCCCCAGATATCAACCAAAAAACGGCAGGCCCCACAACCAACCAAAGCCTGCGGGCCCAGCTCGCCTTTCCCCTCCTCCTGCGAGAGCTCTTAGGCCTCTGCCACAACGCCAGGACTCACACCCTCCTCCATCGGCTCGAGGTGAACCAAAAACAACTGATACCAGCTCTCAGTGATATGTGTCGGGTCCCCGCTATGATAACAGTAACTTTAAGTTAGCACTTTTAAACATCTGCTCACTTAAAAATAAATCACTTCTAGTCCACGACTTAATAACCACATACAACCTGGATTTTATGTTTCTAAATGAAACTTGGCTAGAAGACAGCTGCAGTGCAACAGTCCTCAATGAAACATCCCCTCCTAACTTTACTTTTATGAGTGTCTGCAGAGTGGGCAGGAGAGGCGGGGTGTGGCTGCTCTTTTTGATGTCTATCAATGTAATGTCTATCAATGTAAGATGTCTATCAATGTAAGCAAATATCATTTGGTAATTACCCGTCTTTCGAATATCTGGGTATTGTGTTAAAAGGTGCTCCACGCATTTTACTTATCATTGTTTACAGGCCTCCAAAATACTCTCCAGCCTTTGCTGAGGACTTTACAGAACTGCTATCAACAATTTCCTCAGAGCTTGACCGTTTTGCTATAACTGGAGATTTTAACATTCACATAGATAATGCAGAAACCAATATGGCAAAATAAATCAAAACTGTTTTAAAAACTTTTGATCTGACTCAGCATGTACATGGACCGACACACAATCGTGGACACACTTTAGATTTACTAATCACTAAGGGTCTAAACATTTCATCGATTGTTATTAAGGACATAGTACTGTCTGATCATTTCTGTATTTTCTTTGATATATTAATCTCTCCTGCCATTGAAGCTAGATATGTGTCTGTCAAGAAGAGATGCTTAAATGAGAACACTAGTGTGCTATTTATGAAGGCCATATCTTTAAAACCAAGCATATCTGCTGACTCTGTTGATTTTCTCCTTGATTCTTTTAACTCAGAAGTTAAAGGTGTAATTGATGATATTGCTTCGGTGAAAGTCAGGAAGAGTGGTAGACAGAAAGCACCTTGGAGAAACTCAACAGCAGTGCAAAATATGAAAAGAAAATGCAGAAAAGCAGAGCGCATGTGGCGGAACAAAACTTGTAGTACATTATAACATCTACAAAGACAACATCCATGCTTTCAATATGGAACTAGGCAAAGCTAGACAGACTTTCTTCTCTAATATTATAAACAGCAACTTAAACAACACACACTCTTTTTGCTACTGTAGAGAGACTGACGAACCCCCCAAGCCAGATTCCCAATGAATTGCTCTCAGACAGCAAGTGCAGGGAGTTTGCTTCTTTCTTCTCTGGGAAAATCAATAATATCAGAAAGGTGATCAGCACATCATTGAGCCGTACTGGGGTCAGACAGATCAGACCACAAACTGATAAAGTAGTTACTATGTCTGATTTCAAAGAAATTCATGGCAAAATTTTGGAAGAAACCGTACAGCACCTTAAAACATCAACCTGCGCCCTTGATGCACTTCCTACATCTTTCTTCAAAAGTGTGTTAAACAGCTCAGAATCAGATCTTCTAAAAGTGGTTAATGCCTCACTTCTCTATGGGAGTTTTCCAAACTCCCTGAAAACTGCAGTTGTCAAACCCCTCCTGAAAAAGAGCAATCTGGATAAGACCATATTAAGCAACTATAGACCGATCTCAAATCTCCCTTTCAAAGGTAAGATCATTGAAAAAGTTGTCTTCAATCAGCTGAACAAATTCTTAAGCTCGAATGGATACTTTGACAATTTTCAATCCGGTTTCCGATCGCATCACAGCACAGAGACAGCGCTCATAAAGATAATAAACGATATTCGCTTAAATACTGATAAAGGCAAATTATCAGTTCTAGTACTACTCGACCTCAGTGCTGCATTTGACACTGTCGATCACGACATACTTCTTGACAGGCTGGAAAACTGGGTGGGGCTTTCTGGGATAGTCCTAAAATGGTTCAGGTCATACTTAGAAGGGAGAGGTTATTATGTGAGTATAGGAGAGCATAAGTCTGAGTGGACATCCATGAATGCGAAGTTCCTCAAGGCTCAATTCTTGCGCCACTCCTATTTAACCTGTACATGCTCCCAATGAGTCAAATAATGAAAAAGAACCAAATCTCTTACCACAGCTATGTAGACGACACACAGATCTACTCAGCCCTATCGCCTAACGATTACAGCCCCATTGACTCCCTGTTCCAATGCATTGATGAATTAAACAGTTGGCTGTGCCAAAACTTTCTTCAGTTAAACAAAGACAAAACTGAGGTCATTGCGTTTGGAAACAAAGATGAAGTTCTCAAGGTGAATGCATACCTTCACTCTAGGGGTCAAACAACTAAAAATTAAGTCAGGAATCTTGGTGTGTCTCTAGAGTCAGACCTTAGTTTCAGTAGTCATATCAAAGCAATAACTAAATCAGCATATTATCATCTGAAAAATATTGCAAGAATTAGATGCTTTGTTTCCAGTCAAGACTTTGAGAAACTTGTGCATGCTTTCATCACCAGCAGGGTGGATTATTGTAATGGACTCCTCACTGGCCCTCCTAAAAAGACCATAAGACAGTTGCAGCTCATACAGAACGCTGCTGCCAGGATTCTGAGCAGAACCAGAAAATATGAACACATCACACCAGTCCTCAGGTCTTTACATTGAATCCCAGTTACATTTAGGATTGATTTTAAAGTATTATTACTGGTATATAAATCATTTAATGGCCTAGGACCTCAATACATTGCAGATATGCTCACTGAATATAAACCCAACAGATCACTCAGATCATTAGGATCACATCAGCTAGAAATACCAAGGGTTAACTCTAAGCAAGGTGAGTGTGCTTTTAGCTACTATGCCAGCCGCAGCTGGAACCAGCTTCCAAAAGAGATCAGATGTGCTCCTACAGTAGTCACTTTCAAATCCAGACTCAAAACGCATCTGTTTACCTATGCATGAGCACTGTGCCCCTGCTCGTCCGACTGTTTTTACTGTATTTTATTTATTTATTTTTATTCTAAACTGTTTTAATTATTCTTCTTTATTTTGATTATTTTAATTTCTTTATTCTAAACTGCTTTAATTATTCTTATTTCTTTTGATTATTTTAATTTCTTCTATGTAAAGCACTTTGAATTACCATTGTGTATGAAATGTGGTATATAAATAAACTTGCCTTGCCTTTCTCCACCTTCTGTCTGAGTTAGTCATTTGTTGTTATGGACACTGATTATGTTCAGCTGTGAACTAATTAATTATGTCATTGTGTTTAAATGTTCAGTTCCGTTTGAGTTAGTTTGTCTGGTGTCGTCAGTTCATGGATGAGTTGTATGCTACTCTGTTCTTGTGGATTATCATGTGGACCTATTAAATATTGCCTGTTTACATTTATCTTCATCTTCGTGTGTGTTTTTACAACCACCTGCGTGACACAGTCTAGTTTGGATGGAGCCAGTGAGTTTTATTTCTCTCCCATTACTCTCTCCGTCTGCCAATATATTTTGCTTTTTTTCTCCTGTCCTTTCTCCTCTTTGATGAATGTCAGTTAGAGTGACCGCTAGTGCATGCTGCATCCAGACACCACATTGATTCATGTCTGCTTCATACATACTCACAAATCTAATGAGTGTCCGTCGATAGACTGTGGCGGCTCCGACTGAGGTGAGAGGCTCAAGGACAGGGACGCTGGGCCTCCAGACACCTGAACGATCTCCCGCCCGGGTGAGGTGATAATCCACACACACACACCAGCCTGTGATCCATCTATCTCAGATGCTTCACCATGGGGATTAGACACAGCCAAATAAACACTGACAACATCCAAACACAGGAATATGCTAGAATGGAAAAATCTTCGTGTTTTCATGTTTGTCTAAACTGAACAAGAGCTGAAAATGAAGATGTCCGTTTTGATACCTGTCCCATTATATGAAACATTTTAGGAAATTATGTGAACTGGACTTGAACGTGTGTGTGACCGCTGTAACAAATCAAAACAAAGTACCTGACTAATCCAGAGTAGGGCTACCACTATATCAGATTTTAACTACACAATTATTGCGACCAAACAAATTCACTAAAATTATTTATAGAAATTGCTATCTGTCAAAATTATCTTAAACTTTATTTATTTAACGTTTTTTAGTTCTGGCCAATGAATCACACTGAAAATACGATTGTATGGAGGCGGGAAGAGAGTTTTTTGATCAGCACTTCCTGCAGACTCCCATGTCTGACAAAATAATCCCCCCCAAAAAACTACCAGACTGGGTAGAGTCATCTCCTTAAATGTGATTTTGTGCAGCAGTAGTATCTACACACTGCTTTCTTCATTCCTTCTTTGTTCTATTTTATAACAAGTGGGAACCAGCGTTATAACATGTCCTAACCAGATGTGATGGAGTAAGATTCCAGCAAAAAGCAATTTGTCTGTCCACACCAGACACGACATGACTACATACAAGACACAACAAAATCAATCAAAAATCAGAAGAGCATGTGGGCAGTCTCTCTTCAAATGCACTGCACTTACAACAAAATGGATAAGTACAATTAAATTCATATTACGCCATTTTAACATGACCAAACATACACATTGAATCCTTGTCTGATATGATCTCTGCATCCAGACACACAAACTCAGCTTATGCATGTTCTTCACTTAAAGGGGTCATGAACTAAGACATCTAAATTTCCTTGAGCTTCTGACCTATAAGAGGTCATCATACTATAAGAATATCCTGTAAGTTTCAGAACTTGTTAGTCCAAAAAACAAATTTTATTATATCCAAGCCTAACAAATCATTCTGTGGAATATGCCTAGGTGAAAGACCGCCTCTGCAGAAGAAAATCAATGTCTACTTCCTCATTGCAACCTTGGCCCCGCCCACTGGCGTGTTAGTGAGATGATGAGGAGAGAAGAGCGATCAGTGGATCACTGGACTAAGCATAACATTAGGCTAACTTCCAAAGGACCCTAATGCTCGGAATGTGTCTTTTTTATTTTCAACAATGTGAATGTCTCAGTTGAGCATTATTTATTTGTATTCGGTACATTTCACTGTGGATTCTTTGGTAAAACAGTTGCAATTTCGGCGCAGTCTTTGCAAACAGACTTTTACAATATGACTCGACAGTAATGCGACAACATAAGTAACTCTGTTAATTCTAATGCCTGATCTTTGACCAATGATTTCTGATATGTAATGATTCATGTACAGTCAGATGTTCTTTGTCTGTGTCAGTAAATCAAACCAGTGACTAAACGGTCAACTTCACATTGTTTCTTTTAGTAGGATGAAAATAATCTTTTATTTAAACTGTGATTAAATTATATATAGAAAGCGATCAAATAACACTCCATTTACTATTGCTGGAGCTGCCAATCAAACAGCTCAAGTTTATCTGTGACTGAGTTCTGGACTCTCGCCAAAACTCCCGTTATAACAAAGTCCCTTTTATATATTGTCTTTGGTTATAATCAACAAATCTCTTATTTATATTGTGTTTGCACTGTTAGTTATGATGAAATCATTCATTAGAGTGCAGAAATAGAGTTGCAATGACAAGATCACAGCATTCATGCACTCAACATGTCTGTGATCAGAAACAATGCTCATTATTGCAACCTTTCATGCCACGGTCTAAATATAATGCCATAGAACAAAATATAATGCTATAATCAACACTTTTCACTATTAGTAAACCTTGACAGCTGTTACTAACATGCTAAAAGTTTTCGAGAGAGTTCCACATGTGATACTAGCTACTTCATATGCAAAAAAGTTAGCCAATCAGAGCAGTGGGCGTTTACACTGAAGTATCATAGCAGATACGGCCCTTAAAGGGAAACTAAAAACCCCTGGTAAGAGCCAGTTCTACCCACTGGCAATATTTGAAATGTTGGAAAAGTGGGCAGAGTCTAGCGGAGGGGGGCGTGCACCTGAGAGAATCTCTCTGTAGGCAAGGGCGTGGTGAGCTGGTACCCTCTTACGTCACAGGGCACCACAACTTCCAATAGGAAAATTAAACTAAAGTAGCCCCCGTTCAACCTGAAGAGGGCAGCACTCAGACGTTTTTACAACATATATTGTAGAATTAAAACACTTTATACCCAAATGTCAAAAAAATTACTTGAATCAATGAACAGCATTAATGAAGACCCAGTCTTACAGATCATTGACTAAAAAAGTGGGAAAAATGCCTTTTATTTCTTAATTATTACAATTGCTGATGTAAAATCATACTAACATTATAAGTAAACATTATAACATTAAACCCCAGGAAACATTATAAAACAATAAAACAATGCAGTTAATGACCCCTTTAAATAACATAATTAAAGTATTTCAGCCAGAGCTGTGGCTTCAGACACCCATCAGGAACATCAACGCCCAGACCTTCAATCTCAGTGTGGATATACAAAGAACCAATGCAGCCAACAGCAATCACTGTGCAATATTTTTTCCAGACATCCAGTAAGCCTCCCATAGGGTCATCAATCAAGTTACTGACACTGCACCTCTATCCATCAGTGACTGACCAATACAAATAACAGGAAAACCTCATCTGTAAATTAATGTGAATGTTCAGTCTAACATTGTAGAAGCAGAGACTTTGCTGTTACAGCTCATCCGAGAACTCAACCAAAGAACAAAGCTAGCAGAGAGGAATGGGATGAGCTCAAGGATCCCTCTTCAGTTTGATATCTGGCTTTGCAGTAACAGTAGATACTATGAAGTCATCTTATCTGGACAGAGATTAACAAATTATGTATACGTGCAGTTCATTATTATTTCATGTTAACTAATGTAGTCAACTAATGTTAACTAACGAACCTTATTGTAAAGTGTTACCGAACTAACATATAAAGGGAGACAGATGAGTACAATGTCTGCTTGATTACCAAGGAAGTCGAAGGACACAATGAAATAAAATGCCTAAATGTTCTAATGAACATTATTATGATTATTATTTAAAAAGTCAATGCCAGTTCGCAGAAGACACCTCTCATAAATTCTGTAAATATACCACTCTTAGACATGAAATGTAAAGAATTCACTGTAATTTATGCCAAAGAACCAATTAACAAATGCAATTTTGTTAAGGCTGAAAAACAGATGAAATCACCTAAAAACGTAAGTCTAAAATATATTTAACTTTGACTGACTGGCCCATTACAGATATAAATACAGCTTGAATCATATGCACATGAACAAACAAACATCAGAAATTAAGCAATATGTCCTCTGATAAGCAGACGTTCCAGCTGGCTGTAGTCACTCAGATGGCTAACATCAAAATAGACTAGAAGAACTTGCACTACGGTTACACTTTATTTTACAGTATGTGCACTTTCAATGTTCTTACAGTATACTTACCCATGAAAGTACTGAGTAATGAGGTAAAAACATGGGTTATGGTTAGGTTCAGGGTTAGTACCTACAGTTATTACCTAGTTAGTGTAATTAATACAATAAATCCATAGTATGTACATGCGAAACAGGACTGTAAAATAAAGTGCTACCTACACTACCATCACTTCATGTTTCTCCTTCACTTTTCTAGCTGGGATGTGTGTAGGATGAGACTCAAGACAGGAACATGTCCACATCCATTACAGAAACAGCCAGTGTCAGCAGGGAAAACTTGGTCAGTGGCTCTCCAGATGATGTAAAGATCCAGCAATTACAATTGCCACTGGAGAATCCCACTGACACACAGAGAGAGAGAGAGAGAGAGAGAGAGAGAGAGAGAGAGAGAGAGAGAGAGAGAGAGAGAGAGAGAGAGAGAGAGAGAGAGAGAGAGAGAGAGAGAGAGAGAGAGAGAGAGAGAGAGAGAGAGAGAGAGAGAGAGAGAGAGAGAGAGAGAGAGAGAGAGAGAGAGAGAGAGAAACGTGTCTTTCAACAGAGCGGGGCCGTGTTTGTCACTTCAGAATCTCACTCTCATTGTCTCTCTCATTTGATCGGAGCAGTTTCAGTCATGGAGGGATGAACATACACACTTGTGTTATAAGACTTAATTATCTCAAACTTATTCACACACATACACTCTCTGGGGAATCTTCTGTAAGTTTCAATTAGTCTTTCCTGTCCTATCAATTGACATCAGTTAACACTAATTAGCCCCTAATAAACACAAACAAAGGCTTTATCATGGGAGAACCCGTAAACATCTACGATCAAAATCAGAGGAAAATACCAGAACTGCAGCGTTCTACATCATTACCTCATGTAGTGCTGCACAAGCCATTTCCCAAACACACAGCTCTTACTTTGGCCTCGCACGGGCACCACAAACGTTGAGCTTTAAGTCACATCACTTAAGGCAAGTGAGAGTGTCAGATAATTTCTTCCCAAGTTACGGGGCACCATCACACCATTCACCACAACATCTAGGTTCAGAATAATGTCTTTGTTCAACATTTCCTTGCTCATCAGAGATCTGAGATCAGCACTCCACAGTCTGGGATCATTGCTGGAGGTCAGCGAGTGCAGTTGTAATGCAGTGCCAGAAGACATCTACACACCTGCAGTGGCACAGCACTGCTCCTCCTCCCGTCAGCTGCTTTCGCTTCACTGGAGCAACAGCTCCATAAATCAGCATTCAAAGCTGTATTCATCTCTCTGATGATGTATCTGTGTCACTCTTTTTAAAGCAATATGAGGATTTGACAAGCAACAAAAAAATACATGGACCAAAATGGCCATGCCACGGGAAATTTCAAGTCACAATGCATTTACACTAGCAGAAACACGTAAGAAGCTCTGCTTTGGAGCCCAGCAGGTTTCCATAAGTTTCTGGGAGTTTTTTTTGGTCTTTGTCAATGAACAACAATGAACAACTATTTGATGAATATATAATTTATAGCTTCATGTCTGACATTACCTTTTGCGTGTCTCATTACTGTTTGAATATAAGTACATATGAATAGATTTGAGAGCCACAGACAGGAAGATTTTCAGTAAGTACAGATTCTGAACAATATGACCAAAATAAATGTTGACAGAATTTGATATGCATTCACTACTGTACAAAAGTTTGGGGTCAGTAAGATTTTTTTCAAATAAAGAAATCTCTTATGCTCAGCAAGACTGAATTTATTAGATCAATACAGTAAAAACAGAAAAACAACTTTTCTATGTGAATATACTTTGCTAAAATGTAATTTGTGAGGGCAAAGCTGAATTTTCATTTTACCATTACTCCCATTTTACTATTATCATTACTCCAGTCTTCAGTGTCACATCCTTCAGAAATCATTCTAATATGCTAATTTGCTGCTCAAGACACATTTCTTATCAATGTTGAAAACACTTGTGCTACGTCATTTTTGTGGAAAGGGTGATACATTGTTGTTATAAAATGTTCTTCTTTTTATTCTTTGATGAATACAAAGTTCAAAACAACAGCATTTATTGGACAAGGAAATCTTTTTTTTCATAAATCCTAATCATGAAATAATCGTTATAATAATTTATGTGTGTGTGTGTGTGTCCGTCCTCCACAGGGCTCGCAAAATTTCTAAATAGCTGGTAGCAGGCACACATTTTGAACATTAATTAATTAATTAAACACATTAATTGAACTAGCCCCAAAAAAAAAAAAAAAAAAAAAGTGGATAGGAGTCAAACTCACAAATATGGTACTTAATCAAATTATAATCATCAATTCAAATATGCATTTGGTTCTAACTGAACTGAAATTTCTTCATCTTGACCTTTTTTGGCTGAGTAGAACTGAGGCGTAAATCTATGTGCCTCTTAACATTTTAACACACACAACCAAGTGTCAGCGACTTTCGCAGTTTTCTCAACTACGCACCTGATCGTCACATTACAATTATTAAAATTCTCAGTTAAGCATGATGATATGGTAACATGTTACACTGAAGTAGGCTGCTTTTAAATTAACATTTATTTCCTTAATAGCCTTAACACAGACTTTACACTGTTTACGTCACTGCAATTTCCCGAAAACAAACAAGAAATTAAATACATTCAGCCCAAGCAAAGGCTGGATATAGGCTTTATTAATTAATTGGCATGTACATAGAGCGCTTCACAGCTGTTACACATTACATACCCAACACATGATTTGTCCTGTTAAACTACTTCTCTAACACTCCCACAAGACACTTGACTTCTGTTTAGTTTTTAATTTGGTAAATTTGGTAAATAAGTACCTGAAGTAAAAAAAAAAAAGAAGAAGAAGCTTTAAACACGTTATTTTGGAAAATTCTTATCAGAATAATTTCTGTTAAGCTTGTGTATATTTTTAGGTAAAACTTAAGTTATTATGTTTTATTTACTGTCTAGGAGGTGGTCTAGGCATATGTTGATTTGTTTTCCCTGAAGAGATATATGCTAGTTTTGAAAAGGAAAGTAAAAGAATGACGTTTTACCATGAAATGAGAGTTCTTTAATTAATTCAACAGTACACATTAATTATTTATCTCTCATCGACCCGCTATTTATATTAGATAAGAGAGTGAAAAACGCAAATCAAGGAAGGAATTTTATTTCACTATATTTAAAATAGCCCCTTCGGGCAAGGCATTTTGGTAGCTCGACTGGAAGATACAATAGCCCCGGGACATCGGGCTAGGAATTTTGAAAGCCCAGCTCCATGAGTGATCTAGGAATGACCCAACTGGCTGTCTCTATTTGTCATTCTGTGCTAATTTGTGTCTGCTATGTATTTTTCTAGAGAGGAGAGAACACGTCCACACAGAGGACATCAAATGATCCTTCAAAATGTGATACACATTTTAATTTCACACCCCATCAGATTTTACTGCTGCCCTGGCAGACCATTAAACGCAAAGGAGAGAGAGGAGGAAAAGAGAAATAAAGAGAGATTAAAAATACGCTGATAAGTGGTCATGGTCATCTAACAGAGGCAGTTCTGAAAAAAAAAAAACTTGAGGAAAAAGCATAAAGATTTTTTCTGACAATCTACAACAATCAACTCTTTCTTAATGCCAGACGTCTTTGGATGGGAAGCACAAGGATTTCTCCTCTCTTCAGGATTGCTGGAGAAGATATGCATGCAGCCAGAGGCGGTGAAAAAGCAGCAGGACCGTAGTTTAATGGAAGGAGGTCTAATGGTGCAGACTGAACTCTGTAAGTAGTGGCAATCTGCTGTCTTCATATTGGACCGAGTTCACTAGTTAAGCACTCGGAAGCTCCAGGCAATGACAGAGAAACGTGTGTGGAGAAATAATAAGGGCAGCAGAATATCTCGTTTACACGATTCCTCCTCAGACACACTTCATTTAAAAGTCACTGTTCTATATGAAAGACATGAGCACTATAGACTTCATTATAGAGTTTATAAGTTTCTTCTAGATCCTTCATTTGTCATGAATTGGCCAAAGAGTTACTAAGAACTGGATCCTCACCGTACAACACACACTTTTTCACCCTTAAAGTAATAAACTTGCAAGACTAAACCCATTGATATCAACATCCAGACCAAGTCAGTCAGTCCAATACTCAGGCTGACCATTTGAGTTAAGTGAATTAGAAAAAACAGCTTTCATGCAAGTCACGCATGTAATTACTGGAACAACTAATGGTAATGGTGAATGGCTGTGGCAACCTGTGCTTGAGGGAGTTCTGGTTACCTTTAGTTGGTAAACAAACAAACTAGCTTGGTCATACCTGCTTAAAGGAATTATAAAACACAGCTAAATTTAAGTGGTTATTTAACTTTAAGATTAATTGCTTTTTTATATATGAATCACTTTTTGAATACCTCATTCGTAAATCGCTTTGGAAAAAAAACTATTGAAACGTAAAACAATGATCCAAACTAAAGCTGAAATATTCATACCACAGAAGGAATAAAGTCATACAGGTTTGGAACATGAGTGGGATTAAATGCTTACAGAATAATAATATTTTGGTGAACTATCCTTTTAAAGGTGCTTTTTGGAGGATAGAGACTGGTCAAGCAGCAAGGACCAACTAACAGCTTAAACCAGCTTGAAATTAGCTAGTCTTTTTATTTAATTTATCAAGCCAGACCAAGACCTCAAGATAAAGACAGTAAGTCTCACTGCTGCCAGGTATCTAATGGTGTTTAAATTTATACAACACAGATAAACTTTCATTAGACTTAGACTTTCATTTAGCAGGAACAACGTCCTCATTTATTTTATTAGTTCTCTATGTGATTTAAAGAATGTATATTAGATTCGGTTTTCTCAAACTATGATAGTTGATTCTTGTGTGTAGGTGGCTTCATGTACTATCAGAAATCCTGTGAACATGCTTTTTGAATTTCACACTCTCATCCTAATGTAAAACAGACTGCAAACAGAGTGTGAAGTCTGGACTCTGCCTCCAATCTGTCACGTCCATCTCTTCAGACACAGACTGAAATAGGGTGCTCCTCACACCATTCTCCTCCAGACAGACTCTCTGGCAACCTAGCGGTCAATTGGCCATCACAGGCTCTAGGCACAACTGACTGTTCACTCATCCAGCTTCTGCTGGTCCCTAAAAGGATCCCGTCAATACATCACATTCAAGCTATCAGGCTGCAGCTGAAGCTGTTGTGCTTCTAAACACCTCAAAAATACTCCACAAATGAGGCCACTGTAAAGAGAGGGTGAACTTGGATTTTCCACTGATTGCAAACCAAAACCATCCAGCAGTGTCTGTGCAGTCAGATGGATAATATTACTGAGAATGAATAGTCTATTAAAACCCCACAGTCACTGATTCTGAGCAATTAGCCATCTTCAGAATAAAGACTAATCCAAAAAGACATGGTCAAGTAGACTGACCTGAGGGAGTCCAGACACCTGGCCCTTCTGAAGAGGCTGAGCAATAGAGGGAGTGAAGACCTGCGCATCCTCCACTGGCCGTCCCTTCATGTAGTGCTTCCCAGCCTCGTATATATTCACTTCGATCATCTTCCCTTTGAACTCAGGCTTCTTTGGCACCAGCACCTGCAAATACATGAAGGAGAACATTTTACAAGGTCAGTCCCTTGAGTTTAAAAGCTCTAAATTCATGATAACAAAATATACCAACAGCATCATAAACAAAACGTAAAACTATAGGAAAACAGGGGCGTCTACAGTGTTTAGCAACAAATATAATCTACAGCTCACAAATGGATTCTCATTAATCTTTAGCTCTGAGAATCATGATCATATTGAACACTTTAAACTGACATTACACATCATTAAAGTGAATGTGTAATACTGTAAATCAATAGCATTTGACACATCAAACAGTCATGCCATTGCTCATTGGACAACATGCCTTCCACCATATCCACTCCACACATAAACTTTAAACTGCTTGTTAAAGGTTCTCACACGCTCCTCAGGACCTGTTGTGCATTTCCATAAAAGAAGCTATAAGCACCACATTGACCATCTTGATTGTGTTGTTATTGGTTTCCTCCAGTGGTAAAAAATAAAAAGAAAGAAAGACAAACAAGCATTTTTTTTTCATGATCACACGTGCTGTTGGGTTCTTGATGCCGGGTCACCATACACTCCTCTAATCCCAGAGCATCGGACACATTCCGCTGAGACCTTAGATCTGCACGAGGTCTGAGGGGAGATGAATCAGTCCAGGCATGGAGGCTGAATTGGATTAAAAAGCTGTGCAGTTGGATCTATAGGGGTTTCCATTGAAATTGCCTTCATTACGCTGAGCGGCAGATAAGTTTGTAGCATAAAAACCAGCTTCCCCAGACATGAAAAGCTCGGCAGAAGCTTAACGCGCATTATGATTCATCAAAACACCGACATATCAGAGGATCTGAAAAAAATACGTTTTCAATTAGGCTGGGGGAATAAATGTTTTCCCTTTTCCTCCATCTCTGCCCTGGCCAACGTGTGTCATGAACTTTAATACTTTAATAGGAGATGAGTTTTTTACCATTTACTATTTCATTCAATGACATTGACTAACATTAACAACACTAACATTTTAAGGTGGCAGATAAAATACCCGTGTGTCTTTGTCTCGTCTCTATTGAGATGAGTCCTTGCACACTTGAAACCCATTAAGAGTGGTCCACATTCTGCAGGAAATTGCTAATCATGTCAACATCCCACTTCTCATTCTTAAAAAGAAGGGTATTTCAGAGCCTGTGGCAGAGGACAAGGCAGCGTTTCTTTTAAGTCTTCTCTTGAGTCCTTTTGAAAGCACACATCTGTGGCGGCGCTGGAGACCGTGAGCGTGTGCTTTAGGACGTCATGCTGAGGTGAGGAGTGTGGCTGGATACTGTTTGGTTGGCGGTGATTAAACCAGAAGAACTGCTGGTTAACGCACATGGTGGAGAGCAAACACAATACCTAGTGGAGCAGAGATTATAGTGTGTAGAGTAAAAGACAATATAGTGGTTTAAGATTTGAGCCAGTCATTGAAAGGCTGTTGGTTTAAATCCCATATGGAGAACCCATGATAAGAGTGAACCAATGAGGTCTAGAATACCTTTGCCTGTTGTAAGGCATCTCTAGTTGAGTGCAAACAGGTGAACAATAGTAAACAATAGTAGTAGCTTACCTGTATGCAACTACAACCCACAACTTTTGATTGTTGAAGTCAATGTGCAGGTCTAAGTAAACTGTAAGTGACTAGCTAGAAAATAACATTCTTAATTCTTGTACTGATTTCCAGTCAATTAAAACAAAATTTCACCCAACGAGATATTAAGGCCTGTTTTCAAACCTCATGGTGCTGGCAGATGTTTTCACTCATTTATGCTTAAACCTGCTCGCTGCTGTCCTAGACGAGTCTGAGCAAGGCGCTGACAGCTCAAAGACAGACTGGGCTTAAGCCCCAAACAACCTGAGCTCTTAATCGGCACCATGTTCATGGTGATCCGTTGAGTAAAGCTGGGCTCTCTCTGATGGATGGTCAGTCACGTCTCAAACACTCTGGAGAGTGTTCCAGCTTAGAGACCGCAGATCAAGGAGGAAAAGGAGAACAAAAGAAGGAAAAGAAAACAGAGGGCTTGCACCCCAGATTAGACCTCCCATCCTTTAATGTGCAGCCCCATCCTCAATCAATGGCACTGGAGATGGCTTTCTGCTGGCCATTATAATTGAAAGATCAATGGCAGCTGGCGGGATGGGTGACCTCCATGACCTACAATGAGCTGAGAGCCGCAGCACTGCGCTTGTCTGTGCTCACGACTGAGCTCTCCCTCAATCGGAAACAACTTTTTTATAATAACATCTGTCTCACTTAAGACCATTAACTAGTTAGAAAGGAAACCAATGGCTTATAACAATGCAGAAGACAAGTGCATTTAAAAAGTAGAGGAAATAAAACATTGGAACCGAAACATTGGCAAACACATCAGGCACCATGTGTCTTCCTATGGCCAATTCTACATAAGTTTCTCTTGTTGCGTTCCATTGAAAAAAAAAGAAAGTCATATGACATGAGGGTGAGTAAATTACTACATTCTTTTCATTTCTATTTCTTTAACACTGAGGTGATTCTGGCATTGTTTGGAGACAAACGTCTCTGAAAGGGATTTTCAAATGAGAAGCTGGTGGAACAGAAAACATTAGTAAGAACTCTGTCTGAGCAGTGGGAAAACCCAGCTCTGAAAGTAAATGGACCGTCAATCATCACGTCAGCCTGAAAATGCAGTGAGGGCACCGGGTCATGATGGGAAATGCTGGAATAGTGCTGCTGCTTGTATTTCTGCTGCACATATGAGGTGAGGGCTAGATTGAATTAAAGAAAACACAATCTTGTTCGGTTCACATTCATATTGTAGACCTTATGGATCTACAAGTTAAAAGGACCATTTTTTTCCCCACAACATTGCTCTGTTCACAATCAGTGATGGATGTTCTGGATAAAAGCATTTTCTTCGGCTTACAAATCACTTGAATAGTACCTTGTAAAATCTTTCACATGGGGAAATATGATCAAACCACTAAATTCTCCAGAAGAAAAGTGACACTTATAGAGAAGCTTTTTGCCTAAAGACAAGCCAGCAAACATCTACTGCAAACTTCAAACACTTGGAACACAGGTGTTCATGATATATTTGAAGATGTCTTAAAAGTATATTTTTTACTTGAACACTCTAAAATTCATTGCAGCTGAGCATTTTTCCCATTTTATATTGAAGTGAAGTGTATTAAGCGCATTTACAAAATGACTGTTTGCAGTCGGATTTCATATAATTATTATTTGTATTATATAAATATACAGATTTAAACAATAAAAACTCAAGCAGACATGAACTTATTATTCATCTTTCAAAAAAATCTTACGATTCATACTATATGAGTATATTTGTCTAAATATGCCTCATGCTTGTAGGTGTGACAGGTTGAGTGTCTCTAATATTTACTCAGGCTCTTGGTTCATTAGAATAAGTTTTTCCATTTTAAAGTTTCTGTACATTCTGCCCACTGGCGTTGAGCTCTGTCTTAACATTGAGCACACCTGTGCGGTGCAATACTGAGGCGTGTTAGGATCTAGTGGCTTTATAAAAGCATGTCTAAGTGTGGTGGTGTCATTCTCCTTCTATGTGACTTCATGTTCTGTGGGCAGTAAAGGTCTCTGTCGGCTTCTATTTCCTGTCGCTTTTCCCTGGTAAGTTGCCTGATTTATTGCTCTTTCTCACAGTCACTATTCACAGTCTAAATATGTAATTGTTATTAGGGACGCGTGGCGAGAACAGTTAGCAAAAAGCCCACTATGGAGTAAGAATTTCATCTGGGAGGTAAGAAATGTTTTTTTTTTTTTTTGAAATTTATGAAGTTTATTTGTGATTTACTACATTTGTATTTCAGGTGTGGCCTGAGAACGCTAGCTGCTGTTTCCTGTGCCTGCTTCATACAGAACTTTCACAGTCCAGTCCATACGACTGACTGTTTCAGACGGCTGTGGACACCGCAGTCTTTTACCGCTGATCTGCCATGTTGATTTGTATGATTTGTATGATCGGTGACGAAAAGTGTTTGACATCTTCATCTTTTTTGTTTTTACTTTATTTTCCAGGGTAGTGAAATAACCTAGGTGGCATAGTCGGGCTTTCTGAATACTTTTAGCCAAAGGATACATAGGCATGCTCAGTTTTAAATTTAAACATCAAATTTAATTAAGTGACATTTAAAACATTGGCTTTTGCTGTGGAAATGTTTGAAATAAAATCACTTCTTCACTTTCCCTCATCTGCTTTCATCAACACTGAATGAACAGTTATAGGACTACCACAAAAAAATATGAACCACAAAGTAGTTCAGACATCATCACTGGTGTAGTTCAGCAGAATATAACTACTAAGTCAAAGACAGATTTGATTACAAAGACACAATTCCATTACTTGGAATAAAATAAAAGTTAAATGGAAACTCGTTTTATTTCAGCTAGTTAAAAGAGCAACATTTCTCATTTTCATTTAGTTTAAGTTGATGTACTAAAATAACAAACAAACAAAAAAAAGACAAAAACAGACACTAAGATTACTAAAACTAACTAAACTTAAAAATGCAACCGGAAAATATAAAAATTAAATCTTTTTCAAAATATTTCTATTTCAAAATCTATAACAAAAAATATCATAGTATCTCATTAACACAAGTCAAAGGTCAACTTGTACCTGCTCATAGAATTTGTTGTGGCCGACGTAGTACTGGGAGTCAAAGGACTCTTCAGTGACCAGGACATGCTGCCTCTCTCCAATCTGTTGGACAATACAGAGAAACACACATGAACAGGTTAAAGTGCATCTGAAAGACTCAAACAGACTAGCATGCGGCTCCTTAAAGACGTCTGTGTGTTTGTAATGGTGATGAAGAGCTGTCAAAAACAAGCATTTATAACCCCCTTGCAGACCTGACAGCAAACACGAGTTTATTAGCTTGTAAAAGGTGACATTCGTACATTGTACATATGAATTTAACTCGATGCATGAGACAAACAAGACCATCATTCATTCACATCAATATTATGTGCTAATTGGAGGAAATAAAAAGGAGAGCAGCGCATAAGAGATGGTTGTGTCTGGTCTGTGTACGCTGATATTATCTTATGATGGAAAATATCTCCTTCCATTCACACTGTAACAAAGCAACTGTGCATGTATTTAATAGTTTTCAAGAAGCCTTTGTGTGCAACCATGTGTTTACTAATCACAGTAGTTAATTTAATCCACAGATAGACATTTGGGAGAATAACACAAATCCAAACACACGCACACGCTTTTAGGGGAAGCACAAACGAGTGTGAATTGTGTGCGAGGCCTACTATGCCTTCAGAAAGAAACAGATGGGGAGGTTGCTCTCGAATGATGGGCAGAGAGACGCTTTATGAAATCCAGATTGCCCTCTTTCTATTTAGATGTAGCATCTGGCCTTTTGAAATCACAACTAACTTAATGTGCTTTGCGGAGACTATTGGCCTGTGAAAGGGGCCCTCTTTGTTCGAGACCCCTCAGACGGCTGCAGGAACAAGAGACGCAGAGCTGCTTATGTCTAAACCGCTTGGTTGAACCCTTGTGCTCATGAAAATTTTCTGCTTATCCAGTTCGTAAATCAACACACACAAACACAAACACACACACTGGAGCTGTATGCTTCCAAAGCTTCTGGAAACCCTTGCAGATGAACTTCATTGTCGTACTGTCACAATACATACTGCATTTCTGCTTGATCAAATGGGGAAACATAAATGCAACCAATTAATCTTTCTGTCATGCAGCGGCATCCAAATACTTTTAAAAACAATTCCAATTTTGGAAAGACATCATGCAACCCTTCTGAGGCAGCATAACAGTCTACAACAAAAAAGAGAGCTTTGGTCAAAACTAAGTGACTATTTAATTACTAAGAGTAATTTCATAAACATGACATCAAAAGTGGAAAAAGTTAGTAAAACATACATTTGCACAAAAACTTTCATAGCTATCACAGCTAATGATGGAAACATCTATGCTGCCTTCAGAAATCAGTTGAAAAATCAATCAGATGAAAGTATCTCAGTTGAAAGGAGATACAATGATACCAATCATTGGATTCAGACGTGCCATGTTGCCTTCCTACCTTTCATTTTTAAGCATTCGGACGCATCCTAGAAAGAGGACAATGTTACTTCAGCCTCTTCAGGTTCAATGTGTTGTGCATTCAGAGATGCACTTCTGCATACCTCGGTTGTAACAAGTGGATGTTTGAGCTACTGTTGCCTTTCACAGAAATTATGTTCAATGTATATTTTCTTTCTTTTTCTGACCATTTTCTGTTAACCCTATGGGTTTCTCTAGGGCAGGGGTCGGCAACCTTTTTGTCGTAACCTTATTATATAATATTATATTATATAATATGGCAACTTTATTAAGTTTCAGAGTTCATAACTGTGCCACAACCCATACGCCCCCCCCCCCCCCCCCCCATTGTGTATAAATACACAAACATATTTTAAATATTCATAATGGCTAACACAGAAATAGTACAGAAATGTTTAATATTTCTCATGAAATTTGTTTTAGATTTGTCATTGTTTTCAGGCTTAAATTTGACTTAGACAAACAGATTTTACCTGGTCATTTATATGTTTTTACTGACTTCTTTACTTTCCGTTTTGTTAAAAGTGTTCAGCTTACACTTGGCAACATAAATGGATCTCCGCAAATCTAATATAAATTTAATCTTTAATTCCCACACTATATGCAAATTCACATTCACGTCAATGAAAACAAGATATGAGCTGCATTTTATTTATCATTAGCTAATTTCAAGAGTAGATATCAACAAGCAGAAGTATTTTGTTCAGTTTCATCTGGAATATGAAAAAGTGTCCTCTCTGTCAAAGGCCATTTACCTCACGATTGGATAGCTTTCCAATAAGAAAAAAACACATGAAGTTGACCAGGTACACATGAACGGAGTTTCCACTTGCACCACAGTCATTTTAATATTTTTAATAAGGATTCTATATACTTGGTTGAAATTTATAGCAATAACTATTTACAGCGGAACAAGCTGTAAGTGTAAGCTGTCAGTCGGTACTTGTGTGCGCAGTGGTCACGCTAATGGTTTGTTAGAGCTGCTCACTTTCATTGACTTAGGCAGTTTAATTCTCACGCTTTAATATTTAAGTCCAAACTTAATAAAACAAGCTGTTACTACAAGGATTTATGACATCAAAATGTAGTTCTGTATGCAGGTGGGAGGTAGGCTACTTTATCTGAATGAAATACATACACCTCTCTCTTGTTTGCTTGCGTGTCAGCGATTAACCCTCTGCGTGCCAGTGTTGGCACACGTGCCTTAGGTTGCCGACCCCTGCTCTAGGGTCTACAGAGGGTTTCTGAAACCAGCCTGTCTAGCACCAACAACCATGCCACGCTCAAAGTCACTTAAATCACCTTTCTTCCCCATTCTGATGCTCAGTTTAAACTTCAGCAGACTGTCTTGACCATGTCTCAATCAGACTCCAAGGTAGTTGTTAATCAGTATACCGTGTTCACGAATTTGGGCAATGGTAAGGACCCTGGCTCACTACCCATTGGAACACTGATGACTTTATTTCCTGCGACATGACAATGTCTTCATTGTACAACATGACTACTGGTATTTATGAACAACAGCAGAACTGATATCTTTCTGACATTTTAGTAGATAAATTATAAATGTTAGCTAGATTATTATAAATGTTAGCTAGATTATGTTCATTACCTGTCTAACAATGTATGTTTATGCTTATTGATAAGGCTGTCAACATGGGGCATCCAGTGCATCAGGCGTCAAGTTTTCCCGGGCTGGTTGAGGACCGGCAATGGGTTTTGGAAACCAGACCAATAGTTTTTTATTCCTCTCTCATCTCTGTCCCTCCTCATCCTTCCATCTCCTTTTCTCTTACCTCATCTGTCCTTACCTCTCTTATGAACTAACTTCATAATAGTGTTATATTACCTCGGCAGTAAAAAACAAACAAAAAAACTGCTGCTTCTAATACTACGGATGAGGGAGTGATGCAAATTTCATATTCTCTCTTCTGACTACTGTAATCTCTTTTTTTTTTGCCTCTTTTGGAAAGTCGTGGAAATGCTATCATGGATTTTTTTCTATTGGAGTAAATGGGAATACAAAAATGTTATTTGCTGTCATCTCCTGTTCACCACTAATTTTACCCAGCTATATGACGACTTCCGTTTCGGAGAACCCCAGGATTCTGAAAAGGGTCCATTGATTCTAAATGGCCTACACAAGCTTCAGAGATGCATGAAGTGAATAGGATTATCCAAGTTCCCTCAAAGAGCGTGTAGGAGTTTCTCTTACAGCCTGAGGTGACGAGGATTTGAGCACATTTAAACAGGTCAGCACACTGCACACCTAAAAATGAACATTCTATCATTACTTACTCAACCTTATGTCGTTCACAAGCTGACATTTTTTTCTTGAAACACAAAAGGAGGAATTATCATCATGCAGCTTTTTTCTATTTAATCACAGTCCAAATCATAGTGACCAAAGTCTGTCGATCTTCAAAAAGGTATACCATAACAGTATCCATTTAATATTTTGGTTACACTTTATTTTAAGGTGTTATTGTTAAAGTGTAATTATACATTTAAGTACTGAGTGATATTAATTAACAACATGTACTTACTATAGGGTTAGGGTAAGATTAGGATTTGGTTAAGGGTTAGTTGCATGTAATTATGCATAATTTACTGTTATTACTATGGTAAGTACATGTAACATATGTAACAAGGACACTGTAAAATAAAGTGTTACCAATATTTGTATATGATGGACAGACTGAAATGGACGTTGTTATTCACTGAATACCAGCTTTAAGCATTCTTCTCAGGAACGAGCGGGAAGGACTGACTATGATTTCAGTCTTTATGAAGTTTTTAACAGCAAGGTTGGACCAAAGCCCTAAAGCATATGTCTAATGATGAATTCGGTGAGGGGTGAGAAGCACATCACCGCACTGAAACATACATCAGAGGAGAACAGAGACCAGCAGTGCTGCCACGCATCCTACTGATGATAAAGTGCATCTAGCATCAAGTTTGTTCTGGGAACACAAGCGCCTGCCTCTGCCATTTGATCACAGATATAATATTCCCTCTTAATAGAGTTTAATCTAGGTCGTGGGATGACATCATCAAGAAATCAAACAACGAAGTAAGAGCGAGGGATAACTATCCTGCAGGTTCCCATTCCTGATGAGGGCTGAATCCTGTTTTATGAAAGAACACGATGAGGAGGAGAGAATATTTGTTGTGGAGTCTCTTCTTCAGTGCTGTCGTGAACGAAAACAAAGAGCTCAGCTGGATTTGAATCAAAAGAGAATAATAATTACACAGGTCCACCTCTGCTTATCTGCAGGGCTTTACAGGCAACGTGAGAGGATTCACATCAGATGCAGACGAGCCTTTCAGGAGATAAAGACTAGCTGAGACTCTGGTGAGCTTCACGTCTTCAAACGCTCCAGTATTCCATAGGTGAAGCTCAAAGATTTCTTCAGGGAACATGAATCTCTTTAGTTTGTCAGGAATCACACACTGTTAGACAACAGACGATGCAGTGTGTCAGGATTAAGATGATGATCATGTTTTAATTGATAATTAATCAATCCAAGCAAAAATCGTAATAAATTAAACTCAAGCGTCTAGGCCGGGTGTGTGACTAGTTCTTTCAGCAGAATGAAAAGCTTTGTCTGTTTCCTTACTGCTTAAATGTTCCTCATAGTTTGGGTGAAATTAACTTTCTCTGAACGTCGTTATTGTCTGTCTTTATGTTCAGAAAGTGAGGGACAGTGCTATCAGAACACATTTTTTCACTCCACAGCACTGCTTTGACATAGTTTTTCTATAACGTGATAGTTTGCTTCACACATCAAATGTCACTTAATCTCAGCAAAAGCTGATAATTGTTTCAGGCAAACAGCCCCCACACCAACTCAACTGAAACATTTTCATTCGTGCAGAACAACATCCAGCAGAACGAACACATTCAAAACACAGATGGTATTCAACGAACCACAGCAACACTTAAAGACACATGAAACTCACACCGCACTCCAAAATCGAATCGGCCCTGAAACTTAGTGTCTGCTGTTACCGTGACGACCCACCGGGACTTAATGAAGACCATCACGTTGGATTATACAGTAGAAACAAGGACTAAAGAATTAATGAGTAAGTAATTAAAAAAGAGAAACTCATGTTGAACATCGCAAATGAGAGAAAAACATCACTGGTGTATGTGCTATTTTTACATTTAATGTAAATGAGGGTTTGCAGGAGAACACACCACTGACACACTCAAATATTAGTCAAAATTTAGCAGGAAAAAAATGATTTCATTACTTGCTCAGAATCACAGTTGCTCTGTAATGAAGCCACACAAATGATGTGATGGTGAAAAATGTCTTTAATCACTGATGTTTCTCATATTATTCTGACTAATACATCTGCACAAACCTGCACTAGCTCCAAGTGATTTATGGTTCAAATCAGCATCACCCCGTCAGATTACAGCCACGCGGGGAAGTGAATAAAGCTTCATTAGTGTTCTTGAGTGAGTCGTGTCACCATGTTCAGCTGAGAGACACAATGAAGTCTAAATGAGAAGGACTTTGCTCTTGGTTTCAAGTGTTTCAGTGATTTCAGCAAGACACAAAGAGGCATTTGTGTTTCGGTGGCACAGACGATACAGACCACCAGACAGACTGAACGTTCATTCTGAAGAGCTCCTGTGCGTTTCACTACATGAATCAGTGCATGTGTGTATTATCATGTTCTGCTCCATCTGATCAGTGTTGAGTGCTGATGGTGTGTTTTGTCGCCCTTTGCCAGATCACATGTGACCAGCTGGTTTCTTTTACATTACACATAAAACACGGCAGCACTGACAGCATACAGTAAGCTCATAGCCAAATATTTCACAAAGCACATGCACAGGAAGCCATAAAGTTAAACCCGTCTAATCACGTCTCTCTGTCTGGTTTACACTGAGAATCTGGCTGCTCACAGATTAAGTGATTTGTGCATGTACACTAAAACAGAGATGTTTTCAGTGTGTTTATATGATCTATGCTAAGATTGGAGTTACACTCCAAAAAATTAAGTCTTCAGATGGAAACAGATTTTCACAGCCAGAGGCCACAGGAGGATCCACAAAGAACTTCAGTTCTTCAGAAAACCATCAGTATACTGTCACTTTAAAGAATCTAGAAAACAAAACACTGATCTGATGTACATGAAATCACAACTGACCCTGTTTTCTACAATACATGTTCCTGATCGTATTGTGAACAATTCTTCTGAACAAGTTATTCCAAAGACAAACAGATTTAATCAAAATGTTAAATCACTCTGAAAAACCTTTGACCTTATCATTGATAAAATCAAGACCTACGTGTACCCTTGTTAAAATTAATATTATGGAAATACAATGTGTTGCAAACGCCACTTCAACTCATCTATACAGTCCAAAAGAACAAGAACCTGTGAAGAACCAGTTTTGATAAGAAGAGGTGCCACGATCCAGTTGGATATCTTCTATGCATCCTTCACTTCTCAAGACAGGGGTTGAAGTTCAGTGTGAAGAGTGTTGCATGGAAATGACGCTTCAGAGAACTTTGTGATTCTAATGTGACAACGTCAATGTGAACAATTGACTGTTTTTCAGCAGGACAACATGATGGACTGTGATGAACAGAACAGAAAGACAAAAAAACACAAAGGAGAAAGGGACTGCTACGGAAGGACAAGATAAATAAAGGATGAAAATATGGACAAGAAGCGGCGAGTCACTGTGAGGGTTTGTGTTGCTCCAGCTCTTCAATCTCCAGTTACTGTCCACAGCACAGAAATTACTCCAGACAACACGATAAACAACATGATAATACAGCTCCAGAGTGTCAATCTGAGGAGTTCCACAACTCACACAGCTTATCTCAATCTGAGGAGCTCCATCATCTAAACCATCCCATCTACCATATCATGGACAGAGTAATTCATGAATGAGTAAAGAACACCTTTAGAATTCCTTTAAGGAGAAACCAAGGAAGTGGATTTCTGCTGTAAGGCAGTATTAATCTTTACCTGTCTGTATGTGTGTTTGTGATGCCTGATTGTGTGTTAGTAAATGAGTGTCAGAGGGAGGTGATGCCTGATTGCTTCATCAGCCATGTCTGTGTGCTGATTGCGTCCAGCAGTTATATATAAGAATATATAACAGCATTCATAATGATGCAGAAGAGATGGAAATTATATCTCTAGAATATAATTACACAAAATGTATCCTGTATCGCTTTTCATCACCAAACAATCAACATTCACCTTGAGCTAATGATATTCCCATCACCTTCTTGCTAGAAAAAAAGTCATATTTCAGACCTGTTTGTCTGACTGAACCTATCAATCTCTTTCGTTCTTTCAAACACACTGTAAATGTCAATCTCATAAAAAGTTTTTGCCTTTTATTTTGGCCATTACAGTCTCCAGTGAATACTTGTGATCACTGATGATTCACTGACTACGTTGCATGTTGATAAAGCATGTAATATGCTGCTTACAGACACTCACTGTCACTGCGCTTGAGCGTCTGTGAACTGAACTTCACATGTGCTTCATACGATCTGTCTCAATGCTTCAGTCATTAATTTGTGTATGTCTTTTTCGAGCTTTTCAATCAAACGGCTGCTTTCTTTATATGTGAAAACAGTGTAAAAGTCTAGTTTTGGCTCCTCCATTTACAAATGCAATGTGTTCACATGTGTTTCTGTGGTTTGAGTTATCAGATCTTCAGATGATTCAGACACATTTATGCAGGAGTGATGAGATAGTTAGTAGACTTTCCTCACTCAATGGCTGGTTGTCTAAGTAGTGTCTGCAAAATAATATAGATTTATAGACAATTGGAAACGTTTTTGGAGCAGACCTGACCTGTTGAAAAGAGATGGTATTTATCCCTCCTAAGATGGTGCTGCTCTTCTCTCTAGTAATATGGCACATAGTCTTAGAGCTGAAACATGACAATCTGGAGCTCAGGTCAGGAAGCAGACAGACTGGCTAAACCGACCGTCTGCTAGCTGTCTCACGTCACCAAGGTCAGATAAATCTGATCACATAGAGCCTCTTTCACCTAGATATCATCATAGAGACTGTGTCTGTTCCCCGAATTAGGAAATACAAAAAACTTCCAAACCCATCTAAGGTTAAAAATGTAATTGATGTTCAACACATAAAAAACAGATTTAATACAAATGAACAAATGATAAAGCTTGGGTTGCTGAAAATTCGATCCCTTACCTCAAAAGCACTTATTGTTAATGATATGATTACAGATAATAACCTAGATGTGCTGTGTTTGACAGAAACCTGCTAAAATGAAACGATTACATTACTTTAAATGAGTCCACCCCGCAAGATTACTGTTATAAACATGAACCTCGTCTGAAAGGCAAAGGGGGAGGTGTTGCTGTAATTTATAGTAATATTTTCAAAACTACTAAGAAGTCTAGTTTCAAATATAATTATTTTGAAGTGTTGGTGCTTAATGTAACAACATATAGTGTAAATGATAAATCCCGTTTGAGATTTGTGCTGGCTACTGTATATAGGCCACCAGGGCACCATACAGACTTTATCAAATAATTTGCTGACTTTCTATCAGAGTTAGTACTGGCTGCAGATAAAGTATTAATTGTTGGTGATTTTAATATACATGTAGATAACGAAAAAGATGCATTTGGATTGGCATTTAAAGACATTCTTAACTCTATTGGAGTTAGACAACATGTGTCAGGACCTACTCATTGTCGTAATCATACTCTAGATCCAATATTATCACATGGAATCAATGTTAATGCTGTTGAAATTCTGCAGAAGAATGACATCTCAGATCATTATCTAGTTTCGCGTAAACTTCATTTAGCCAAGACTGCAAAGCCGACTTCGTGTTACAAATATGTTAGACCTAACACTTCTGCCACTAAAGACTGCTTTATTAATAATCTTCCTGATCAGTTTCATCATCTCAGTATCCTAGATAGCTTAGAAGAACTCGATATTGCAACAGAAACTCTCTCTTTTCCAGCACTTTAGACACAGTTGCTCCGTTACGCTTAAAGAGGATTAAAGAAAATAGTCCAACGCCGTGGTACAACGAGCACACTCAGGCCCTTAAGAGAGAAAGCCAGAAAAATGGAGCGCAACTGGAAGAAAACTAAACTAGAGGTGTTTCGCATTTCATGGAAGGAGAGCTCGATTGCATACAGAGAGGCCTTAAAAGTTGCTAGATCTGCTTATTTTTCAACCCTAACTCCCTAAGGAAAAATTTGATTAATTCATTTCTATAGGAGAGGAATTTTCTAAACTCGTTAAATCATCATTTTTTCACGCCCTGACGAAACCTGTATGACTAGTACTTACCTAGAATAGAATACTGTCTAACACTTGATGGCTGCTCTGTCAAGTCTTCGTCGTCGGTTAGGAACCTGGGTGTGCTCTTTGATAGCAATCTTTCATTAGCCCGGTTCTGTCAACACTGCATTGGCTCCCTATTAAACATCGTATACATTTTAAAATATTGCTGATAACTTACAAAGCACTAAATGGTTTAGCTCTCCAGTACTTGAGTGAGCTCAACACATTATAGTCCTTCAAGTCTATTGGACCTGCACCTGGACACGACGACAACGCATTCCTGAAGTGTCAACTAGTCTCTCCCCTGTGAAGGCCTCTTTCCCTTCCCTTTACCTTTGTACAGATAAAACGTTGTCGGGATAATTCCGGTTCACGTGGGTACGCGGAAGCGATTAATAATTATTTATTATACATTTTTAAGGCCAGACAAGTAGTTTGTTGAGGGTTGGTTTGTAAAGAAGGACTACACGCCTGCGAACATATATATTCAAATGTATATACCTATAGACTAAACACGTGATGCGCATGTGCATGCCATCGGCGTTTTTGCGGGTTTACGCAGAGATAACTTTTTTTTTTTTTCAAGACTTACACCTTGGAATCTATTTCAGGGTCTGCGTTCTTGAGCCATCAGGCACTGTTTTGTGCGGATGAAGGGGCCGGAGTGTGTTCTGTGTTTTCTGTTAGAACGGTGTCGTGTTAGCGGCCCCTAAATTAATAACTAATGATTTTTGTAACGGAAGTGAATCAATCAATCAAAACTAACTTTAGCTGGACAATAACTTTATTCTAGAGCTGCTGTAAAGCCAAAACAATCTCTGTTAGAGTAATTTCCTATTATCACTGTAAAGCTGCTTTGAAATCTATATTGTTAAAAGCGCTATATAAATGAAGGTGACTTGATGTCAGCGGGCCGGCGGTGAAGTGTTGCTTGTTTGCTTGTGTGGTGAACACAACATACGGCAAAAACCACAGGGCTGTTGACGTGTGCAATACTGCTCAGTACAATAAAAAATTAATATCATACAGCTTGACTTAAGACATGGTTTATGTTTGTAAATATGCCTACAGCTAACAGACATATGAAGGACATAAGCGATTCACTGAAATCTCGCTCTTAGTCTATCTATTTCTCACACACACATACAGATGCAATGAGGCAACTGTAGGCCTGCCGACCGAGAGCTTCTTCAGAGAGCCTCGAACCGTCCCGTGGATCCCGCTGGAGCCCTCCAACAACATCTATAATGCATGATATATCTGCTTTCCTTGTGCCAAGTGTGTTGAACTAAAGCACGCCTCTCAGATCTAGAACACTCGCCATGTTGGATTGTGACATGAGATCAGACATGAGAAGCATTTGCTTTCTTGAGATCTTAAGACGAGAGCTTCCTTCATCATGACAAGAGGAGAAGAGAGGACAGCTGAAATGCTGTTGTCTCCTCTCTGAAATGTTCTCTCATTCATCTCTTGCAAAATCAGAAACACTTCTGTGTTTATATAGGTCAAGAAAAGAATATTTCCTTGAAAAATCCAAAACTTTCATTAAAACCATTCACAAAAGCCTTGAAGTCTGAGCCACATCTCAACTTATTCTGCTGAAGGTTGTCTTCTAACTGAGAACAAAAGCCAACAAACCTGATTCCTGACTTGTAATGGAGAATTTGACTCATAACAGGTATCACAGACACATTAACACCTGATTCATCTGTGTCATTCACTCGTTCCTCATTTATGGTCACAGTAGCTCTGGTTAAGTCATGCGACCTAAAGCAAGATCGCCTGAAGCACAGATCTTACCGCGACTAGCTCAGAAAATGTGTGCGTGTCTTTAATGAGTTGTACCGTGGATGACCTGTGTGGGATGACCTGTGTGGGATGACCTGTGTGCGAAGACACGGATCAGACATGCACAAAAATGGCACCTCGTTGTTGGTGTTTTCACTGAGATTGTGATTTTTACATGTACAGCTAATCTAAAGCAGTGAAAGTGAAGCTCTAAGCACTGCAGTCATAAAATCATAAATTCATCAGGCCCAACATCCATCATGCTAGCTGTCCAGAACCATTAAATAAATAAATAAATAAATATGTAAATAAAGTATATCAATAGCTATTTGGTCTCAAACTAGTCCCTACTGAGCATTAATTTAGTGCCTAATTTAAGAGAGATTTGCAACCCTGTTACTTGCATAACTGTCACTCAATACTAGTTTTAAAAATAAATTAATACATAAAATATTTGCATACTAGGGCAGTAATCCAAGGAATCACACACAACTCAGTGCAGTGAGAGACACTGCTCTTTTCGGTTAGTTATTCGAAAAAATCAGTTTGAGGATGTGAGTTTTTAAAAGTAGCAATTGTCCATTAACATCAGATTTACAGGAGGAGCTTCAGGCGTGATCTTCAAAGAGAGTCATGTGATATGATCATTATATTATAGTATATTCATTTATTAGACTCTCAGGACACACCTGATACCTAACAGGGTAAATCAGATTTAAAAGGTGAAGATAATAAAGGCAAATGACAAACAGTTTGGGATAAGTACTTTGAAAGATTTGGGGTAATTTGGAAGGGAAAGAAAAATCCTGGTTTAGCTCATGTAGTCTCATCCTTAAACCACCATGGATTATTCACAGAAATAACAAGAGCTTTCACATCATCTCAAGCGCTTCATGAGAGTCAGGTGCTCATGTCATCATTAGTCTGCTGAGGAACATCTTTCAAGTTCAGGTGCTTTTTAGTAACACTATTGACTTGATTTGTTTGTGACATTCATGACATCTATTCAATGAAAGATATTGAGACTCGTCTTGTATGAGGCACATCTTTGCGTCTGTAAAAATCAAAAGTTGTTACGTGTGGATGGATACAAATGTGACTGAAATCTAAACACATTTCAGCAGTTTTTGGTGTTGACAATCCTCCCTAGAGACTGCTGTGACATTATTTAACAGAGCTACGAGGAACTGCTGAATGCTTGCAATCTCGTTTAAGGTTTCCTCACTCCAATGCCAAGTTCATACAACAAGACAGAAACTCAACGCCTTTTCACATATTATGTGATATATCTCTGATTAAAGCCCTGAAGCAAACTAAATCCAGCATTCATTTGCTGTATGAGAGAACATAATATCATAACAATAAATGCAGTAAATGAGCACAAAGGTAATGGTGGTCACTCGCTGAACTGTATATGCCATGCTCATCCTCCTGTGCAGAATAAGATGGAAAATGGATCAGACCCTGTGCTGAAGGAGTCAAATCGGCAAACATACACAGACAATGTAAGACTGCAAACTAACAATAAACTAAAGCAAGCGTTATGTAGAGGCTCAGATGTCATTTCACTTCGTCACATTTATTTCTAAAAACAGGAAAATAACAAAATAAAGGATGCAAACTTTTTCAAACTAATTCAAATTCATCAAATATGAAACAAGTTAAATTCAGCTATAAACCCCAAATGCGCATAGTAGCCAAAGTTTTTTTGCGAAAAAAAAAAAAAGGTTTAGCACATCAAAATGTTTACTAATATAGCTGATGGAAATGGCAATTATCGATAATTTTTTTGCAACTTTAGCGCATACATTCTAGGCAAATGTTGCGAAAACTAATTTGGAAAAACTTTGTCGATAAAATTTTTGCAAATCTTTAATGCAAATAAATGGTGTCACATGACAGAATTAGCTTATACTACAGTGTCCGCATTCATTCCGTTGCTCCAGTTAAAGCACCGTTTCTCTGTACTCTGTTCTCTGTTCAAAGGCACATAAATCTATTCGCTATATAGGCTATATATATATATTTTTTTGGTAACACTTTACTTGAAGGGGTGTATATAAGACTGACATGACACCTTCATAACCATGACATGACATATGTCATGAATATGAAGTAGGGTTTATGCATGTTTATGACAACTGTCATTAAGTGTCTTTCGCTCAATAATGACATTTTGAATGCAAATATGACATTGTTTAAGATGTCTTTGTTATGACATCTTGACATAAACCATAACCTGTCAGTGTCTTTGTCATGACAACTTGACATTAAATTAAGAGTTAAACTGTCATGTGGTTGGTTTTGACATTGGCTGTCATCAGTCCATTATAACTGTGTCATGAATATTTTTCGTGACCTCAACTACAGTGGTACAAATTGAATTTGTCATTAAACAGTTATAATGGCTTCATGACAGCCAATGTCAAAACCAACCACCTGACAGTTTAATGTAATGTTAACCAATAAAGCTAAGTGGTTTCTTAAGTTTGATAATTAATCTGCTATGTCATGTTTATGAAAGTTTGTGTTGTCTTAGTAATGTCAAGGTGTCATAAAGACATCTCAAACAATGTCATATTTGCATTAAAAATGTCATAATTGAGCGAATGACACTTAATGACAGTTGTCACAAACATGCATAAAACTTCCTTCATATTCATAACATGTGTCATGTCATGATTATGAAGGTGTCATATTAGTCTTATGCACACCCCTTCAAGTAAAGTGTTACCTTTTTTTTAACAGTGTATACAGTTTATACAACTGCACCCGTTTCTGAATATTGCTTGATGATCAAGTCTAAATAGTCTGACATATTAATACAAATCATTTTATGTTTACTATTTAATAATAAAGTTGTGTTTCAAATGCATGAGGAAAATATAGCGCCAATCTATGCAGCTCGTCAAAAATAAAAATGGGGCGTCTGTCAACGAAGGCTGTTGGAGTTTCCAAAGATGACAAAAAGAAAGGTAAAATACACAACATGTTGCTTCTGTATCTGAATAAAGTTAATGTCATAAAATCACGATTTCATGGTCAGAGGCTGGTTACTTGACAAATGAAAAGCGCAAACAAAACTAAATAAATAATAATAAATAAATAACAAAATAAATACAATTTATTAATATTTAATATAATTTTAGCTCAAACTAATTAGGAAAATAAAGTGGGTTGAATCCAAAAAACTCTAAACTAATTTTAGAATTAAGACAGCATCAATTTAACAATAGACCATTTAAAAAAGTTAAATATAGGCCTACACAAATAAAAGCTGCATCTGTCTCTGAAAAAAAAATCAGCAACAATATGATGTTTTTGATTGATTTGATGTCATTGAACTAATTTGGTTTGAATGATCTGAATATGCACCATGTCAAAGCGTGACTGGCTTGACTGCATGTTCAAGGCTTACATTTAAGACATGACCGAACACTTAACTGCCAACCCTTTTTATGGACTCTAAAATTTAGCATAGGCTACAGGACAAATGCTGCCCTGTGTCCAAATCCATGGGGTTCATTACATAAAGGCTGTTACAAGCAGTCCTGTCGGACCAATATTTCCTAATTTAGTAGTAGGCGTATTATTTGTGAAATAGTTAGCAGTAAACTGGTGAATTCTAATTGTCTCATTACTTAAATGAAAACTTAAAATTACTTAAAAAAGTAATTCTTGTGCTTCTTCAGATGAAGACCTGAATGAATTATGGCCGGTTACTGAGCCTCAGATCTCCTGCATTCAGTCGCTCAACATCAGTGTATAGGTAAACACATACAGTAGGTAAACACAGATCCTGGCATCTCCGGCGGCGTCCCTCTCGCCTGTCTGTTCATTAATCTTGCACTCACACTCTTCCCTCCATCCTTTCTTCTCTCAGAGGCACACGCTGTTTGTTCTCTATGGTTTCATCCGCTCCCCTCTTCCCCACCAGGATTAGAGGGGATGTGTCTTAAAAGAAACAAAGCGCTCTGTCTCTGGGCTTGTCATAATGCTCCATATTTCATGGCTGCTGATGAAAAGCAGTGAATGAAAGCAAATGTTTTCATGCCGTCTTTGATGGGCGACGCCACAGGAGATATCAGGAGTTACACATTCACCAATGGAAATGGAGAGAATTCTGCCTCTCTTCTGGTCATGTCAGAGCTGCTTTCAGTATTGATGGAATAACGGCATAAACATGATCAGGATGACATCGACATGACGTGGCCTTCAGCACTCTGACAGACATCATCATCATCCTGGATGATGACATCACTTTTTTCTTCTCCAGACCTGCTTTATAGCTGAATTAAACTCATTTCATAATTGATGAACTTTGCACAGTTATTGAATTGAATCACCACTGAACTGACTGCAGCTGATCAGTGACACTGTTGTCTTTTTAGAGCTGCTTTACAGCAGAATTGAATTCTGTTTGCATCACTGATCTTTACATTCCTGTTTATTACTGTAAAGCTGCTTTGAAACAATCTGTATTGTATAAAGCACTATATGAATAAAGGTGAATTGATTTGAAACTGTATGGCAATGATAAACAGCCCTACTTCTCTTTGCATCTGTATTGCGTTTAACATATCTTCGCATGGTAAAATCACTGTAACACAGGACCACTCATGACTTATTGTGAAAATCAAAACTAGTACGTTGTATAGACAGATTCTGTCCTCTGTTTAGTTCAATTCCTGTTTAGGAAAACTTTCAAACTCAGAGACAACATGATCTGAAGTCTAAGATGTCTTACAGCAAATGAATGGGGTTAGATAGTGAAGACACCTCTGACAAGATCTTTGAAGGAAGACGAAGGAGAGTTGAAAGTAAAGCAGACGTGAAAGAGATTCTTCTGTCTAGACATCTTTTCATCTTGCCGTAGAGGATTTACCACTGCTGTAGGCATGGAGTCATATTTGCTTGCACAGACCTCTACAAACACTGTCTGAAGAGCCCAAGGTTTCGGAGGCCTGGGTTTCCCCCGGTGGGATCTGACTCCATGTCTCTTGCCAGACCTTCTGTGGAGAGCAAACCACTTAAGCTCAGATGCCTCTGGCTGGACGGACACTCAATTCCCCACTTCTGAATATGTAGGGCGGCTTAAACAACACTAAAGAACTTTTCCTCTGCAGTCCCCCTACAGGCTGGAAGCGGAATTGTCCATCACCACTGTCGTAAATAATTTAGCCTACCGCAGCCTACTGTCGCACGCATGTTAGCTGTTTATCCAGCACCGGAGTGAACGATGTCCAATTGTAACGCTAAATTTGTAGTTTTCTTAAGTCTCTTAAGTCAAACTACAGAAACGTGACCCGATCTGGCAAACTAATATTGTGTGGTTACAGCAAATATAGGACCGCAAAGCGAAGGCAGAAGTGCCTTTCACCCTGTTACGACTTGATGAACCGCTGAAACGATTTTGGAAGCATTATTTTAAGGTAAAAAAAAAAAACTTCATTAGTGTTGCTTTAAGGCCTAAAAGCAGCAAGTTTTAAGTGAGTGTCAACCACAAAATCATTCTGATGATCACAAAACACCATCCCTGCTGTACTGTAGACACATCAGCAGAAAGCAGCTGACAGTCAATGTTCATTAGCAGTCGTTCATGTCATTATACACACCTGGCACAGGTGAAACAGGCACTGAAGCTGAACACAGTCTGAAAGTCGAAGACTGTATCTGAGATCTGATTTATTAATCTCAGTTAATGTTAATTTAAAAATTTACTAATACATTATTAAATTCAAAAGTTATAACAAATGTATTGCTCATGCTATATGGTTACCGTTAACTAATGAGATCTTATTGTAAAGTGTTACCATTAATTTAATATTGTTTAAATGTCTATAAAATGGAAAAAATGAGATCCACATCTTCCGTGGTGATGATTTACGTCTCCACAATGTGAAAAGACAACATCACAACTGCAGATTTATGATCTGCACATCTGTGTGTGACTGATCATGCTGAATTAACAGATGGAAGCAGATGAAAGCAGATGAATGAGATGGATGGATTTTATAGGGGTCAGAAAAGGAGGAGAGCAGATTCCTGTCGCCCTGTTAAACATCCTGCCCTTTTACTGCATCATAATCGACTGCTGATGATGTAATTCTATCTCTGAGACACATCAGGCTGTTCAGGGAAGCAGTGAGATCAGCAAATGAAGACAAGCACAAACATGAAGGTGGGTTCACCCTCATCTGTCCTACATGAGGACATGAGAGCAAGTAAATGATCATGTTTGGGTAAACGATCCCTTTAAGAGTGTGAATGGCACTGGCACACTGGAGAGATGACAGTTCAGAAATCTCAACTGTTCATCTGAATCTTGTTTATACATCAGAAATAGTTAAAGCAGAGAGTTCACTTTCATTTTCATCACTGCAGAGACACGAAATAAAAATAACTGAATTTGAACAACAGAAATTGCTGTGAGATTGGAGCAGTAATGCTCTTTATAATAGATCATCATCACAGCTGGACCTGAATCTGTCTTTACGATAAATGCTGTCAAAATAAATTGTTCTGATTGGAAATAAAGGGCGAACTGCTGCTGAATTATAGCAAATGAATCCATGTTTGCCAATGTCTTAAATGTGTATGGGCTCAGCATGGGGTGCTGAGATAAGATGCACTGCTGAGGCCACTGGGAAACTCAGCATTGCTGCTGCTACTTGTGATACAGTGAGGTCAGAGGAAGAGTTCGTTCTGAAGAACATTCTGGGACTGAAGTTATCACACACACACACGCAAAACCCTTCTATAAAGCAGATGTATGTGTTTCTTTGCTTACATACTAAAGAACTGAGCTTGATTTAAAATGTTCACTGTCATGTCCGACAGCAAGAATCAAAGTCTGCATGATCACTGAGGTTATTGTGTGCAGATATGCAAATTATCATCTAATGGGCAGATGCCAATCATCTCTCTGCACATGTATATGTATGCATGGATATTTACAGTACACTTTAAGACAGTGGAAAATTTGCTTTACAGCATTAAAGGAATGTTGTCCCAAACCTGTATGACTGTCTTATGTGGAACTTAAAAGAGGATAGTTTGGAGAATCCATTGACTTTCACTGTATGGTCAAAACAAAAAGACTGGGATATTCTTCAAAACATATTTTGTGTTCTACAGAAGAAAGTCCTAGGTTTGGAATGACATAAGTGCAAGTAAATGATGAAATTATGTTGTAAGCTGAAATAATGACATATGACCAGTTCAAGGATAACTATGAAGGACCCGTCCATCCACAGCGCACAGAAACCTGCTTCCGTCTCAAAACAAAACAATGAGGATTTTCATCCGAGCTTCTCTCTGCGTGCTAAATGAAGAGCTGTGAAGGTTTGACCGAGAAGTATGAGATTTGGCCTGAGTGCTGGCCGAGAGCTGAGCACACACATCAAAGACGTGTTCACTGTTGTCTCCAGGGCTCAACACACACTGAACATCATCAGGTGTCTGCCTGCAGCTCACATATGAGGAGAGGATCGATGGAGAGATGCAACAATCCCCCTCCTTTCATGTGCTCAGAACTCGCTCTTAAAGGAAAAGAACTCGCACAAACCCAGGCCTCAAATTCACTGGATACACAACCTGAAATTCTTAACTTTAACAAAGAACATCATCAATGACTACCTTGCATGCACCCAAATGAACTGTTAGCAATCAGATCGAAAAGGCTTCATATAAAAACCTCAATCAATTCAATTGAGCTCGATCCGAAATGAAATTTCGATATGATACCATGTGCACGTGTGCAGTGCTGTGACAAGTATTTATCAAAACCCTTTTATAATAAGATCTCTGTTTACATAAATTATACTTCTATGAACATGCATATGTTTATTTACGTCTTACGCTTTACAAACTGTTCATGGAAGAGGTTTGCCAAAACATAGACATCATTGTTAGCTTTCTTTAAAATTGTTTTAAAATTTAAAATAAAATAAATAAATAAATAGGTTTTTTGTCATTAAAGCAAAAACGACAATAAGTAAATACTCAAGGTAGCTCAAATTACATTATTGCAGTGAACATGGCAACTGGCTGTGCATGTGCGTAAGTTTGTAACGCGCATGTAAAAAACAAAAAATTTAAAAATGTAGTGTTTATAGAGCTTCAAAATCTGAAATGGTATTGGATTCATTTGGATTGACAAAAAATACTCGCAAACTAATTCATGTTCATCACTAAGGTGAGGACCAGACCAGACCTGTTATAAACCTAAATATACTTGAATTATTTGAATTGAAAAGTGTACTATCCAAGTAGTGATAGAAGATGTTTACTGTTGTAAGGATAACAGTAGCACACAGCTGTTCCGTTCTCTGGCACGGTTAGTGATCATACTACATGCGTACCACACCTAAGCCCATCGAACCATGCTCTGGCCGACCTCTTCCAAGCGGGCCAGGGACGGTTTAGCGAACCATACCTGGGCAGGGTATGGAGCGATCACACTAGTCAAGCCAACCAGACTTTGGGGGTCAAACATGCTCAGGCACAGTTCAGATCGCCTAGTGTGAGTACACCCTCAGGGACAATATCTTGACAGACTTTCAGGACAGTGAAGGATATAGGTGTGTGCTGAAGTGAGCACCGCACAGGACACCTCCTGCCTGATATTTATGTATAAATTATGTTTATGTTCAGACAAAAGCAGCCACTGTGTCATGTGTTTCCTTAGTGTCAATAGAAACTAATTTCAAAGACAACTTGCACTAGCTTCAAGATAATACAATCTTACTCAGCATTTGCAAATCCAAACAATAGTCCATGATGAATGCTACTGTACTGATGTCCTTGTTGACAGCCGTGGGACGAAACACACAATGAAGTATTAGAATCACAGACTGTTATTAAGTCTTAGCTCAACAAAAGCCATAATTCGGCTCTGAAAGCACCTGTGCAGTTTGAGCAGATGATTATGTCATTGTAAGTGGACTAGTTTCAGGGGGCTTTAACATGAAAGGCTTGTTAAATGTGGCTCCAGATGTGTTTGTCCACCTAGTAACTCTAAATGCAAAGCAGGACATAAAGCAGATGAGAATACTGAGCCATATAAGTCATATTAATACAATAACAACAACAAAAAACTACACAAACCACATCAACAAATGCTCGCAGTGACTCGTCCACCATGGCCACGGAACGCTTCATTCACTTAAAAAAAAAGACTTCATGCACGGTAATGCTTTTCATTAACCAGTTACTAAGAGATATTCTGTACTGACAAAGAAAATTATAAGAAATACTTTAGAACAAATTTAGTTAGAAAACCTTTCTACATGTAAAACTATTTGACATCCTGTATGGGAACAGCAGCTCTGCTCCTAATCCTAGTGTTGTCTAACAACACAATTTATCACAATCACTTTTTTCAATTATTCAAAAAAAAAGGCAATCCCAAAATGCATTGCAATAAGTGCAGTGAACAAAATTATCAATTATCAAAAAGACAACATTATTTCAATCAATACTGAAATGCATCCATACAAGATTAGAAATGGGCACCCATACCCCGTGTGCGTGTGTGTGTGTGTGTGTGTGTGTGTGTGTGTGTGTGTAATGTTTCTGTCATCACGTGTAGTTGACAGCTGGTATCATGAGACAGATGGTGGACAGCAACACAATTCACTAGTTTAAGAGATTAAACTAGTGACTCTTAACCACAAGAGTTCTGAGCATTCAGATGCTGATGTCTCATGGGTAGTGCATTACTAAACTAACCACATATTGTTGTGACACATCTGCATAAAGCTTTGAAGAGTTCTCTCAGTGAGATGATGAGTCACGCAAACCACAAGCTGTTCGGGACGTTTCTCCACGTGACACCTACACATGTTGATCCGTTTCTATCTCCACCGTAGTTTCTCGGGGAAACACACAGATTACGCTCCAGAGAGAGAGAGCAACAGATAAAAGACCAGGAATAAAACACATCTTTCAACAACAGTTCACTAACAAATACTGGACGATAAATGTGTACTTAAACGAGTAAACGCAAAAACAGGACACATTCTCTTTGTTCGGTCTTCCTAATAACAAGGCAGAAAGATTCATGTCCAAGACCAATAAAAGCAGCACTTTGAATCCAGTAACATCACTGTCTTCTGACAGGTAGCGGAACCAAATATGCCCACAACTTCATCTATGGCCCAGAGCACAACTGTGCATTAGTTTGCAGTCAGCGATAGGATTCATAATCAGGACTTCCACCATAAACACACAGGACATTCAAACAGGGGAAATATCATACAAGTTTCACACAAACTATTGTAATCATTGCTAAAACAACAGTAGATTCATGTCCAAATGAGAGGAATTACAACTCACAATGATTCTACACTGAGTGAAACTGTCAAAAGAAGATAGTTAGACAATTAGACAGAGAGAGCATATTCAATATGAAGAGTTGAAAACATGCCAGTGGACTTGATACATTTTGTAATGTGTGTTAGTGTGTGTGTGAGTGAGTGAGTGAGAGAGAGAGAGAGAGAGAGAGAGAGAGAGAGAGAGAGAGAGAGAGAGAGAGAGAGAGAGAGAGAGAGAGAGAGAGAGAGAGACAGAGAGAGAGAGAGAGAGAGAGAGAGAGAGAGAGAGAGAGAGAGAGAGAGAGTGTGTGTGTGTGTATGTGTGTGTGTGTGTGTTTTCTCAGTTTATTCACAACAGATAAAAAGACCAGAAACCTGGATTGATAGTGGAGCAGAAGCTCACAGGACAGTTAAGTTCAGCCATCATACACTCTTCTGGTTCAAACCCACATGACTTCCTTCAGAACAATGTTCACACTCCTCTCTTCCCCAGATCAGGGCTTTTTACATAGCACTCAACCTTTATCTTCGTACTAAACCCCACACTCTATACTCAGGGTAAAGGAACGTTTCACACTTGTAGGGTTTCAATATATGGGGTGAGACCCACTTTTTTATCCAGGTTTATGAAACCCTTCTCCGGAGCAGGACTGATTTTGTAGTGTTAACCCTGCATTGCGGTGCCACACGTGAACAGTGTAAAATGTTGCAGTTTTGGAATGCTAAATGCTTAGCATCCGACAACCAATCTCGTGACTCATAATCACGTGCTTTGGACAGTAGATTCAGTGTTTGAAACGCCTAATGGTGACAGAAAATGCATTAATTGAAGTTAAGAAAAGTTTCATTCTTTTCTTTATAGGGTTAGGGTAAGAAAAGTCCATTCAGGAAAATCACGATAGTACATTCTGCAATATATAATACGAGCATGCACAATGCTAGTCAAGTCACCTTTATATATATATAGCGCTTTTTACAATATAGATTGTTTCAAAGCAGCTTTACAGTGATAACAGGAAAATAATGCAACAAAGTAAAATATGCAACAAAATTTGTTTCTGCTGTAAAGCAGATGTACAGCAGATTTAGAAAAAAAATAGTGTCATAGTTCAGATTAAGTTCAGTGATGGTTAATTTTTGTTGTACAAAAATTATTCATTTAGTATTAGTTCATTTTTATATATAGCCATAGCTGCCTGGGAGATTCCCGGTAGGCCGACGTGCTTTTTGGGCATCTCATTACATCTTTGCTTTTTACATCTCATACTTTTTTCTTTTTGTCTTAACGGCCCATAAAACTTGTACATCGGGGGCCCATTCGTTTTGTTTTGTTTAATTGGCGGCGCTGGGTTACTTCCAACTATATAACTTACTTTCAAGTATAGAAACTTGTACAAAACTTATGAAAATTTCCTTTATTTTTCATCGCATTTGTTTTACAATATATGTCTATTACTGTCATGGGATTAATATTATAACTATTATTATGTAGTAGTGTAATGTAGACAGACACTGACCCCCAAAAAGAGGTTTGGATTTTTCTAAATTCAATTTTCACACTGAATATGGAGCTTTTAATTTTGAACTCTCAAAGTGCACTAGATTGATGAATTTAAAATAAAAATGCACAAAAGTTTCTTAAGGGGGCATACCCCATGAACTCCCTTAGCCTTGTAGCAGCCTAATAGATTATTAATAACAGTATTTGTGAAAGTATCCTAATTGTCATTTATCTACTACAAGTTACATGGTCAGATAAAATTTATTTGTACAATGCAACTATGTAGGATGATAGAACTGAAGTATCCATGAACATTCTTTGTAGCATTTGTAAGTAAAATTTATTACAGTTGATCCTTCAAGTCATAATTTGCTTGAAGTTTTGAAGTGACTATAAGAGCATTTTTTTTTTTTATAAATACGTATCATTTTGATACGGGGGGGGGGGGGGGGGGGTGCAAAACTTAATCTCACCTAGGGCAACCAAAGGGCTAGAGCCGGCCCTGCCCTCACCCTCTTGAGAAAATTATATAAAGCTTGTATAAAACATGAAAACAACTTGATTAATAAAGTCTTAGCACTCACTCATGTAAATCTAATAGGTCATTAATTAATTGTACTAATTAATTACTAAATTAATTCAAGACTCAACATTTCTGATTTGAAAGCACAGATTACAGATCCAATTAAAAAGTCTTAAAAATACCGCCAGCTGTTCCTGTGTGGAGTTTAATTAAAATGGCAACCTCCGCAAGAGCACAAAGTGAGACTGAATCAAGGTGCGTCAGCTGAACTGATAGGAGCGTTCATTCTTTCCGATGGTTTTGTGCACATCAGCAGGTGTCAACTATTCAATAGAGAGCTGAAAATCAAGCGTTTCCCACCTGCCTCTGAAATAATGACGTCAGACAAACAGAGCAGGTCAGATGTTCCCATTACAGATTGCTAATAATATGTCCCATATGACACCAAAAGACATGCTTATCATTTATAATGCTAGAGTAGTATCTGAAGTCTAAGGGAGAAGATCAATGTGGGCTGATAACAGTACCTGCTTGACCGATTAACTAGAACTGTCAAAATAATCCGTTCATTTCTCGGATTATTTTTTTTCAGTTTAACACATTACAAATATTTAACAACTAACCCATCCTGCCATCAGGCACGTGCACAGGTAGGGCTCAAGCTCTGCACAGCACATGCCCTTTTTGCCCTTACACTCCGAAGTGTAATGATGGACAAAATGCACATTTGCACACATTCGCTGGTCAAAAACTCATAACTGCATTTGAGTTTGAAATTTGTAAAATGCTAACAATATATTGATAAGTAATACAACAACATATAATTTGTTTTAACCAATCACAGGTGCGCCCCCGCGCTGTTTCGTACTGGAACTTACACAAAACCACTGAGTGATCCTCATCACCTAGGTAACGTATTTCACATACATATTTCTGAGAAATTTCTTCTTTGAATTATGATTGCTGATACACATAATTTTATAACATTTAATCATGTTATGGTAATAATATTAAATTATGGTTAATTATAGGCTGTTAATATGCACATATTCACTATCTAGCTAATTTTTAAATCTATAGTAGGCCTATTCTATACCCTCCGCTCGTCTTCACATGTATTTGTAGTAAAACTTGTTTTTTTTTAGGGCTTTAGGGGGCTAAAGAAGCCCTGAAACCCTGTATATCTATGTTATCTATATTATAATTATGCTTATTAATAATGAATAAATCTAAAGCTTTTGAGACTTATTTTGTGTTACTGAATTTGTCATGAAGATGTGACCATTTCTTTCTTTTATGTAGGCTTCCTAAATAATTTTAATATAAAAAAAGGAGGGGGGTGCCCTTTTTCAGTTTCAACACATGCCCCTCAAAAGGTCTGTGCACGGCCCGGCTTTGGCTAGTGTTTACACTACATGATCACAGTTTCATTCATTCAAATGCTTTTAAACCATTTTATATACGATAAGACACAAAAGAGATGCAAATCACTACTGGCCCGCTGTGTGAACACCCGATTTATTTTACACTAAAGTCGCTCCTCAGACAGTGGGGCAGTACAGATTTGAGTTCTCTATTATATCTTAATTGTACTTGAACAGACAAAAACACACAAAATGAAGTCCAGTTTTTCCAGTTTTTAACTCATTGTCTTCGATGAGTTAAAAAAAAAAAAAAAGGTCTTAAATGAACTTAAAAAGTTGGGTGAAAATCAGATGTGTGTCAGATACACGTCATGTGTGTCAGGTCTTAAAGTGACAGCAGCCTTAAACTGTATACCTGAACAAAAGACAAAGATAAAATCACTTTAATCTTTACTAAAGCTACAAAAGCAATCTATATTTAATTCACACAGAGAAGAATGTGCAGTCTTTTTACATTTTTGATTTATTTAATACTAATATATTTGATTACATCACTAATATAAACAAATCTGTTGCAGTGTCCGAGTAGCATGCTTTATTTTATTGGCATTTTTCCTATTATATATTTTAATAATCTTTTTTGTAAATATTTTACTAATAAATTAGGTATCATTTGAAAGCTTAAATACTCAAAATTCATCCTGTGAAAATTGACATTATCATGAAAATGATACTTAAATTTATTTTAGAAGCTAGATTTTTGTGAAATCATCTTCAAATTTGAATCTTGGTAGACATATGGCTTTGATTTTCTTTTGATTATTTATAAAACACATTTTTTCTAAAAAATTTGTTACAATAAACTTCTAACCTTAATTATTTAATTTTTCTACGCTTTTAGTTTTTGAAGGGCTTTCACTTTTGCAATAATCTGCTGAGTGTCTTAAAAAAAAAAGAAGAATATAAAAAGAGACCAACCATAGGTCTGTATTCCAAAGCAAAGAACTACAACCATTTAAGTTCGACCAATGCTCAAAAAGAAGGGTGAAAGTTAGGTTAAAGAAGATCAAAATAATAACAGCAAAATTAGAACGCAAAGGAGAAACATATGATGGATAAACAGACACACATGTACAGTATTCCAGTGTTTCTTTCTCTCAGAGGAGCCGGTTACCAGCATGAGTAAGCAAACTGTGAGCATGAGTGAAACTAAGTTCTTAATGTGCTAAACAAGTTGAGACTCAGACTGCAGTGTGTATGTTTGCCAGAGCTTATCTTCTCTTTATTGTGGTGAAGGATAAAGACGATGCCGACCGCTCCTGCAGTAGGGCTCTAGACTCGCACTGAGTCCCGGGCTGAGCACAGAGCCCGTCTGCATTGTACGGCTGCTCAATAGTCTTTTCACTGTGATTGATGGGCCTTGTTCACTGCCATCTGGCTGCAGATAGATCACATAAATCACTGCCCCGAAACGCAGGGCTCCTGCGTTCATTATGCATCTGTACAAAATATCAGCCACTTTAGTGGCCATTCACTGGGGCCAGACTGATGCATGAACAAATCCCAAATTCACACACACATACACACTCACACGTTTAACTTAACTATCTAAATGGGATCATTGCAGTCTTCTATTGTTTTTATATACAGCTAGCTACAAATACTATAGACTAACCCTTACCCACACACTAAACCTAATAGAAAACTTTCAACAATAGAATTTTAACAATAACAAAGCAAACAAAAAATACTTCGTTTATATATTGTTTTCATATTGTTACCCAGGCTGCTTCACACACCCACCTCAAAACATGTGTCTCAATCTCACACACTCTGAACGTCAGACGTGTTTGCACTTACCATATACCTAACCTAACCGATTGGTACGAATAGGAACAAAAAACATAACTAAGAACACATTTCAAGATTTGAGAAAATGACTGCCATGCATGTGCATATGTGCATATATGATGATGGTAAGTCTAAAGTACTAATTTTAAACCTTCTGCTTTGTATACGCAGTTGCAGCAATAATGAAAACGAATGGCTTTTCTTGAAAATTAAACAGGATACATGTATATTCACGTTATTTATTCACAAGGTTTGACGTGAGGTTTCCCCTGATACTGAACTGAGCTACCTGAACACAAAATAGAAAATAAGTCCCCACACAAAAAGCACATACATACAAATTGTTGAAATTTAGCAAAAGTGATGTACATAAAGGAAGATGGCACTAAAATTTCCAGCAACAAAAGGGAGGGTCATTTCTATTTCCCCAAACGCCCTCCTCCTCCTCTGTACGCCTGTAATTACGCCTTTTTGAGTAGAGCGAGGTTAGTGTAATTACTTCATTCACAGCACAGGATATTAGCATAGCTAAGAGAGCAATTTATTCAGCTTGGCAGGAGACACGTCTGTGTGTTATTGTGGAGATGAGTTATCCAGCCGCTGACAAATGCTGAGATCCCAGACGAAACCTTGCATACAGTCATAATTGCTCTCTCTTTCCATCCATCCATTCATCCATCAGTCCCTTCATTTGAGTTGCTGTGATTGGATCTACCAAATCTGCCTACCTGGATGTGTTCAAGCCAACTGCTGACCATTCTGGTGTTGTCTTAATTGTGTGAACATTTTTACACAAATCATGTTGTAAATCCTGCCTGAGGCTGCCTCTAATGAAGTGTTTTCTACAGTAAGTAAAGCAGTGAGCAACATAGTGAAAAGAGACGTGCGGGATGCAAGAAGAAAATAAAACTAAATTTAGGTAAATATCACTAATCAGAATATTTCTGTCATCATGCTATAATATTGTGAGATCATGCAAAAACTTGTGTGTATTTAGCCATTTCCATGCTCAGCCAATATCCAATATAAATAAACTAGTGAGAGTGTGAAAGGTTTTAAAAACTCTCAGTTGAAGAAACATTTGCTCTTTTACAGATAAACTTATACATGTATCAATGAATCCATGTAAGGGTGTGTGTGGCTGACGACAACAGAACAGACAGGGCTGAACAGGGACTTAAAAACTCTGCCAAGCTTGCGTGTATACACGCACACACACAGGGTTTTTGTGTTTAATGCAGACTCTCCATAGACATAATGAATTTTACTGTTCAAACTTTATATTCTATCCCCTAAACCTACTACGGCCTCTAAACCCACCTTACATAAAACATTCTGCGTTTGTACATCTAAAGAAAAAAAAAAAAAAAAAAAAAAAAATATATATATATATATATATATATATATATATATATATATATATATAAATAAAAACATTCAGTGTGATTTATAAGCTGTTTTCCTCATGGGGGCTGAATCTTTGGTGCCACAATATCAAAGATTTCAGGTTATACACATACACGCACATCTCTTTATTAAGGCCCAATCCCAATTCTATTTATACCCCTTCACCTACACCTACCCCTATGCCTACCCCTTCCCTCTTGAAACAGCGTGGCAAGGGGTAGGGGTGAAAATATTCCCCTGAAATGGGACACCACTACGACTCCATTACACATCATCATACATCGTCGCTAGCTCCTACATCAAAGGAGATTCACCAATGTTTATCACAAGAAGATGACCATAAATATGAACAAGATTGAATGTAACACAAATTATTATTTGTCATTTAAATCCTTATTAATGCCAAAAATACTCTCCTTGTTCTCTTGGGCAGCATTTTTAGGGACCTATGAAATCCGTTTTATTTTTTCCCCAAATTAAGTTTTCTGTTTTAAGTTTTCTGGATTTGACTCCACCCACTGGCATTATTTGAAAAATGCTGGAAAAGTGGGCAGAGCCCAGCGAAGGGGGCGTGCACCTGAGACCCGCGTCTCTCTGTAGGCAAGGGCGTGGTGAGCTGGTACCTGCTTACATCACGTAGTACCACAACATCCAATAGGAAAATTCAACTGCAGTAGCCAGTAGCCACCTGAAGAGCAATTAACAGCATTAATAAAGCCCCAGTCTTAGATCATTAACTAAAAAAAATGTTTTAGGGTTTAGTTACCCTTCAAGATACAAAAAATTAGCTTGTTACTGTAATCTTGTGCTGATTACTTTTTAGCAATGTACAAAAAAGCATGAACCGAAAATGTTCATTTTGTCGTCACTCACCCTCATGTTGTTCCAAACCTTGTCAGTTTCTTCTGTTGAACACAAAATACTTTTTTTAAACAATGTTGATAATCATATAGTTGACGGTAGCCATTGATTTCTTGTCCTACTATGGAAGTCAATGGCAACCATCAACTGTTGGATTACGAACAGTCTTTAAAATATCTTCTTTTGTGTTCAACAGAAGAAAAACTCATACAGGTTTGGAACAACTTGAGGACGAGTAAGTGATGACAACAGTTTTGGGTGAACTAACCCTTTAATGAATCATTTATGTGACTTTCACTGACGCTGATTCTGAACTCAGCATCCAGTATAACCATCATCTGTGGATTTTATGGAGCACTTTAGTGTGAAGAGAGTGCTGTGATGTCAACACGCTATGCTGCAAGCTTGCTTTAGGAAACACACAAACACGGCTGACTGTGTAATTACCATGCTAACGGCTGACCACAGGGAGCTCGGGGCAGGCTTACATTATGCAAATGATCTGATCTGAGGCCACTTGTCTTCCTTGCATGCAAATTTCAATCAAAAGCAACATGGGCCTCATGAGTACACAGACTGAAGCAAAGGAACATAGAGACATGCATGAGCAAATGTCATTCAGGAGCGCAGCTTCAGATCACATGATAATGGTACTCTGAAATGACCTGATGGAAATCAGCTTCAAGATAATGATCTGCATTTTCTGAATTAAGAGCTCGGGCAGACAGTGTATCCTTTGACCTTCTGGTGAAACGCACACAAAGGTGTCATGATTTCTTTCCTCTTTTTCTAATAACACTTATTCAGAGAGAGAGAGAGAGAGAGAGAGAGAGAGAGAGAGAGAGAGAGAGAGAGAGAGAGAGAGAGAGAGAGAGAGAGAGAGAGAGAGAGAGAGAGAGAGAGAGAGAGAGAGAGAGAGAGAGAGAGAGAGAGAGAGAGAGAGAGAGAGAGAGAGAGAGAGAGAGAGAGAAAACAGATGCATGAGTAAATCTAGCAGATCTTGTTTGAGTAAGAAACACTTTGACAGTCGCTTTCAACGTCCAAAAATGTGTCAACAAGTGCCTGGGCCAGAAAACAGGAATTCAGCATGAAGATGTCTGTCCGGTTAACTTACAAAGATCACGATCCCATCAGAAGATCGATCACTACTCAGATCTTGACCATTTATCGAACATCATGTGTGTTACAGATGGACACCACTGAGAGTGAGGGATTCACAGTATCTTCTATAAAACTAAAGTACACGTTCATCCTGTCTTACTGTACAGACTATGGGCCCTATTTTAACGATCTAAACACATGGTCTAAAGCGCATGGCGCAATTGCAAGTTGAGAGTTTCCGAATCCACGTTTGCTAGTTTAATGACGGGAAAAATGGTGGGCGCACCCGGCGCATGATCTAAAAGGGTTGTCCCTATTCTCTTAATGAGTAATGGGTGTGTTTTGGGCGTAGCGTGCAATAAACCAATCAGAGTTCCAATTCCAATTCCCTTTAAAAGCCAGTAGCGCTTGCGCCATGGCAAAATTTGCAAGCGAAAAAACTGAACACTTCTCTAGCGAGGAAACAGATCAGCTTGTGCGCGAAGTTAAAGCGCGCAAGCAGAACATCTACGGGACAAAGTGTACGTGCGTTGTGGACCCGCCTATAGGTGCACATTACTAATGCGCTCTTTAAACAAAAACAAAAATATTGGCGCAGTCTATTTCAGTTGCCTCAAAATAGCAACAGATGGTTGCAAATACATTTGCCATTTAAAGAACGTGGCGCAAGACCTGAAAATGAAAACTGCTTCGGGCTGAAACTAGCAAAAAACACTTATAGGGCCCAATATCTTCCTTTGGTGAGCATGTCACTACATAAATATGTGTGCATCTTAGCTTGAGTTCTGTGTAAAGCAGGTTAAAGGACAGTAGACTCATATAGAAATAAAAGATCTAGGATGTTTTTAGAGATGCACCATGTACAGTAGCATATATCAGCACTGGTCTGAAGCTGGACAAAAACTAACCATTGTATATTTTTAAATCAACATTCATTACAGATTTTTGGCCATCACACATTATATTGGTATCTGACAAAATGTTTATTTCATTGCTAGCTGCTTAATGCATCACCTCCATGCATAAAACACAGATCAACTTCCACTGAAGCAGGGTGCTGGCAATCCCAATGACATTTATAGAAGCTGAAAGCATGAAATATTAAAAACATCTCTCTTAGCAGTGTTCTTTTGTTAATTAAGAGCTTCTCTGACCATTTTCTCAGGCGGTAGAAATGCACTAATTAGTGCAGCTCTAATTAGTTACAGTAATCAGCATCAGAAATGTGACGAGAACATTCAGAGCCACTAACTGGACTGATGCTGGATTTTGTCTTTCTGTGATAGAGCCACAAGGGCTGGGCTCTGCTGAAACTTTAACGATGTCATTAAAACAGCGCTGGAGGGCCAACACAACTCCCTGTTCCTGTCCAAACTCACTCTGCTATTCATAATCCTTTCTAAAATTTCTAAGCTTTTGTTTAGTAATAGCATCCGTGTAATATCATGTGCACACATTAAAAAACAATTAAAAACAACAACAATTATATATTTTAATATATCTTAAAACACAGCTTTCTCTTACCTTGTGGTCATAAGGGTTGTATGAATGGAAGAGAGCGGAGAGATCCTTGGTTCTTTGTTTTTTCTGTGAAAGTGGAAAAACAAAAACACATCAATCTTAATTAAAGAAAAAAAACTTAGAGAGTCAAAAAATGATCTGAAGGCCAACTAAAATGACACGAAGACATCAGACAGTGGAATGAAGAAAGCAAACACTTAAAGAGAAGAAAATTAGGATATCTGCCCTCAAGACCTCTGTCACTTTTCTGTAGTGCCTATAAAAGCCTATACACCCTTAAGTTGTAATGAAATGCAAACAATGAGCACCGAGGAGATGAATGATGGCTTTTAATGCAGTCACAAGTTAAAGAAAGGCTAATTATGAGCAATTATTCAGTGTCTAGTTGAAGAGAAGTCATTTTTACAGCCAGTGGGCACGTGAAGAGAATTTATCTACAATATAGACATCACATACAGGTGCTTCTCAAAAAATTAGCATATTGTGATAAAGTTATTTATTTTCCATAATGTAATGATAAAAATTAAACTTTCATATATTTTAGATTCATTACACACCAACTGAAATATTTCAGGTCTTTTATTGTTTTAATACTGATGATTTTGGCATACAGCTCATGAAAACCCCAAATTCCTGTCTCAAAAAATTAGCATATTTCATCCGACCAATAAAAGAAGTGTTTTTAATACAAAAAAAAAAAAGTCAACCTTGAAATAATTATGTTCAGTTATGCACTCAATACTTGGTCGGGAATCCTTTTGCAGAAATGACTGCTTCAATGCGGCGTGGCATGGAGGCAATCAGCCTGTGGCACTGCTGAGGTGTTATGGAGGCCCAGGATGCTTCGATAGCGGCCTTAAGCTCATCCAGAGTGTTGGGTCTTGCGTCTCTCAACTTTCTCTTCACAATATCCCACAGATTTTCTATGGGGTTCAGGTCAGGAGAGTTGGCAGGCCAATTGAGCACAGTAATACCATGGTCAGTAAACCAAGGACCAACACCAGCAGCTGACATGGCACCCCAGACCATCACTGACTGTGGGTACTTGACACTGGACTTCAGGCATTTTGGCATTTCCTTCTCCCCAGTCTTCCTCCAGACTCTGGCACCTTGATTTCCGAATGACATGCAACCACTGAGCAACAGTCCAGTGCTGCTTCTCTGTAGCCCAGGTCAGGCGCTTCTGCTGCTGTTTCTGGTTCAAAAGTGGCTTGACCTGGGGAATGCGGCACCTGTAGCCCATTTCCTGCACACGCCTGTGCACGGTGGCTCTGGATGTTTCTACTCCAGACTCAGTCCACTGCTTCCGCAGGTCCCCCAAGGTCTGGAATCGGTCCTTCTCCACAATCTTCCTCAGGGTCCGGTCACCTCTTCTCGTTGTGCAGCGTTTTTTTACCACACTTTTTCCTTCCCACAGACTTCCCACTGAGGTGCCTTGATACAGCACTCTGGGAACAGCCTATTTTTTCAGAAATTTCTTTCTGTGTCTTACCCTCTTGCTTGAGGGTGTCAATGATGGCCTTCTGGACAGCAGTCAGGTCGGCAGTCTTACCCATGATTGCGGTTTTGAGTAATGAAACAGGCTGGGAGTTTTTAAAAGCCTCAGGAATCTTTTGCAGGGGTTTAGAGTTAATTAGTTGATTCAGATGATTAGGTTAATAGCTCGTTTAGAGAACCTTTTCATGATATGCTAATTGTTTGAGACAGGAATTTTGGGTTTTCATGAGCTGTATGCCAAAATCATCAGTATTAAAACAATGAAACACCTGAAATATTTCAGTTGGTGTGCAATGAATCTAAAACATATGAAAGTTTAATTTTTATCATTACATTATGGAAAATAATGAACTTTATCACAATATGCTAATTTTTTGAGAAGGACTTGTATATGGTTCATGAGTGATTTTACATCACAAAGTTGAAGAAAATGGTTTAAATTCAATTCTACAAAGACATGATCAATTAAAAAGAAAAAAAGAAAAGAAAAAGAAAAAAGGATGTCACCATTCAAGACTACAGTAGACTGAACACTGAATATATTTTAAATGTTGATAATTACTTCAATTTGGGTTGGCAGATTTTGCGGTCACTGTAGCTCTAGCTATAAATTGGTATAGAATGTCACATTTATTAAGTATTTTTTCACACTAGATTTTGACATGATTGATTTAAAACCAGATATCACAACATTATAACTCAAACTGTCAATCAATTACGTTAAATCTAAATTTAAACATTGTCGCTGTGGTTTGTAATGTCTGTTGAAGCAGGTGCTGCTGAGTCTCAAAAACAAGCAAGTATTTAATCGGTACACCAAAAATTTTAAGGAATTTATGTACAAATCAGTGAGGCATTATTACATTGACATTATATATTTTGTATAATGAACTTAACCTAAATGAACACATTGAATTGACAATTCTAATTACAACATACTGTGTAAAAGCCGGATGTTCATTGGATACTTTTAAAATTTGGCAGAGAAAATGATGTCCTGTTGGAAATGATACAAATAACCACTGGTTTGATCTGCATCTGTCTAATGATCTGACTGACACCAATCAGCACAAATAACAAAACGGTCACAAACGTATTGTTACTAGTCAAGAACATTTCACAGCATCTTCAGCTCACTGTCAGATGCACATTATTGAAATCCTCCTCCAGACGCAGTAACATCTGATATAATGGATCAGTGATGCATGAAGAACACTGTAAATGAGCTCAGACCAACTAAACCACTCAAATGATGTCCTAGGATCATATGGAGAACTGAATTCACACCTGCCTAATGATGCCTGTCGTCACATGACAATCTCTCTCTCTCTCTCTCTCTCTCATCCACATAATCAGACCAGGGCCCTCTCGACACAGAGAACACACAACCTTAACCCTGGCACAGCCAATGAGTTCCCAGCAGGATCTGTTCCATAACACCCGATTCATAGCACTCAGACTCCGCAGAGAACCAGGTGGAGAGGAAAATAAATTACCAGCAAGTTAAGCTAATCACATGCATTCAAACTAAAATAATAATAATAATTTCTTTAAGTTTACTTAATTAAAATGAGCGAAAGCAAAACATATCTTTAATTTACGTAATTGTCATCTGCACTTAATTTATAAACATCAAATTAAATTACATTTGTAAAATGTTAAGTTAACAATCAATTTGTGTTGGGAATAAATCATTTCAATTGCATTGACTGAAACTGAGCAGTTTATTCCTAGTTCCTAAGCATGTTTCACATAGGGCTGGATCAGGGGAATACATTTAGCAATTAATTGCTATAAATTGTGTTTTTTTAGTAAAGGGAAAGATGTTTAATGTTCAGTTACATCTGACATTTAACAGAGTTTCTGTTATGTTGATATGCAGAGTGAAATATGTTCAGGGAACAGTCACAGAATATGTCAATTGAAATTGGTGTGATTTTATTGAACTAACATGAATTTCACTCATCTGTACAATTAACCTAGTTTAAGTTAATAAATCTATTCAACTGTGTGGAAATGTGTGCCATTTTTTTAGGTTACAAGAAACAAGTTATTTTGAGTGAACTCAATCAATTGTGGAGTGATCTTTGGTCCTGCAACACACCTTCTGGAGGTCTGATTTGCACGACTGGACTGAGAGAGAGAGAAAATGAGAGAGGAGGCAAGAGGTTAGCGAAATTTCAGATAACCAAGATGGAGGCCTTCAGAGAATATACTCGCATTCCTCAAATCAAACATCTTCATTCGGTAGAAAAATAGTAACTGAAATTTGATCAAAAAAGATGAACCCCAGAGTGACCTCGAGAGACTCAATATTTCAGCCTATTAGGGCTGCAGTCCTGAGATTACACCAGCCTCAAAGCAGCAAGCTGAGGTGAAAAATCATCTCGATAAGCCAAAGAACCCTTTTTTTCCCCCTTTATTTGAAGTCATAGCTCAGCCTCACAGATGAAGGACAATGGCAAGATTGAAAAAGGTCACTGTAGGGTTTTCGATGGGTTTACATTAGACTCAACCAGGTCTAAATGAGACAATCTTATCTTGTGGTGGTGTACTGCAGGAAATTGACACATTTCCATACAGTTTTACACATCAGGTTCCTCCTCTGCTGTGGCCTTGCAAGGAGTCAAGAAAATTGGCTACAAAGAGCGGTTGGAAAGTTTCTGTCAGAAGTGACTGAAGTTTTAAAAAGGATAGGTTGTGACATAATGACAGTTGGACAACTGAGAAAAATATGAGCTCTGCAGTCCGAGTGAGGAGTCATTCTCATTGCACAATATCCTCATGTGTATCAGCCATTGTGCGTCTATAAATAGTATGAAGACAAGCCGCTCCACAACTGCATACAGATCACTTTGCACAGAGTGTGAAAACGTCTCAGGCAAATGGAGATACTATAGAAGCATGAATCCAAAACGAATGTGAATCTGACACCTCAACAACTATGAAAGATGGCACCTCATAAACTGTCCAGCTGCTTGATTCACTGCTCACATAGAAAACAAACATCACAGCAGTGGACCTAATGGACACATCCGCCATCCCAGGACGAGTCTTTGGTATACTGCTCTTGGCTCCTACAGTATATTGTATATTTTCTGTTTGCAGTGAAAACCCAGATGACCTACTGCTATGGCCAAAATGACTTTTACATGTGCATTTATACATTTGGTAGACGCTTTTAGCCAAAGCGACATACACTGCATTTCAAAGTACACATTTACATTCTTATCAGTTCTTGCTTTCCCTGGGAATCAAACCCATGACCTTGGTGTTGCAAGCACCAACACTCTACTGTTTGAGCCACATGAAAGCTACAAAGTTACAAAAATGAACAGCATACAACAGAGCACAAAGTGAGGAAAACTCTATCCACAATACAATGCACTTAAATGTACGTAACTTCTATTTCTTGTGTGATGACCATTAAATAATACTAACTGTGACTGTAACTTTTTAACATTACTTTAAAATTGAAAGTAACCATTTATATTTCAATGATGATAACCACTACTGCTGCAAAATAAATGCAAAGAAAGTCACGTCACTACAGTGACTTACATTGTATTCATGCTACATTTCTCATTTTAGTTAATACATGTGTATTGAATATATGACTTGAGCATGGTGTTGCTAGCATCATGCTCTACAGGTCGACCAACAGGATAATGTTATGTGATAATGTAGTAAACTGCTGTTAATTATGTATTGATGCTTCATATATTTGTGGAAACCGTGATACATTTCTTTCAAGATTCTTTGATGAACAGCATTTATTCGAAATATAATATAATTTTGTAACATTATAAATATATTTACTGTCACTTCTGATCAATTTAATGCATCCTTGTTGAATAAAATTATTTTTCAAAAACCTTTAATAGGCAGTGTAGTAGCTGTAAACACTATAGGCAGTACATTCATATTCCATTGTGAATATAGCATTAATTACAAGGCGAGAAACAGGCCTGAACAATACACTTGACAAGCATTGAAACATGCGGTGTACACGTGGTGTTGAATTCGGTGAACAAAGAGGCCAAGATTCTCTCCTCTACAGGAAGTGCAGTGATGGCACTGTCTTTGCACCATCACAACTTCCATTCACAGTCTCATAGATCGCACAAGAACTCAGGATCTGCTGCTTCACCCACATCAGTCCATCTGAGACAAGCCAGAAACAACTTAAAATAGAGTTTGAGATGACGCACAGGAAAGATAACAAGCAAGCTGTAGCTCTGAAGGAGCTGTTTCTTTACAGTGACTGAAAAATGGCTAAACGATTTGGAAATGAGAAGTCTGTTTTGTCTAAGCGAAACCAGTTTAGTTGTTGTTTTGCTCCAGTTTTCCCCATGAAGCTGACATTGGTCGCTCCAGGCCTTGCCCATCTGTCTTTGTTTTAAGATGAATTTGTTTTCACATGTGCTGGGTATTCCTTACTGATCCCTGCGCAGGAATGCTCAGAAAAACTGGCAGAAGCCTTGAATCCAAATCCCTCTAACTTTGACTCTAGGATGCTGCCTTAATTTCCCCTGGTTACGGACGAGCCGCCAAGGCAGACGAGCTGTCAAGGTAAACACCTGTCCAGCTAGTAAGAGCAACATTCCAAGAGATCATTCCAATTTATCTCCACTAACCCTTCCCTCATGTGGGAGTAATTATGCTGTTCTGGAGGCTCCCAGTTTTTCCAGCTCTGCCTGCATGCCAGATCTCCTCGGCCTGAGCGGCCATTCGACGCTGATAACACGAAGCAATCCATTACTCTGACCAAGCCATTCATCACGCTGTGGCGGCAGGACCTCAACTATGAGATAAACGTGTTAAGAAACCAAAGCGCCCAACCATCCCGTGGCCCCTGGCAAACTCGACCCAGATTGTTCGGTCCCAGGCAGACATCTGGAAGTGTTATTAATGCGCCATTCGGCCAGAACTGACTATCTCTGATGGGTCTGGTAGAGGGACGCCCCTGTGCGGATATAGCAGGTGCACCAGGTGGGTCCGGGAGATCCCACAAGACCCTCCATCAAACCTCCATGCTCCCGCAGCTAGAGCAGCATTGACCCTGCTGTCATGATGAAATCTTTCCCTACATACTAGAGCAAAGAAGAGCAGAATTAACTCTGCTAGTGGCACACACGTTCCAATCTTATCAAACATGCTATCAGAACTGTTCTGAACCACAACATGAGTAATGAGTCATATGCATAGGTAGGAACCCCATCTACAATCTATAACAATCTTTAATATCAGGAAGATCAATCTGACACAGAAGACGTCAGATTGAACCACTGCTTGCAAAAATCATCTTCATTACCTCTGATAAATAGACAGCGTAAAAACATCATAAAGGAATTAAACGGATTCACAGAAATGGGCAATTCCATCTTCATTAAGGTCAATAACCATTCTGCTCCTCGGATCACTGATGTTTTACATTACTGAAGGTTCCTGTAACGTGGGATCGATCCGTGCTGGAGAGGCAGTGTGCGATCACCTCAGGGGAAGAGGCAACAAAAGGAATGACATATGAAGAAGCTTTTATAAAAGAAACATGCAGGACGTTAGATGAAAGATGATCTCGGTGGTGAGAGCAGAAACACTGACTGTGATAGTTACACATCAGTAACTCAAACAAAAGGCAAGTGAAAACACTGACTTCAGGAACGAGTCCAGGAGACAACAATTTTTACGGGAGCACACATTAACACTGAGAATGTGCTGATAATAAGGAGAGCCACACCAACAACTTACACACAAAAAACAATAGAAGAGTTCTTTACATCTGACAGGTTTTGCTGCACTAAATCGATGAAGGCAGCTAAACTGTTCAAGTGTGGATAGAAAAACCTACAGGAATCCCCATGTGTGAAGCCACTCTTCCTTTAATAGTTTGAGCTTCATTCGTCAGTTTAATTGTTTCAGTGGGGTCTAATCGCTGAGAAACTCCATAAGGCCATCACATCTGGGAGACATCTACCAACAGCTGCATAACATAATGAAGAGTAATCGACAGGAAGATTCGCATTTACCTGTTGTCTGGAAGCATTTGTTAACAGGTAGTGTGATTGACTATGGGTCCTGGTACTATAACCAGTGCTGCATATAGTATGATAGTCCAGAAACAGGCCATAGTTCATCCTCAGCAATCTATTATGGACAATCGGATTTAATATTATTACATCTTCAGCATAAACTCAGCCTGTCATTACAACATTTCAACAGTGTAATGCTGGAAGCATAAAAAGCCATTGGAAATTCACACGCTCTTAAATATGCTGCATTTCACTCTTAATGGCCGTTCACACCAAGAACGATAACTATAAAGATAACTATAACTATATTTGCATCCACACCAATGAACGATAAAGGTCTGTTTATTCTAAGCTCGTGCGCTGCAGTTTCAAACTGTATACAATGTCATTGAACATGTTTTTGATTGCCATAAATTCATTTCAACGGCACAGCCAAAATCTTCGAGATGTCAAAAATTCGCTTGCAATTTAGTATCCTCAATGTCTTGGCTTCATGCTTCAAGCCTTTTTCAAACAACCCTAAATAGTCGACTTACTGTTGGGTAGAGCTAATGACAAAGTGTGGTGGTTCGGATTGATGAGATCTATATGTGTACCGAGTTCCATACAAATCCGTTCTTGTATGTGTCCAATATGATTACAATAAGAAAACAATAGGGCCTCCAGCCCCTTGGGGCTTGGGCCCTAATAATACTCCTCAGGAAAACAATACCTACTTAAATAAGTGAACAAGTGAGTTTGAGTGAGCGAGTGAACAAGTGGGAAAGAGAGATGAAACAGAGCATCAGTATGAGATGTACATGAAGACACTATATTCAAGTATTCTCGTAAGAGCATCATCACATTGAATTAACCTCTTTGAATCTTTTGCATATCGAATTTGATTTATAATAACATAGGATTAGGAGCACTCATAAATAATACTTGCGATCAATTACTTTCATTTATTGATTCATTAAATTTACTGATCATGTTTAATTTATAAGTAAAACTTTTAAATGGAAAACTCCTTTATGATCATGAGTTTAGTATGAGACGAGTATAATAATGATTTTTTTATTTATTTTATTGGTGCAGATCTGTTCTCCATTTTTAGATTTGTTCTCTTACATTTACTTTCATATTAAAAAAAACTAAGCATGAGTAGGTACACTTGTTATCTCACCATGTGTGCTGGAATCTGTTCCATCTTGGCCGCTGGAGTTCCAGGTCGTGGGTAGAACTGGTTGATAAAGAGGCTGGGAAAGCAGTACTGCCTCACAAGTTCCATTGTCTGCTCAAAGTCCTCATCCGTCTCACCCGGGAAGCCGCAGATGATGTCAGTGGCAATAGTGATGCCTGGAACCCTACAGGAATCGGACACAAGTAACGCATCAAGGGCTAAATTCATGGCAAATCAGAAATAATATATTTTTTATATAATCATAATAACAATAATATTTTAATTAATTGTATAAAATAATTTAACAATATTATCTCTACAAAATAAAAATAACAACAATAACAATAAAAACAATAAATGGTTACACTTTATTTTAAGGTGACAAAGTTACATGGTTACAAGTACCAGGTGATATTAAATACATAACTACATGTACTTACTAGAGTTAGGATTTAGTTTATAATATACACTATATAAATAATTTAAAATCTTTATATTTGATAAAAATTCTAATAATTCCCCAGGAGAAACTTGTAAAAATGTCCATTAAACTTAATTTCCGAAAAAAAAAACATTGTCTGATATAATTTGCACGACATTTCAAAAAAATATGCTTTATATTCAAGAAAGATGTACAAAAATCACAAAGTTCTTCCCCTTTTAATAAATATTCATGGGTACAGACACAGAACAACTCACATTCTAAAAGCATAACAGTGTAATGAATGATGAAATAAACATGAAAAGTGTTAAATAAAAACCCTTTCCCACAAAAGTATAGCATCATCGGAACAATCTTTACAGCATCAACTTCGAAAACTCGAATCGTGTGCAAATTGTCTGTGCAAAAAAATACAGTCAATGTAGCGAGTGAATGTGATCTCACACAGGTATCAAGAACCTCAGTAGCAGTTTCAATAACCAACGACTGCTGACTTCCACTCTGATTAAATTATGACCTCTGCAAATAAATTGGTTCATTGATTTCTTTGTGCATGCATTCTCTTATCATTGATCTTTTAACCAACAGGAAACAAAACAACTTGGAAGCTGCCTTCCGAGTGAGTTGCTTGGTTGACAGGAAGTCCTATGTAGTCTGTACTAGACTGGTTCGCATATGTCAACTTTTGGAAAACATGGATGGCATTCATCAGCCAATTAAATGCATGAACCCTAAACAGGAAGAATTCAGATCATTTCAAGTTTGTGGAAAGAGCTTATAATAAATTTCTTATTTTCAGCATATAAAATAAGAATGCAAATTTTCAAATCTTATTCCCTGTGCATGGAAATCAGCTATTTTTCTACCTTTGTTAAAAGGTGGTGATCCATCTGAGATGAAAAACTATCGTCCGATTTCAAGGTTGTCGGTGTAAATAATCAAGTAAACCAGTTTTAAATGAATTCCAATGAAGCTTTGGATACCTGATCACAGTACTATAGATATAGTTACAGTACTATAACAGCAGCCATGTTGGAAACAAATTATATTAAATGTTTGGATTGTAAACAACATTGTGCAGTTTTATTTGTAGATCTCTCCATTGCATTTGATTCTGTAGATCATAAACCTCTGTTGCAGAGACTTAGTTGTGTGGGTTTTAGTGAAACAGCTCTATACTTGTTTAATAATTACTTATCGCAATGAACTCAGTGTGTCTCAGTTGACATTTTTATTTCAGTAGAACAAACAATTAAAAAAGGTGTCCCAGAGGGTTCTGTTTTAGCACCAATTTTATTTTCTATTTATATAAATGACCTAGGTTGTGGGATAACCCCAGTTAGATTCACCTATATGCTGATGACACAATTTATACAGTAGCACAATCTTTGAAACAAGCCAAAGAGCTTCTGTAAGATTATTTTCAGTCTTTGCAACTGTCTGTCAATTTTAAAATTGGTTTTAAACACGAAAAAAATCTTTTATCTTATCTTTTATCTTATTACACCTGTAATTATAGCACTAGATCTAGTGCTAAACGTTTTTAAAAGTTTCCTAGGGTACGTTCGGAGGAATGAGCATAATAGAGTATAATGTTAGAAACACTCTCTAAAAGTTTTTAAAAATCTCTTATGGACCACTTTAAAGGAAACCTCTGCATTTTTGTAAATTAGTTTTTGTTCTGTCATGTATGAGTGCTGGGTAAAAATTTGTAAGATGTAAGATTTTTAGTTTTATGTTTGTATGTTGTTTATGTGAAACTTTTTTGTGCCGCCATTTTGGCCAGGACTCCCTGGAAGAAGAGATTTTATATCTCAATGGGACTATCCTGGTAAAATAAAGGATAAATAAATAAAATAAATAAAGCATTTCCATTTGTTTATTTTTTTATGGGCTTGTTCTTGTTCACTGATTTACTTGCAAGATCTAGCAACACAAATAAATCAAGGCTTTTACCACTTTCTCTGTGATTTCTTGAACCGCACATACAGACGAGAGATCCATATCTGATGCACGTTAAAATACTTATTTAAATGTGCATCAGAGATGTATCTCTCGTCTGTCATTTCTCATACCGCGCTGTAGCCTGTAGCCAACATCATTTACAAATAGTTGTTCAGTTCGGTTCCGCACACATTGCGTAGAATTTTTGTAAATGCGGTTGTCAATACCTGCAATTTTCAGGAGGTAATTCGGCTGTAGAAAGCAGTTGTCATTTCCGTAAATTACTGAACTATGTGTGTACAGAGCAGGATTAAGCATTAAAAGGTGAATTTACAACAGGATTTAGCTGCAGTGTGTACATGGCCAAAGAAGCCATCAGGAGGTGGTTTCATTTCAAGCTCTGCCATCAGCAACAACAAACTACTTCATCCACAGCCAATATCATGATGGAAGACAAAGGATCAGTGTTGAAAAACATAGAAAATCATTCCTTCACAAAGAGGATATTCACCTGAGAATGAATTAAAAAAAATTAAAAAATAAAAACAAAGACCATCAAAACCAATAAGTTAACATTCTTACACTGAACATTGTTATGAACTCGATGATGGCTTAATCTGTTCAAATGTGTAATGTCCTGAGACTAGTTAAGGCTAGGCCTTGTTTTCTCCTCTCACATAAGCTCCTGTCTTCCATGGCACAGTAAAAGGAAGAGTATTTTTGTACAAATCTTCAAAAAGGACACAAAAGCCTCATGAAGGTATGATAACTGTTGACACCCATGTCGTTCCATGCCATCATAAACTAGAGTGCATAGAGAGATGGCACTAACAAGTTCATTTTAAACTGGACAGGAATTTTTGGCTAGACACTCTTCCTGACATGAGACCACTCAGGCATTTGGTTAATTTGGTTCTGATCAAATGGGCCTTGTTTCACTACTGGAACAAGTGCACAGCGTCCTTCCTTATAAAATAGACATAATTGACCTGAACATCTCAGGATGACACAAAGACAAATTAGAAGTGCATTAAAGGAACCAGACACATCAGGACTCCTCATCTTTCAAACTCAAGAAACCTTCAAGAATAGCTCATCAGAGAGCATTGAGAAAAAACATGCACTAGAGAGCCAGTGGAATGGAATGCTTTCCTTTAAATCCATTATGTTTCCCAGCTCTTCAGCCTTTCCATCCTTCTGTGGAGAAAAACAAGCTAAAGAAAAGAAGAAAGCAATGACAGAATTGGATTCTCTCTAAAGCAAGCAGACCCTTTCTGCATCTACCGTTCGACAATAGTTGCCCTGTGTGTGCTGGCAGATTGAGGCCCTTTGATGCTTTGTTGGCTTGTCGAACATGATTGCGGTCCATTCCATTTTTGGGATTATTAGAAAGCATCACTCCCATGGTCACGGTCACAGTTTCTGTCAGCTCCCGTCCCTCGAACGGTACAGTCCAGCGACCGCCCCATATTTGAACTACAAAACACTGACATGAAAGGCAGAGGTATCGACATGGAGGAGATCCAGAAGAGCAAATGTTGCAAAGCAGTTAATGAGATGCATTGAAGGAAAACAAACAGCAGCCGCCACAGGAACGGCTTTCACAATGACAGTCCTAGAAGCTTGAATAGTACATGTTGACAAACAAACATGGCCTTGTTTGTTAATCAGCCACTCAATCAGAAAGGCAAACATCAACCAAGCAGACCCTGATTGTTTGGTCATTTGATGTGAACTGTTGTGCCAAAAGAGAAGGTGGACATTTAATTGGAAACAAAACAGCGAGACCTAGTGGCACATTGTTTGATAGTATGTGAGCATTAACAAGCCTCTAAATGTCGAAAGGCCACACAAAACAACTAAGTACACAAATAATGGCCCATTTCTCAGGAAGCAGAAATGCCACAGAGCAAAGCAAGTTCCAGCTGAATAAAATGAATAGAAACAGGAGACCTGAAACTCAATCAAGCTCTGCTTCAGAATGGACAGTAATAGGATCTTCATGAAGCTTGGAGAGGTCCCACTGTGCGTTTTGGTGTCAAGGTTTGGCGGATGGGTAAAACTGATTCTTCTGCATCTGTCAGCGTATCAATCTGTCATGCCAGAACCTTTTGGCCCCTGTTAATGCGGTGGATCAAATTACAGTTTGGCACGAAACTGGAAGCAGCCACGTGTTGAGCTCATCTTCATGGCTGGAGTGCTCATTCCCCTGGGTCACTGGCAGGTCTTGCAAGAATCAAGGAAGATTCCTCAAGAACACTGCATGAAGATCCTTAAAAATACACCAATATCTATCCACTGAACAGTATATACTTAACAGTATGTACCGTCGTTGTGTTTATGTATTGAGGGTGCTATGGTTGATAGGAATGCCAAGCAGGGTAGTTGGACCACTGTACACTTGAGGATTGTAGATGGTACTATTTCACACTCTAATTAGAGTATGTTAGATTGACTCCATGTTAGATTGAGCCAGGACATAGGAACTGGACTTGATATACCTGTCGGATTCATTAGATTCATACATTCCACTGAACAGAAAAGACTTAAGAGGTCCTTCAAGAAACTTCCCTTCCGGTAATGTGTGATGAGACCAGGCTCATCTAAGAGCATATAACAGAATTCAACATTCAAACACACACACTCCATGCTCTAGATTACACTGATTTTCATCTCCTGTGTTTACACTTTATTACTACCTGCACTTAAAATCACCGCAGAACGTTTCCCAGCGGGGCTTAAATCCATTTAATTAAAACCCTCTGGATATTGTCAAACTTTGAATTAGATTGGCAAGTTTGGGGCTAGACGGGTTTATGAGAGGAATTCACTCTCTGTAGTGAATTATTATACTTTCTTTGTTTGCAGAGGCTCTGATGGTGAGGGGCGGAGTAATACTCTTCTATAGACGTTAGGCTGCTTTCAGAGGTGTATATTTACATAAAAGATATATGAGAGTGATCGAGATAAAATGAAGGCGCAAACAATGGGACAACTCAGCTAAAATAAAAGGAGCAGGGATAAAAAGAGACAAGGCAATCTGTGAAGGTAAACATTTACTGATTCATCCAGCATAGGAGGACCCCGCTACCCATCTGTGGGCCACTAGCTGTGAAGAGGAAACATGGAGCCCACCGGCAGTGCTGTGGGTGGAGGAGGTAACATGTAGCAGTAAGTAGATGTCATGTCAAACTGTGAGCCTTTTGAAAAGCCTCTTCACAGATGGAAATAACAATGGAAATGTGGCATTTACAGAAATTATACCATTTTGGTCTCCTGGATATGGAATGAATATGTAAGAGTGAGATGTAGTGAGAGCACAGATATAGATCCTTTAGTTAGTGCATCTCTATTATTTGAATGAAGGTTCTCTACGTTATCCCTGAACAATGTTCTTCCACATCAACAATAATCAGTTAAACATGAAGGAAATCGAAGAGATTTTAACTACAACATGCCAGTCAACAGCTCAAAGGAACACCATCACCAGTTTCTGTCACACTAAACTACAGTGAAAATGCTTTATGAGTTGGCATTTATAAAAAAAAGTACAAAAAAAAATCCTATACCAGTGGTTTTCAACCTGTGGGCCGCGGCCAACTAGAGGGCCTCCGTGATCCTTAAGGGGGCCGAAAGATAACCTGAAATTAATTTAAATATATTCATATAATTCATTCATTTTATTACTAATACGTTCAATAAAATAAAAAATAAAATAAAAATAAATATATACGTATACTGTTATTGTTTCGGAGCAGCCCAAGGAGTTTCAAATACTGTGTGAAATACAGACTGAATGGCGGCTCAAAACACCAAACCACTTCATGAACATAGAATACGCAAACTATATTTCTCAGTTGGATAAAGAAAACCAGTGTCACTAATAAAGTATAGATGGATGATGATTGTAATGAAGGTAAAGACGATTACAGTGAAATACAGGAGTCGTACGTTAGGCATGCGCGAGTCGTTTATTATTGATGCGCAAACAAACCATGTATGCGTGCTCTCTCGATCCACTAATCACTATAACATTGTATTTCTGCATGAACAGTTCAATATATTCAACTGTGAGCGTCTTATAATGGATGCTCGCTGAGGAAGCGTGTTTTGGAGAAGTTTGTGAGGATCAGTGGTGTTAATGTCAGACGCTCCAAACAGACATGATTGCTTGTTCTGACAGAGGAACTGTTCACTGATGACATCGACCTGCCTTCAGATCTCGGAGTTTCCACACATTCAGAATGTTTTTACTTGAAGTATTGATTTTGGAGAGGAGAGGGACCTTGGACTAAAAAAAGGTTGGGAACCACTGTCCTGCACTATTACAAGCTGAAATTTTGTATGGGGTAAGTTAAACTGATAATAACATGCATATTCTTTCATACAGTAAGGTCTGAGAAAGAGTAGATTTCTTCTGGCTGTCTGTTCCATGTTCAATCTACAGTACACAGTTTTTTATCTGACAGAGAAACAACAGAATTATACTAAATATTCACATCATTCAAATACTTTATAAGATACACAGATGGAAACTGTCAGCAGTGGTGTAATGTAATAAAAGTAATAATACTTTGTTACAGTATAGTATTTTTTGGCAGAATCTGTACTTTACTTGAGGTTTTATATTTCTGTCAACTTTTACATTTACTCCACTACATTTCAGAAATAAAATGTATACTTTTACTCTGATACATTTCTCCAAAGCATATTCGTTACTTACTACAAAATAAAGTCGGAAGAACACAGACTTCTAGCAAGCATGTGCAAAAAAGTGCTTGCACAACCGCGGCTGATTTCATTTTCCGGGTTGTGTCCATTGTTGGAGTGGCTGAGACAGCCCGTTCTCTTCCCAAGGCGCGATATACTGAAGCTTTGGACATTTCGTCTACATCCAACGCACATGGCACCCTTTAGCGTCAATATGAGAGGCAGAGATATGGGCCAGAAGGCGCCTCCTAGCGGTTTAACCCTAACCCTACCCCAGACCTAAACCTACCCATATCTATCTGCGTCTCATATTGATGCTAAAGGGTGCCATGTGCGTTGGATGTAGACGAAATGTCAAAATATGTCAAATATGACGCCCTAGGATGAGAATGTGTTTGCTGAGAAGCGTGCACTGTCATTATACAGTACAAAAGCGGCCTCTAGAGGCGAAATAAAAACTATCACTGACGCCTCATGGTGTTTGTTTTGACACTTGACAAGAGGCTGCACAAAGCGGGACACTTCAGAAACGTATTTAAAACATACAACAAAATTGTATGTTATACAGTGTACAATACAGTACATGTTTTCCTATCATTATTAAGTAATTATTTTGTTGACTAGATGCTGCATTGGTGGAGAACAGCAGATTGTTTCCGTTGAGGCTGAGGACGCTAACATAAGTAGCCTACCTCCAGCGGTTAAAACAATGCGACAAAAACACACGCAAGTCTGACCCAAATGTTTAATGTCATGATCGTTACCATCTATTTGAATTAGTTTAAATCCATTTGTTCGCTTTTATCCATTCGTTATCCAGCGAAGTTGCATATTTAAAGCTAGAGAAACAGCACATAGACAAAGCAAACTATCCTCATGCAGCCGATATAAACATAACAAATCAGAAATGCATTCAATTTCAGTTATTTTTTATCGTCATTGTAACACATATTTTGATTAGATAATCATCACGTGCTCTAAAATAGAAGCAAATGACGTGTGAAAGTATACATATAATATACATAGGTGTCTAATTTCAATGCTATGGCCTTCGTGTAGATATTTACAGACGATCATCTTTAGGCATGACTCATGAGGATTTTTATGAAACGTTAACGCTTTACAATAATAGTCAGTTTGTAACATTAACTAAGGTTAATAAAAGTATTGTTCATTGTTAATTTCAACATTTAATAATACATTTTAAAGTTATCTCTTACATTAGTTAATGCACTATGAATTAACATGAAACAGCTTGCTGGATGACACAGTTTCATACTCAGACAGCCCATAACACATTGGTTGCAAGTTTTCTTTTCAGCTTTTGTGAGCTGGCAGACAAGCCAGAAACCTAACTAAATGCAACACATTTCATCCAATGTCCCCTTTATGTACAATAAATACCACATACGTTTTTGGCACATACAACTTTTACTCAAGTAATATTCTAAACAGTGACTTTAACTTCTACCAAATAAATTTTCTGGTAAGACATCTATACTTTTACTCAAGTGTGCCTTTGAGGTACTTTATCCACCACTGACTGTCAGCAGTGTAGAAGTAACTCCAGAATCTCCTGCCACCCGAAGGGTTAGATATGGTGTATCACCTGGATAAAACAGGCCCGAGTTTACTTCTAAGTATGGATGTTTCGTAATTGAAGATCTCCATGCTGAAGGCCATTAGTTAAAATCAGAATACAGCTCAATGCACATCCATGCTTATGAACGTTAGAAGAAACACTGAACATACAATACAGTACTCATTCTCAGAGACTAAACGAGAGCTTCTGTTGCAGCTGATTTGTGTAGGTGTGATGTTTTGACACACACACACACACACACACACACACACACACACACACACACACACACACACACACACAAGTGAACTTAATAGCAGTTAAAGTACCATCAGTTTTGTAGTGATGTGGCGTAACTAAAAGCTGTGACACTACTAACATAACTACATTTTTCAGTGTTGACAGTAGAGCTGCTGTTTCAAAAAACAATAGCATTTTCAATTTTCCAACCAGCCAATTCATAATTCCTAAATCTGTGTGGAGTCACTACATTAAAATGCTTCATCTGTATACTCTGAATACTGTATAGCTCTGACTTTTTACAAAAAAATCTGTGCTCTATTCTATCCCCTAATATATTCTATAAATGTATCTATATTATTTGCAAATTTTTTGATAGTTTACTATATTAATTATAGATTTTTTATCCATGTGCCCATAATTCCTTGCTGGTTTTGTGAGATGTTGAACTGTGGGACAAGGAACTAAGAAAGAAAGAAAAAAAAAAACATTTGATTACATTTCATATCTAATATGTGAAACCTTGAACTGTTTTTTTATATTGTGTACACAGATTTACCACCACAAAACACTCGAACACACTCTCCCACATCATATATATTCAGTTGAGTCGGGCTGCAACAACGAATAAAATCTATAATAATTGATAATGAAAATAATTGACAACAAAATTGGTTACTAATTAGTTGTATTTAAGAGTTTTGCATGAAGCCAGTCATGGCGCTTAACATTAGTGAATAACATTTGCATGGACAAAACGCATATGGACAATAGCTGAGGACACAGATTCTGCACCCCAATTCGCATACTATCGGTCCTAAACAGTATTGGAAATTAGAATTAGTGTGTCACAAATCAAAGATATCAGAATGGTCTACTTTTTATAGTTAGAATACGAAGTGCAGATCCGTGCACACTCTAACGGCTAATATTGGACGAGGATTCGATTATAACTACAAACAAAAATAAAAAGTATTTTAAAAAACTACAAATATGGTGGATGTACAAGATGAAGGTTAAGTAGAGAGGTTTAGATGAAGGGGTTTGAGTGATTAATATTAATATAATTAATATTGTTAATTTTGTTAGATTAATATAATTAATATTGGACGAGGATTCGATTATAACTACAAACACAAATAAAAAGTGTTTTTAAAAAACTACAAATATGGCGGATGTGCAAGATGAAGGTTAAGTAGAGAGGTTTAGATGAATGGGGTTTGAGTGATTAATAATCAGTAACTTTCCCGAGGGCATATTATAAGTAGGCGAATTGGGACGAAGCAAAAGTGAGCAGCTGCAGGAAAGGTGCATGACCCAAGTGGTCCAAACATGAGAATGCTTTATATTTAGCGCTTCAAACAAAAGCATAAGTCTTTACCGTGTTGTGAGAGACGCATGTGCTGTGTAATGCTTTTGAAACTTGTTTTCCTTAGCTCATGACTTGTACATTTTAAGGTTACATCCTTAACTGTTAGAAAGGCACGCAAATAATTCCATTTTGCATAACCAGACTTGACTGCACGAGCACTAGTGAGCGCATGTGTGTCAAGAAGACGGAACAATGTAGAATAGGAGCGCAATAACTCTGAAGCTCCATTTAAGTCAAATTTTGATGCCCTTCTCCCTCTAACTTTCTTCTGTCTCAATCACTGGGCTGTACGTCATTGTTTGCGTTGTACTAATGCCCACTACTGGAGGAACGCCCTAGGCCCTTTATCACTTGGAATCTACTATGGATTTATTATTTACAGTTTTTCCTGTAAAATGTATTTGTTTTACACACCATTCTATAGGCCTGCATATTGTGCCCATCCATGCAGCCTAGCATAGATAAGAGCAGGGAGCAAAGCATTAACCCCTCAAACAAAACATATGCTGCCATCCCCCAACCACAAGCTGACAGTGATAAATCAAAAGGATTTTTTTTTCTACAAGCTTGAGCAACATCATGTTGCAAATACCCGGATAAGCTTAAAGCAACAAGCATGTTGCCGATAACAAACAGAGCTTATAGATACCTGGATAAACAAGCAATGAGGATAAAAGGAAAAGTTGACTTAGCTGCATTGAAGACACATTCGGAAATGAAAGGAGGGTGAATATTAGTCAGATATGACGAGGATGCTTTGATCTTCCTGGGGTGGGCTGATCTTGCTCTTAAGGCCCGGTCACATTAGTGAAAGAAGGTGCACAGTCAGTAGTACTGCTTACTCTGAGGTCAGTACCAAACCAAGCAGTTATTATTAGTCAACACGGCAAATTCGTATGTTCAAGGTTCAACAAACTTCTATCCGATGCAATGTATCACGTGAAATTCCCAAATGTGTTTCCCATTCCTATCGAGATGACGTTTTTTTCGCTCGCACCATTTAATTCGATGGAGTTTCGCCATTTAATTAGATCCTGAGCAACACAATGAAGCCACTGAACGATAACTTAAATAGGAATGCTGTGATAGGCGTTGTATTCCTATAGGTAGACATATATCATCTGAGCATCAGCTAATGAGAGCTTGACTAATGTGACCTGTGTGTTTAGCACAAAGGACGGCCCGTTTTCACTGTTGGCACAGTTTCCTGCGTTTGTAGCTTCGTATAGCTGTTTTTAAACTCTATTTTCTATTTTTGCTGCCATTTATATTGCTTAATATAATTTAATCATCATGATATATCTGATATTATCAAATATTGTCCGTCACGTTGATCTGACATCACTAACTTTCATCTAAATCGCTATCACAATGCGCTAGCCTATTAACCTGCCACCCGTGATTACCGTCTTTTTTCTCTCACTCCTTTTACAAGTACATCAAACAACTGAGCTGAGTTGGATCAGTCAACAAACACGGTGAGTCATGTCATCTCCTGTTATTGTCACTTGAACTGCCTGCCACATGTATAGTATAGCCTTTTCTGTCAGCAGTAAGTTTTACACATGTGATAAATGAAGGTAGATTTCAGAATTAGAGACACAAATCCAAAATGTAATCCAGGATAGTAAGAATGCAAGGGCTTTAGATAATGCTTTGGATACGACTAGCTTAGTGAAGTCTGTACATTGTTCGGTTCCGGTTGTAGAGCCCATGCAGCAAGGCGACTGGGTGACCGTGAGACGCTGTAGTCGCGGGACAAAACAGCGCTGTTCCGTTCTGATTACAAAATTAAACAGGTTCTCCCCACTCAGTGAAACACCCACTGAGAATCCTATTGAAAGTGCCCTAATTATTACACAGAACGAGAAAATAGAGAAACCAGCCACCATAGTCACATGTTTGCCGGGAGCCAGAGTGCCTGACATCAAAGCAAATTTAAAGTGCTGGTTAATGCTAATTGTAAATTCTCTAAGATTATTTTTCACGACGACACCAATGACGTTCGTCTGAGATCACTTAAATTAACATTAAAGAGGTGTGTGAACTGCAAGTACAATGTCAGACACTGTAATAATTTATGTTCGCCAGAGTGATGAGATACTTAGCGTGAAAGGGCGTATCCAGATCAGATGGAGGACCTGCGCCTAGACACGGGCACAATGCATCCATACAGTAAGTGTCAGCAGAGATTGTGTCAACTAGACTCTCCACCTGTGAAGGCCTCATCGACATGACAGCCATTGACACTGATCCTCAACAAACCCATCTCCATACCGGCTTCATGACTCCGATCTTGAACAAGATGGAACTGGAGAATATTTTGTATGTTCTGATCCAATCTGACTACTGACCTTATAATCCTGTCTGAATCATAATAATACACTCCGTTCGTTGGCCAGAGGAGAAATGGACCCCCAACTGAGACTGGTTTCTCCCATGGTCCAATTTGTCATCTGATGGAGTTTTTTTTTTTGTTGCATTTTTTTAAAGCTGCTTTGAAACAATCTGTATTGTAAAAAGCGCTAGGTGACTTGACTTGACTTAGCAGACTATCCTCACTCAATGGCTGGCTGTCTAAGCGGTTTTTGGGGCAGACCTGACCTGTTGAAAAGAGATGGTATTCATCACTCCTAGGATGGTGCTGCTCTTCTCTCTAGTAATATGGCACATAGCTTTAGAGTTGAACCTTGACTAACTGGAGTAAGAGAGTGAAACCTGATCACTGAACACGGATTGGCGGGGCGGCATATATTCGGCTTGTATTTTCTGCCTTTTTCCTCTTTCGGCCAAAAACAGAAAATTCCATTTTTGGGCCCCGAAACTTGCTTAAGCTGGAGTATGACACTATTTTCTGCTGTACAGCCGAAACAAATTGTTTTGCATTATTTTCCTGTTATCACAGTAAAGCTGCATTGAAACAATCTGTTTTGTAAAAAGCGCTATATGAATAAAGGTGACATGACTTGCCAAAACTGATGCTATATGCTTGATCTAAAATATACATTTTGCTAAAATATTTCTTTGAATTAGATGTAGGTTTGAAATTCTACATAACACAAGTAATCTTATTTTTATGAGAGAAGTAAAAGTAAAGGGACTACTGTTGAAGTAGCCTATAAATGTATGTTCAGAATTAAAGTGTTCGTCATGCTTTTGTTCTTGTTTATTACTTTTAATTTAGTCATTTTAACTTCCGCTTTTAAATGGTTAGCAATCAGTTGTTGTTGCTTTTTTGGTTTAGAATCTAATGTTTATATTTTAACTTTTTTTGCATAGGCTATTGCATAGCACACAGCCTAGATACATTAATTGAATAAATAATCTACATATTAATCAATTATTAAAATATTTATTAGCTGCAACCCTACACTTGAGTGAAGAAGTGTGCATCCCCTTTCAGAATCTGCCAGGTGTTTATCATTAAAAAAGAGGAAAATAATGTCATTAGTTTTTTTTTCTGCCCTAATGAAGCTTTTTCACATAATCTGTTCCACAACACAATAATAACTGAACTGACTCAAATTGCTAATGAGCCTCTGCACATTCTTTGGTTTTCCAGCATCTTCTTTGAGCTCTTCCCAACAGTGACTATATGATGTTGAGATCCATCTTTCACACTAAGAATGATAGAGTAACCCATACACTATTAAAAAAAAGCAAACATTCACTGGTGCTCAAGAAGGAAACAATTAGATGTTCTCAAGAAGACACATTAAGAATTTGCTATTTAATAATTTTACATTTCTAATTTGTCAGATATTATTGTGTCTTGGGTAATAGATATCAATATTTGTTCTGTGAAAACGCTTCAGGCTAGAACTAAAAAAATATAATTTTATGATTCCTCTTATTTAATTATTTACAGAACATATTTATTTATTTTTAAAGTTGAATGGTATTGTAAATATATGAGCACAACTCCATATGCTCTATATTGTTTTATATTCATAATTTCACTTTTTAGTTCTATGCAGTCACCTTAACTGAGATTACTTCATTTAAAAACCCAAGGAATTAAATAGTAAATTATAGAATTGGAGAGTTTTGCGTTTATACATCAATAAATTAAAGTAGCTAATTATTTATTTAAAATAGCACATTGTCTATAGTTTTTTACCTGGCGAGTAGCCTTAAAAAAACTTGAGAGAATCGTTTGAGAGAATCTTCCTACCACTGGTTTGAGTATAATACTGTCTATTTCATGAACGAAACACTGAAACACATTAGAATGGCATGGCTTAAAGCTTATCAACAAATACAATCCCTTCATTCAACCTCAGACAAATTTTCCACCTCTTCCCTCCAAACGGCACTGATGAGATATCAATTACAGTGAAGTGTCAGTGATGAACTGTGCCAACCTTATCATTTAGTCATCTATGGAGCATTCCCAGACCATAGATTGATCCAATGATCACACCCTGGGTATGTGCTATTCATTCAAGTGAGAGCAGGACACATGAAAGAATGAGGACACAACCCACTTAACTAATGCAAGGATGATTCATAAATCTCAAGATCGATTTCTTAGTCTGTGCTGCTTTCTTTTGATGGGTGAACAAAACTTTATTAAACATTTAAAGCGCCTCCCATTCTTAGTCCTTTGTTACTTTTAATATGACAGTCTCAACTTTCAAATTCTGTCAATTTGTCACAAAAATAAGGTCACCTCAGTTCAAGCAACAACACAGATCAAGCGCATATGAATGATCACCATCTCTTCCTTAGTACAAAATAAACATGAATGAACAAAAGGTATGTTGAAAAATACAGTACACATTACTCACATGTATCATGCCTCATGTAATCGCTCAATCAGTGTTTCAACGGGGGAAATATGGCAATAAAACAGCTTGTGAACAATGTCACTTAATGTAACATATACCTCAGGTAACCCCATCAGTTGCCATAAACTCATTAGTTAACCATAAAGAATTTCCCAAGAGGAGATTTTTTATAAATATATGCACTAGATTACATATTCATTATATTTTTACTCAACTGTTAGTGATGTCTTCATTAATGTTTGTTTGAATAAATATGTAATGAAAACAAGTTATTACAGTTATTACATCGTTTATATTTCAAAACATCGAAATGAAAAATGTATCTTGGTGCATCACTGTGATTCATGAAATTAATTATAATTGTAAGCAAAATTAGGCTGCCACCTTTCAAAGCAGCATGCATCCTCAATGTCTTAAAATGCTGTTAAAATGTGAGGAAGGCAGCTATCTAAGAATGAAATGAGAATGTGTGAGACATCAACCTGAATCTTTTAACAAACTATCTGCACAAGCGTCATAAATCAGACTACACCGACTTAATTACAACCGAATCCAAAACCAGGTCCACTGTGTAAACACTGCTTTAAGGTTACAAATACAAACAGTCTGTCTGCCTCTCATTACAAGCAGACAGAGATCAAATGTACCCAAATGTGGTGACATTTTGGTCGCCAAGTGAGTTTTGCAGATTGAAAACATTGAGTGAATGTTAATCTGAACATATGAACAAACTAAACATGTCTGCTCCAATGATGATGATGATGATAGCTGGTTCAAACACTAGTGAGCTGACGTGTGCTGTCGTCTGAGAGAAACTCCAGACATAAATTATTGAAGAACACACTGTGTGTGTGTGTTCTAGTTTACTGTAATGTGAATGTAATGTTTTATTCACCTACTTTTTTTTTATTTTTTATATATAAATACTGACCTTAAAGTGTCTATGTCGGCAGATCACTAGGTTTGGGACAGAGCTCTAGTGTTTCATTGTGTACTTGAAAAAGAAAAGTTGAGCTGACTATCTGAGAGAGCCTATATAAGACACAAGAGATTGATCCCACTCCAATTTAGATGTGAAAAATCACACAGATTCATATACATTCAACGTGGAATGCAGCCAAATAAGACACTTTACTTTAAATTTCTCTTTCACTCTTTTAATTGATGTTCTGCTGTTTGCACACAAGCACAAACACACCGCCATCACCAGCTAAAGAAGAGCTCCAAACGTGTGGACTTAAGGGATACAATAGCTGTCAAACACTGGGCCGTACAGCAGCTGGCCTGATCTGAAACTAATATTTGAACAGATGTGTTTAAATTACACCTCTCTGTGTCTGTCAGCGGCGTGTGTGTGGACTGTGAATGCAGCCAGAGATGAGGACAGATGGATCTTCAGATAGATGGTGCTTCAGGGGACTGGTCAGTTCACATGGATCATCTACTGCGAAGACCGGGCACAAAAACTCTCTCGACCTGTCCTAACTCCTGCTTTCATTTTCTAACTCCACTCGTCTCAGTGTTGGGATACAACCAGACAAAACACTGTATCATCTCTCACACACACACTCCTTAATGTCTCTCTCTCAGATAAATACTGCTCTGATGGCATCTGACAGTCCTGTATAAACTGTACAAACACTCTTAAATGGCTTCAATCTAGTTTTTGTTAGTAGCTTATAATGAAGCTGTTTTAAAAGGGCAGCTGGACTGGCCTCTAAATGATGAGCGAAATGAAGTTTTCTGAAGCAGCACTGCTCTCTGCGGACCACACGGGTTCAGTCTGCATGAGCAACATCAGGAGAGACTTCTGCACGAGTGTGTTGTAAGCCTGTTTATTGGTCCAATGTGGGTGTCCAATAATACAGGTGAAGGTCTCTGCGTGTTACTGTCTTTTCTCGAGGCAAAGTATTTTGGTTAAATTCAATACATTTTGTCTTATGTATTTACTCGTTATTTCATCTGACTCCATAAATGAAAAGGGTTTTAATGATATCTGGGTATAATTAAAAGTGAGCGAATGTTTGATTATTCTTTTGAAACTCTTTAATTATGTTTTACCCGTTCAGATTAGGAAACTATGCCGCTTAGAGGTCCTGGCATCTTCTGCGGGTCTCACGATCACAATCTCGTCAGTTTCGTCACTAAACAGAGGTTTTTGACTAATATCTCAGACGGTCAGATTCACCCAAAACACAATCAGAGATACTTTTCGTTTAGTCCCCTTGAATTGCATACACTTGAACGGAATTCAATAGTTATACTTTAGTAGAGGTTTTGGCCCTATTATAGGTATGAGTTGACCAACAATACTTCCCTCATAATAGTTTAGACTGGCCAAGCCCGTGATTTCTCACGTACACTTATCTAAAGTTACTTTAAATTAAGACAGAGGTAAAATAGACGTACCCAAATTTAGGTTGGTCAAGTAGCACGTTAGCTACCCTAAACGGAATGCCCCGTCTCTACAAAACAAGTACACTTGAATTAGTGACAAAGTATCAGCCGTTGCCAATCTGACGCAGTCTTGCGGGAGCATACGAATCCGATAATCTCCTTGGGAGAACAAACTCAAGAGTCAATCAGAGTAAAATCAAACGTATACAATTTAATATGTCAGGTAAATGTATCATTACAATTTCATAATCAATTCAAAGATAATCAATGTAAAACCTTAAATGCTCTAGAATAAAGATGAAAAAGTTTACCCGACAAGAATTGCTTGAGGCTGAGAGTCTCGCGACTCTCAGCCTCACGGGCCGATCTCAAATACAGAAAAGGCCCAGAGCTCTCGCTGCGTTTCATTATACCCAGACCTCATTTCAAATCTAAACATCATCCACAGTGGAAATTTACCAGTAAATCACCATTTGCTAGCAGTGGAAAATTAGCATTCAGTCAAATGGTCAGAAGGTGTTAACTCAAAGACACACCCTCTGGTGTGGAAGATATTTCTAAGCTTCCTAAGAACTTTATTATCTTTTGGTTTACTTCTTTGGGAATGAGACATTTGTACCAGTTGCACCGAGACATTTCAAATAATACCAAACATGTATGATAATCATTCACATTAAACCATTCAGATTCTTGTGTGAGTTTGGGAGATCTCTGCCAGGATGAAGAATGGGGGAGAGAAATGTAGATTAGGATAAGGGAGGTGAGACCTTCGTCTCAATAGTGCATGAGGGGGAGTTCAAATGTTAATTTCCTTTGTTTTCTCAGAGAGTGGTCCTCTCTTAAAGTCCTTCTAGTTTTTCCAGTCTTACAGTGTGGTTGGTTCACCCCTCGCAGGGTGGGCAGGTTTCTAATTAAAGGAATATATTGAGCTGTCTCTGCGCATTTCCTGCCGGCTCACACACACCAACATCGCTGAGCTCTCATGGCCCATCACTCTCACGGTCTCTTCTGTGGTTTCACTCAACACTTGTTTTAAACTCATGGAAAGTGACCTTTGCTGGTTTTCACACACTTCTTAGAATACATGCGTATCGTGTTGTTTATTTTTGAATGCCTCTCCAGTGGTTCAGGGTCATGTTCTCAAGTCTCAAAAATGATAATCATCATCCTGTCAAGAGAAAAATCTTCTTAAAAATCGCTTCACGGTTTTTATCAGCCCTGAAATTCACAGAGGCTGGTTTTCATGCTAACACTCACAGCTGAGGCAGCAGCAAACTCCATCAAAAGTGCTGGATCAAGGTGTCTAAGTTATGAGAGGAAAATTGAGGTATCCAGGCCAGACGGCCATCATTAAAGAAAATAGAAGCAGAATAGATGACAGGCAGCCTTGCAAAAAAAATGACCCTCTTGACAAGTGCACTTCTCCATTGGGCTTGGGCTCTTCAGGGTTATTAAAGGTTCCTCTCATTTACAGGTGCTGGATTAATGGATTTATTTGTTGGCTTCCTGCCTAAAGGCGTCTTCCAAGCTTCCCCTCAAGACCTGATGTCCTGTGAGAGCAGAATGGTGAGTGTTGATCATTATACACTTGTTAAGCTCTCACATATGTGCTCCTTTCTGATAAGAATTGTACTGCAGTGTATTTCAGATTTAAAAGTCAAGAAGAAACAGTAATCTAAAGCTCATAGAATTCCAGTGTAAGTGTATCCAGATCGTAAAGATTTCTCCAGTGAACAGGGAGCAAACAAAAATGAAAAGATCATGTCAGCAGTGGACTTTCTTTCAGATTGAGCAAGAAAAACCTGCAAAAAAAATCTACTCAATGAGTTTCTTATTTGCCATGCAGTTAAAATCTCTAAAAAGCACTGAACCGATAAATGTATACTTGTATACGGCAATGCTGCATAAGGTATTGTTGTCAAGTGAAGTCATATTTATTTATATAGAGCTTTATACAATACAGATTGTTTCAAAGCAGATAAATAGGGAAATAATGATTCAGTGATGTAAACAGACTTCAAATCTGCTTCTGCTATAAAGCAGCTCTAAAAAGACAATAGTAAACAGTTTATCCTTCAAGGACATCCAAATGTTTTTCAAAAATCCATCAAAAGCAGCAATATCAGCATTAAGTCTTCTCTGCAGCCAATGCATCTATACAGTATGTGCATTAACGTGTGTTTCTTTCTCTGTCACAGAGAAAGAAGGCCGTAGCTTAAAAGTATTTCCAAAGGTCAAAACAAGTCATTTAGACAAAATGTGCTAAAACTCAGACGTTTTCTTAGGGAAGCAATGTGATCAAAACATCCGTCTTAGATGAGCAGCTCAAATGATTTCCAGTGCAGAGGTCACAATCAGCCCACTAAATAATTAACCGCTCAAAGCAATCAGTTAACCATTTTTTTAAATTTTTTTAAACCCAGGAGCTTGAGGTCTCAATGGCACTCTGTGCACGCTTCATTAGTCCAGCCAGATAATGGGGCAGCTCAGTTATGGGTGGATTGGGATATACTATACAATATATACTTTCAATTAGCTGTAGTGAGAGCTGGGTACAAACCGCCTATCAGTGCGTTTACACCGGACAACTCATCATCACCCCCCACAAAGAACCAAGCGGCCACGGCTGGTCAATCAAGCGGAAAATCGAGTCTTCTGGATCTCTTTAATTTAATTTCATTCTGCTTTACGGAGGGGAATGATGCTGCTTACCAGAGGACACAGTATATACTGGATGACAGTGAGGATCACTGGAGACCGTACAGGAAGTTAACACTGATTGGATGGACTGAGTGTGTGCAGTACATGGAGTATGAATTAATTTAGAGGAAACACATTTGATACAAACAGATCAGACAATGTTTATCTTAAAGCACAGAGTAAATGTGAGGCTACTGTTAGACAACATATTCAGTTTTATTTTGATGTTTTACTAGACATCGATACTACATGAAAACAGCTATGAAGATCATCCGCATCACCAAACATGATTCCTATCAGCCTGATTGAAAAGCAATACTCAGAATACACCACTGCTTTGTTTCTCACTACGCCTGAAAAAAACTGTCCATTTTCACACAGACTTTGATTGGGGACTGGGTCTGATCAGAATACCTGATCTCCAGCATGACCAGAGGAGCCTCTCACTGTCCGTGGTCTTCATTTACATGACTTACACACCCAATAAATAACAGCAGAGGATTCTCACTCGAATGTGAAACCCGTCGCACTTGAGTTGTGAAAGGAATGATAACAGTAAACTGACAATCTGCCATCTGGGACATAAGAGAAATCAGCGGGTTCATCTGAAGACCTGTGGACGTGGCCACTTCTTAATACGAAGAAGTGTGTAAGCGTAAAGTTGAATTTATCCCTTGAGATCCAGTTTCCAGTTTACAGCTGAAGTACCATGTAACTGACACACACACCACCTGTTGCTAGAGGCCTTTTTGGCTTATTTGACACGTGAGAAAAACAATCTTTGTTCCGTAAATAGATTTAAGTCTTCAGAGCACACGCACGTGCCTATTATTAGAGAAGCCGTTGACACACCTGAACACACATGTAAAAGAGTGGACATGCTCGCACACATTCACACAGCACATTGAAAAGTGAAGCCAGAGATGTTCTAATCCTCGCAGAGACTGAAGGCAAAATTACCATCTCTCGTCACTCACCCTTTTCAACACGTCGCTAGAGATCCAACAGTCTCATCGGTGTCTCATTCCTCTTCAAATTAGGTATGTGCATCAAATTTGGTTCCTCCATGACTTCATGAGCTCCCAAGGGCTCATGAAAAGAGATCCAGATTCAAACATCTCTCTTATTCAAACTTCATACTCTAATTTCAATGTTTTAAAAATGGGTTTTACCTTATAATAACTGGAAAAATGGTTTCCGATGTCACTTAGTTCTCGTGCTGCGACATAGGAGAAACTTGAACTTTTTAACTTGCCATGAATTAATTCTTGTCTTACTACAACTGCACACAACAGGCAACAGCACAAGCAGCCCACATAGCACCTGTAGGCCACTTACTGAGCATTACTCATTAGATCCAGTCAGATTCCCTGAATTAATAAACAGCCTGGACACAGAGTCTGGGTATGCTGGTTTGACCAGTCGGCCTGGAATCAAAAGGTATGCAGGTTTTGTGCTGATACAGTGAGGAAGAACATTCAGGAAACAAACAAAAAACATTAAAAAAATGGTTGCACTTAGTAGCATATGAAACTAGTCATTGATGAGTACAACTGGATATTGTGTTCATTTTTGGAATGAGGGAAAAACAACAGGCACTGATGACTTTAGGATGGAGATATTGTGACCTCAAGACTACACACGTTCACTCTACAGTCATTCATGAAGTGGATTTTTTTGAAAGCATTACTTGAAAGAGTTATTCTTTTTTTATATTAGGCAACAGAAAAACTAAAACCAAAAGCACATTAATTCAAGCAGTTCCGGCTGCTAACACAAGGTACGTGGTGGGTGCAGGAGGCACCAGCAGCCTCTCATCGGTCCAGTTCAGCACAGTTGGCCCAGCAGATGGCCTGACAAAAGAGGGCTTCAAGGGAGACAGGTCGTCCCAACCGCAGATAAGCCATGGGGCGAAGAGAGCTAGAGGAGCTAAGCTGTAATGGCACAGGTGGAGAGTATCCTACCAGAGTCTGTCTGGCATGCGTTCCAGGCAGTATGTGCCATTTTATGCTGATTTAGCATGAGTCTGGTGTGACTATATCAAGAGAAAGAGAACACACAGGACTGATCTCTGATCAGAAGACAGGGACGACTTCCAGTAACACCTTGGCATGCCCAGTCCTGCAGGTGGCGAGCTGGTGGAGCAGGTAAAAGACTATTGGCATGGCTGTTTCAGCATCTGGAGGAGTCAGACCCTCAGTTGCCCTCAGAAGACCAAACACGGCCAAAAGAACTATCTCAAGAGATATCTGCTCCCCGCACTGGCTCAAGTAATGATGAAGATGTGATGCACTGGAGATCTGTGCCAGCAGTCAGTAAACATTACCAAAACAACAGCAGGGAATCTGAGTTTTCATTCTTCAGAGGCAGGGGTTTTTTAGGTCAAAATAAAACCTGGTAAGGTCCAGCTTCAGAAGCATTGTGGAGAACATGCAGGCCTACACAAACAAACCGCTGGAATGCTTCAGATTTCAATCTGAACAAACGCAGACATGCTTACAGGCCGACAGCATGCTTGACTCCCGAGCACCTTCAGGAAATGAGCTCCACACAAAACAGCTCCCTAAAAGCCCCCAAGAGATAACAGAGTCACAATAAATACTGGCCGTTTGCTTTCAAGACACATGGAACCCACATGTGAAGAATAATCAAAACTCACTCTCAGTCTCCAGGTGATCTTTACAACCTTTCCAATCATACAAAATCAACATTAAGACTGACCCATGGACCCATAAATTCACATGCACAGAGGGAAATTAGGTGTAACGTACATTTGCAGGCATGATGGAATAAATGCAAATGAAATAAAAGCAAAGCCTATCTGTAAATATGAAACAATTAAATTCATCTTCAGTATACACTGGCTTTCAATTATTGCACAATGTTTCCCAGGGGTTGGTACTGTTGAATCTCCTGTGCTCATTGTTTGATAATTCTCTCTTCCACCGAAGCATATTTCTATCCCAATCCTGATGGACAGAATGCAAGAACACGTTTAAGAAAAAAAAAAAAAAAGAAAAAAAAACCTGAGGATAGTGATTGTAGGATGTATCCGTCTATCTGTCCACAAAGGGCAGATCTTCCCAAAGGACGCCATTAGCTCAGTCTCTCTTCTGTGTGTCCTTTCTTAAGTCTGGAGACGCCAGACCACCGGCCTCCTGCTCCTGCCTGATTTGTATGCAGCGGTGCGGGTGGCAGGGTCGTGTCTGGCCCACCATAACTCAAATTAAATGCAGGAGATGTCCTCCTACGTGATCCTGCATTTTCTGCGTCAGGTGCCAAATGTGGGGACTACAAAAGTGGATACGGGTCCCTGGGGACCTCCGGCACACATGGGCCTTACAGTGTAACATGTAAATGATATGTCAATTTGGTTTATCATTGAACTTTACCGCAATTAGACCTCAAGTTCAAAGGCCACAGGAACTTTCATACTGCAAAATAAATGTCAACACTAACTCACAGAGGAGTGTGAGACCTTAATTAAAAGGGTGAAAAGATGACTGAGAGAGTGAGCGAGATCTGGCCATTTGATATACCACTCTCAATATGCCACTGACTTACTGGAATTTCCTATGCACTTTTACATGCTAAATTACTCTAAATCAACTGAAAAGGCCTATGGATTCAGGAATGAGGCATTTATAAAATCAAATATCTGCCAGCCGTAAGTTTGTGGTTTAAGTTCATGAAAAAAAAAACTCTAAAGATGCGTTTACAGTGACAGTCATTCAATCACTAGATGTTTTCCAGCTGGTTGCTAGTAGGTCTGAACGGGCTTTAAACTGAAGCCCGGCCTGTTCTTGAGATCGTTTGACCCGACCCGAAAGGTAATGTTAAAAAGTTGAAGACCGAACCCGAATCAAACCTAAAATCCGTTGCAGTAGAGATGTACTTGTATTCTTGCTACAAAAAGCCAAGACAGCTTTGTAAGACCTACACTGCACGTAACCGCTTAGCTATTTATTGGTTAAAACAACAAGATCATTTTGTACAAGGTTAAAAACATTTAAATGTGTATGTACAGACACAGCAATATTTGACTTGCTATAACGCTTCACTTAATTGCACTCATTCATTCATTTATCATATCGTACAATGTTTTAAGCATTTAAATACAAATAAAATAGCTGATAGGAGCCTACTTTTGACAAAGCTGATTTCTGAGTGACGCGAGAGAAACACGGCTATTTATTTACGAACGAGCTGTGCTCATTTCATTCATAGAGTTTTCATTCATTTGTATATCAATCTTATCGTCATGTTTAAAACATTTAAATATACATATCAAATAGTAGAAATTGTTTATGATGCAGTATTGTATTGATAGTACTCAGAGAGAGACAGAGAGAGACAGACGGCAGAGCGGCTTTTCGATTTGAGCTGAGCTCAGTTTACACTCATTCACTTTAAACATACACTACTGCGTAGTAATTTTAGTGGTTTATGTATAATTTTGTGCTATCCCCTGGCTCACCTGCTATCCAGTAAACACGAGGAGTGATTGTGACTTACAAATATTTTTAATAAATATTATTCGGTAGAAATTGTTGCAGTGCAGCTTTTGCTGCATAATTTGGCACTCTGATATGTTTTCCCTCAGTAATTTTTTGCCTTATCGCACTCATAATTAAGGTTTGAGTGCCATCTGCTGTGTTGTGACCGAAAAAGTGTGCAAGTGCAAGAGCACATGCGAAAAACTCTTAGAATATAAATGATATATAAATGCGCTCCAGCTCACATGCACTCTTTCGGCCACAACACAGCAGACGGCACAAAAACCTTAACTACATTATAGTTTTTCTTAGTTAGAAGCCCAAACCCGACTGAACCCAAAGATATTCATGAAATGTAAACCCGAACCCGACCCGAAACCCGCGAGTTCTTTGGGACCCATTGCGCAGGTAGCAGATAGTAGTTGTTCTTATGTTTCTATCCAACAATGCTTAACAGGTGGTTACATCAACTCCACTGTCTTCACTCTCACCGGTAGTCGCCACATTGTGTTGGTGCATATTTGCATAAAGGTCTTTGACAATATAGCTTCTGTTGCTCATGTCGACTAAGATTGCCAACTGTCATTAAAGACTTGTAAGGCAACAACTGACTGCATAAAAGCAAAAAAAAAAAAACTCACTTAACTTTTGCATTTAAAACTGTAACGAGCTGAACAATTCTATGTGGACTTCATTCCTGATATGAGACAACATGTTTATTTGGCAACACAGGCAGTGTGAGTACTTTTAAGCAGTACACAGAAAGTCAGTCTCTGGGCTAATCTGATAATAATTTTCTCTAAATGGGTGTATTCAGAACGTCAAGAGTCCGCATCCCGCTGAAGCTCACACCTGCACTCCATCAGGAGAACCATGCCTGCAATCCACAACCTGCAGTTTCAAACTATCATGTGATATCCATTGTGTGAAGCAGAGGGAGAATTCCACCTGCAGTTACATGCGGAGACAATGCATTATCCTCTAATACTGAGAAAAATGATGGCTTTAAACACTCAAGTGACACAGCTTTGGGCCTAACAAAGCAAATTACTCAAAGACGTGTTGATTTCTCCAAGGGCAGTCACTGATCTGAAATCTGCACTTAAAGCCCCTGTCCAGGACAGGCTGAAGAACACAAACGTTCCCCTGCTCTTAGGGAATAAAAAGGCTGTGAAGGTCACGACATGTCACAACTCTACTTGTATTCCTTTTGCATACTGCTGTTTACTCACCTGCGCTCATAAAGCATGTGTGACGCGGGGGATCAAGTTTCATCATTGTTCTGACATGTTAAAAGAAAGCCCTCAATAACAGCCTTTAGATTCCAACTCTTTCTGTCTTGAGCAGATGTTTTCACGAGTTCTAGAGCAAGGCAGCAGAAGAACTTTAAATGAACCTCAAGGGTTTGTAATGTCAGGGTAGCCCTCAAGAGCCAGTGTAGAGCTCGTCTCATCCGTTCCTGCGCACCTCCATGCAGAACTCTCTCGACTCTCCAAAGAAAACACTCAAATACAGATGGACTATCTGATATTTTTAGGCTTAATAGCATCCCTGGAAATTGAAAATAGGCCTGTGTCATAAACATTGTTCACAGTCAGCTCTCTGTTAAACATCAAACCTGTACATTCTTCTGATTTTGACATCTGAGACTCTGGACACTTGATCAACGTGGGACTTACTGATTCAAACACACTTGTTTCTTATTTTGATGCATGACTGTTGAAACATTTCATCCTGTAAGTGTAGTTAGCAGTGCGATGGCCCCGACCAAATCATTATGATTATGAAAACAGACAGTGCTGGTGAACTTTGTCCCTGAGCTGGATTTCCGAAGCTTTTCCGAAGAGCTAACTCTACTTTATTTTAGGCTACAAAAACCTGTATACAACCTCTGCTTTCATACAATTCAATAACATCTTATTTCAGTGCAGATAAAAGGAGACATGGCACAATTACACATTTACATCAGCTGGTTATAAAAGGGTAAGCCAGTCCATATTCCATGCAATTTTATTCAGCAGTTTAGATGTTAAGTTAATCACACAAACTGTGTTGTGAGAAACTAGCTGCTACCCAAACATCACAAATCAGACACGTGGAGACACCAATCCATTGAGTCATAAGAAAGTACACATAGAACGGAAGAGAGTCAAACTTTCAACAGCGTGCACAAAAACTTCAAACTCACCAGTGATGCCTTTGGTCTACAAGTGAAATCATTTTCATACATCAAACTGCCTGCCAGCAGGAGTCTCTCTTTAAATAACCAAACTAACATATCTTAAAAGAGAGGTGAGTGAAAATAAGTCCTCTATTCACAATGCATCTAAAATTAGAAGTGAACTTGCATGTCTTTTGGTCCAACTTTATTATTATTATCCCACCGTTAAACTGATCGTGCAGACCAACCCGTAAGGGCCTAGAGACTTGAAACCTGGCCAGATGGTAGGTCTCAATTTGGGGAGACATTGACAAGCTACAGCGATCAAAAACTGTTTGTGGTAGACTCAAGTGTCTTATATCATTGGAATCCTTGGCTTAAGACGAACATATATCATAAACTTAAATCTCTTATTTCATTCTTACCATTAACATTCGCCATTTTCATAAATAACGATTCGGCTAATTCAGCCACACGGCATCCATTACGGTGTGGAGCAAAGAGAGCGTTTTCAATTAATTGATTAACCGAATTAGCATCAGTTAATTCCAATGGTGGCAATTGTATTAATGGTGAACTGAACCATTCAAGCAATTCTTAATTGTTTAATAAAATATTTGATAAAATACTCTTAATGAAAAATACAACAACAAAATAGTACAATGACAAACTCGCTTAAATAGGTGCTTTTACATTTGAAACCAAATCTTCCACCATCTCCGTCAGTCTGCTCCTCACTCTTGCAATTAAGGAAATCTGACTCCTGTTGCTGGTCTGTGCTGCGACTGTCGTTCGGCTCACTCTGCATTAAGCAGATGCGTTCAGTTTTTAATTGTAGAGTCTGTTCTATAACTGAACTAAATTATTTTCATTACTATAAAAAAAAATCGAAACAACGGTGTAGGGTGGTGGGCAAGTGATGTAACCAGTGTTGAGGCTGAACACCGGTAACACTGGTAACACCAACTATTGCAGCAAGCCAACTCGAAACTTGACATGCATCATCTAGACACCCTTATGGCAAAAAGTTGTCAAAAGAATTTAGATCGGTGATTCACGCTCGCAATGGGATTCCAAAACGTTTGAAGCAGGTAGGGCCACTTTCACTAAAATGGCTATAACTCTTGAAGGCATTGAGATATTTTCAAACTTCACACTTTTCAAACTTGTTATACTGATGGCAAGCTCATTCTGTGGTCACACAAATAAATCTGCGGCGATTCACCACTATTTTTTATTTGAGTCACTCAATACTTATTACCGGTAACTAATATTTTCAATTTGTGCTTGAACACAAATGTCATTCCTTCCATCTGAAAATCTGCTTTTGTGGTTCCCCTGTTAAAAGGTGGTGACCCTTCTATGTTAAATAACTACAGACCAATCTCTAAATTGTCTGTCCTGGTCAAGACTCTAGCCCCTTGTCAGTGATCAATTAAAAGATTTTTTTAACAGTAAAAAAGTTTTATCTGACTTCCAATCTGGCTTTAGGAAAAGGCATAGTACAACATCCGCAGCTCTTAAGGTTTTAAATTACTTTATTGAATCCATAGACAACAAGCAGCATTGTGCAGCCCTTTTAATTGACCTTTCTACGACATTTGATACAGTCGACCACACAGTGCTTAAAGGGGTCATGCCATGAGAAACCGAGTTTGCCTTGATCTTTTGGTATATACGAGATCTATGTACTATTCAAACTTCCTGCAAGTTTCATAGCTTAAGACGTCCTCCCCATTATAAACTAAGCATTTATTTAATCAAGCTCTAAATACAGCTCGTTCTCGTACCTTCTGGTACGAAGTGACGTCACGGTACGAAGTGAAGTACCAGTCATTTGCATATGACCTCCTCCATGTGTTGACGTGCAGCGAGTGGGTCTGTTTACAAGATGACTGCGATGCCACGCAGATGTGCTGTTCCTGGCTGTGGACAAACATGTTTGAATGCTGCCGAACGATCCAGACGTCAGGGAAAGCAGTTGGGTGCAGTTTATTTGCAGCATATGCAGCCCGCCAATGCCTTATTTGTTCGGTGAGTGATGTAGATGAGTGTGACGGCGCATGTTACTGAAAGAACGAGCAGAGAGAGAGAGAGAGCCCCGGCCGCGCACGCGCCTTCAAACTGTCTTGCTCTACCTCTCTCTCTCCCTCGCGCATATGAATCAAAATCAATTGAGAATTGACATGATGGTAAAAGATCGGAAGACCGAAGTTTCACGTGGCGGAGCATTGTGTAGTAGCCTACATGTGATTCAAAATGATTAATGTTAATAATGTATGCATAAGCAGCACTGACGTTAGCCAATCATAACAATTGGATGCAGATGACACTGTACTGTATTACTCAGCACCCACCGCAGACCAGGCCATCTCCCAATTACAACTTGATTTTAACACACTTCAACAGAATCTTTATGATTTAAAACTTGTTTTAAATGTGGAAAAAACAAAAGTCATGCTTTTTTTAAAATCCAAATCAAATCTGCCTTCAATCCTCACTTCTCAGGGTACGAAGATTGAATGTGTCTCTACTCTCTACATACAGACATCTTGGTATTTTAATAGATGAATCTCTTTCTTTATCCTTTATATTCAGCAGCTAGCAAAAAGATTAAAACTTAAACTAGGGTTTTATTTTAGAATCAAATCCTGCCTTTCATTGGAATCTAGAAAGAGGTTGGTTGCTGCCAATTTTATGTCTATGCTTGACTATGGTGTTGTTTTATACATGCATGCTTCGTCTCAAAGTTTACATGCACTGGACACTATATACCATGGAGCTCTGAGGTTTATCACTGGTTTTAAAGTCTTCACCATTGTGAACTGTATGAACGTGTTGGATGGTCTTCTCTATCAACACGGAGACTTCAACACTGGTATATCGTCATATATAAGGCTATTTTAGGTCTACTTCCAACCTACCTTCTGACCTACATCAGTGTAAATAATATCGGGACTTAAAATCTTCGTTCCCAGGATCTTTTCCTTCTGTCTGTTCCAAAGGTTAGAACTGAGTTTAAGTTAGCTGCTCTCATTGGTCGCTTTTAAGAGGAAGTTGACTGACTTGGAGGCAGCCACATTTGGCTGTAGATGTTTTTGCCTGATGTGTGAAGGATTGTGGTTGACTTCAATGGATTTGCTATTTCAGTTGTTTTATGTTTTCATTATTTTTGTGTATTTTGTGTCTGTATGTATGTATGTATGTATGTATGTATGTAAGTATGTATGTATGTATGTATGGTTGCACTGCTACCTGTCTTGGCCAGGACACTCTTGAAAAAGAGATTTTTAATCTTCCTGGTTAAATAAAAGTGATTTTGGTCAATATGGTCTTGTCTTGGTCACATTTCATGTCTTTGTCATGTTTCATGCCTGTCATGTGATCCCCTGTTCAAAGTCATGTGATCCTGCCATGTGTTCCCTTGTCTGATGTGTCATGTTGTCATTTGGTTCATTGTTCACAGGTGTCCCTTGTCTAGTCATTAGTCTTGTGTATTTAAGCCCTCATGTTTGCCATGTGTCCTTGTCAAGTATTGTTTCCCTGTAACACTGTGGTAAGCGTCATGGTCATGGTCATGGTCATGGTCATGGTCATGGTCATGTTCATGTTCATGTTCATGGTCATGGTCATGTTCATGTTCATGTTCATGTTCATGTTCATGTTCATGTTCATGTTCATGTTTATGTTTCTGCTTTGAGTTTCATGCCACGTCATGCCTTTGTTTTATGTTTGATCTCGTTTTGTAAATAAACTGCTCTTGGGTTCTCATCTACACTTGCCTCCAGTGGAATACATTACACTCGTCTTCTATCCAAACATATCGATTCATCTTCAAAAAAATCACCGACTTCTAGGTACGTAAGGTGAAAAAAAACAGTTTCCATTTCAGTTTTGAGAAATATTTCTTTTTCGAATTGCCTGAAAAACCACCTCACGTGAGCGTAAAAACTTTTTTGTGATATATGGGAGTTTTTTCAAAATTTATGTGTTTCCATTGGGCATATTTTCAATTTGCAATTTTAATTTGCACAATTTAAACGCAGAAACACAGCTGGAAACGCAGCTATTGTGGCTTTCCCAACAGGGCAGCTCATCCTGGACTAGCACTTCTGTTCTAAACTGATCAATGAAAGGGATCTATTAGCTAGTGCGTTCAAAGTGAGGATTTATTACTGTCAGTGGACAGAGTTAATGAGCCATTCTTTATCTACTTCCTGTTTTTGTAAGGCCTACATTTGCTGAACTTGCTGGGACACGGCAGGAGCAGCTCATGTATGAAATGTGATGATGTCTAGCATACTCACATTTAAGCACAGAATGATCTGCCATTTCTTTCAAAATATTTGAAAAAGGCTATGTAAAAATCTGCTGATAAACTAAATCAACTTCAGTCAGGACCACTTCACCAAGTATATACATTTATTACAATTGAAGCATACAGTTAGTGTTGGCGGTATCGTTCTGTTCTGGGCAAAACTCCCACGCCTGTCCATGCAGCTATGCCTGGACAGAGCTGGGACAGCAGCAAGTCAACCCCCCCTGGGGTACAGAACAGAACCAGTATATGCATACATAATTACAATTCTCAATTACATGAGTTGTGGAAATACAAATACAAGATAGAAAAGCTTGCAATGTATTGAACTGTACTGAAAAAACTAAAATAGTCAGAATGATTAAAAGTTCGGTTGGGTGGAGTTGGGGTTGGAGGAAGGAGTTTAAATACGAGTAGCGATGCTATGGAGGAAATGCTGAAGGAATGGGAGTTTATATGTGCCGCTGTAATAGATGTCGAGGCTGGATTGGTACACGTCAGGATCAGCTGGCTATCAGCTTTGTTACAGCCGCGGACTCCGCTGATAAACCGCAGATCGGGTGGATGACGTGACGAAAAATAATATTTGTATTAAATTCTCGAAAACAAATCGGTCGGCTGTCAAAAGACATATTCTTGGAAGACAAATTTCCAGAGTGCAGATTTCTTCTGTATGCATAGGTTTGGTAAAACTTCTAGAAAGATTGCAGGCGAGTGACAGTGCAGTCAGCAGGCATAAACCGCTCACTTAAAGGTGCTCTAAGCGATGTCGGGTGACGTCACTTCTTGTTGACATTTAAAGTATTGTCAAACAAAATGGAGCCTTCTCATCCGCGCACTAACCCCCCCAAACCCCACCCCCAAATCCTTCTTGTCTGTTATTGGCTGGAACAGTTTATGTTTCGTGGTGCGGGTTAGCCCAGTTTGTTTTTGTTGCCGTTTGTGGAGCCTGGGGTGTCTGCAGAGACCGCATCTTTTTACGTTCAAGCGACAGGCAGCCAGCGGATAGTGAGGAGATGTTGGCTGTATGTGACAAAAAATGTTTTGGCCTAAAAAAAACGCGTGACATCGCTTTGAGCACCTTTAATTACTATGAGGCCACTGTTTATGCAGCTCTACAACAGATAACACACATCAAGTTAGTCCAGTTACAACTGATGGATTACACAAGTTCAACACATGGACAATTAACGTGTGAGAATGTAGAAGAGAGAGACCAGAACCTTTAAGCAGGATCAAGATAAGCTGTGTGATTTCAGTGCCTCTAGTGTCACCAAAGAGTACTGCAAAAATGCAGACTGCTTCCAGAACACTCCCCCATCTGCCATTGGTCACACAATTACAAAGCGTGATTTTTTTCCCCCCAAACCACTTCAGTGGAAAAATCCTGCAGCTGATTCTAAAGTTTTCATTGGTCATGTCAGTCACTGTACAGATTGCCTACACCAAACACTGATCCCTAAACCTTCCCGTCACTTTAACCTAAATCAATTAAATCGGCTGCATGGCTGGATTTCTGCTGAAGTGGTTTTGAAAGAAAAAAAGTCACGCAAATACGCAAATAAAAAGTCCCGTCCTTAAAACCATTGGTTGAGACAATGTTGCTGTGTCGGTTATGCTCAAACCAAAGGGTTTGGCTTCTTTTTAATAAAAGCAATGAGACACTTATATTGTGAATGCAGTCACTCTTAAAACAACCTCAATTTAATTATTTGTCTGCTGTCTGTGACATGTTCTTGTGATGTCATCAGTGATCGATGTCAACATGACGTCATATTCCAAGGGCTCAAGAAAGTGAATGCTGACAGACAACATTGTCCAGGTAGGACTGACCTCCTCGGCACAAACAGATCAATGCATCATCAAAGTGTTATTCTTTTCAGAGAAACCTATGAATAGATCATCTAAAGCCATCTATCTACATTAAGGCATGAAAACAGTATTTTAACAGAATAAATTACCCGTCCTTCTCATGTTTCATCCCTCGGGGGAAGCAAACACACATCCTACATACGAGACACCTAGAACCGGTTCCACAGATTCCAACTCTTGCTCAGATGGCAAACACAGAGGTTTGTGCCATAAGAACCAATGTGAGACCGAAAAGAGAGTTAAAGTGGGTTCATGCATGTGCGTGACAATGAATTCTATGAGATGACAAGTCATTTATTATACAATAGTGTGGATGTGTGTGTGCCCTTTGAGTCAGCACGCTTGACAAAACATTGAATTCTATCAAACAAATTACGAGATAGACAGAGTTGTCAAGAAAACTCTAATCCAGGCGGGATTGGAGCAAAGGAGGCGGGAAGGTGTGTGGCGGGAACCAGCGCAGAACAAACAATGAGTTTCAGGACACAAACAGCATGACTCAGGGTAGCAAGTGAGTCGAGCGTGTGCCAGGAGTGGGAAATCCCGCCAGTCAGACGTGAGAGCGCCAAAACTTCCCCCTCCTGCCTAAAGGGAACCTGATCCATTGCTCCTCTCAGGTGTCCTGTGTACATGTGAAACATTAACCTATCCTTAGTCCCTTAGTCTCACTAACTACACATACACACACACCCCACATTGGAAAAAGTAGAATGATTCCTGTGCCTGAATAAATATTGACCAAAAACAATGTGCTAAATGCAAATAATAAAATGGAGTAATCAAAAAGGAGAAGAAACATATCTTTTGTTGCTGATGTCCAGTCAAACCCTTCTGTCCACCTCTCTCCACACAATCACATTAAATAAAAGAGAGGTGCATCACAGTACAGATGAACACTGCTTTTGCTTCCATCTAGTTCACTCCACACCGCAGAAAGCTCATTTCCTCTATCGGGAACATGGAAGCTGAGGGTATGGCAGGGTGTTAAAAGACATCTGAAGGAAAAGACTCAATGATTTGGTGGTGACTGTGGTAATGATAGATTATGACCGTTGGAGACTAAATGTGTTACATGATCAAGAAGAGAATCAGGGCTTAAACATCAACAGGTAATGTTGCGTTCAACTCAAGGACAGGAATGCTAGTTCCTGAGATCCCACAGTACTTAGAAACATAATGACTAACTACAAATACATTATCGCCCATGAGGCTGTTTGTCTAGAGAATGCTACAATGACCACAGTAGAGGAGTCTGTAAACATCAGTCGTGACTCTCTCCATCACTGCATTTGCACGCTCACACATGCTTCAACATGTCTCAACGCAATTAAAGCACGAGACAAGCGTGGTCAAGTGAAGGGCCAGGTTCAGCTACTGAACTGAAAGAGTAGCGGATTGCGAACACTGGACTCACACATGAGCTGATGATCTGAATCATGAATCAGCATCTGAATCAGAGAACAACTGATGCTTCACCTAGGATGACGACAACTGCTGTTGCAATAAAACAAACCTGAATGGTCTATAAAACTTTACATTCAAGTATTTAGATCTTGTCACATTTATATTGTCAGTGTAAGAAAAACAAAGAACAAATCCACATTCTAACCCTAACCCTCAGGATTCATTATTATTTGTGAGCTAAAGAGTCAAGACAAAGACTGTTCAGAAGAATAAATGAAAATGAATGAACAAAATAAAGGGTGTATGAAAGGATAAATGTTTATCTTAGCCCAGCCCTAAACATAACCTTGAAATCATGAAACAAGTTTTTTTTTTTTCATTTAACACCTGTGTAATCTGTTAAAGAGACTGAAACTACCCAAAACAACCTCGCCTCACAAAGAATGTCTCATGATATCAACGCTTCTCAACACTGATCTTCATCCAAAGGAAAACATTTACAGACCTTAAAACAGGTTTATTATGGTAAAACCTGTGTGGTCATTCATGTGTCAAGTAGACAGAGATCTAAAAGTAATTTTACAATATTGAAAGATACACAACAGTTAGAGCTCTTTAATCGGAGGCTCATGCTTCAAAATCCTTAAGGATTCCCACACTGGGGTTAAATGTTATCATGTCACTCCCTCCTGTCTGTGGTGAGAGAAACTTCTGAAAAAAGAAATGGAGAAAAGTGTTTGAGCTGATCGGGTACTCAAAAAGCTGCTTTAACTGCCGCAGGTTCTCCAGTTCTCACGGCTGAATGTGAGGGCCTCTGACAGGCCTACGGGTAAAGAAGCTTTGAGAATATCCTGTCATGAGTCAAATGAGTAAAGGCTTGTGATATGTCACCCAGAATGTTCTCCACAACCTTAGTCTTAACAGCCCCGAGAGGAGTTCCTTGTACCATTTGTTGGCCAATGTCCTTACCCAAGGTCCTGATAGATGTTTAGGACTTCACAGTGGACTCAGATGTGGTATTCTGAGGGTTCACCAGACACACTGACAGTGCTTCTCTCCTCATTTTGGTCTTCTCCACAACTTTTTTTGAGGCTGTGCCAATGGCATCTTATTGCCAATATAGAAAGATAGAAAGATACATAGAAAGTCATATACACCTAGGATGGCTTGAGGGTGAGTCAATCATGCTGTGATTTTCATTTTAAAGGTGCAGTGTGTGATTTTTAGCGACATCTAGCGGTTCGTTTGCGAGTTGCACTAATGGCTTCGCCCACTGCTCACCCCTCCCTTTCGAAGAAGCTACGGTGGCTAAAACGGGACAAACATATCGTCGACTGAGACAGCAGAGAATAGCCAGAGTAAGCCGAGAGTGTGTAACATTGTCACTGTTTCTGTACCACAGTCCATTATAAACCACATCATGGATAGTTTACAAAGCCATAGTCAGGTGAGGGTCTTAATATATAATATAATAGAAGTAATCAGCTGATTGTCTCACAAACGTAACCAGCACATTTCTCCTCACATAGCAAACCCATAATACAGCGAGGGAGAAGAACCACATGAAACTATGCAACTATTTTTTTTCTAACAGGGTAGTAAAAGTTTACCTGGCTAATGTGAGCTTACTGTGGCTGAGCTGGTTATAGCTTAAAGCCTTGTTTAAACTCGACGCGTCCGCATGAGCCCAAAGGTGCGCGCGGCAAAAAATGACATGATTGTAAGTGAAAGGGACAAGGGAAAGTCACTACTCACGGTGTCTATCTGGCTTCTAGCTTTCTGCGGCTTCTCTTTCAAGGTAGTGACGAAACGCGCTCTGTAGCGCTGTGTGTTCGCTGTCGGCTACGGTAGAAACATGACGTCACAATATGGCAACCTTCATAGAAGTGGATTCCCGCGCCTATGTAGATATAAGTGACTCATTTTAAGGTAATACAAACTTAACGGTTCATTAAGTAAGGTCTTTATACACCACTAAACACATAGTTATGGATCTTATATTGCATTTCTGTCAATAGATCCACAGAAATATTACACACTGGACCTTTAAAGTGAACTAATACTTTAAAGACAGATCTCATAAGATCTCAACATTTTCACCTATTACAATCCAGTTTGACTTTTTCCTTCATACAAAGGTTCTTACTGAGAATTAACAGAGGTTTAGATGCTGATGTTTTAAAATATCTACAATAAACATTGTAAAATTAACAACTAATATTATAGTATTACATAATTTTATCAGAGGTTTGACTGGGTTGTATCAATGAATCAGGCCACAACATGATAACTATATCACCACCAAAAGTAGCCAACATCATCTGATCAGATCAACTTATCGATCAAACCAATAATAATTATTAATGAAAATCATCGACAACAAATTTCATTATCGATTAGTTGCGTCTGCCCACCGTGCATGGAAAACTCCGGCCAGTCGCATCAAATTACAGCACCGAATAAAGCATTTCTATGGACAAAATACATCTAAAAATAGTGGAGAAAACAGAGTGAGCTGCTGCTGCAAAGGTACATGATCCAAGTTTCCCAAAACATGAGAATTCTTTATTTTAACCTTCAAGCTAATGCATTAGCATAATGTTTAACATGGCTTTGACAGATGTGTGTGCTGTTTAACAGATGTGTGTGCTGTTTGTGCTGTGTGTGCAGGTGCCCAGGTTACAACTGGGGAAATAACAAATACAATAGGATTAAGTACTCTAAACATAACTGGTGTGTGCATGTGATAAATCTTTCTGATTTATATTTGTTATATAGGCTACTTATTAGCTACATGGCCCTACAGTGTAATGTAACACAAGGATAACCAGAGGTTTCACATATTGACTTTTGCAGGCAAGAGTAGTTGAAGCCTAACCATGAAAAGGAAGGCTAAATGTGGGGTAAAAAAGATGGGTGATCATGGGTCATTTGTGGACAGTAATTATACGTTTTTAATTAAGATTTTTAATAAGAACTTGAGTTTTGTCCGCTGCTTTTATACTTGTAGTCCACTGCATCTTGGACACAATTATTGTACTTTTTTTAAATATTTTTATTTTGCTTTTTATACTTTTTTACTTTTTAAAAAATGCACCGTTTTGTTTTGTTTGAACATGGCACTGGGCGTATTCCTGTTGTGAATTAAAAAACCTTTGTAGTGTGTAAGGGCATGATTAAACAATAACTACTGTGTTTTTGTGTGTGTTTTGTTAAAGCAATTCACATATAGGGATTCCCATGTACCGTCTACCCCTGCCACCCTGCCAAGACCTCTTGCCAACCTTTTGCCCCCCCCATGTCAAATTTTCTAGATCCGCAATTGGTTTAATGTGATAAATATTTCCAGAGCAAAACTTTCATTTTACAGTTATATCCTCCTCTGTAAGTGTTACAAATACACGCATTCCATTTTGCATAAGGTCTCATCTGACAGTCTGTGTAAAACTTCAGACCTTAATGAATAAGAGCCGGCACGCGCATGCAAACAAACAGACATTATGAGGAAGACAATTAATATTCAGCGCAAAAATATTCATTCATCTGAAATATCTGTTGTTGGACGTTGAATTTAGGTTTAAAAGTCTATGTAATTCAAGTATTTTATGAGAGTGGCAACTGTAAAGGGATAACAGCGTGTAATTGAATATAAATGTAAGACGTTTCTTACATTTACAGGATAAAGAAATTACAGTAACAGGTGTCCAGAGTGAATGTGTGTTTTCCTGCAGAAAGTTTGTGTATTTATTTGATTTATTATCTTTATTATCATCTTCATTTTTAATGTAGGCGATTTAAACAGTCCTTTTCCTTTATAGCTCTTATTCACATAGTATATTATAGATATATTCACTATAAATGTTTTCATAGCATTCAGTTGGGCACGTTTGTTTGAAGCATTGGGCAAGATGTGGAATAGTGTGTTTTTGTCAACAAAAAAGAAATCTGGCTTTTTATCAGATTACTCGATTTATTGAAGAAATAATTCAACCAACTAATTGATTATCAAAATGAAAGATTATCAAAGTGCTAGCCAGAAGGGATTTAAATGGGTAGATTTAGATTTAGACAGGTAGATCCTTTTCCTATTTAGCACCAAAACTTTGGAACTCTTTGCCTAGCATACACATAACACATTATAGACTTCTATAATTCAATGTTAGGCTGCATAGATTAGGTCAGACGGAACCGGGAACACTTCCCATAAATCCTGATGTATTTGTTACATCATAAGAAATTTTATGCCGTTTTTATTTATTTTTTAATTTTATAAGAATTTTATTAAAATTTCAAGGCCAGACAAATAGTTTGTTGAGGTTTGTATTTTTCAGGGAAGGACTACATGCCTGTGCACATATATTCAAACGCGTATACCTATAGAATGAACTCTTAATACGCATGTGCACGCCATCAGCTTTCTCACGTTCGCGTTTTTTAAAGTTTGTGTAGAGAGAACTTAAGAGTTTTCTGTTAAAACAGTGTCGTGTTAACTAAGTTAATAGCAATTAAATATTTAATATCAATTAAAACTAACTTTAGCTGGAAAATAACTTTATTCTAGAGCTGCTATAAAGCCCAAAACTCTGCTACTTTAATTTCCTATTATCACTGTAAAACAGCTTTGGAACAATCAACATTGTTAAAAGCGCTATATGAATGAAGATGACTTGACTTAAACTTGTCAACTGAAGACTCGAGTTTGGTTTGAAGACGAAAAAGTTACCAAGCACAATGTTCTCTCACAGTCCTGATTTCTAACACACACTCACAGCGTTCGGTCTGGTTTTGCGGCTGTCAGAGCAGAAACGAAAGCTGCTGCTTTCCGTTTGTTTTCCCTCGTCTCCTTTCATGTTCATAAGTAAAATGTGCAAGCTTATTTCGTACATTAGATCAGAAGATCTGAAAAAAAAAAAAACATACATTTAGCCGGCCATAGACCCTCTCCTCAAACAATTCAGGTGGCTCTATATAAATAAGTGGTTGAAAGTGGACAACATTTTTTAATTTCACAGATATTGTTTGTAATCTTACAGAGTTTTACATAAAAAAAAAAAAAAAAAAGAGGACTGTAAAAAAAAAAATCTTTAAGAATTAAAAAATACATATATATTTTTACAGTGTAGCTATTAGGATCAAATGCTGCTTGAGAGGTCTGGAATCATGGCTGCTGGCGGCGGGGTTTACAGATACATAGAGAAGCAATCGCTCTGCTCAGAAACACCTTTAATGACTTCTCCACTATATTACCGGAGAAGCAGACTCATCTTGAGCACGTTCCACTCCGGGTGAGTCCACTTATTGCACATTCATCAAACGCTAGTGTCATTAGCCCTGTTCTCCAGACTGGAGTTTGAATCACTTTAATTTAGTATAAGAGAAGGTGATTGTAATAGCTTGGGCTTTTAGGAGTCCTACTCACTGAGGCTTAAACACCTGTCAGACAGACTGACATATGCCGGAGCTGATGACTTCAGATTGAGAAAATTGTATAATAATGACTCTTTTAAGGTTCAGAGGAAGCAATAAATGGAGTTTGTTGGCAACCCGGGTGCGAAACGAGAAGTTTGGAAGAGTCTTAATCAGGAACCAGTGCAATCCATATGATGAGGCATCTCATCTCTTGTCCAGCAAACAGGTTGGCATACTAAACCTTCAAACTAGGAGAACAAATTCTTTAGCAGGCTGAACATAGGAACAAATCATAGGAAAATTTCATTTTCTCATCCTTCCTTTTCTCACCCCGTAACTCCTTCTGTGTCATTTGGGAATGTTTGACTCTATGTTCCCAAACCCACCACAGCTGTCAGACAAGATCTCGGGGATCTCCCCAGTCTCTGGCATCAAGGGCCTTTGTTTTTCAGCGTTACTTGTTTAATGTCAAGTCACTTCACCTTCATTTATATACTGTTTTAAACAATATAGATTGTTTTAAAGCAGCTTTACAGTGATAATAGGAAATTAAAGTAAAATAGTTTGTTTTGGGTTTACAGCAGCTCTTTAATAAAGTAATTGTCCATCTAAATTTAGTTATGATTGATTCACTTCCGTCACAACGATCATTAGTTATTAACTTAGGGTCCGCTAACACGACAGATGACGGGCCTCTTCTGGGGCTGCCTACAGATGACAGGCCCTGACCGCTCTAGGCTCTTAAAAATGAGTGATGGCCATGAATGTGTCCTCTAGGAGGGAAACTACTGCAACTTTGACCCGAATGCCACTAACCTTTCAATGCACCATGTATGGCACAATTTTAAAATTGTGCAAGAAACACCCTTTATTCTTTTGATGACATCATAGTAACAAGCAGACAAATTTGCACCACTGTATGGACAGAGGATATCTATCACCATACCGACCACTGGGTGGGACTGTCCCTGTCCTTGTTTGTTTGTCTGAGTATGCGTGAGTGTGTACTTGCTTAGCTGTACTTGGGAAGGCCAAATTACCTCATTAAAATAGTTACATTTATGACAACAAATGGAATGGCATTTTGTGTGTTGGGTTGCAAAGTGAATCAGATTGAAAAGTTTGTTCAGTAGCTGCGTTTACATGAACCCTAATAATCATCCGATTGTAATCGGACTACTAGCTCAGTTGGATTAAAAAAGTCAAATGTAACCACGTCAATTGGAATGAATTGCCAAATTGGATTAAAATTTCATTCAGATTGTAAGGGGTGGTTTGAACCTTTTCTAATACGATCGAGAGAACATGTAAACTTGATCACATTGAAAACCAAAACTGTAAAGTTCTGCGGATGTGAATTACATAGAAATGGTGTAATGAGGAACAAGCTGTTGTTGTTCTTGAATGAAGTGTCATAAATGATTGTCGTGTTATTTTAAAATTCTCCTTTTACTCATCGTCTGTGAAGTGGAGCAGGACAGCGTACCACCAGTCCTTGTTTTAGACTCTCATCCACAGACACTTGGTTTTGGGAGCGGGAAGGGCCGTTCTTACTGCTAGATAAAAATAAGCAGCATGGCACAATGGTTCATGTGCTCGTCGTCTCCTAACTAGGACCCGAAATAGATAAATATTAAGTCTGTTTTTTAAAACAAAGAAAAGAAGCAATTTAGGAGAATAATATGCATTAACAGCGGGAAACTCTGTATACTCGTGCAGTGTGCAAATCTAAAAAAATAATTTCCAATTTGAAGCTTGTGACGTAGTGCACATCAACCTGATTACTAAATTTAGCGTTTATGTAAACACTATGTTCTGATTCATCAATCGGAAGGAATTTATTCAGATTGAAACAAAAGATGTCCATGTTGCTAATGTAAACAGAACTTTCAGAATCTGAAATTGGATTGGTTTTGTTTGGATTGATGAAAATCACTGCATGTAAAAAACCTGCTCAAGTCTGAGCCCAGGGTGTAAGTCAGAAAAGGTTGTCCAGGTCGTTTCTTCCACATTCAGGGCGTATTTTTATATAGCAGTGCTCTGGTGACTCCTGGACGAGCTCAGGCAGGAATGAAACCATTTAATATTTGAGTGTGTGGCAGTAGAGCCTGAGATATACACTGAGACCTTTGACCACTGGGATTGTGTTCAATAACAACATCCAACAGTGAAACTGAGAACGTGTCTGGGAGAAAAAGAGAGAGACAAACAGATGTTTTGTCTGCTTGTGTCGCTTGCTCTGTTGTGACTCTTGTCGGCAGGTGCTGGTAATCAGGTGTAATGTGGCTGTTGATTCAGGTAATAAATCGGTCAGATCAGCATCTTTTGACTTTCTACAGCAGGATCAGCCTTTATGAAGGCAAACGATCACACTGTAACTACAGAAGCTATCAGCAGTGTTTGTGTGTTGAACGTGGTGCTGTACTCCTTCAGTAGATTCCTTGCCGTCCTCTTTTACGATTTTCAGTGTTGAGAAATTGTGAACACCATATGAGTGAGAATAGTGAAAGAAAAAACAAAGGTAACATGACTTTATGCCTTAAAAGGTTTTCTATTAATGTCATGAAATGCCTTTAAACTACAAACATCGATATTTGACTGGCCTCGATCGTTTCCTCCATACGTGCCCATGTTTCAGTGTTTCGGACTCATTGATTTGCTCTCCAAAAAATGCACACTCGAGCACCATAATCATAAACAGTAATGAAGAGCTTATCAAACTCATAAATACTGACATTTGCAAAATGTCAAGATTTAATCCATACTATTGAGTGTAGTGCTCACTTTACACCATTACCCAGCATTCAACACATGGATGACAAACGTCTGAGTAAAAAAGCATTAAAAGAATAAAAAGCATTTTTCCTGTCTGCTTATCAATGCACACATGATCGGAAACAGCATTCAAGTGTCCATCACGAAGAAACACAGTGATTATTAGTAGGCAACTGTAGGTACCACTTCTCCTTGAGGAAGTCCATGACCTGTCTGAAGTCGGCACAGCAGTACTCTCTCTTCATGTCCATCAGGACGCTGTCAGATGCTGATTGGACAGGCACATGGAGGAAGGCGTAGACTCGCGGGTGGTTAAGGATTTTGGCCATTTCCTGTTGGACGGAAAAAGGAAGGTGAGCTACAACACAAACATAATGTGATGGAAACAGAAGAAGACCGTTTTGATTTCCACCAGTGTTTATAGACCCCAGTAACATGAAAACACCATCAGCAAAGCTAAACTACCTATGAAACAACATACACAACAAATGTGGTACTAATTGTTTGTGTTCGGATGAGATGTCTTTAGTGTCTTTCACATCAGAGGTTTAGAGTAACACTTAACATTTAAACTCGTCACTACAGCTGCTCAGGGTTAACAGAGCTGCAATAGATGCTGATGAACATGTTTGCAGTGATACACACAAGATCATCTGTAAGTGTTCAGAGAAACGTCCAAAATGCTGAAGCCCCATGAAACACAATTTCGAAGAAAACAACAACAACAACAAAAAAACCATTATGCAAAGTCCTTGTATTTTTCTCCCTATGATGTGAGAACATCAAGTCTTCCTTTCATAAACCATTGGGGACATTACCCTTAAGAGAGGAATGCGGCAAACAGAAAAGACATTTGAAAGTCAGATTTAGAGGGACAGTCAGAGCAGATCCAGTCTGTCAGGAAAGGTCAGAGAAGCAGTGAGATATTGGTTACAGTGATGTCTCTCTGTTGTCCTAGGGAACAGAGAGATCAGGGTAAGACAGTTTCTAAGATGATCAGCAGCTGGGAAGCAAAGCTAAACTCTCCAAACACTGAGTTAATGCAAGAGAGCTGTTCTATTGATCTTTCTATTCATCAAAAGAATTCTGAAAAATAAAATGTATCATGATTTCCACAAAAATATGAGGCAGCACAACTGTTTTCAACATTGATCAGGGCTACCACACCTTGGTTAATTTCAAATTCAAGGACCTTTCAAGGACTTTTCAGGTCCAATACACATTTCAAGAGAGAGCAAGGTTACATTATTTCAGCCTATTTTTGCAATGTTTCACGGTGTATCTGTGAAACGTTAAGGTATACCATATTGTAGTAGTTCCGTGCCCACGTGAACGTCATGGCAACGTGAAACACTTGATGTAACATGTAAATGCGCATAACTAACGTAAATCGAGCAAGCTAGTATGCATAGGCCACAAAGTGTAGGTGAAATAACACATTAGCGGACCGGAGGAAATATAGAATTTTTCCAGGAAACTTCTTGCACAAAATGAATTCAACCACTTTCAAGGAACTGTATCTATGTATGTTTATTTTCAAAAACTTTCCAGGGTCTTGAATTTTTTTCTTATTAAAATGAAATAAAAACAGAAATATATGCTGCACGGACAGATCATTCAAACGAAAAAAAAAATGCGTTTTAACCTTGAACTGTTCAGAAAGATCTTAAGCTTCTGGGAGGGTTGTAGGGACACAATAGATCAGTAGTTAGGAGCATATTATGGAAGTGTTTGTAAAAACAGAAGAATTTTAAAGTCGATCCTAAATTGTACTGGAAGCCAATGAAGAGTTCGCAAAATAGGAGTGGCATGATCATATTTGCAACCTTTCTTGAGAAATTTGACTGCAGCGTTTTGAACCAGTTGAAGATGCAGCTACCTGCATCTAGGGGCGACAGTGGCTCAGTGGTTCATGTGGGTTGTCTACAAACCGGAAGGTTGGTGGTTCAATCCTCGGTTCCACCTGACCAAGTGTCGAGGTGTCCATGAGCAAGACACCTAACCCCAGCTGCTCCAGACGAGCTGGATGGCGCCTTGCATGGCTGACACCACCGTCGGTGTATGAATGATTGAGTGAATGGGTGAATGTGAGGCAATATGTAAAGTGCCTTGGTGGCCCAGTGGGTCTGTATAAATGCAGTCCATTTACCATTTACCTGAGAGAGTACAGAGAATTGCAGTAGTCCAATTGTGATGTTATAAAAGCATGAATAGCTATCTCAGGAGGCAACAACAGCGGACACATGTTTGTTCAATGTTAACCAACTATCTAGAAAAACACCAAGGTTCCGTACACAATTTGAATTAAAAACAGCCAAATTATCCAGAACGGTATTATTAAACTCAAATTTGGCGAATTAAGCAAAAAATATATCCTCGGTCTTGGAATCATTTAGAGTTAAAAATTTAGTGGCTAACCAAAGTTTTACCTCATCATTTACCTCATTACTGGCAGGTAGATCTTAGTATCATCCACATACAAATGGAAGGATACTCCATACTTTCTCAGAATCATACCCATATTAATATATGAGCCCTTCTTTGAGAACAACTCTTTGATCCATTTAACTTGTCAATGCAGTCTCTGCCTGTATTTAATTTGAGGATGCCAGTTTTGCATCCTAGAGGTATACAGCCGCCCACCCTCAATAATGTTCCACAGGTTCTCAATAAAATTGGCCACACCATGATTTTTTCTCCTTTCATACACACACACAATATCTGTATATATATATACGACTGCAAAATTATCAGTTTCTGTGGATTGATTATTTATATTTTTCTGTTTGAGTAAAATGAACACTTTTAATTTATTCTACAAACTTCTGACAACATTTCTTCCCAAAAAAAAAAAAAATTGTCATTTCGATTTTTTTTTTAATTTTTTTTTATTTATTAAACCTCTTGAATGTGATCAGCAGGAAGATGGATGGTCGCCACCCATTAAATAAAGCCAAGCTGCTTGAATTGTTTTGCCAGGAGTAGCATAAATTCGCCCAACATGTGACTAACTGAAAAGGGCCAAGACCAAGACGCATGAAAGCTGCAATTGGAAATCAAGGTTATTCCACCAAATATTGATTTCTGAACTCTTACTTAAAACATTAGTATTGTGTTGTTACACAATTTGTGTTGTTAAAATGAACATAAAAGTGTTTTCTTTTCATTATTCGAGGTCTGAAAACACGTAATTTTTTTCTTTATTTTGACCAGTTGTCATTTTCTGCAAAGACATGATCTAAATGAAATATTTTTATTTGAAATTTGGAAGAAATGTTGTCAGTAGTTTCTAGAAGAAAAAAAAAGAAATAAAAAAATAATTTCACTCAAACAGATACATATAAATAATAAATAAAAACAACTGATAATTTTGCAGTGCTCTAAAGTTTTTGTATATATATATATATATATATATATATATATATATATATATATATATATATATATATATATATATATATATATATATATATATATATATATATATATATACATACATACACACGTGATCATTTCCAAAATTTTAATTTACCTCTCACTATCAGTCAATCAATAAATAAATAAAACACAACCTGTGTGTCTCACTCAAGAAACAAAACACACAGAGAGGATAGGAACCATAGATTATGGCTCATCATCTCAATTAAACTTCATTGTGGTGGTCCACGTAATAACCTAGAATATTGTCTAACACTTGATGGCTGCTCTGTCAAGTCTTTGTCGTCGGTTAGGAACCTGGGTGTGCTCTTTGATACCAATCTTTCATTTGAAAGTCACGTGTCTATTATCTGTAAAACCAAATTTTTCCATTTTAAAAATAACTAAATTACGCCATAAGCTCTCAATGACAAATGCAGAACAATTAGTTCATGACATCAAGGCTAGATTATTGTAATGCTATTGTGGGTGGTTGCCCTGCACGCTTAATAAACAAACTACAGCTGGTCCAAAACGCAGCAGCTAGAGTTCTTACAAGAAACAGGAAATATGACCATATTAGCCCGGTTCTGTCAACACTGCATTGGCTTCCTATTAAACATTGTATACATTTTAAAATATTGCTGATTACTTACAAAGCTTGAGTGAGCTCTTAACGCATTATAGTCCTTCACGTCTATTGCGATCTCAAAATTCCGGCCAGTTGATAATACCTAGAATATCAAAATCGACTGCTGGCGGTAGATCCTTTTCCTATTTAGCACCAAAACTTTGGAACAGTCTTCCTAACATTGCCCGGGAAGCAGACACACTCTGTCAGTTCAAATCTAGACTAAAAACACATCTCTTTGACCTAGACACACTATAACACATTATAGACTTCTATAATTCAATGTTAGGCTGCATAGATTAGGTCAGCCGGAACCAGGAACACTTCCCATAAATCCTGATGAACTCGTTACATCATAAGGAGGATGGCGTCTACGCTAATATTAGTCTCTCTGTTTATCCAGAGGTTTACCGCAGTCCGCTGGATCCAGGCTGTATCCAGATCTGATGAAGGACCTGCGCCTGGTGGCGACAACAACGCAGTCCAGAAGTGTCAACTAGTCCCTCCCCTGTGTAGGCCTCCTTCCCTTAATCTCTGTACAGATAAAACATTGTCGGGATAATTCCAGTTCACGTCGCTACGTGGAAGCGATAAATAATTCTGCATAATACAATTTTTAAGGCCAGACAAGTAATTTTTAGAGGGTTGGTTTGTAAAGAAGGACTACACGCCTGCGCAGTGCGCACATACTGTATATATTCAAACGCGCATACCTATGGACTAAACATGTGATGCGCATGTGCACGCCGTCTGCGTTTTCACGGGTTTGCGTTTTTGAGGTTTTTTTTCAAGGCTTGCAGCTTGAACCTATTTCAGGGTTTGCACTCTGTGCGGATGAGCGGACCGCGTTGAGGGTTTTCTCTTAGAATGGTGCCGTGTTAGCGACAAGTTTAGTTAAGACATTGAGTTAAAAAAAAATTATCTTTGCAACGGAAGTGAATCAATCAATCAATTAAAACTAACTTTAGCTGGACAATAACTTTATTCTAGAGCTGCTGTAAAGCCAAAACAATCTGTTACTTTAATTTCCTATTATCACTATAAAGCTGCTATGAAACAATCTATATTGTTAAAAGTGCTATATAAATGAATGTGACTTGACTTCTCTAGCTCATTTTCTCAAGTTGTCTAATAAACCTGGCATTGTATATTACAGATATTGTTGGCTCTTTGAAAAGTTGATTTTGTTCCTCTTTCGTAACCTGTGTTGGATAAAAGTGTCTGTTAAACGCATAAATGCAAATAGAGTACTAGTTGTCTGATCGCCTGCAGCAGATGTGATTCAGGTAATAATTAGTTAACAGGTAACAGTAACTCATCTAATGGTTAATGATAATGATGCGGCCATTGAATGTGACACATGTTCAAAGGCTTCATTAGAGTTGTTCTGGTTATTTCTAAAAAGAGTCGTCATCATCTCTCATTGGTCATCACATGATATTGTTGAGCTCCCACAACAGTCCCTATAATTCATCCTCTCAAACAAAAATACAGATAGTATTATCCAGATTCCTGAGGGAGTGTTGAATATTTCATATGAGGATGTGGTTGTTAGCTTACAGGCAACACACAGGCAAGCATACAGCTTTAATTTCAGAGCAGACGTACAGATCACTCTGGAGTATCAGATCTGATCATATGTGAGAAACACAAGCGTTAATTAACAAACATAATTATTCTTCATTTCTGTATGTCCTGCACCTTATAGCCCAAAGCATAATTTAATATGCATGCTATTTACTCAAGGAAAACATTTATGCAGTCATGCTAATATGTGCTCAGAGCTCATTATAGGCGGACAATAAGCCAAACACACGTCTCGCTTGCTGAAGGGGGGTGGCTCTGGCAGATGGCACACAAGATCATTGACAGCCGAGAATGATTTAAATGCCTGTGAGACGCGTTTATGACAGCACAGAGACCGGCTGATGATGCAGTGGTCACACGCTCCACTAGCACAAAACAACAGCCCTGTGTTTAAACACTGAGTCCGGCTCTACTCAACCTCAATCACAGGAGCTTCATTCCAGCTCTGTATTGCCTAAGGATGGCAGGACTACCGACAATGCTTGCATGATCAGTTAAAAATAAATAAAGAATAGATAGCAGTACAGCATTGAGAATGGAGGAACTAAACACATCAACCTAACCAAGCATGCTGTTTTCTTATAACACGTTTGCTGAACAGACAGGTTCGCTTTATTTTCAGACACCATACTGTATATGTGGCCAGAATTTATACAATTCAGAATTTCACTCGTTCATGAGCATACACAAGCTAAAGCATCAAAGAGTGGCAAACCAACCAGGTAGTGCAACACATAATATCTCCACGATAATATTACATTAATCATCTATCTACATAATTAAATGCAAATACTTCTTTACATTTAATGAGTTCTAATCCTAGGAGATTGACAGCCTATGAAAATACACTGCACATTTCAAAACAGTCTAAAACCAATTAATTCTGAACTTTGCAAATCACACAGATCAACATATCAGGATATATACTATTTTTTTGGCCTTTATTACTTTTTTTTGGCCTTTATTTAACCAGATAAAACTTTGACATTAAAACCTCTTTTACAGAAGTGACCTGGCCAAGATGAGCAGCACAACATTATCAAAAAAAAAGTAAATCACCATTACATTAAAACATATCATCAAAACAATTAAAAACATGTACACATTGTTTCTTCCTTTAACAGCTCACTAAGCAATGATGTAATAATATTAATTGACACCAGGGTCTGCAATTTCAGGTAATTTTGTAAAAAGAGAAATAGATGACAGTAAAGGGTTTTTTTTTTCTCCTGTATCTCAGTGCGTATCACTTTCTTACACATGCACACTTCTCATCAGATTAAAAGAAAGCTGTTGAACAGATAACTCCCTTTCTAAAACCTGCTCTCACTTTGCATTGCACAGGACATTCAATCCATTAAAATGTCATTCATTCAGTGAGAAAATGATGTCCTGGAGGTGCTACAGGACTCTATTGAGCAGAAGCAGCGCAAAGCATTTGATGATCGACGGCTGCCGGACCGTTCACGCTTCCCATTTACAAGGGTAAAAGCATTTCTACAAACGACAGGCTTCATCTGTCTCAACGGCACATATGGATTTCTGCACGCGGCATGGAGGAGAGCCAGAGGACGGTCAATGGGTGAATAAAAACTCTATTAGTTCATCAGTACTGAATTATCTTTATCACATCATTGTTTTTTTCCTTCACATTTCTTCACTTCATACTGGTATTACAGCCATTCCATTCACGTCTTCTCTATATTTACTATGACGATTCTCCACATTTAATATACTAATTACTAATCGCAGACTTTAAAATATAAATAAACACAAATGAAAGTAAAAGGCGGCAGCCCCTCACACAAACAAAACAGGACGTAAAGTCCAGGCCTGGTCCTCTCTCGTCTTCACTGTCTTCGCTCCCCCTTTTGAGCGTCCGCTCCTCCGTGAGAGTACTTTAATTTATGTTGGGAGTGCAACTGGCAACATGCAAAATCAAAACCTTTTCATAAACTTTATGAAATAGCGATCGCGAGATGAATCCAATCCCTCGCACGTGGGTAAAATGTCCACGAGAAGCATCCATTAAAAAAAATCCAACAGCACTTTTTGTCCACAAGTGCGTTTAATCCATGAAATATTGATATATTTTCCATTATTTACACCAGATTTCACCTATAAAATTTGCTCTCCATCATCGTTCTTTAAGAAATTATGCTGCGTCAACACTTTGAACAATCTGTATTGTAAAAAGTGCTATATAAATAAAGGTGACTTGACATGACATACCATGATTAGGCCGATGTTAACTTTTTTCTTTCTTTTTTTATTAATTTTTTATCTATAGCATTTGTTTTGAAAATACCCATTTAGAATCTAAAGCTACAACATGCTAGTGGTAATATTAATCTTTAGTGAAAAATTGTATTCCCTTAACAGTGATCTATTATAAATTCTACAACAAGTTAGTCAAAATTTACAACAAAATATAAAATAGAACATGATCAATTCTAGTAAATGTGGTCATGAGTAGTTAAAAAAAAAAGCTTTCTAATTTATGTTGGTGCAGGATTATCTTTTCCACGCTTTTCATCAGTCTTTTTAGTTTATGTGGCTGTTTTAGATCATATTTGACTTTCTCCATAGCTTTTTTAAGTGCTACATTCTCAATATAATTCAAATGGGTTGCACATTTTATCATCAGCGTCGAGATAGGAACGGCTCATGCAAATCTTATCACACTTTTGGAGCACGCTGGTGAATGTGTCTGCGCGCCACTCATGCAAAATTATAAATATTATGTTCTAGTAAAATGCACCTCATTCACAATGGAAGATCTAATTCCAGCAATAAATGGCTCAAAACATGCGACTGTTTTCATAACGAGTTGTGAAAGCTTACAAGTGTAGGAAAACCAGAAGAACAGACCCTGCTATATTAGAGATAATTCTAAAATGTGAGAGTGAAACCTAATTACGATAGCAAGATCATGCAATCTGTCGTGATTAAAGCTCTCTGTCTCCAGAGAGACGTCTCTGTTCACACCTGTAGAAGTCGGAGCTGGACTGACAGTGGATAAACGAAAGAAACTATGTGAAGTGAACAGAGCACGGCTTCAGAAGGACTCCACTTGAATTCACCAGGACAGACACTGCTTTATCTGCTGCATTCATGAGTATCATCGCCTCCTGTCCTTTAGCTAATATTAGACAAACAGCTTCAACCAGAGAGTCACTCTTTCACAAACAGACAGAATAGATTGACTGTCCCTACAATGATACATTAAGCCAGAGACTCTCAGGTGGTTCATTAATGAAAATGGCCCATGTTAGGGATGAAATTAGCGTCCGCTCCAAATACAAATTGTGGCGACTCCCCAGAGTCTGAATTATAATTGACTGAACTGTGAATGTTCACACATCTCTAGATTCAACACTCTATTCAATTCCTTTACTGCTACCACTCATACTTTCATTCACTTCTCTATTTTACATCATGGTTTAATTAGTTGGAGTTAAGTCAAGCATTACTATCACTATTGCTCATGATTGGGTTACTGATCTAAAACTAAGCATTCAACGTTGATTTATTAAGCACCACAGGCATAAATGATTCCTTAAAAACCTGTCTTGAGGAATGAGCCATATACAATTACTCACTAAGAGACCTGGCTTTGTGTACAAAAGAAAACAAAAGAGTAACCCTAACACAACCACCAAAAACACCCTAGCAACCTGAGGACAATCATCTTCATATAGTGAAAGTCTGAAATGCTTCTATTTTTCCCACTATGATACTATCAGCTTAACAATCACCATGAGAATAAAATGAACAACTCTTTTTTTGTATGGAACATTGCAATATTTATTATGAATGATTTATCCATCCAAATCTTTTTTTTATGTCCCCTCGTAATCTTTAATCAAAATAAATTCGCTCTTGCAGCAACATATCTTCTCTTCACTGATGATTTTTTAATGTCGCAAAGGTGGGACAACCTGTCACTCACATAAGACCAACCAATACCAAACCACAACCATCCAACCAATTCCCCCTGTACAACATCAAGTCCTGCATTCAGATTTTTTATTTTTATTTCCAGGTTTAAATTCTATTGTATTGTATGACATGAACAGACCTGATGGACTTGTTAAACAGCTCCAACTTTTAAAGGTAGAATTGGTGAAAAATATTCTGGATAGGAAGAAGGTAAATCATGGTCATCTGAGCTGCCTTTACCAGGCTATTTTTTTTTTTTCTTATTTCTTCCAGTCATCAAAGTGTAGATAACCATGATTTTCATGATGAACAGCAACAAGCGTAGCCGAGTGTCTGAACATGCGTGCACAAAGCAGCGTTCCATTAGCCAACCATTAAAGAGGCCACGGCCTGACCTCCGCGCTAATAAGCGGCCACTCGCGGTGTGGCCCGTCAGTGGAGGGTGCTTCAACTGAGAGGAGACCACTGCAAAGGGCACTATAGCAGAGCATACACTCAGATCACAGTTAAGCGCTCTTGTTTTGCTTTTAGAAAGGCTTGCCTTAATGAGGTGACTTCCCCCTGACCTCATGGACAGAAGCAGGGATGAATTACACTGATGTTGGACAGCAATTAAAAGACACTTCAAAGGAAAAATCTGAAGGCTAATGTACTCAGTGTGCTCATGTTTTCCAGCACATATCAAATGCGCGCTACTTGCCTCCAGATTAAGGCTAGGGTGGTACTCAGGTATTTGAATGGAGAGTGGACTCCACAGTACCAAGCACAGAAAGCTTGCATCTCGGTTTAAAGACATCATTTGAAAGCCTTGAATTTCACCAGCCCCACAGCTCTTACAGTATTCATGTACTGTATGGTGCGGCACGCTTCACGGCAGATTAACCGGCGGGTATGATTTTATGATTGTAAAAAGAAGGTGATATGCTCTGGCTTTGGAAAAGCTAAACTTTCATGCTACCAAGTTTTGCTTCCTGAAATAAGATGACATCAAAGAGAGATTTAAGTAATCAGAAGCATTTTAAAGAGGACGTCTCTGCATTTAAATTGGGCTCTGCAACACACTTAAATCAAACTGAATGTAATTGTAAACTGTCTGAACAGGTACGACTCCTCACCTACAGTGAAGCCACTTGATCTGCTAATTCATAACTAAAGATCCTGAAGAAGAAGACAGCGTTCCACTGTTTATTGTGTTTTTCTCCATTAGCGTTCCCTAAGGCAGTGGTTCTCAACTGGATTGGCCATGAGACCCACATTTTCCCATGGTCATTAAGCCGCAACCAATTTTGTTTTAGGAATTTGACCTAATGTCAAAATAGATAGTTTTTTCTAACTTTATTTTTTATTATTTTGTTATGTACTATTTTAGTAGTATACTATTACATAATATTTTATATATCTTTTAAATGCAATGTTTAGTAAATTGTTGAAGGCTACATGCAAATATTTTAATGTATTAACTTATAATGCATGACAATAATAATTAACTAATTTAATTTATTTAATATTTTTATTTTAAAATAGTTACAGATAATGAAAGATTACAGGTACTTTTTGCTATGGTACTGAAATCGGTCTGAGGAACCATGAAATTGTACTGGTATGGGTACCAACTACTGAATGGGTACATTTACCCCTGATAGCCTTTTCCCTACACATAAGAGCACAATTATTAGTGCATGAATCCCATTTTCTTCAGAAAGAGTACATTCTGTAAGTGACACGTAAGGTCTCTCTCAAACAGCACTGATCAGTCCTCTCCTGTCTGAGAGGTGCTTCTGCCATTTCAAAATGCTTAGCAGAGGGTCTATAAATCACACATCTGTTCTGCTAAACACCTCTAATGCTGCTAAATGAGTCCTCAGAAAGAGTGTCAGACAGCCACTGCCGCAGCCTCCCAAATCGCAGTCATTTACCAGCGCTGTGAAAGCTCTCCACCCGCAAAACACTTAAGAGGCAATAAATGGAGGAGATCTCTCAAAGTCAGAATGATATGATCAGATGAGAGTAGGAACAGTTCTAGTGTTAGCTAGCGTGTCTTACACCAGTTTCCCTGAGATGATTAAGGAAATGGAAGCCTGTGAGCTTTGAGAGGACATGTCATATGTCTGTATGTGAGAGGGAAGTGGACATGATCTCTCTGGACAGCATTTGGTATTTCCATCACCATGACCTCATTCTTACAAAGCATCTGACGCAACACAAATACCATTGTTTTACCACCCATTACAGAGAACGAGGAATATATATTCCCACCTGCTCTTGTAGCAGAAGTCAATAGACTTTGTCAACCTTCAAGAAAGCAGCAGCAGGATTGATCTAGCATTGGTGCTCTGCCGCCTCCCGCAAGACAAATAGACGTATCAAAGAAGCAATATGTAATTAAAAATACTTGCTGAGCACATGGAAATGAAATAAGGACAAATAGTCCAAAGATGGAAATCAAATTAGCACATAAAAAGAAATAACCGTCCTCTAGCACGTATACAAGCCCGCCTAAATTTCTAATTAGCATTTAATTGTTATTTCTTTTCATTTGGGGGGGGGGGGGGATCATCACTTTTTAATTTAAATGTAACAGAATAAATGTAACCTATAAATGAGGGGACAAAATTACAACCTCAATTAACCCTTCACAAATTAAAACTGCTTCTTCTGAATTTCTTGCAGCCGTCTGAGGGATTACAAGTGTCCTCAGCATCTGGGGCTTCAAGGAGGAAACGCACAGCATTATGGGTTTTGTTCTAGAATGATGGAATTGAGACTGAGATGGAGTCAATGAGCTCTGAATGAAGTGTCACTACTGTATGCTAGAAAACAACCAGATGAACACGAGAGACACTAAAGGCTTGGGCACACAAACAACAATAAAACACCAGGATTTAACTACACTAAAACTGCTCACGTGGATTATTTATATGCTGTAATAAACTGTCATTTACTGTGGGAAAGAGCAAACCCACCTTAATGAATGAATGAAACACACAATTAACAATTAATCCTTTACTGTAAGATCTTAATGGTGAGGTGCATGATGAGGATGTACCTCCAGATGTTCCAAAATATATGGTGGGTTGGTCATGCCCAGGCGCAACATTCCTCCCTCCGGGATCTCCTTCACCAGTGCCCAGAGCAGAGACGGCAGGTCAGTGCCGATGTCCCGGCCATACGCACCCGTGTCCTCACTGGTCAGCCAGATCTCACAGACACCCTCTGCAAGACAAGGCAGCGACCGCGTTGTCTTGATTAAACATAGCCATTTTGCATTCAATACAGGAAACTATTGTTATTTCATATTTCTAACTGTAAGTTGACTGCCCAATATCTGTATGTGCTTTATTTGATTTTATGCCTATTAAAGGAGAACTGTCAGTTTAGCAAAACGTTGGCATCTTTTGTAAGCATCTGGTGTGCTGCCTATAAAGACAGTCACTTGAGGTTTCAGAAAAAAATAAAACTTCTTATCTTAATTCTTGACTTAAGGCAATCTTCATACGCTGGTCAATTTTGAGATTTTGCTTCCATAACATGCCTTCTTTCAGACTAGTGGAAAGAAAACATTCAAAGACACATTTAAATGTTAATTTTATTATACTTTATCTATTTGTGTCTGTAGATGTTAATTACAATATATCTTTAAAAGCCGTGAGTTTTTTTCTCCTGCACAGAAATATACCGGTACTTAAATACACCAAACTTTCCATTTTTATTCCTTTCTATAGATTTTTCAAGAGGGATTTGTTCATATCATTTTATCCTCTGTCAGTTGACAGCTTTTTCTGATTTATGGAGTGATAAAAAGAGATATCCAAAATTGCCTCTGTATAAACCTCTGATCCGTAAACAAAATCAAACAAGGAAACGGTTAATTAGAAAATTGCATTTATAAACATAACATTTCAGAAAACTTGTGATAAAAAACATTTGTCTTTGTATCAATCACATACTGTGATTAATCAACTGTTTAATTATGGCGATATCTATTAGTTACAGCCCTAGTTACTAAAGATAGTAAAGAGCTAGACAGCTCACAGCGCTTGACATTAGACCGTTGTGCAGACAATGGACTGTAGTCATGTAGTCCACAAATGGAAATCAGTTCAGACACAGGTCAGAGATAAACTCTATAGCAGTAGATATCTCAACCACCATGTGTAACTTCATGCTCTCCAGAGCAGCTGATGATGAAAGCTTCCTCACTGGGAGATCAATCTCCCACACTTTCTTGCACTGTGAGAGACTTAATAATGGTGATTTTGACCGGGTATCATCGGTTGTGGAACGCTCAAGGTTTGGCCCATCATTTAATGACTCTGCATCAAATCTGAATCTCGACTGGATGCTGCTTAAAATGCAGAGACACAATTAGCAAAGGCGTAAGGATTCTTAAACATGCAAGTGAGTGAAGAAAAGCCACGTGGCATGGTTAATTTAAAGGAAGTTAGCATTAAGTCCAGATCAAGGCCATTAGCGGCAGCTCTGATGGGTGTCCTTCTGCTTGCATTATTAATCTAGTGTCAGCGAAGTGGAAGAGAAGGTTAGTGCTTCCTCAACATCTCCTGATCATTTTAAACCCATTGTCTCTCAGGGCCATTCAGCAGCTAATGTATGATTCAGCATCGCTCCATCAAATTGCAGGGGTCCAAGTGAAATGACAGTCTGGGCTGTAACAAGTATGTTTTGTTTCATAGTGCTGAATCTGACTGAAGAAAACTGACTGTGATGGACAGAGCAAAAGTTTTCTCTTAGATACCAAGTCAAGTCGCATTTTTTTTATACAGTAAAAAAATGTACACAACATAGATTGTTTTAAAGCAGCTTCACCATAATAAACAGGAAAATAACAGTGGCGATGCATCAATTTTGAAATAAATACAATGTTAGCTGTAAAGCAGCTCTACAAAAGACAATAGTGTCATTATTCAGACCAATTTAGTATGCTAGTCTGTTCAGTCTGTTGAACAGTCCATCAGTTATGAAACAAATTCAGTTGTAAAGCAGCTCTGTAGAAGACAGTGACTATGTTTCCATGCACCTTCAGAATGTGATTATAATGAGATGAAGGCGATATTACGATTAAACTATCTCATGTCATCAAATTGATGCCATTAAGCTCATAATCGTAGCAACCGTAATTGTAGTAAAATGTGGCATATGCAGATTTTAATCACAAACAAGGATGTAAACACTTGCATCTTCCGCTCTTCACTCCACTTCGTGCATGTGCTTGAAACTGAGTTAATTCTGACAACATTGTGTGACAAATATATGCTAGAAAACATCAAAATGGAAACATTTTAGGCACGTCAACAGAAAATGACTGAGGCCAGATAAAGATACCAAAAAATCTGTACGCTAGAAGAGCTTGCAGTAACACCTACTGTACAGTGGGGGAAATAAGTATTCAACACGTCAATTTAAAAAAAAATACATATACATATATATATTGAACAGTTCCAATGTAATTCACATGAAATGTTGATCTGACATTGGCATTAACTCATGCAGATAAATAAATCATAATATTACAATCAATAAAAAAAAAAAGTTATGTGTAATAAAGTGAAATGATACAGGGAAAAAAAAAATAATACACTAACTGAAATTGTACTTAATACTTGGTGGAAAAGCATTTGTTTGCAATGACAGCTTCAAGATGCTCAGGTGGGATTTTGGTCCATTCTTCTAAACAGATTATTTTATATATCTTCAGTTCCTTCCACAAATGCTCTATTGGGTTTAAGTGTGGTGATTGACTGGGACATTCCAACAACTTTATTTTCTTCTTCTGGAACCAATTCAGAGTTTCCTTTGCAGTATGTTTTGAATCGTTGTCCTGCTGGAAGAGCCACCCGTATCTCATCTTCATCATCCTGGTGGATGGCAACATATTCAACTCAAGAATTTCCGTTACATGGCTCTGTTCATCTTCCCTTCAATAATATGGATTCAGCCAGTACCATGAGAAGAGAAACAGCCCAATACCATGATGCTTCTACCTCCAAACTTCCCTGTTGGTATGGTATTTTTGGGGTCATATGCAGAGCCATTTCTCCTCCAAACACAGTGTGTGGTATTATTGCCAACTCATCTGACCACAACACATTCTCCCAGTAATTCACAGGCTTTTCCAAATGTTGTGTAGCAAACTTCAAACGAGCTTCAAAGTGTTAATGGTGTCTTCCTGGGTGAGCGTGCAACGGAGGTTGTGGCGGCAGTGGAGAGCATTGCATATTGGTTTCTCTGTGACAACTGTCTTGTGAACAAAAGTCGAGCTCTTTCCGAGTAGTCCTTGGCTCTTGGGCTACTCTTCTGATTAACCTTCTGACTCCCTGATCAGATATCTTGTGTGGAGCTCCCATTGTGGCCAGTCTATGGTGGAGTGATGTTCCTTCCACTTCCATAATGGCCACAATGGTGCTTACAGGACCATTTACGAGTTGTGAAATCCGTCTGCAACTTATTCCGTTATGTAGCACAACAATCTTGTTGCAAAGGTCTTGGGAGAGTTCTTTGCCTCTACCCATCATGAGATGTTTGCGTATTTTCGTTTAGAGGTGGATAAGTCTTTTTGATACCTGTTAACATGCACTAACCCAGCTGATTCTAATTTGCACAGGTAGGAGGTAGAACTAAGTTAAATCAGCTGCTGCCTTTTCTTTCCTTGCCTTTGTGTACTGCTTTTTCTTAGTGTTGAATAATTTTTTCCTGTGTCATTTCACATTATTAAATATAACTTTTTTTAGATTGTAATATTATGATTTCTTTATCTGCATAGATTTCTTGAGTTAATAGCAATGTCTGATCAATTTCATGTGAATTGCTGCACAGAAACTAAATGTTGATAAATAAATAAAAATGCTGATGTGTTGAATACTTATTTCCCCCACTGTATGTAAGTTCATAATTTCTGCTGTGCAATGGGGTATGTAAATAATTGCAGTAAAATAACCACAATTCTTAGCGAATTATCAGAATAATAAAAATTGCATGTAAATGGGAGTGAAAACATATGCTCGTGTCATGTAAAAATCTTACAGCAATTAAGTCATGTGTAAACGTAGTCAATAGTGTCATTAATCATCTCAATTCAGTTCAATAATAGTGTTGATGTTTATCAATTATAAAAAAAAAAGTTGCAGCTATAAGCAGCTCTACAGAAGATAAAAAGTTTAAAGCACTGAGAGAGACAGAAGGGCTCTGCTCCAAAAACTACTGAGCTGCACAACATATCGGTGATCTGGTGTCCGTTTGAACAGCATCACATGGACCAGCTCCACAGTGAACATGAATCTGATACATTGAGGGCTTTAACAGTCTCTGGACTGTTAACATCTGGAGGTGGTTGGATATGTAGCCACATCACAAACCACGTTTAGACTAAAGAACGAGACTCAACACAAAATCTCTGCGACACCGCTCATGTTTACGGTCTCATTCACAGGACTCATTGTGTTGAGCAATAACAACACTCATGAATCTCAGTCATTGGTGACAGCTTCAGCTGGGCCGGTTCACGACACCATGGGACACCTAAACATGTAACCTCACAAAACACAGTCAATTAATCCATGTGACGCAGTGGGGCATTGTCATAAAGCGGCGAAAACAGGATGCACACACAGCCCCAGCACCTTTCCATTACCTGAACCCTGGGCATGAGCTGTGATCTACATACGGGGTGTTCCTTTTTCCAGCAATAAAGGAAGGAGGGATGCAACAGGGTGGTGTGGAAAGAGTGGGGTGTGAGGATGTATGATAAGTTAGGAAACAGCTGGAGGTGCAGTCCTGCCTTTCCTGCAATGAAACGCACAACACCATCCTCGTTTGGCCTGGCTCTGCAGGAAACCCATGTTTGTCGTGTCAGAGCCTGGCACTCTCAGGGCCACAGTGCGTCTATGAATCCTCCATCACTGCACTGCAGCTCCTACTGGTATACAGCTTGTTCTCTCTCTGTGTGCTGTGCGTTAACACAGTTGCATACAGCACATTACAGCAGGTGTTCCGTGATGAAGCTGCTTTCTTGAGCTCACACACTAAAGAACACGTCAGAGTGGATCAGATGAACTCACTGGGAGGGTCAATAAACTGCACTGTGGAGAGTGGAACTGTACACAATACACTCAGCACGTCTGTGGATGTTTCCAGTGAAAATAAAGCTAAATTGTAAATTAGCTTTCACACAGACTCATCCAAAGCTGAGCTTGGCCTCTGAATAATTAATATCACATAATACTCTTAAAGTGATGATGCAAACATAGGAGAGTGTGTGCTCCAGTCTGGCATCAGTCAGATCCCATCAGTCCTGAACACTCAATCCCACCATGACTGCAGTGTGCTTTTCAAAACCAAGTCCTGCTCACCTCTGATGAACTGTTTACAGCTATACAAAGTGGAAGTTTGTAATGAGTGGTACTTGCCAAGATGAACTTCACTATCATTAATGCTTATACAAAAGTTTAGACCAGTGTTTCCCAACTTTGTGTCAGCAATCATATCAAGACTAAACATGTTCAAACTCTTCATAATCAATCTTCGTCATCAGCATAGAGTCAGAGACCTAAAAAGGATGGGTCAGGTAGAAGAGACATTCAACATGTGTACTGTTGGTGTGCAACCAGGAACAGGGTTGGGAAACACTGGGCTAAACAAGAGTTGCGCTTTAACTGGAGGTGACTGACAATCTTAGCCTGGAAGATGAGAAAATGAGTAATAAACAAACAAATGAATTAATTCATTAAATTATTCTTGGGCTTTTGGCTTGGACCAGAAAGCAACCACTCAAAATACAGTAAAAGACTGCTAAAAACCTGGTAATTGGTTAACAGTAAGTTTGTGTAAGTTTTCAATGAATATGCCATACAAGATACAGTTGATATAAATCTGCGATCCAAAGGCTGAGAAACACGTCTAGATCGAGAAGAAAAGAGACGTATGGCTGAGTATCAAAAATACAGTTTACCGGTAGTTGGTTTTGAGTAGAGGATCAGATTCTGGAATCACGATTCACGTATCCTAAGTACAGCAGTGACGAGAGCACTGAACAGCGCTCCAGACTGCAAAATGGTCAAATTTTTCCTGCCGGTGTGACACATTTTGTTAGAGGTCACACTGGTGCCAATTGCTCCATTGATAAGCGCTGCAATTTCTGTTGCGTATAAGAAACATTAAACGTGCCGAAAGCGGAAACAATCAGTGCTGATTGTTTTGAACAAGTGGTTCTCAAAGTGTGGTACGTGTAACACGCAGAGGAATCATAGAATTTCGCACGATCAAACCGTTGTGATCAGTCTTGGCTGCTCCCTGGGCTGCGTTCCAGTCCACTTTAAGACACGCAATTGTGAACTTTCCTGAGCACTTCCCCTCGGGAGAATCCCTGCCACCATTTTGAAGAGCGTTCCACTTCGTGAAGTGGACGAGGAAAGTTTATATGGACAGACCCTCGCTCTGTCGATTTTGACCGAGTCTTATGTATACTTAAAACACGATTGTGACATCAACCCATATTGCGTTTAATTTACCCCACCACAAACAACTCTATGATATATATATACAGTATATATATAAACTAACGTAGCGGCGCATATAGCTCAACTAACGCGAACGTTATAAAGGTGTTTATATTTTTTTTATCAAACATACCTGTATACATATAGAATGATGCATTAAACAATTTCGTAAGAAAAAAAAAATGAACCCCATAGTTGATTCTAAGTGATCAAGGGCTTAGCACGTTCAAATTCAGCCTATTGCAAAGGTTCCGCCAGTAGTAGGCACTCATGCAACGTAAGCAATGACGTACATCCGAGTGAACGAGACGGAGGGAAGTTAGCGAGTGAAGGGCATGACAATCTGGACTGAACTGCAGCCCTGGAGTGTGCAATTACACCAGTGTGAGTAGATCGGTCAATGCATCACGTGATCAACTGCTAAATTCAAATGTGATTTTGCAGTTGGCTGGCAATGAGCAAGAGATGGACAGCTGAGCGCTGTCATATATCACAACTATTCAGTGTTTTCAAGCACAAAATGTTTATTTTAGGTTTTAGACATTTAAATTCACATAAGTACTAAAAAAAACAATACATTTACAATTTGTACAATACACACTGGTGTCTATGGAAGCGGCAATAATAATAATTTCCATTAGCCTATAATTAGACGACACGTTTTATTCATATCAGATAACGTACACATTGTGTAAGTAACTTTTACTGTTAACTCTATTCTTCTCCCAGTTCACCGGCCACTTACTTTCATGTATTTCGGGAGAAGTGGCTAAATTCACGTGTTGTAAATCCAACAGATCCGACTCTCTGAACAGTGGCACAAACTAACGTAGCGGCGCATATAGCTCAACTAACGCGAACGTTATAAAGGTGTTTAAACAAAACATTACTACTTGCACATATTTGACAATCGGAATCAGCTGTTTCCTGCCATAGCTAACAAATTTGTGACTATTTTGAATAAAAAAGGAAATAAAAGGAGATCATCAGTCATTCAGCGCTAGTGGGCGTGGTTTCAGCACAGCCAGTGGACACGCCCCTTGCATTTCAGAGCAGAGACTACTGCTAATTTTTTCAAGATTTTGATAGCACATTTGATTTTATGTACTTGCCGGCTTTTTTATTATTCAAATTTGGCTGGGTGGCTAATAACACATTTGTATGTGGTGTGACAAACTCAGAACACATACTTAATTTTGACTTTACAGGGACTTTAAGCGCAATTACATGGAAATTGCGATTAATCGTGCAGCCCTAGACGAGAATCTATGAATCACATTTTAGAACGTTTTCTAAGGCTGCACAATGTATTAAAACCACTACAAAAAACTATATCTATATAGAATATTTAATACTATATCATAGTTCTATTGTGAAATTACAAAAGCTGTGATTCAGTTAAATAAATAAATGCGCTTTAATTATTTACATGGGTCTCCATTCACAGTAAATGCTGCTCCACATGAAATGTTATCTCTTACATGCATGTCTCAAGCTCAATCTCTGCATAAGCTGTGACTTTGGGTTTCTTTATAGTGTTCATCTGTGAACAAAATGCACCATTTCCTCAGATTCGTAAGGTAAATAATTTATATACCTACATCAAGGAGAATACATCAATATGTTTCTAAATATGCAAACTGCTCAACGCGATTCAAAATAAAAGTGAAACCCTCGCTCATAGTTTGCATGTTTTGATGTCCACAAGAAATTACAATGCAAGGCTGTAGCATTTCTATCATAAAGAAGTGGATTTGATTTGTTGGATATTAAACAAGGATTTGATCTGCTGTAAAGTGATGTACAATGACTTGCTGCTATAATTTGCGCAAAGCTTCATGGGGCGTAGGAAAAAGGCACCTTTCCTGCAGCAGCTCACTCTATATGTGTGCTCAGCTATATGCGTTTTGTCCATAGAAATGTGGTATTCACTACTGTAAAGCGACAGGGGTGACGGATGGTTTCCATGCACAGCACGCAGACGTGACAAATCAATCAAATTTGTTTTATTGATTAGTTGTTGGAACCCAACTTTCATTGTTTTTCATTTTGTGAAGTGTAATCAGTTCTTTGACACTTTGGAGGTGGGCTGTAGGGCAGCGAGGGTCATGTTTTATGTTTAATTTTACATGTTTTATTATGTTTTAGTCCCTTAAGAAGTCAACAGCTCAACAAAGCACTTTTAATTTGCCCTGTTTCAGGCTCTGTGTGGAGCAACTCACAGTGTGTGTTGGGGTATTGTGTGGAATTTTATCATATAAAACAAAACACAAAATAACTGTGGCTGGTTATGGTATACATAGCAGTTGTTTGTATTAATATAGTTAAACTGATGTGCCGTCACGTGTGTGTTTATTGGTTACTTAACAATTGCTTCAAACACTTCACATCCAATCAGAAATCTCAAAACAATTTATCAATGTGCAGTATCAAAAAATGAGCCAAGATGATGAGTCAATAATGGAAATAACGAAGTCCCCTTTTAGAGGTATCTGAGAACAAGCACATAACCCAATCAGAACCACTTACGAAATGTTTCTCCTGAGAAATCATGATTACCGGTCGATTCATGCATGACCTTTGACACTTTAACACCTCCTGGAGCTGAAAAGAGCCCTGACCCAATCAAAATCATGTTTTGTGTTCCAGTGTCCATTCAGTTGAAGATAAGCTTTTCTAAACGAGAAGGTCCAATAATTCTGTCTGAAACAGAGCGAACTGAACAATTAGCTCAGAAATCAACAATCCTGATCAGGACTAATGTTACGCTTAGGTTTTAAAGAAACGAGACAAAGGCTTTGTTTTCTAGCTGCTCCGTCTGCCAAGACTGAAGGTATAGATGATGATGTTGTATATGTCAGCACAACTCTGGGACATTTAATTCCCTCCATTTCCTCTGTAATATGCCATCACACAGTAGTGCAGGAAATTGAATTGGAAATAATTCCCAGAATTGCATGTATTGCATGTGTCCAAGAGCAGCTGAATCATACATTTCAGACAGACGTTACATTTAAGGACATATAAATTAGACATCCATTGTTTGTACAAAACAGCAGCCTGAATTTACTTTGTGACCGTTAAAAAAGTATGTTCTATATAGTATGAATGTAGGTAGTATGAATGATATTCAGACGTACTACATCCACCATATTGGCGTCTTGTGACCTGCAGCATTAGTTGCGTCACTTCACTTCCATTCACAAATCCTCTCCCGTGGCAGAAGCAATAGGTCATCCAGGGACTTTTTGCCTACTGTTTTTCGAACACTATATACTACTCTTTTGGCGTACAGTTTTTCACATGCTATATAGTAGGTAAGAATTCGATTTCAAACAGAGTATCAGATCCTGGAAGTCCTGTAGCTTTAGCCAAGCATGGCTTGATGAAAATATATCATATAGCCTATAACACGATCTCACACGTTTTTCTTTTTAACATTTTGGAAGGAGTAAAATTCACATTCACATATGTGGTTTCAACAACCAGATGCATTTTCACTTGTCCAGTTTCGTCTGGAATGCGTCCAACTCCTGAAGGGATTTGAGCGATCAGATCTAATGCATCTCGAAAGCGCTTTAGAAGACATTTACACCTGGTCTTTTCATGATCAGATAGCTATCCAATCAGAAAAAATGCATGAAGTGTCCAGGTGTAAATAGTATGAGCTGGTTCAGATGTGTTTGATCAGGGTTGGAGCTGAACTTTGCAGGAAGGTAGATCTCCTGGAATATGATTGGGAACCCCTGCACTAGATGTACAATGTTTTAAGTTTAGACTTGCAAAATAAAAAAATAAAATAAAAATAGTAGTTTGGAAAAAAGTTAAAAAAAAGAATCACTGACAAATCATATAGATAAATATATAAAAATACACACATTGTAGGGCTTAAAGTAAGGAGTCAATAGAAACAAGAACTTTGAATTGGTTTCAGAGTTTTAAGTGGAAATTTAAAGCTGCTAACAACATTGCCATCTTTTGACCGATTTCCATAATTTTCCCACTATGTACAAATTTGTAACTAGTCCATTTAGATTTGAAATTACAGTGCTGGATTTGATTGGGTGCTGGCAGTCCTGTTTTTTTTTTTTGTAGTCGAGTCATATTTGAGGATATGTTCGGATGGCCAACAAAGATTCATTCCAATTTGTTTTTAAAGTCATTGATAAGACGGTTATGCCTTATGTGCAAAATTCTTGAATATCAGAATAACGGCCTAGGAGGAGTTTGATAAAGTGGGCTTTTCAGAACATTAAAAATGGCGGACAATGTTATAGATTAATATAAAATTGAAGATATACATTTTATAGGGCATGACTGTAGGATTCATGGACCATCCTGCCAAGTTTGGAGTCTCTTGCAATTTAAACACCATTAGGCGTTTAAGATGACATGGCTGAGTAAATGATCTGCAGGTGAATTATTCCTTTAATCACATCTGGTGTAGATACTAGATTAAAGTCTGGCTGAACTTTTCTGCTCTCCATCTAGACTTGCAAAAGTACACAGGGGGTTTGACGGCGTCTGTATCTGGACTCTTCATATCAGAAGTTCAGAGTCTGCCAAAATGGATTCACAAAAACTCCTTTGGACTTTTTTCCACTTCCAAAAAGAGGTGAGAAGTGAAAAACCTAATATAATTTCTCCCTGGCTTTGACAGAAAGAGAGAGAATGATAATAACTGAGTCACTTGCTTCAGCTGTAGTGTAAACAGCATTGCGGGAGCTGGCTCCCGCCCCCCAAAGCCAGAGGGAGAGATTGGGGGGTAAATTAGCTGTACCCTTGACTATTCACTACCTTGAGCCAGTTCTTTAGTGAGCGCTCAGCAGCGAAAAGGATAAAAAAAGGATAAAAACACAAAAGCAGCAGCTGCCGAGTGCTGGGCTGGACAATGGGGCCTATTACTGGGCTTTAAATGGAGGAGACAAGCCCCCTCCACAAATCCTCCTGCAGGCTAGCGAAAGAGACGAGTGTGGGTGCAGACCACGTCAACGCTTCTGTGAGATCCAGAAACAAGTGCTACAACTGTAATTTCCACTACTAAAATAATGAGAATATACCATGGCTTTCCATGTAAACATGCAGTCACATCCGCAAAAGCCTGGAGAACAAGTTCTCAAAAAGAGACAGATGTAAATGATGTCTGCCTGTGCAAACATGACAGGGTGTTCTGTGAGTTTTCTTTCTCAGTGATCTAGTCTGTTTTGATCTCGGGTTCCTCCCATATGCATTTGTAGGACTTTTCCAGTAGGTTAATATGGTGCATCTTAACACTTAGTAAAGAAGTAGCACAATCTCCTAAACAACACATGATTTGAGAAATCAATCAAGTCTAGAGCACAAGGATGAAACACACTTGATCAGTAAAATCACTAACAATAACTATAAATGCATCATCTAAAGTAACACATGTCCAAAACCAGAGCCGGCCCTCCCTATAAGCGAACTAAGTGACTGCTTAGGGCCCCGCCGCCACTAGGGGGCCCCAAACTTTGGTCCGACCATAGACCCTGCCCGTAACCTGTAACTCGACTGCTTTTCGCATCACATGTTAACGCAGCGGTAGAGTTACTCATGGCACACTTCACTTATTCGTAATCACAAAAGTTTATTATTTGCATTTGTTTTAAAGCCTTGCCGGTTAAACATTTCATTCGCGTGCTGTTCTGACATACAGTTTCCCCCCTGTGCGCGTACACACTGAGCGCACACAGACAGCGCTCGGCCGCTTACTTAAAACCTGTCAAAGAGTGCCCGATTCCTGGACTTTATCTAAACTGCGTCTGATTTTGCAAATACTGTCAAATACATACAGGGTTTACATAAATCCAGTTGGTTATGTCTAAAGTGAAAGTAATCGGTTGCGTCTCTGTCACTTTGTTAGAAGCGGGACAGCCACCTACAGTAGGCTAGGCTATACATGGATAGTTAAAGGGAAAGTTAACCCAAAAATTATATTATTATTTCTTTCTTCTGCTGAACACAAAATAGGATATTTTGAAGAATGTGGGTAACCAAACAGTTGCAGGTCCCCATTGACTTCCATATATATATATATATATATATATATAAAAAAAATGGAAATCAATGGGGTCTATCAAATGTTTGGTTACACACATTCGTCAAAATATGTTCTTTTGTGTTCAGCAGAAGAAAGAAATTGATACACAGAGAGTAAGTAAATAATGTGAGTAAATAACTTTAATGTTAATACATTTAATTATTTATTGTTTTATATCTTGTTACAAGTCCATCTGATTCTGATCTGTTCATTTTATGTCTTATTTAAGTAGGCTATATATATATATATATACTGTATATACAGTATATAAAAGAATATGCTGTTTATCTAAAGTTATTTAGTTAATTGTTCTACATTTTTGCATGCAATTGCAATTTTTTTTTTTTTTTTTACCAAAAGCAGGTTTGCTGGTCTATTTAGTACACCACATTGAGTATACCACTTAGTACTGTAAGACTTAGACTATTAAAGTGCAAAATAAGACCTGTCCTCTCTTGTGGGTTTGCTACTGTTAAAATTTGAAACCGTATAAGGGACATGTCAGGCAGACATTGATGTTAGCAACACAGCTACAACTAATAACATTGATAATGGGTGTGTTTTGTAGTCTGTGAATAATCAAGCATTGACAATAGTCAATCATATTGGTGGCAGCATTGGCCCCCAAATAAAATTCTGCTTAGGGCCCCATAAAGGCTTGGGCCGGCTCTGCTCAAAACAAACGATATCTATGTTTCTATGTGACTTTAGACTATAACAAAAAAAGTTTTCTATATTTATATATATATATATATATATATATATATATATATATATACACACACACAGTATATATGATCAATGACACAAACAAATTCAATTCTTCTGTACAGCTGCTCTAAAAAAAAAAGTTTTAAGAGATTGTTCAGATGAAGTCAGTTCAGTGTTGATTTAGTGCATTAAGTTAGTGCATTAAAAACTTCTATGCTCTACCTGAGGTGGATCATTTTTATCCGGCAAAACGACATTCGCATTTACACTATGGTAGAAAGACATTTATTGAATAAATTACTCGATGTGCAGCAAAAGACTCATTTGACTTTGCCTCAACAGAGGATGTGATTGGATAACTGGTCTAACACAGCATCTCATCTTTCGGTTTGGTCATTCTGAAATACCTGAACCAAAGTGTGTCATCAAAATGACTGGATATACACTCTCAGATAATAACCTATTACATGACTGTGTTCCCAAACACTAGGCATTCAACACCAAATGCAAGATAACCTGACAGCGTTTATTGCGTTTCATCTGCGCTCCCTGAGAGGCAGGTTTGTTTTTTGTTTGGTTATAAACATACATGCAGTGAAGATAATCAATGTATGTGTTGCCTGAATCACATTTGTGTGGCTATTAATATGTTTAAGATTTTTAAAATGAAAACGAAAAGAGGCGGAGTGTTTTATTATTACCTAAAATTTACATACAGAAATAACTGGATTAGCCAGAGCGAGAAAAAAGGTTATCTTTTAGTTTATCTAAATACATATATTTAAATAGAATACACATATACATATAAGTGACCCCCTCTGGCGAAATGAATCGGAAGTCGCAACGTTCCATTTTAAGATATGGGCTGATTATGTGGAAAAACAATGAAATAGATTTTTTTTTTGTGCTAATTTCAAAGAACAGACATTCAAAAATAATCTCCCAAAGTTTTGTAGTCCAGATAATTGAGTAAAGGTATTTAAATGACTATTAAAGTTTACAAAGTTACAAAAGGAACATTGCTTTTCTCAACTCCTCTCGTCACCTCTGAGCATATCCCGGGTATCCCCTGAAACGTCACTATCTCTGCTCTCCAAATATGGTGTTACATGTTGTATAGAACCAATCAAAAAGCTTAGAAATGTACACAAACACTGATCATTTGTCAATGGGAAGCCCCATTTCGACTGACCGCCACGCGATTGGTCCAGCCATCCTCCTGTCAGATCCGCAGCGCTCTGTCAAGCTAGCAGATCTCCTCAGAGAGATTAAATATGATTAATTTGAGAAATGTTGCTGTCAAAAGAGAGCAAAGTCGCCAAAGCGTTGAACTCACTGGAGGCTTCTAACCTAAGCTCTGCTGCTGGTCAGCAAGAGTGGCTAAGGCTTGTCAGTGATTTTTTTGGGATCAGGAGACGTGTCATCCTCTGATGACAGCGACAGGGAAAGTCACAGCCTTGTGGAAGAGGATCACGATGATGATGAAAACGTTGAACAGCCTGTGACTGATGACAGGGAAGTTAATAGGACCCTAGTTGTGAAGCAGTTAGCAGTGAGCGAGATGACGAGTTAGCAAAAATACGTGCATTTTGCTGTAAAGAGTGTAAACTCAACGATGGAGAGCCGTGTTTTCAGTCATTTGATGAAGATTTAAACTACGAGATACGTCTGTCTATGGCTTCTCTCACCGAATACAAGACCTGGTCCTGTTGGGGAAAGTGAGTTGCCACTTTCACAATTCCAAGATGACAAGATGCTCAAAGAAGAAAGTGCAGCAAGAGCGTCAGCACCAAAGGACAGACAATTACCTTAATGGCAAGAGAGTCTGTCAAGTTTTTACATTGGTAAGTAACTTTAAAAATGTAAGCAGCTCTTAATTCAGAACTAGCTGTTATGGCGAAATGCATTGCTCTGCATTTTAGTGACAGTGGGTTGTTCTTGTTTTTATTTTAGCATAAGCCAAAACAAGTTGACAGCTCTCCTAAAGCATTACAAAGAACATGGGTTGACCCCCTGTGTAAAAACATCCGCTGGCCGTCAGAAATCAGACAAGCGCCTGCTCATGGATGATAACATCTGTCGTGGGGTATCATTCATCGTCAACTTCGCGGAGCTTCATGGACTGGTTCTTCCAGAGTCACAGACTACAAACATTTTGATATCAAGTTACTGGCCTCTCATTACACCAAGGCCACAGTTTTTCGTGCCTATGAACAGACAGTTAGGTCAGGAGGTAGTTATTCTTTATTAATGAGCATTTCAGTGCTGAATTAATAAACCTATTATGCTGAAAAATAACTTAATGTGATAATGAATGTTATTCATATATGGTTTTGCACATGTTGGGGATATTCAAATTAATTAACCAAGCATTAAAGGGATAGTTCACCCAAAAATGAAAATTCTGTCAGTAATTACTCACCCTCATGTTGTTCCAACCCCGTAAGACCAACCCCGTTCATCTTCGGAACACAAATTAAGATATTTTTGATTAAATCTGAGAGCTGGATCACTCCTCCATAGGCTTCTTAAGGGATCGAAACTGGCCAGCCGAAAAGTTATGAAAGACATCGTTAAAACAGTCCGAGTGACTACAGCGGCTCAATCTTAAGTTTATCAAGCGACGAGAATACTTTTTGTGCGCAAACAACAAACAAAAATAACGACTTTATTCAACTACTCATTTCCTGCCCTGCAGCGCTTCTTTGTTATAGGTCACACGTAGGCTCACTATTGGCCAACGCTGGTCATGTGTGTGATGTGTGTGACGCGTGTGACGCGCGTGACGTACAACACAGAAGCTTTGCGCAGTTCCACTACGTGAAATCTCAAGGCCCACAGGGAAGGAAATGAGTAGTTGAATAAAGTCGTTATTTTTGTTTGTTTATTGCGCATGAGGGTGAGTAATTACTGACAGAATTTTCATTTTTGGGTGAACTAACCCTTTAATACCATTGATCAGCCCTACCAAACGTGGATGTTTTTGGATGTCACTAAGAAACAAACATTGTTATGTTATTTGATTGATACTGTAAAGCTGCTTTGATGCAATTTATATTATGAAAAGTGCTATATAAATATACTTGACATGTAGCCTGTGTTTGCTGAGTGATCTTTAGTGAAAGGCTTGTCAGTTAATGATTGACAGTAATTGATGGAAAAGTGTAAAAGTGCATTAATAGTGCATCAAAACTAAATTGAGGAAATTCTTCCCAAACTTTATTTTATCAGAACAACGAGTGGTCAACATTGTGACCTTTCGCCGCCTGTGGAAGACCCTTGTGCTGTGTGTTGGGAATGCCAAGAAAAACAACTCGACCATCTACAAGTCTGCCAACCTGAACGAAGCAGAGAAATCCGAGCGATGCAGAAACCAGGAAGACCACCTCACCGTGTGCAAGTGTTTTGTCCAATAATTAGAATCTCTGTTTTTTCTGAATTTAGTAGTAGGAAATTCCTAGTCATCCATTTTTTTTTTGTCAGCTATGCATTCCGTTAATTTTGTGAATTGGTAAGTTTCGTTTTGAAGAAATATGGAACTGAGTATCATCGGCATAACAGTGAAAACGAATGCCATGTTTCCTAATGATATATCCTAATGGTAACATGTACAGAGTGAACAGCAGGGGTCCCAGTACTGGGCCTTGTGGTACGCCATACTGAACTTGTGATCGATAAGACGTCTCTTCATTTACTGCTATAAACTGATAACGGTCAAATGAGTTTGATTTAAACCATGCTAGTGCAATTCCACTAATGCCAACATAGTTTTCTAGTTTATTTAAAAGAATGTTGTGGTCAATGGTGTCAAATGCAGCACTAAGATCAAGTAACACTAATAGAGAGATACAACCGCGATTGGATAAGAGCAAATCATTTGAAACTCTAAGAGCTGTCTCAGTGCTAAGGTACGAAAATCCTCACAGATATCATTTCTTTCAAGAAAGGAACATAGTTGTGAGGATACTGCTTTTTCTAATATCTTTGACAGAAAAGGCAGATTCAAGATTGGCCTGTAATTGACTAATTTTGTATGATCAAGTTGCGGTTTTTTAACAAGTGGTTAAATCATAGCCAGCTTAAAGGTTTTTGCTACGTATCCTAGAGACAAAGACAAATTAATGATATTAAGAAGAGGATCTATGACATCTGGAAGGATCTCTTTCAGTAGCTTAGTCTGCATAGGGTCTAACATACAAGTTGTCAATTTAGATGAATTAATGAGTTTGCAAAATTCTTCCTCTCCTATAGAAACAAATGCATCAAAATTTTCCTCCGGGGGACTACAATGCACTCCCTGATGCGATACTGTAGTAGACGGTAGCAAAGTTATAATTTTCTCCCTGATATTATCAATCATATAAGTGAAGAAGTTCATAAAGTCATTACTGCTGTGTTGCTTGGAAACTTGTGGGCTTGAAGCTTTCTTTTTCATTAGTTTAGCCACTGTTTCAAATAAATACCTAGGATTATGTTTATTTTCTTCTAATAGGGTTGAAAAAAGGCAGATCTAGCAGCTTTTAAAGCCTCTCTGTAAGCAATCGAGCTCTCCTTCCATGAATGCCTCGAGTTTTGTTTTCTTCCAGTTGCGCTCCATTTTTCTGGCTGCTCTCTTAAGGGCCTGGTTGTGCTCGTTGTACCACGGTGGACTATTTTCTTTAATCTTTTTTAAGCACAATGGAGCAACTGTGTCTAAAGCGCTGGAAAAGAGAGAGTTAAAAGTTTCTGTTGCAATATCAAGTACTTCTAAGCTATCCGGGATGCTGAGATGATGAAATTGATTAGGAAGATTATTGATAAAGCAATCTTTAGTGGCAGAAGTTATAAGTCTAACATATTTATAACACGGAGTCGGCTTTGCAGCCTTGGCTAAATGTAATGTACATGAGACTAGATAATGATGACTTATAATGATGAATTTCAACGGCATCAACATCGATTCTATGTGATCGTATTAGATTTAGAGTATGATTACGCCAATGAGTAAGTCCTGAAACGTGTTGTCCAACTCCAATTGAGTTTACAATGTATTTAAATGCCAATCCCAATGCACCTTTTTCATTATCTATGTATATATTAAAATCACCAACAATTAGTACTTTATCTGCAGCCAATACTAATTCTGATATTAAGTCCGCAAATTCTTTGATAAAATCTTTATGGTGAACTGTTGGCCCTGCTGTTGTCACGGTGTGGGTTTGGGATTTTTTTCCTTGTTGTTGTCTGTCATGTTTCCCTGTCTTTTCATGTTCAGCTGTTCCCCGTTAGGTTTATTAGTCTCCCCAGGTGTCTCTAATTAACCATGCCCCCTTGTTATCTTGTTTAGCTTGTTTGTCTGTTTATTTAAACCCATGTGTTTCAGTTGTTTGCTGTCGGTTGTTGTTTAATGTTTCCTGTAGCTTTGCGTTTCTTTGTTTACCCCTGGATTATTAAAAGTGCTTGCATTTGGATTCACTCTCCGCTTCTTCCTTGCTGCAGCATAACAGAACAACCGACCGCACATGAATCCAGCAGCACAACTGATATGTCTCCGTCAGGGAGATCGACCGATCGAGGTCTACGTGAGGGACTTTTTGGAGATGGCTCATCTGTCTGGTATAGATAATTTGTGTCTTATGATATATTTTCGTGGAGGTCTTTCTGAGCCACTTAGCTACCTGATGCCACTGCATGACTCAATCGGGAACATTGAGCAGGTTATCGACCTGGCCCTTTTACTGAGCGGTTCAGCATTTACTGTGGGCTTGGCAGAGGAGGAACTCCACGAACCCACAGTACCCCTTGAGCCTGAGTTCCTTCACGTCAGTCCCACCGAGACCGACCTGTCGGAGCTTATTCTTGTCGAGCCTGAGCTCTCACCGCTGGCCCCGACCAGTCCAGAGCCTTCACCACTGGTTCCGTCCAGCCCAGAGCCTTCACCGCTGGTCCCGGCTAGCCCAGCGCCCTCTCGCTCTCAGAGAAGGAGGAAGATGACTTCCTGCGTCCCACAATGCCCGGGGGTCCTTCCTGTGCTTCCTGTTAGCCCAGAGACCGCACAGCCAGAGACTGTCCACGTCACGTCTGCACAGCCAGATACTGTCCACGTCACGTCTGCACAGCCAGAGACTGTCCACGTCACGTCTGCACAGCCAGAGACTGTCCACGTCACGTCTGCACAGCCAGAGACTGTCCACGTCACGTCTGCACAGCCAGAGACTGTCCACGTCACCTCTGCACAGCCAGAGACGCTTCACGTCACTTCTGCCGAGCCAGTGTCTACGGACAAGATGGCCGCCTCCGAGCCAGTGTCTACGGACAAGATGGCCGCCTCCGAGCCAGTGTCTACGGACAAGATGGCCGCCTCCGAGCCAGTGTCTACGGACAAGATGGCCGCCTCCGAGCCAGTGTCTACGGACAAGATGGCCGCCTCCGAGCCACATATACATACAGGTCCTTCTCAAAAAATTAGCATATTGTGATCAAGTTCATTATTTTCCATAATGTAATGAAAAAATAAACTTTCGTATAGTTTAGATTCATTGCACACCAACTGAAATATTTCAGGTCTTTTATTGTTTTAATACTGATGATTTTGGCATACATTAAAACCCCAAATTCCTGTCTCAAAAAATTAGCATATTTCATCCGACCAATAAAAGTGTTTTTAATACAAAAAAAAGCCAACATTCAAATAATTATGTTCAGTTATGCACTCAATACTTGGTCGGGGATCCTTTTGCAGAAATGACTGCTTCAATGCGGCGTGGCATGGAGGCAATCAGCCTGTGGGACTGCTGAGGTGTTATGGAGGCCCAGGATGCTTCGATAGCGGCCTTAAGCTCATCCAGAGTGTTGGGTTTTGCGTCTCTCAACTTTGTCTTCACAATATCCCAAAGATTCTCTATGGGGTTCAGGTCAGGAGAGTTGGCAGGCCAATTGAGCACAGTAATACCATGGTCAGTAAGCCATTTACCAGTGGTTTTGGCACTGTGAGCAGGCGCCAGGTCAAAGTTGCTCTTCTATCATCTTGATTCAGTCGGCCCATTCTCCTCTGACCTCTAGCATCAACAAGGCATTTTCGCCCACAGGACTGCCGCATACTGGATATTTTTCCCTTTTCACACCATTCTTTGTAAACCCTAGAAATGGTTGCGCGTGAAAATCCCAGTAACTGAACAGATTGTGAAATACTCAGACCGGCCCGTCTGGCACCAACAACCATGCCAAGCTCAAAATTGCTTAAATCACCTTTCTTTCCCATTCTGACATTCAGTTTGGAGTTCAGGAGATTGTCTTGACCAGGACCACACCCGTAAATGCATTGAAGCAACTGCCATGTGATTGGTTGATTAGATAATTGCATTAATGAGAAATTGAACAGGCCGTCCTAGGGAGTTCGTTCTCCTGAGTCAAACTTGGCAAGTCCGAACTACAAAGGACGCAAAGTCCGAAACTTTGCTTACTTGATATTGAGAAACATTGCATAGCATCAAAACACCGTAATTTATGAGTTGAATGCAATGTTTGTTCCAAACTCATCAGTTGAGTGTTTCAAATGACTTCCTTCTCTGATCTGATGTAGCTTCCTAAGGTAGAATGAGGCAGAAAGTATATTATTTTATAGTATTCTGTGCAATAATAAAGACTATGTTGATTAGCTTTGCATTATACATATAGGTTATTCTAATGAAAATACCCAAGATTGGCTTGAAGAATACAGATTTAACTATTTGTTGTCGCAATCATATGTATATATTGTCTTCATGTAATTCAGTCATTAGTTTCTGTCTGCTTTTCATTCGCTGCAACGAAAGCTGGATGCCTTTGTCCATTTCCTGGAACGTCATACGTTTTATTACTTCTATGAGTCTCATTTGTGGGCTTTCTGCGCAAGGACGGCCTCTAGCTTAGAGTATGAATGAAACACACATTGCATGAGTGTTTGATGCTCCATAATGCTCACAATACCACAATTTGGGTAAAAATATAAATTAATTTTAAATAAATGTCATAATCCATCCATTTTTCTCCAAATGAACACACTTGTGGACTAAAAGCCCTGAGGTACTGAGTTTAGTAAAGGACACTTATGAGAAGAGTATTATCTTTTTTCCCCCTCTGTGGATGCATAAGAGACTCATATTTAATATTAAATGCATGGTCTCAGTTTATTTATTTTGAATAGCTTGTGACAGCTTGTCACTATACCACACTAGATGCCCAAGAACAAATTGCAGAAGCTCTTCCAGGGATGTGTTTGTAAAACTCACAGACAGACACCAGAGGCACTGACACACAAATACAAATACAAATACATCTATTATTCAGGCTATTATTCAGGCTTCTGGCTGGAACGAACGGGCTACGTCTGACCTTCTGAGGGTCTCTCATCCCCTCTGGCTTTGGTTTGTCTCTTGCATTTCTGCCCACAGATGGGGAAAGGAAGAGTTTCAGGGCAAATGTCAAAAGCACAAGCAGAGAGATTCAAAAACCGAAGGGAAAAAAAGAGAGAGCGAGAAGGGTTTAGAGGGACAGAAACGAATAGGATGAATGAAGCGATCTGCGTGAGTGTGCTCTGGCAGAAAAGCGCTTAAGGACAAGTCGTACTCTTTCAAGAGCATTGCCCATCACTCCAATTACCAGCATCATTTCTCCCAGACAATTAAACATAATTCTCATCAGACCTGTGAGCTGAGAAAACCACAACTTTGTTCCAGGAAGAGCTTTCTAGAGTTCCTCATACAAACAACTCAATCATGCACCATGAACCCAGTCTGTTGAAGGTGGAAAAAGTCTTTAAGCTTGCTTCCTGTTGAGCAAGTAGAAATCACAAGTGCAACTATCAAATAATTTGCTATATGTGGCACGTGGAGAATTCATTAATATGTGGGCTGACAGGCTCTAATACACCCAACCTAACAGCTCGGCGACCAGCACTAATGTGTTTTGAGCTTTAACTAATTTCACAAATATTTGGGAAACACTTAAGGCTAATTGTTTGAATTGTCTGAAGTCCCTGTGACTAATCATAAGTGGACCTGGATTAGAGACTAAGGCTGTCAACGAATATTCTAAATTTGAATATTTATTCGAATAGTTTTAAAAAAAAGAAATTCGAAGTTGAAAATTAATATCCGAATGTGGAAAAAAAAGCAGAGGAGCGTCTGTCTGCTTTGCGAGTGGGCGCGCGCGCTGCCTGAGGGATTAGGGACAGGTCACAGGAGTCGCACTGGCACAGTGTCACTGCTGAAAGTTGACTTGCATGGAAGATGGCAGAAAGTGCAGAGCCCAACTCGACCGCAGCAGAGAAAGTGATTTTAACCCCCCAAAATCTAAAAAGCCATGTCTGGAAGTACTTTGGATTTTGGTCGGTAGATGGTAAAATTGTGGAGCCGCAAGATAAAGTTGTATGCAAGCTATGTGAGATGCAGTTAGCATACCATTCGACCACTAGCAACGAGGTCACATCTCGAAAAAGTGCACCCAAATGAGCAATTAGATCTTGTGAGCGAGAGTGAAGTCTGCGGTCTTGGCCATTAGTTGTTTTACTTGTTTTTGTGTAGGTATACGTTGTTAAATATGTTTAAACTTAAATAAACTACCTGTACAAGTAGTTATGTCTCCTTGCATTAATTTGTCCTGTTATTGATGTAATGCGCGTCATTGAAAATATGTGCAACCAGATGTTCGAATATATGTGTGTTTTTTAGAGGGAATATTCGAACGTCATTTTTGAGCAATTTTGACGGCCCTATTAAAGACCACAGATTAGTCTCTGTTTCAGGTAAATCTAATTACCTGTCAATTTATTTCCCGGCTTTTATCTCTACATGTCGATATATTAATGCCCAGGGCTTAAAGATGATAGCCATTGCTTGGCTGGGAAAACCTTTCTCCATCAAACTCCACATTCATTATACAATACGCATCACATGCGCATGGAAACCAAACGTGTCCAACCTTGAAGGCTAAGCTGCGTTCACATGTGTGGACGTGAATTTTTCAGTTCACCCAAACTGAAAATCACAGCTATAAGTGATGTCTTTATAATTACCGCACATCGTTTAATTGCTGTAATTAAAAAGTTAATTTAGGAAAACTGTTAAGGATATAATGCTCAATGAATTAGAAACAGATTAGTTAATCTCTCTAATAAAATAATTTCACATCTTCAGCTGTTCTTAGATCTATTTTGAACAAGTAATTTATCCCGAAACCCTTCAATGTATATTCAGGTATCCACACATCACAAACTAACTGCAAATGTGCCACAAACAGGTTGTTTTTGTAAAGGTCACTATACACACTAATGTCTACTCATGTCGATAGTGTTTTTTTCTGGTCAACAGCACATATTCAAAAGATCTTTAATGATTTCAGGCACCCTAAGCAATCACATTTGCATTTTTTACACCAATTAAAAGCAGGAGAGCATATTGAGAAAAAGAAGACACAGTTCAACCATTCTCTGAGCATAACCGTAATTCTTTATCCAGGGATTCCCAGACTTGTCTGTCCCCTGAGCTCAAATATTTACTTTAAGGTCCTCTGAGATTTCACTATTTCAATAATTTAACAACACATACACATATTCATGGTTCAACAATGTTGGTTTATAGTCACATGACAAAGGTGAAAAAGCATTTACAAAAAATCTGACATATTTGATTTTGTTTTGATCTAATACAATCATATCGTTCATCAGATTAATTTAAAAGGTCGTGCCCTGAGCAGGTCAGGAAAGAAGGGTTTAAAATTAATTGATAGGGTGAACTAAGAATTTCTCCATCCAGATTTCCTGTAGATGATCACTTGTGGTCCTGCCACCCAACACAAACCCCTGATACAGGCCAGATGACCAGAGGGCTGGAGTATTGTAGGTCTGTAGGTCTGCTCATGTCTGAGGGCAAGCATTTGCCAGTGTATGTAGATCCTTTGATAACGAGATGATTCTGCATATGCAAATTAGCTCTGATTAAAGTAATTTAAGTTTAATATCAGCTGTCAAAGAGCTCTGGTGCCCTACCCAGACGCCTCCACACTAAGCTATCTATCTGCTGAGAGACAACAGTTTTTTTTTTTTGTTTTTTTTTTTAAGCGCTGAAAATCTTTTCTGCAATTTCATTCTCCGTTGTACGGAACCCCCCTAGTCCCACTGTCAAAAAAAAATATTATAACTATCTCGTGGCCTCAAGATAATTAACTCGTGGCCTCAAGATAGTAACTCGTGGCTACTTGGGCGCAGAGATATCACGCAAGTGACGCAACACCTGAAATAAAGCTTGATATAAAGTATAATAAAGTTACTATCTTGAGGCCACAAAATAGTATCTTGAGGCCACGAGATACTTATCTTGAGGCCACGAGATACTATCTTGAGGCCACGAGATACTATCTTGAGGCCACAAGATACTTATCTTGAGGCCACGAGATAGTTATAATACATTTTTTTGACAAAGTGGGACTAGGGGGGCTCCGTACCGTTGACTTTCTTCCATCTGCAGGATCGACTCCTTAACTCATTGTTTCTCCACACAGGGTTTATTTATTCACTTCACTAGTCAGTCCCCAACTTTATACACTTTTTGACATTTACATACATTATGCACTTTGACCTAAATGTGTTTGGTTTTACTTGCTCTCTTTCTACTGTAGGTCCGTCCAGAGAGAAAGAGAGCATGCAAAATTCAACACTGGTGTTTCTCGTCTCTTTCGTCTTTGATGTGAGTGCTTGATATCGATGTCGTCATAGTTTTTCTCTCATCTCAGCAGACGTACCTCAGGTTTTATCACAAACTCTAAACTCTGTCTGTCTTGTCACTATTTGGCTGTTCCGCCAGCCATCAAAACACCAGGGGAGCACTTCAAAATGTGAAAAATATGTCGCTCCGCTAAATTATTGATCCAGGGCACACGGATGTGACCCCTCTCCACACACACATACATTTGAGATGTTTTCTGCTCAGTGTACTCGCAAATAGGTTTAAATGAAAGGTGTTGGAGCATGAAGAAGGTAGAAAGGTCTGTGAAACCTCGCTGATGGGAGATTGGCTAGAGTCGGTCTCCTCATGGCTGCGATGCCCCTGAAACACCCACTAAAAGCCCGTCTGCAGGACCCCCACTGCTTCAATCAACTAGTCGCTCTCCACCTGTCAATACCAACTATCCACGGCTGTCTCGTTACCTTCTTCCATGTCTCTCCAGATCCTGTAAGCCATAAATACTGCATGATGGGAAAGGACTGTTTAAACAGGATGAATGGCCAGTGAAATTAAAGTTGGCACAAGGATTAATGGCAGATTGGGGTTCTTGGCTCAAGTTGTGAGCATTGTGGGATTTCTGACAGATATTACGTCAAGAACCTGTCACTCAACAGGATATCAAATGACCACTTCACTCCACAGAAGAGCACAAACACAGGAGCTGCAGCTGTCAGGAACACTATGTGATGGACTGAGGATTTTTCCAGGTAAGACGACACCATCTACACCTGCTCAAATGTTACATTGGTGTCCCTATGATCTACTGTGAAGAGAGAGCTTTGGTCCATGGCATAAATTAACATCTTACTGAACTGAACTCAAACAGCACCCACGACACACATATCTGCCCAGATCAACAGACATGACATCAAACATGTGTTTGAGTTATTTTGATTAAGGGCACATTAATGTAAAAATAAATAAATAAATGAATATGTGCATGGATGAATCATTTATAATAAATACTGCAATATAAAAAAATAAAAAAATAGAATTGTCAGTTTTGATTTCATGGTGACTTTAACCTTTAACTATCATCTGGACCAGAGCAAAAAACCTTTAGAATCATGTAACATGACGCAGCTGCCCTCAGCCCTGAAAGTTCTGCTCACCGGTCTTTTAGGACAATAAGCAGAGTCGATAACCAGAATGCCACAACACTAAGACACTGAGGTTTGCCTCGAATGTTTCAGGCCACATTAAGAGGGTGGAGGCACGCAGTGATACACCACCCAAGCACGGCCTTGTCTCCTAATCAAAGGCGTCCGGTCTCAGCAAGCTGACATGTGTGGCGAGAGGCAACCCAATCAAGCGAACATCTTTCCCCAGACTTGAAGTGACATTTACTGCAGCTGGAGAGAAGATGAAATGTCACCGAGCTCTCTACCCCCCTCCTCCACCCTGTTCACAGCATTCCCTGAAGGTGACATTGAGGATATGCCCTAACCGGCTCTCAGGACAACTCCTGGACTGCTTCTGTTGGGTCTAAGACCCCTCATCATCAGTCGGCATCTTTCAGATTCCCCACACAAAGCATGCATAATGCTAAATAAACATGTAAAGCCTGTTTGACAAGCCTGTTTCATGATATGAGTGTTTTAAACTCAGTCAGCACCTACTTCAGGAGCCAGTGGGTTTAGAAACCCATCTTGTCCCTCTGAGCACAAAGTAAAAAGGATTTGAATTTTATTAAATTACTTTTGCACTGTTTAATAAATTAACCTGAACAACTGGAATACACAAAACCACATAAATTGCACATAAATTAAACTCAGTCTCACTGGATTAACTTCAAATGTTTGATTCAAATCTTACTCAACCTAATGAGGGACATATAATGTCACTTCAGGTAAAGGCATTCCTGATCTCTGCAAGGTGACCACGATACTTTTCATGATACTTTTCTATTTATCTACTTGAGCATTTGGATGTCAATAGATGTGCATTGTGGTGGTCATAAATTATGTGGGGGAGCAGGAAATAACTTGAATCATTCATCAGAAGGGTCAATATACAAAAAAACTTCCCTGTTAGATATATCGACAGAAAACTACTTATATTTAGTCCCAGTGATCACTAACGTTTAACAATGAATGCAGTTTACATCCAAACAGGTGTCCTCCTGTACAGAGGTCAGTGAATATACAAAATCTAATGCATATGATCATCCAAGCAGGCATATTTGCAAGTTTACAAACCTTCTTGGGAAAAAGGCACAGACATGGTATCGACAGTGATATTTCTCTCTTAATGCCTGAGAGCATTGATTCATTTCCACTTCTATACCTTCAAACACAAACACTGATTCACTGGCATTTCCATTACAGAGTGACCTGTGCTTTTGTGTGACTGAATTTACCAACTGTCAGATGAAGTAAACACACGCTCCTCACCGGAGTTAACGTGCGCATTTGTCTAAGCCAAGGCCAGGTCCAGCTTGCCTCTCTCTGCAACATTTTAAGACATTTTTCCTTTTCATTGAGGGGACTCAAGTCTTTTGAGACATTCATTACAGGTCGTATGTTTGACGTCTGCAGTGGCTCTCTGTGATAGCCCCCAGGCTGTTTGCACGGGTTTGCCAATGCAAAGATGCACAGCCAATGAAGCCCAATGAATGGGTGCCTTGGTTTACCTCTGACCGATTCACCCTCCTCCACCACACGTCTCTCTTTTTAATTTATGTAATGGTCCCGTCACTATCATTGAAACGTCTGGTAAACCCCCAGAGGACAGAGCGAAACACTGGCCACGGGTCTAAGGAATAAGGGCTCACAGACACGCATGGACTCCATCATAGCATGTGATGAGTGCAGTTATCGATTCAAAATGTGGTTGATTCAAAATCGATTCTCAAAGGCCACAAATAGAATCTATTTATCACCCAAAAGCCAATATTAGTATTCCTACACTGTTTAAAGGCTTGCAGCCTCCATGTTACAACTAATGCTGTGAGATTTTATGTTTGTTTTATCTTAAACATAAAATAAGGCATCAAAATCCTGTCTATTCATTGTATGCATTTGAAATATAGAGTTGGGTGCTGTTTTAATGTACCCAAGTGAACCTAAAATAAAAAGAGTTTAATATACAGGTTTGTGGCTCTTAATTTCCTTTTTATTAATTAACCACTTGTAAACTTATGTTTACTGTTCTTTTTTATAAATATAGGATTTGTATGAAATCTATATTCATTGAGTCGAATCGAAAATCGAGAATCGAATTAGAACCGAATCGAATTGAGAGCTTGCGAAGCAAAATCGAATAGAATGGGAACATCTGAATTGATACCCTTCGCTCTGACCCCCTTCCTGTTCGTAGGAGTGATGAGATACTTAGTAGATAGTCCTCACCCAATGGCTGGCTGTCTAAGTAGTGCCGCAAAATAATATAGAATTCATAGACAATTGGAAAAGTTTTTGGGGCAGACCTGACATGTTGAAAAGAGATGGTATGTGGTATGCATCCCTTCTGGAATGGTGCTGCCCTTCTCTCTAGTTATATGGCTCATAGTCTTAGAGCTCAAACATGACAATCTGGGGCTCAGGTCAGGAAGCAGACAGACTGGCTAAACCGACCGTCTGCTAGCTGTCTCATGTCACCAAGGTCAGGTAAAACCCATCACATAGAGACTCTTTCACCTAGATATCATCGTATAGAGACTGTGTCTGTTCGCCGGATTTGGAAATCCAAAAAACGTCGAAACCCATCTAAGGTTTAAAATTTAATTAATGTTCAACAAATAAAAAACAGATATAATACAGATGAGCAAATGATAAAAGCTTGGGTTGCTGAATATTCGATCCATTACTTCAAAAGCACTTATTGTTAATGATATGATTACAGATTATAACCTAGATGTGCTGTGTTTGACAGAAACCTGGCTAAAACCAGACAATTACCATTGCTGCTTAATGTAACACTATCTAGTGTAAATGATAAATCAAGTTTGAGATTTGTGCTGGTTACTGTATACAGGCCACCAGGGCACCATACAGACTTTATCAAAGAATTTGCTGATTTTCTATCAGAGTAAGTACTGGCTGCAGCTAAAGTCCTAATTGTTGATGATTTTAATATACATGTAGATAACAAAAAAGATGCATTGGGATTGTCATTTAAAGATATTCTGAACTAGTAGATCTAATATTATCACATGGAATTAATGTTGATGCCGTTGAAATTCTACAGCAGAGTGATGACATCTTGGAAACACTTCTAATCATTTCTTGCTTCTATCTGTATGACCATAAATTACGGAGTAACAAGTTCCTCAGAAGGACAAAAATTCCTGTGATTGCGCTGGTGGCTCACGCGCACACGTTCTTGACATTATTTTCTAACGTTATAAGTTGACATAAGTTGATAAGTTGACTTGAAAAAGTTTTGCCGTAAACAATGTGTTTTACGACACCACTATAACAAACGATAAAGCATAATATGAAACGATAGACTTTTTATTTCGTCCATCTGATATATCGCCATATCGCACTGACCTAGGGCTACTACAAACAGAAACAAGTCCAGAGAAATTTCATGTCAGCATGTTATTTGAGCAGACTTTGCTTTTCCGGTGAGCGTAATCGTACATGAGTGGAGCGTTTGGGCTGTGAGCGACACGAATGAAATTCATGAAACATCATGAAAATGAATGTTGTCGTCATGTAGCAGTACACTATCATAGCTCAGCTATAGACATGAACTAAATGACACAAATGTCTAAATGACAATGTTCAGATGCATCTTCACGAAAAGCCATTTAAATGAAGTCTGTCTCCATGATATCCCACAGATTCACTAAAAGACACATGCCAAATACTTTAAAAAAAAAACACAATCACCTCAGATGATGATAAATCAAAAGCTTTCTTCATCCATATCTCATATCAATTATATTTGGTACAAGACATTTGAATCTGAAATTTCTGCCTTGTACAAAAGCAGAACAAAAAGTACACCTTTTTTTTTAGCTTTCGCCTCATACAAGTGAATTTTCCCAGAAAACATAATTAAAGGTTTTCTCTCCAACTAAACTGTTCTGTAACTAGCAGTAGAAATCACTTTCTTACCAGAGCAGATTACCAGAGCAGTAGTGAGGGTGAGGAATGATTATGACCACAGACTGATAAACAGCACATAATTCCTCAAAAGCTTAGAGTTCCTCAAAACCCTCAGTTACAACTTCAAGTATTTACATTCCAGATGAACATAACACCATGATTATTAGGTAACAACATCAACACCACAATGATAGGCTGGTCTGGTGGTTTATAGGGTGTTGCTATGTGGTTGCTTGAATGTTTTTAAAATAGACATTTCTTCAAAAATAATAATAATTTGCTCACAAATCCTGATTTTAAATGTCATGACAAGGACAATCAATCGTCTCCCAAGCACAGAAACCCTCATGGCCCCTCAGATCATGAATTCAGAGACACGGAGATATCAGAAGCCTAAACATCAGCTTTGGAAGGAACATGGGGGTGTTAGACATTAATGTCACATGTGACTCTCAGCACTGGCAGCGAGAGGAGTTGTTTCCTGGTGAAGTGTTCATGAAAAGCGAAAACACATCAGGTCTTCAGGCAGCTCCAGCAGCCTTATGCGTGTCTGTGAGGAGTTTTTACACAGCCATGAGGAGACTCCTTTCACGTTTCACAGTGCAGCCACGGGCACAGCTGTGTTTCTGGTACAAATCAAACCCCTGCATGTGCTGGATTATTGGAGGGGTTAGTGTACTAAAGAGAGTGTGTGTAAACGTGACATTGAGCTAAAGGACAGCTTGACAGCCATGGCCAGGTCTGCCCTGGTGTTTCCCTGAATTAGCCATTTCACATAACAAATGTTTACATAGTTTACAAGACTAATAGCCGAATTTACACAAATGAACCAATGTAAAAGTTTAGATAGCCTACCCTTAATTCTGAATACTGTGATGAATGATCCAGTTGTTTTATGCTTTGTGATAGTTGTTCATGAGTCTGTTTGTCCAGACCAGTTAAACTATCCACTATTGTTCAGGAAAATGTTCCTGCTCCAGCACATTCTTTGGTATTACAGTATATTGAGATCCATGATATGATATTGAGATTCATCTTTCACAAGGATGACGATTAAGGAACTCATACAAAACTATTAAAATGCTGCATATGTTCACTGATGCTCAAAAAGGGATGATGGATAGGAGATGGGGGTATAATTAATGTATAAAAACAGGATGATCGGTGTAAAATGTTTTTCGTCTATTGGGAAATATGTAAATATCTTACATAGATTCTAGAGGGTAGTACTAAAAAATATAAGATCTTTAAACAAAATAAGAACAATTTCCAAATATCATGTGTTCAAACGCCCCCGGATCTTAATGTAGTGAGTGCTGCCTTGAGCATCAGTGAGTTTTTGCAGCTTTTGATCAGCCAGGTTATAGCACACAGTATTAAGAATCAATACTGTATAAAGTATTAAGAATCTGTATACAGTATTAAGAAATAAGAAGCCTTTGCTGAACCGCTACCCCTGTCAACATTTGCATTAGAACTGTATGTGTACATTATGTACCTTTTTAACAAAAAAAAACTCATACATCTGTACTGGACACGCCATCACCATCTTAAGCTGATCCTTTAACCAATTTCCCAGAATGACTAGAAGAGCAGCTGCAGCCCAAGACTCAACTTAAAACTATCAATAATTAAATAAAAAAAACCTGCATGTAAGCTAAAAGATTATTATTACTATTATTATTATTATTATTAATTATATTTATCATTAGGAAAGCATATCTGAGTGCAGATGAAATCAGAGTATATGGCAGAGTGGATCATCTGAGCATGTGCAGAGATTCCCCACAATCATCAGCAGGCCCATGGTTTCTCCAGAGAGAGAGGCAAACAGAGATCAGTCAGTTAGAGCAGGTCTCCCTGTCACTATTAGCGTCTGCTTTAACCCTAAACTCAGAGCTGAGGCATCATGGGTAATGCAACATATGGAAATCATGTTAACACATGCATTACTTGAGTAGTATTTGTGTTTCAGCACACATCTGTACACATGACATGGGAAACAGAAAGAGAAGGTTTAAAAAAATATCATTGCAGCTAAAATGATCAAATAGAGATGTATTGAAAGAGATGATCATGCACAAATTAAAACTGTCATAATTCACTTGCCCTCACGTCACTCCAAACCTGCATGACTTTATTTTATGAAATATGAAAGGAGACTCTGAGCAGAATGTCAAAGTTTTTACTTACAGACAATAAATGTGAATGATGCTGTCCAACTTAAACCAGATAAATAAATCAATAGTAGAAAAAAATATATACTTTCCTTGTGTCAGTGTCAACTCTTTTTAGCTTTTAGTCACAGGGCAACAAGAGGGTGAGTTAATGATAGATCAGATATGTTTGTGTGAACTCCTGTGTGTCCACTGTGCTAAACCAATGTGATGATCAAACGTGCTTCATGTGTGAGCATGAGCAGCACACCATCAGCCGTCATCCAGTGAGAGCAGAGAGATGATGCTGTTTACACAGACACTGATGTGCTCCTGTGTGTGTGTGTGTTCTCTATGAACATCGAAGATCCAGTTCACACATCCATGATGGGTGGCGTTAAATCATGTGCTGGCATTATCCTTTTCTAATCAACACGCTGCGTTTTACTCAGGCGTGAGAGGCACAAGCTTTCTCATGAAGCGCTTACGGGGAGAGAGAGGGAGAGGGAGAGGGAGAGAGAGAGAGAGAGAGAGAGAGAGAGAGAGAGAGAGAGAGAGAGAGAGAGAGAGAGGAGAGAGAGAAGAGAGAGGAGAGAGAGAGGAGAGAGAGAGAGAGAGAGGGAGAGGGGAGAGGGAGAGGGAGAGGGAGAGGGAGAGGGAAGAGAGAGAGAGAGAGAGAGAGAGGAGAGAGAGAGAGAGAGAGAGAGAGAGGAGAGAGGAGGGCTGTGCAGTGCCCGCTTTTAAGTCGAACACACCTATTTACTTCATCATTGAATGAATCAGCCGTTTCAACGAATCGAATGAATGACTGGACTCAACTTACTATATCCTTTTAGATATAGTAAGTTTCTCAGAAAGGTTTAGATACAGGTTTCAAGGACAGGTTTGTTAAAAAGTTTGCCAGGCATGAAATCCATTTTAAAAGCATGAAATGATGCAATGTCTTGCAAAAGGCATGAAAACAACTAATATTTTGTGAAAACTGAACAAATTTGACAGAAACTTTTCTTAAGTCTTTATCTGACAAGGTTCTTCTGTGCTCTAAATCATTTACAAATTCTTTGATATAGTTCGATGATCTCTATTCAGTTTTTGCAAAATATATTTCTGAAGATGAAAAACATGAAATGGTGCAATGTTGGAAAATTTATATGTATTCCTCCCCATATTGCGTGAGAAATGTGACTTGCTTAATAATGTGGATCAACCTCTTTAAGAAGGGTTTCTGTTTACCAGAGAGTATAAAAAGAAAACTAGACAAGCATGGCCTTCATGTTGGGACATCTTTCCGAATGCCACTCTTGACCGAGAAGAACATAAAAGGCCAACTTGAATATGCTAAAATTACTTTGGATAGACCTGTGGAGTTCAGGAAGAATATTTTATGGAGTAATCCAAACATGGAGGTGGGTCCATTCTTGTAATGGGGGTGTTTTCCTGTTGCAGGATGTGGAAATCTTGAATGTATGAAGGACATCATGAGTTCTTTGAAGTATCAAGTCATTTTGGCAAAGATTATGATGCCTTCATGCACTTTCCCTGCAGGACAGCCACGCTGACTTTTTAGGACTTTAGCTTATTGACCGTATCCCCCAGAGTTATATAAGTCCATACATACCCTTTTCATCTCCGTGCGTGCTGTAACTCTGTCTGACGCACCCAAAACTATCTAACTCTAAATCTAATACTGTGAATAAGCTAAAGTCCCAAAAAGTCGGCGTGTTCCTTTAAGTTTGGTTCAGGGATCAGTTGTAGAATGTTCTTGAGTGGCCTGTACAGTCTTCAGATTTAAATCTCATTGAAAATATTTGGTGGAATTAGAATAAAAGCAGTGGTTAAGTGAAAATCAAAGATTATCAATGATCTGGAAGCTTTTTCAATTGAGGAATGGGCAAAGATTTTAGTAAAGAGGTGACAGAAGCTTCTAAGCACTTACAGGCAGCATTTATTGGAGGTTAATAAAACGTGCTGTTAATAAAAGGTTCTGTACAAAATTTGACTTCTGGATGTTGATCAATTTGTACATGAATGTTTAGAGCCAATTTGATTTGTTTTTGTTGTGTTTTGTTTTTTATCAACTTTAAGTTCTCATAATCACTCAAATGTACATTAATAAACATTCTATAACAGTTTACCAAAATGTCTTGCAGGTCAAGGGGGGTGAATCATTTTGATTGCAACTGTATTATTAAGGTGCGAGAGGCTGTCATGAAACCCTTTAGCTGTGACCTTATTCACCATACAGCACTAGCCTTGAGAACCTTATTGCTTTTATAAAACGGTTACCACACAATACACATATTAAAGCCCACAATATGTAATAATGCTAATATCGTACCCATTCCGACAGAAGTATGAGGGGAAAATGTCAAATCTGTATACATTTTAAACCCTAGAAAATAATTATGTACAAGGAGGTTACTTGAATTAAATATATATTGAATTATATATCAGTCATATTTAATACATTCGCAACAGCATTGTAGCGCGCACGTGTGTGTAGGCCAGTGTTAATTTTGGCAGCCATTTTTGATTTAGTCTTAGTCTTCAGACGAAAATGCTTATTGGTCTTAATCACATTTGAGTCATCCTGTTTTTTATAGTTGTAGTTGACGAAAAGTCTTTGCATTTTTTGTCAACTTTTAGTCAAACTGCAGTTACTTTACTTTTGGTAAAAACTAAATAAGACCTTTGTAACGAAATCCAAGACTTTGTATACTAAATTCAAGGCTTTTAAGGCCTTAATTTGAGATGATCAAATTCAAGACTTTTTCAAGGCTTTTAAGACCCGCGGGTACCCTGTAATTTCATGAAGCAAAATTACTAAATGCCTTCCTTTCGCTGGTTAAAAAAAAAAAAAAAAGTTATTATGTTTTTCTTCAACAAAAACATATGTTTATGTTGCTAAGGCTGGTAGCTAAGGGTTTGTGCAGTAATACACAGAACTGTTTGGTGAATCGGTCATAGTCGTGCTTTCTGCACAATCAGCTTAGATCTACCATGTATAACTACTAAATAGTACTGCCTGCCATAATAATACAATGGTAGTAATTTTAAGTGTTATTTATGTCAAACATAAAACCGTAATGTTTCTTACATTGTCAACTGTATAAAGTATGTACAGAATGTGATAAAAGTATAACAAATAGTGAGATGAGGTGGAGATCTAAGTTCACAGAGCAGAAGTGTCACACTAACCTCAATGACCCTAAACAGATGACAGAGAGAACTGATGAAGCCCTCAGTGTAAGTCACCGCTGACCCCTGCTGGAGGACACGGGAACTGTTCATCATTCCCCCACTACTAACACACTGGAGGACCTAGAGCACACTCCTCAAACACATCCCACGACAGAGCTGCTGATGCTCTAGCATGTGAGCAATTTTAATGTGTCTGCACACACCCCATGATGCTCTACAGAAGATCTCTCTGCACACACAGCAGTGTCTGCTAACTTTCACCTCAGGATCATCAGTAGAAAATATTTATTTATTCATGCATTTTCAAGAGGGTAAATCTTCTGTTTCTTAATATCATGTCAGATCTACAGAAAGTGGTTTACAGGATGACATTTAATTAAAAAAAAAAACTGAAGTTCAGATGAAAGTCCCAGAATCCACAGTTGGCAAACACACCATGACTCCATGGTCCACCACTAGCCCCTCATAAACTGGGCTTTTGACCTCTAACACATAATTAAACCTCATGCTAAGCCTTTAAGCAGACAGAGCTGAAATCTGAACACACAGGAGCCCACAGGCTGACGTGACTCCTCAGACCTCACAAGGCCCCTGTATGAGCACATTTCAGGTGAGTCAGTGCAAAAAACAGAATGTAATAAAAAAGCAATATTTACTATATATTTCTAGATGCAATTTTTTTTATCTTTATAAGGTCAAATTTTGTGTCAAATTCTTTAATGTAATCATTATCTTGACTTAAAATAAAATACTAAAGTCTGTTGCCAATCAAAATCCAGCTCAGATCTGGCATGAAAGGATTAACATTGCAATTAAAAACAGCTTAATTAATGTTATGAAATGAATGCTCTAAATTGAAAATTTAGAATATAAAAATATGGAAATTAGGCTTGCTTCGATAGTCAGTGTTGACGGTGTTACACAGTCTCTGTATTTATGAGAGTTGTTAAGGTTTTCTTTTGTTGTGAAGCACTTTGTGATCTTCATCTGAGAAAAGTGCTATACAAATAAATTTTACTTACTAACCGGTGTTCAAACCGGTTACATCACCTGCCCACCACGGCACAGCCCCCCACTGTCAATTTAAATTATTATATTTTTTTTATAAAAACATTTAATCCAGTTAGAGAACAGACACTACAAGTAAAAACTGAACGTGTCTGCTTAAATCATGAGCTGAACGAGATTCGCAGGACAGATCAGCAGCAAGAGTCAGATTTCATTTATCACGAGAGTGAGGAGCTGACTGACAAGATGATGGCGGAATATTTGGGGTCAAAGCGAAGAGTAAAAGCACCTATATAAGCGAATTTGTCATTTTACTGTTTTGCGTTTTTCATTAAGTATAATAGGCTACTGAACTCACCATTCAAGCAATCCGCCCCCCAATTGGCGTTAGTTTGAAAGCGTAACTAAAATGCGCACTGTGCGTGCACGTGTCCACGGGTGCGGAGCGAGCAGAACAGAGCTCCGCACCATTATGAATGCCCGTGCGGACACACGTATTTTACTTTTGCCTTCAAATTAGCAATTTAAAAGCCCCCGCCGGTGATACCGGTATTACAGGTGTTGTCACATGTCGATTAACCAGTGGGAAAATATACTCACTGTCACATCCCTAATGGAATAATTCATGAAACTAAACTGCCAGTAGGTGGCAGCAAGTCACTGTCATAATGAATGAGTTGTCATATCATTCACTCAACCGATTCATTCAAAAACATGGATTCATTCAGTAACGAAACGAGCTAAGCCTCTACTGTGGCTTTGTTTAGAACTATTTTCGTTTGGAAAAACAGCTTAAAAACAAATCAATATTGTGTCTAAACTAAGTTTGTTGTATAAAATCATATTTGCAATAATGCGTCAAGAGAGTTAATGCAATAGTTTACAGACAGAATGAGATGTAAATAGCGACTGTGTAATGAAGGATGATTGGATATTTCTATTATTAACTTGTGCTTACATTACTCAAAAAGCATGATTGGCCAGCTACAGAGAAACTGGTAGCCAGGCAACAGACAAGTGACCAATCCTGAGTGGTGACATCACCACATGCATTCTACTGTAGCAGCACGGTTTAACAAGGTTGGCTAACAGTCTAATCGTGCTGTGCCGAACCAGCTCAAGATGAAAAGCAGTTATTCTGTCCGTCACTTCCTTTCTTTTCTACACTATTCAATAAAAAATAAAAGAATACATAAAAATTGTGTATTAAAAGTCACTTTGGATAACAGTAGCAGCTAAATGACTCGCAGTAAAACAGGAGATGCAATAAACAAGCCGTTCAGTTAGATATATGCCACATTCTGGAGGAGCTTCCATGTAACCTATCGGGTCTCGATAGTTTGGGGGGGAAGGAGTGATAGGAAAGATAGATAGTGAACAAGAGAGAACAAGTGATTAAGAGACGGCAGTGAACATACAGAAGGCAGGACAGGAGGATCAGATGTGTTTGGAGAGGCTGTGGAGAGGGCACAGCAGGTGGCATGCGGGCAGCACCTGTCGCTTCACCTGCAGTAGACACTTGAAGGCCACCTGGCAGAGAAGAATTACCACAACATCCCATTATAAGCCTTCTCTGTGCAACCTGCTGTGAGCTGAGAGCCCCATTCAACACTGAACCAAAGTGTGGGGGGGGGGGCTAAGTCCCTCTCTGATTGTTCTTTTAAGAAAGGGGCAGAAGGCGGATATGCTCCTCTGTGAGCTCATGCTGGCGGTGACATCAACGGCTGGCCGGCCAATGGGAGCCGCTGAATGTGTGTGAGGGCGGAGCTGAAGCACAGGTGTGCAGAGAGGAAGAGCTGCCTGTGTGTAACAGATCTGTGGCAATGGCACACAATGACTGTAGCTAGTTCACCTAAAGCGCAAGTTCACTCAGCTCAAGAGTGTGTAATGAAGATAAAACTGAAGAAAGCAAAAAGAATGATCCTTGGGAGAGAAACTTGTGGGACTTGACAAGAGAACAAGAGAGATAGTAAAGCATTATAAGACACTTGTGCATCTTTTCATCTTTAAAGAGAAGCACCCAAATACATCTTCAATCACTCACATGTTAAACACAAACATGTTACACACTCAACATCTGACTGCTCATTCAACATGCAGCAAGAGCTCAAGACAGTTGATATTCACGTTCTGATCAGGACAGACAGATCAGCTACTGTATAAAAAGATCCTCATTTTCTGGAGACTAATATCACAGTGAGAGAAACTTATACAAACTACAACTGATCACATGGACACACTGTAATCTTCCTAAAACAATGAGCTGCGGCCCAAACACATAAATATAAAGGATTTCATTCAGGGCAGTGCTGCACAAACCGTGCAAACATTCAGTGACTGGGAGAGAACTGGATATCCGTCTTCCTTTAGCTCTAATGGCTTCACTTGTTTATATGTGTGTCTGTCAAACGGGGTGACTGGAGAGCCGTCTGCCAGCGCGCTTATCCACACAGAACTGTGGCTCGCAAACCAAACTTCAACTGTGTGATTGCTTGTCAGCACATTTTCTGAGCCACTGCATAGAACGGCACCAAGTGATGACAGAGGCGGGAGAGATCGCCCTGGAGTATTGATGAATGTGTGCACTACTCAGTGGTCACTATGCTGGTGTGTAATTGAAACTGGAGAGAGGCTTTTTCTTCCATGTTTAGTTCTAGAAGGGAAAAGGTCCATCACAGATTTAAGAGTCGTGGGACAGTGGCCGTTCAAATTGACCAAGCGACACCCAACATGATACACATCATGATTCAAGACTGGATAGTAACTGGATCACAACAAACAGCCAGTGTGTCCGCAGATCTTCAGACCTGATGCTGCTGGACACACATGCAAGGATATGAAGAATCAATACAACCTGAGAGAAACCATACAGACAAACAATAGTATCAGTACAATCACATTGAAACTGAAACAATGGAGAAATGTAATGTTAGTGAAGAGAAAGGATCCTGAAGCATTTCAGACACATCTAATGAAGGGCAGTCAGACGTTTATAAACGTGACTTCATTGTAAACACTGTGGCAGCTGTAGCACTTATAATAAGTGATGAAGAACATCTGGAGGTGTTTGCAGGCTGAGGCGCATCATGTGTGTCTTATTTACTGCTAAAAGCCCAGAGCTCGAGTAAACACAGCCGACCAGAGCAACGCTTTACCCTTTCTGAACCTTGATGGACTCAGTATCGGGTTCACACTCTAGGACTCATTCTAGTCAAGTCCACAGACCAGCTCTAACGTGTAATGAGTGTTTTTCTGCTCGTCATGGACCACAGTGGAGCTCACAATGAGACAAACCTGAGAGCTCAAACAGGACTAACGGTGCACTACTCAAACCCATCGATAACAAACAGCAGCTTCAGATCCACTCAAGCTGTTCTTGCTCAAAATGCTTTCTGAGGAACTCCTGAAAATATAATTTTTACTCATGGACTCTGATGTAATGTGTGATAAGGAGTATGTGCTCTCCGGAGCTTAGAGCTCATTTGACAGCCTGCGATTCATTCCTGATAAATGGTCAGATCAAACTCATTCTTAATGAGGCCTTCTTAATGCCCGATAGGCATACAAACGATTGTGAATAAATGAGTAGGACAAAATAAATGATAACTTCTTAAAGGACCACATCAGTGGACAAGGTCGTTTCACATGCTGTTAATATGTCCATATGTGCGCTTACTGCTAAGATCAATAATCTTCCTGCAAATATCACTTTGAAAGTGAGGACTGGCAGAAGAGCAAATATTATTAAAACCAGGAGGCTCAAACTCAATTTAACCTTAATGTCCATCACTCCACCATACAGTATACTCCACCATTGGACTGGACTGAAACTTTAGAGTGTCCGTTCAGCAGACAATAAAACCACAAAGAGAGTAAGACAAAGCAACATCACTGAAAGCTGATGTAGATCACAAACCAGCAATGACACAAATCAGCCTAAATTCCAACTGACTCAGAACATTGAATCATTCTGATCCACGCTGCCAACGATCGTTAAGAACAGCATGTGCAAACACAGCGCTGGACTCTGATGTGGCTTCAGCATCGGGTGTAGACGTGTTTTCATGTCGAGGAATTCACTCGGATAAGTGTGGGCCTAATCTAAAAGCTGAAATGAAGTGTGGATGAATTCATGAAGAGCTGCAGTGACTCAAAGTGAGCACAGAAGAATAATTTGCTGATGGGAGTAAATCAACACTCATAAGGTCAGTATATTTAACCACAGTAATTAAATGTCCAATAGGTGATTCTCTACAGATTTTTTTTTTGTTATGCTGGTTGAAAGTCTCCTCATATCTTGATATAGCAATCAATATATTAAGCGTTCTAAGAGCATTGTCCTTCAGATGATACATTAAACCGAGGTCCTGACTCTCTGTGGTCAATAAAAATCCCAGGATGTCTCTCGAAAAAAAGAAAAAAAGAATAGGTGTTTAACCCCGGCATCCTGGCAAAATTGGCTATTGGCCTCTGCTCATCATCATGGCCTCCTAATCATCCCCATATATACTGATTGACTTCATTACTCTGTCTCCTCTCCACCAATAAGCTGGTGTGTGGTGGGCCTTCTGGCGCAATATGGCTGCCATGGATGCTGCATATTGGTGGTGGTTGAGGAGATTCCCCCTTCCATATGTAAAGCGCTTTGAGTACCCAGAAAAGCACTATATAAATGTAAAGAATTATTGTTATTATTACTTCGATTTTAGTTGTTTGTTTTTGTTCTATGTCCTAAAATAAATTTTTTGCAAACAAAGCTGTATAAGCATTTCAAGTATCCGAAAAACACATATTGATGTTACTGAATAAAAAATTAAAAAAATATTTAAAAAAACTCACTGAAACAGATGAGTGTCTGCTGAGGAGTCACGAGTGCTGCTAGTGGTGCAAAACTTCAGCAGTGCAAATCAGAAGATTTCTGATCATCTGTGAAGGAGCAGTTAAAAGATCCAGGGAGAGTGTTGCTTTAGTGTGACGATATTGCATTGCAATAGGTAGCACTTCAAAGTTAATACAGAATCAAAACTAGTTAGCACATAATTTGTAATTGAAAGGGTTTAATGACAATATCTGGTTATGGTTACACTAAAAATAGTTACAAAACAGATGTATGAGATGATAGAAACTTATACCATTAATCGTACCCAGCATATATGTAAAATGTCTCAGCCAAGATCAACAGCTCAATCCAGCTCAAAACAGCTTGTCCCTTCATTGACCATGTGACTGTAACCCAAAGTGAGACATTCAAACTGACCAATCAGAGGATGGCAACTTCCCCCACCATACTAAAGGTGTGACAATTAGCAGACCATTGATGTACACACCTTGACCTTCAGGCATTGATAACCATTAACACCTCTTTGTCTTTAGGAATTCCAAATGGTCATTGTGGTAAGAAGAGGGGGGTTGAAACAGTAAAGCAAATGTCTTTGTTCATTTTCAAATATCTTTGATTATTTTCAACCCTACACATCCTTTGCTCCACTTCCATCAGTGTTTAATGTGCACATGCTCAGACAGGACTGCTCTGTGTCTCACACAGTGTATGATCTGCTGCATAGTACTGAAGGTTCTGTCAAATGTAGGTGGTCAACATTAGCAAACGTGTGGAGCACATGTCTGCTACTGTGACACCACAAGCACAGTAACAGAGAAACACACACGCACATCCATAAAGGTACAAGGTACATTACATCTCTTGTAATGAGATGATGTTCTCTCGGTCCGGACAACCACAAACGGCCTACTAACATGTCAAACTGACAAGGAGCCATGAGACACTACTGACACATCCGTATAAACTAGGGCTGCAACCACTGATCTCTATAGAATGACTGGATAGCTCATGACGTCATGACGTCAGTGAAGTCACCGTGCCGCCATATTGGTATTCCCCAGTGAGCTCACGCGTTCTATTTTGTATTTGTATTTATTTGTATTTATGTATATATGTCTTCGAAGGGCGATTAATTTTACAACAAGACAGCATACAAAAGGACAATTTACAATACGTAAATAATTTCACTTAGAGTTAAAAAGTACATTTTTAAAATACACACACACGTAAGTACACACACAAAACCCAAACATCCTTCCACCTACTCCCCATACCTGAATTTAACAGAGAAATGGAAGTAGGAATAAATGAATGTTTATACCTGTTACTTCTAACAGAGGGAAATCTCAATCGAGATCCTGAGAGTAAAAACTGAAACTCCGAATAGAGAGGATGTTAAGTAACCATTCAAATGGATCGGGCTTTCCTAACTACCTGCCGGTTGTACAGGTCGGTAGGATGACTCTGCTGAACTCCTAAGATCTTACTGCTAGTATTTACTATTTTCACCAAAGCAACCTTTGCCTTCACACCAAGATTTCCATATCAGCATAACATAGTAAATGTTAGAACCGACTCAATATAAGATTTATAAAATAAAATCATCAAGGACCTATCAACTTTGACTTTGGACAGTCTCCGTAGACAGTAAAACCCTTGCTGGCCCCTTTTGCAAATCTTCTCCACATTACCATTAAATTTCAACTTGTTGTCAATCACACACCCCAGATACTTAAATGAATCAACAACATCAACCTCCTGCTCTTCAATAGTTGTTCGCTTAAGGTCAGTTTGATTACGCCTAAAGTCAATAAGCATTTCTTTAGTTTTTAACACATTTATTTGCAGGAATGCATCGTTGCACCACTGTACAAAATCCTCTACCACATGGCCATGGTCGCATTCACCATCACCAAGAAGGCTGACAATGACTGAATCATCTGCAAATTTTACAATAAATCTATTGTCATGCATGCTTCTGCAATCATCAGTATATAGAATATACAGGAGTGGAGAAAGGACACATCCCTGAGGGGACCCTGTGGATGAATACAACACCTCTGATAAACAACCATTAACCCTTACTGTCTGGATGCGATCAGTTAGAAAGTCAAGGATCCAACCAACAATACAAAAATCAAAACCAAAACTTAAAAGCTTCTCTACCAAAATATGAGGTTGTATCGTGTTAAAAGCGGATGAGAAATCAACAAATAAAATCCTAGCGTGAGTCTTAGTTCCCTCTAGATGCTTAAGTACCAAATTCGACAAAGTGGCCGTAGCATCCTCTACCCCACGCCTGGCCCTATAAGCGAACTGAAGAGGGTCAAGGGAATCCTCCACCTTTGTAAGAAGCTCTTTTTTAAGCAATCTTTCAAAACTCTTCATCACTAATGAGGTCAAAGCAACTGGACTAAAATCATTTAGTGCTACTGAATGATTATTTTTCGCCACTGGAATAACTGTGGAGGTTTTTCATAATCTCCGCACCGTCTGTTGAGTAAGGGACAGTTGAAAAATATAATAAAAAATAGGTCCCAATTGCTCTGCACAGGAAATAAGCAGCCGACCCTCAATATTATCAGGGCCTGCGCTTTTCCTGGCTTTTGAATGTTTGAACCCATTAATTACATCCTGTTCTGCAAAAGGGATAGATCCATTAACAGTTAAGTTATTTTTCTGCTCACAACGAATATTCTCAAAGTCACAAGTATCAAACCTTACATAAAACTCATTAAATGCTTTTGCAAGCTGAAAATCATCTCTTTACCCTTCCAATACCACCTTAGAATCTTTTTTAGGCTGTGTCCCAACGATAGTTTTCATGCCATCCCATGCTGAGCCCAAATTACTATTTTTTAACTGCCATTCTATCTTTTCTTTATAATGCTTTGCCATATTTATTTCAGATTTCACTTCATCTTTAACCGATTCAACTCAAAAAGATTCCCTTCCCGAAATGCACGCAGTCTTTCTTTAAGCAGCACTTTAAGTGATTTAGTTATCCATGGTTTATTGTTTGGATATACCTTTACAGACCTTACAGGAATAATGTTATCCACACAATATGACACATAACAGCTGACAACATCAGTAAGTTCATCTATGTCAGCACATGACTCTTTAAACATATCCCAATCAGTGCATTCATAACACCCTTGTAGGATCTAGATGGAATCTTCAGTCCAGTTCTTAAGACTGTCTGATTAAAGTTTTTCCCCTTCTTAGGGCTGTACGATACAATGGGACAAGTTGTATACAATTATGGTCAGCCCCACCTAACGGAGGAAGAGGGAGAGATTTATATGCACCCTTTATAGAACCATAACATAAATCTAGAGTCCTGTTATATCTGGTTGGACATGTGACATATTGGTGCAGGTCTCTCAAAGCCTTATCCATCAAACAGTGGTTAAAATCACCCATAATTAACATTGGTGCATCGGGAGAAATAAGTTGCAATCTTTGAGTTACTTGTAGAATACTTTCTGAGGCTTTATCTGCATTAGCCCTCGGATGGATATAGACAACCGTAACAAATATTTGAGGAAACTCACGTGGCAGGTATGATGGGCGCAACGATACCGACAGCAACTCAACGTCTTTAGTACACAGTCTTTCTCTCAATGATGTTCTTGCAGTATCTTTGGTTCACATACAGGCAAACTCCTCCTCCCCGCGACATGCCCGTAGCACCAGCATCTCTGTCCAAGCGCACAGGAGAACCAAACCCGTCCATAGTAATGTCTGTGTCCCAGTCTCTGTTTGAGAGCCATGTCTCGGTGATGGCCAATAGACATGAGTCTCTGAATTCCCGTTGGAATCGAACATGAGCTTGCAGCTCACCCGTTTTATTGCTAAGAGACTGCGCATTAGTTCGAATAATGGACGGTAAAGGAATGCGGGAAAGAGACTGTTTCCTCAGCCTTACACAAACTCCTCCTCGCTTACCGCGTTTCCTGGGTCTACGTGGACAATCACCAGTGGCTTTACTCTCTCCACACCATAGATCTTTGTAACAGTTCAAGTCAGGTAGAACTAGATCCGGTGGTTTGTTGATCTGAGGGATATTCCACTGCATCAGAAAGTCTCTACCATATCTGATTATCGGTGGATTGAACAGCGCACCTAGAGAGTCCGCGAAATAAAACGCCAGCCACAAAAACAATAAAGCCATCAGCTCCATGTTTGTTGCTCAAGACACCAAGGCCAGCAGTTAAGCATGTTGACAACCAATCCTCTAAACTCCTTCGGCATAACTATCTAAACTACGTTAAAAATGAATATAAAAAATAAAATAAAAAAAAACACAAGCAAACTAAACAAAAACAGAAAAAAAACAGTGAAACATAAAACTCAACACACAATGCTGTCTCGCCGCTGGTCGCCGCTCATGCATACGACCGGAATCTATTGAATCAATAGGAAATTTTATGATTTGAGAAAATATTGCCTAACGAGACACCGTTTTTAAATATAAAGTCTCCGTGAACATTCTTACAACGCAAACATCCTAAGCATTTAAATGGGTATTTGTTTAAAGTCAAAAATTGTACCTGCTTATTAAAAATTGCTTTGATACAAGGGTGAGGAGCTTGGAGAGTGTCTGTCTGACAGTATGGCAGTAATGAAGAGTTTGAATGAAGAAGAAGCTTACCTCCTCGTTAAAATACGTTTAAAATATAATATTTAATTTTTAAGTATAAATAAAACAATGAAAGATTTATCACTGAAGAAAAAATTATTTTATGTGTAAAATATAGCTCTTTCTGATTGTTTTATTGATCAGTAGTTTGTTCATATAAAGTGTTTGATTAGTTAGCAAAAAAAATGTTCAGGAAATGCATAATACAATTTGTATGGGTTAATGTAACCCCTTATTTACACTGCACACGTCTGTGGCGCGTTACGGCTGCGACGCAGCAACTCTAGTCAATGCATGTGTGACCAGCCGCTTTGCTAATGCCTGTTCCACACAAAATTGCATTTTTGCATTTTTTTCGCCGTACTAACAGACTAGACTAGAGCGATGCGTTCCAGGTGCAGTGCGTATACAGCAGTGCGTATGTAGCAGTGCAGAGATCGTTTCCCCACCGAGTGAAGCCACTTGCTTGAGCAACTTATATAATGTTAAATCTATATAGAGGTAATGCATTGAATAATACATTTTTAAGTGTATTGAATTTAAACTCGAATACGTCTGTGAAAGAATGTAGGCCAATATAACTGTGTACAAATAGAATCGCAATGTTGAAACTTTTTTTATATTATTTTATAAAATACGCTGATATGAAAATAGTGATTTGAAATAAAAAAGGGAATAAATGCTGTGTTTGTGGTACAGCCGTAGATCAGTTGCGCATTGCAAACGCAGCATGTGAAAGCACAATAGCGCTGCTCCTGCGCCGCACACGGAGTATGTGTTCAGATGTTACTCTCCACGAAGCTCTTTTAAAGCTGTCAAATGGTGTCGCTATTGGACACTTTAATTGTGATTATTGCTGCTCTGAGGTTTCTTATAGGCTACTGTTAACTGTTTTATCGTTTTTTTGAAGAAGCATTACTCTTGCCTCTGAGAAAACAACACGGGAATAGCAACAATTGTGCATACAAATTACTACTTATTGGGCTTGAATTACAACCTGTGGGCAGTTTTTCTACATCCTTTTGTGAACGTCGTTTTACACTTGTATGCTGCACAGCGGGTCATCTTAAAAGTGCCGTCGGAGCTGCCCATCTCTGTATAACGGCGACTGGAGCATGGTTGGAGCCCTTTGCAGGTAGGGAATCGTAAAATGGCCGCTTGAACACCTCCGGTGGCTTCACTGCCTGGTGGCAGTTTAGAACGTCATGAGCTATCCAGTCATTATATAGATCAGTGGCTGCAACTTTATTTTGATAATATATTTATTTTGATGATTTTGATAATGTCCCCAACTAATAAATATGAACCATAAATTATGCCACTAATCTTTCAGCTTTTTACTAAAACATTTTATATTAAAAAATACTTAAAAAAAAAAAAGAAAAGAAAAAAGAGCAAAGACTTAAAAGGCATCTATGACGTTGAAATAACGTGATGACGTATGACGCGTGGAACAAGCTGTTGTTCCTGTTGAATAAAGAGTCATAAATGAGTGTCCGTAAAACTGACGTCCAACCAGTCCATGTTTCAGATTCTCATCCACAGACGACTGGTTTTGGGAGTGGGGAGGGGCATTTTTACTGCATGATTAAGATAAGCAGAACGGCACAACGGTTCATATGCTCATTGTCTCCAAATTATGACCAGAAATTAATAAATATTAAATCTGATGTTTAAAACCAATAAAGAATCAATGTAGGAGAATAGTTAGTATGCGCGAGAAACTTTGTATATTTGTGCAGTGTGCGCATGTCAAAAAATCTATTCCGATTTGAAGCTTGTGACATATAAACGCGCAGATCAACCCGATCACTTGTTTAGAGTTCATGTAAACACTACATTCAGATTCACCAATCGGAATGTATTCAGTCTGATTGAAACAAGTTGTGCATGTAAACGTAGCCAATGTTTGGGATTGACAGCAGCATTTGCTTACAGGTGTGAGTCTTGAAATGTTTTGCTCATTCTGAAGATTAAAGAAGCTGCTTGAATACATATCTGTATGAATGAACATCTGAAGTCACACCTGTATAATCCCCAAAACGACAGTATCATGATAAAGATGTCCAATTGAGAATATCTTCTACATCATATAACTTGACAGAGCTGTCCACTGCTGTTCCTTTGATACACCACTGATTTTCCCAGAATGCGGTTGTGAGCACCAAAAATGTCGGTTTGGGTAAAAAAAATAAAAGTTGAATAAAATAAAAAGCTGTATAAACAACCTTATAACGCATGATGCAATTCTAACCATTAGCATCTACTTCAGGAGTTGCATCAACGTATTTACATAATCTGTGTTGTCAGCCCTAGCTCTCATATCATTAATAGGAATCATGGGCTCTGTCAGTTAACTGAAGCGTATGTACTTCAGTAAATGTCATTAAACTATTGTGGTTGCGGTTTGCTCGGTTACTATTATAAATTGAACAATCTTAATGACACCTTTAAATTTAATTCAGACAGAGTAACTAGTATAAATGTTAAGCAAACATAATTTCCATGTACTAGTATTTTGTGATCACTGACTTCAGGATTTAAAAGTCAAACAGTCAGACTCACCCTGGAAAGACTGTCTGGCTCTCTCCACCAGCTCCTCTATGGGGTAACTGGCCAGATCCCCTCTGGCGTGTTTGGTTTTGCAGTACGTGCAAGCGTTCAGACAGCTGTGGGAGAGAGAGGAGATCATAAACATCATGAGGCGTTACATACACACAACTAAGTATGACAGATATCAACGGCAAAACGTCTGAACACACCTTTTTCACCATTTACTGCAGAGCTATAATTCTCCATAATATTTTGATTGGTAAAATACTAACAGAAATGTAAGTTGTCAGGGTGAGGTCTGGGTGAATCTTATGTCCATGTCATATTTCATACTTTGTTTTGCATAAAGGCAATGAACTCACTTTAAGGAGCATCAAGATTTTTCAATTTTTTTTGGTGTGAAATATTATCTGGACACATGAGCTTCTTCATTCACACTGAGTCATGATACACAGGTTTGCTGAAGGTGAGGTACAATTCAAACATCTTTAATAAATAACTTTTGACAAATCAGTCATTTTTCTGTGAGACGTAATAAACAGCGTGAGTGAATCAGAGTGCTCTCTCTCTCAGAGATGCAAAAATGCAAAAATGGCACCACCACATCATGTCTGCATTATAAGCGAGCTGCAAACTGCACAGTTGACGGAATTGTCCCTTGCACAATCGGGGAGACAATGTTGCATCATCACTAAAGTTTATAATTTGCATATCTTATTAAATCTTGCCAGTTTAAACATTCTATATGTTTAATAGTCCTCTCTGAGAGCCTCGTAAACAGCTCGCAAGTACCAAATTGAGTTCTTTTCGTGGTTAATTGCACTTAAATGATCAAATACACACATATATGTACAAAATTACAGTCTTGGTGAGTATTCAAACTGGCGGTTATGTCTTAAGTGAATGTAAACAGTTGAAAAAGAAAATGCATCTATATCAGTGTATTAGATCCGTGCATTCGGTACTACGGTGACAGTAGCCTAATATTGGGGACATTTAATTTTATATTTGACAATATTATTACAACATTATTTTGCTGTTATTTCTGTAAAGCTGCTTTGAAACAATCTGTATTGTAAAAAGTGCTATATAAATAAAGACTTGACTTAATATACCTGCTGCTGTCTGTGCCATTAATGTTAATCAAACAACAAAAGATAAAGAGAAAATAACTTACTGCTCTTGACAATCACTTTTGTAGATTTAATAAATATTAATCTATATTTAATTTATACAGTGAAGACTATGCAGTATATTTACTTATACAATTTCTGTAGTCTATTTCTTACCTGAAAAATATTACTGTTAGACCTATCGGGGGGGGGGGGGGGGGGGGGGGGGCTACCTTAAAGCACTGTTTTTCTTTTCAATTGTATCTGTATTATATTGTATTTATTTGTGCTACTGATTTTAATTTGTTTATTTGATATGTATTTATTACTGACTGTTTACTTCTCTTTTTTGTTTGAAAAGTTTGAAAGCAAGCTTGTGCTGTGTGTAAGCTATTGTTCAACACGATTTCCACATTGTAAAAATAAAATGTGTGATCAAACATTTAGGTGAGACAATTATATTGTTTATTGTGTCTATAAATAAATACAAATATTCCCCAAAATAGAGCAACCTAAGTGGGACATTCCCACCATTTTCCAAAACGAAATTCAGGCCCAGAGGAAATGTCTGTAGAATCCTGATCGGACCATCCCTATAATAAACGCTACATGTTAAAAATAAGGCTTCAAATAGATGATCGCTATTGGTGATCGGTATCAGCCGATACTGCTTCCTGTGATCGTGATCAGTCCCAAAAATGTTGATCCGGTCTATTTTTCCATCATAGTTCCAGGATTTCCAGCCAAATCTCATGAACATGATCCTTGAGCAGACCCGACGCAGTACCGGCATGCCAAGCAGGCCACTGAGTCCACAACCAGAGCGTCATTGCCTCCCAAATGCTCTTGTCGATTTCTCCGAAACAGTCCTTCATATCAAAAGACACACCAGTCCAAAGAGCAGTTGCTCTCGCCATTACCTCACCAGAAGACACACCACTCACGAAAGTCTACGACAACAGGCCTCAATACAAGTTGAATAATATGGTAGGTATTCGCATTTTTAAAACTAAAATATACTGAACAGAGCTAAAAAGATATGACGGTAAAATAGTGCAAATGTTTGTATTAAAAGTTAAAACAGATGAAAAGATAGCGACAAATGCTCATCTACAAACAAGAAGCCATCTTGAAAAGCACTTTTCCTTTCTTAGTCATTGTTAAACTGCAGTGTGCACTAAGCCATAAAGTAGTAAAATGCAGAAAAAGCACAGTAAAAATACAAATAAAAGTCAATTTTAAAGTAAAAGCCTCAATTTAGCTCTAAATTTGTTGCTGTCTTGCACAAGTTTGGTGCAGAGGTAAAGAGTCTTATCTTTGCATTTCAGACCACTGATCAATAAGCGTCTGGCAAGATGACGGTGTTATGGATGAAAAATCTTTTTGCTGTTTGTTTGTGCGAGAGCATTGCTGAATGAGCTCCACGGAGAGCCTGACTAGACGGGAGCTTTGAGCCTTGAGCGCCGCCACATCTTTAATCACCACTGTTGATGAAGCCCTCTCCGGCTCGCTTCAAACAGCAACAGAGACACCGGCTCCGCCACGGGCCAAATCTCTGACAGGATGTCAGGCCATCATCCAAGAGCTCAGAGGAGAAAGTTCAAATCGCTGCACTGCCATGAGTATCATAAGACACAGAGAGAACAGCATCCAGCATTACTTCCCCTCTAGCTAACATCTTCTGGAAAAGTGCTGAGCTGAGTGTCAGTGGAACATCAGTACTGTGCTTAAACCTGGAGCTTGTTTCTATGTGTAGCCACAGGTTCAACACATACTCACATCTAAATGTGTAATATGAGAATATTGATATTTGTTCCATTCTACTGTCTGCATATGTACCTCCCTTCAAAAGGCAGCATCCTCCCTCAAATCGCACTGATTTAGTGATTTTAATGCAACTACTACAACATTGTAGATGCAGACTGATTGGAGTTTGACGTCATTAATAATAAATATACAGAACACACAAATAATGAGTAAACATGTCAAGTTTTAATTAGACTACTTTTACAAAATGCATTTGGTACTGCATTGTAGCACATCGATAAACACCATCCAAAATGTATATGAAAATGTATGAGTATGACTGATGTATGAGTACGTATGAGTATGACTTAAAAAAGGTAATGGAGCAGAGTGAGTTGTCTTCCTAATGAAGCACCAGAAACAAGCCCAAATGTATGGTGGCATCACACATTCACAGATAAGGTAATCCCAGAATGCAATCCAAATTTCATCCAAGATGGCGGCTCACTGGGGTTTGATACCAAACTGCTGTTTGTATGAACAATTGATGCTCGCAGTGAGTGAGTCAAAAAACAAATTCCTCTAATTTCATGAGCCCAACAACTAAATGCTGGTCTTCAATGGTTTGATGAATTACATTTGCTTATTGGAAGGCATCATTCAAAGTGGATTAGAGGATAAAATGTTAGGACAAGAAAAGTTTATCAAAAGGGATGCTTGTGCATTGAGTGAAATTAAATTTGCCTTTGTACGGAGCTGGAGTCAAAAAAATCTCAACTAACTAACTAAATATCATGACCTAAAGCTACAAGACCAGGATCAAGACATAAGCACTCCCACAATCTACATTCCCCAACAAACATTTTAACACAGATGACCAAGTCAGACGTCCTTTCTGTTTATTGAAATCCCTCTTAAAGACAAACAGTCGAATTGTCTGGACTTGATATCACACAATTTTTAACAGTGATCATTATCTCCCAGCACTCCAGCAAAATAAACCAGCTATTGCAGAAGAGGATGACAGGTCACGTGACTCTGCCTCAAAGAAAACAGGCACAGACGGGTCCTCTAAATCCCCTACACACACAGGTCTGACTGAAGCGCAATACAACTGTGAACGGGTCTGCACCGGGGTCTGCTTTAATGTTAGACCAACAACATGGATCAAACTCACTGTAGTGCCAATGGTTATGCCGTCTCTACGCAACACTTTCACATTAAACCAAATCCCATCTACCTCTACTCTGCCCCACATGGCCCCTGACAGGAGGTCAAGACACACCGGCCTATTTATAGAAGCTAGACCACAGACACTAATGTAGGCTGGTCTGCATTCTGGGTAATCTATTTACTTAAAGTCCTGCATTAGACAATTCCAGGAAAATATTGTTTCAGTAATAACAGAGCGAGAGAAAACAAAAATAGAAGGCCGACACAGTGAGGCGCTTGAAGGGTTTGATGGGTATTTCAGTCATGTTACTGAATCAAAGAGGGTCCGTTCAGTGCTGATCTTTCACTACATTCATCATGCCAGCGAGAAATGTTTCCATCCACAGGTACCTGACTGAGCTGAGATGCATCCACATTTGAGTAGATAATACATTCCGGGCATCTCATTGCTTATTGATGCAGGTGATGTGTGATATCAGTATTGATGGATGCATGAACAATTGCGGAACATTAAGGTGCCATCACCATGACATGCCACAAGATCCATCAATACCAGCCAGCAAGTGCAAGTGTAGAAGAACTTATAAAGTTTGTAGAGCTCCTCAATGGGGTTTACTACATGACATAGATTAAACACAGGACATCAAGTAGCAATATTCGTATCAAATATTTTATTCTCCTTACAGTCTTTGTTCTAGTCCCTAGTTCTAGTTCTAACGACTGAGACAAATCAGACACAAGTATTTGTTATATTTAATCTTTAAAACCCCTCATCAACCACAAAATGAAGGTGTCTGTGACAACCCCTAAAGTAAGAGAACCAGGCCTCTGGTTGCAATGGTTTTATGACCTGAAAGAATGCCGAGCCTTGCTAAAACATACACTCTCCAGGTTTATAATCAACTAACTTTTTTTATTATTAATTTAAAAATGTTTGCAGAGTATATGATTACTATATTTTGTCATGTGTTATAGTCACTAACCTTTTCTTAAAGGAACCGTATGTAAGATTGTGTCCAAAACTGGTACTGCAATCACTTTCAAATTACTGTAGAGCGGTATATCCCCTCCCCTGACTCGAGGTTGCCAGATAGGCTGCAGGATCCAGCAGGAACGTAGGCCGTCTCTATCTTTCAAAGGCATCTCCTATAAAAATCCTTGTTTTATTTCAGACTTTGTCACGAAGTATTTCGGAATCATAATGAGTTTTTTGGGGGGATTCGTAACGTTAGACATTTTTTTTATCCAACACGTTTGTAGCTCCAGCTGTGGTAACTAGAGCAGAGCTAGCAACCCGGATGCCGCAACACTACTGACTTCGTGATTGGTAGATAGGTGGAGGGTGGTGCATCAGACCAAAACACAACATGACAACATCGACATCAGTTGAGGGCTGCAACTTCACTTTTTAAATGACAATATCCTGGCCGGATTACTTTTGTCAGTGATATAAGTATTTGAAATGAACATTATTTCTTAATGTCTAGTGACATATCAGGGCCATTTTATGATTAATTGAAATACATTTCTTACATACGGTTCCTTTAATGTTTGTTTAATGTTGATTAAAGTTTCTCAACTTTAAATTAGTTCTTCTGACCAGGGGTCTGATACGGTTTCAAATATCTGAACTTTTACATTCATTCTTCTATTGCAATCATAGCACCACTTTCTAATTTGAACGTGAACATACCAATGTACTTCAAACAGCTACATGATACATTGATGACAGGAAGAGAATTTTTGTTTAAAGTTTTATGGATTGATTTCTTACACAAACCTGTGGTTTTGCTACAGAAGATATTAATTGATTAGGTGAAGGATGTAATACTTTAATACACACTTCCGCATTTTGGACTAATCCAAATGATAGCAGCATTTCATTTAAAGGGTATGCATCTATAGATCTTTGATTTTTAAAAATCTGTGTCCTGCTGAAGAAAAACAATTGTAAATATCTGGGATAGCATAGGGGTAAGTGAATAATGAGATCTTTTTAATCTTTGTACCAATCCTTTAAATGATTTGTGTTGGTTAAAACAAGCACAATTTTTCTTTTTTCTTTTTTTTTTCTTGACTTGCTGTTTGTATTTATCCTGAGATTCAGTTTGGGTCAGTCTCAGCCAATTCATCAATGACTATTTATTTATTTTCTTTCCCTGTGTTTGAATAAATAGCAAATGATCCACCATAATCTATTTCTCTATTTTCTCTCCATCTAATGAAAAAATCTATTTTTACATGTCTACACATTATATACAACATATACTAGAGATCATAGTTATAGGCATCAGAAAATAGTATTAAAGGGGTGGTTGATTATGATTTCACTTTTCTAACTTTAGTTAGTGTGTAATGTTGCTGTTTAAGCATAAACAACATCTGCAAAGTTGCAACGCTCAAAGTTCATAGCAAAGGGAGATATTTTCTTTTAAAGAAATTGCTTTTTAAGGACTACAGCAAACGGTTGGTACGGACTACACAACAATCCTCCCAGGTTAGTGACATCCCTAACCCTCAAATGTACATAACCCCACCCCCGGAAACACAATTTATAGATTATCATGACAGAATATGCTAATCAATGACTAGAAGATAACTACACAAGCTACCTAAATTCATCAACTAAACATTCAGAAATGTCCTGTTGCATTCTACATGTTGTCACTTCTTCTTGAGTCTCTCCATCATTGTCTGACTCCGGTTTGAACATAAAAGGCTAAAAGTTTGTGAAATTTTCAGTGCATGTCTGTGTGAGGTTAAAAAACAAGCTGTTGTAGCTCTGCCCTCTGTGCCGGCAGCAGCAGCTCATTTGCATTTAAAGGGACAGACACAAAACAGGTGCATTTCTGCTCACCCTCAAAAAGTGACCAATTTTAACATGGAATATAAAAATATCTGTGGGGTATCTTGAGCTAACATTTCACATACACACTTTGGGGACATCAGAAACTTAGTTTACATCTTGTGAAAGGGCATTATACCACCCCTTTAATAGTATTACTTTTTTTTGTAGAACAATAGCTAAAACCATAGCTATTAGTTACATAGCTATGTTCTTTACAGTGAAATTACAGTACAGCTGTAAAAGTAACAATGGTATTAGTACTGTTACTTTACGATAAAATGGAACCATCTTGAACCATTTCTACCAGTAATTTACTGTGAAATTACTGTGAAAAGAAAAACGTTGTTGAAACTGTAAAATTATGGTAAATGGCTGGAACCACTGATGCCAGAATTGTACTCAATTTACAGGTAAACCTCTTGCTGTGCGACCCATTAGAACACCCGAGACCTGTTTGTGGCCGTTCTGCTCTATTCACAATTATAAACAGGCTCATTTATGAGGCTTCACAGGTTCTGTTCTCTCCACACGTACTGTATGGCACAAAATATCAGGGCCAGATTAGACACCTGCAGTAAATAATTTCTTAATTACATCAGCTGAAAGCCACTCGTCGTGGCTGCATCCATCTGTCATTAATTACACAAGCGATACTTACGGACAATATACTTCATCACAGCACTGGGGCTAATGGGCCCCTGGTGAGACTAACCCACTTTACTCTTTGTTACCTATTCAACAGTACTGTGACAGTAAGACAATGCTGAAAGCTCCCCAGATGCTCCCTGGTCCCTCAATTTATTAATTTTTTCCCCCACGAGTGAGACGCAGCTAAATTATGCTGACCCCCGCCAGCAGAGAATGTGCCCAAGAGGACAGAGCCAGACACAAGCTTCTCCAGACTCTGAGTTGATGATAAGCACTCACAACTGCAAGGCGCCATTAATCGTGCTTTAAGTCGGTGGACATGTTTGGGGTTGACTTGAACATAATTAAAGAGTTTGAACTTTGGGTAAGTTACACAGCTCATCCAGCGGTTTGTCATTGTGTTTGTGTTTGAAGGACAGCGGGAAGTCAAATGACCTGGAGAGCAAGAAACAACAACAGACAAAAACTGTGACGGATGATAATACTGCAGCACTATAAAACTCAAAACTGTGCAGAAGGTCACTGGACAATAAAGAACAGAACAATGTTGATCAGAGCAGGTACAGGATTCGGTTTTCATAAACTGAAAAGCCATAATTGCCACGATGATGAACAACCTCAACCAGCGACAAACACAAGACATCCCCGCACCCTCAGTATCACCTCCACCTCACTGCGACAGTTAGAAAAACCATGAGATTCAGAGGGTCAAACGTACTCATGAGCTCATGGCCGCAAGAGATTATGGGAACTCCTGGGCAAGATACACAGAAGCATTGAGAAGCAGTCTGGAATATTGTACTGTGGCATTGGTCTCAGATGAGTGGAGAGCTGGGTTTGTTTTCCATGTTTAAAGTGAATCTGAGAGATTGATTGTTTTGTTTTTGTTTTTACCTTTATATTGACCCGCTTTAAATGAACAATCTTTATCCAGACATGGACTCAACTCTTCTGGTGCCTGCTGTCTGATCTGAGATGCACTTCCACCAAACATCACACAGAAGCAATGAAAGCTCTTCCCCGTCGTTTGGCTCAATTTTAGATACTCTCAGTATTGTGCAGGGTTTGAGTTTTCTTCTCTATCTCTCAAAGAGTATGTCAAACACTTAGGGAATACATTCAAGCATGTCTGCTTACAGAGCAGCAGAGTCTCACACTTATGTGAGAAAAGAAAAAGCTTCATTTTTCTGACATCTTTGTCTTCAGCATCTTGGTTGTATTTGTCACTGAAGTAAACTCAGGTTTTCCATAATGGCATGTTTACCGTCGCCTCATGACCCAGCCCCCTCCTCATGTTCAGCAGTTTTCCCACCGTAATCTTAAAATTGAAGTCAAATCTGCTGGTGATTAGTGCTGATGCAGCGTTTGTTCACTGAGAGGAAAACAGAAAGTTAGCTGTTAATTAAAGCGGATGTGCAGCAGGCTGTAATCTGAAAGCATTCGTGCGCTGCTCCTGGAAGCATCCTCTGCCCTGCAAATATGTGCTGGGGTTGGCGGTCACTGGAGATTGTTTTTTTTTTATAAAACAATAGAAAAGGTGTTTTCCTGCAATTGTAAAACCTCACAAGTGCTCTTATACTAACCCTAAAGAAATATAGGACTTTCTGGAGTTACAAGTCAAGTCACCTTCATTTATAAAGCACTTTTAACAGTACGGATTGCAGGGTTTCCGTTGTCCGGTAATTACCGGACATTGGCCGGTAAAAAAACTAAATGTCCGACAAAATTAAATCTCTCCGGTCAAATTGTCCGATTAAAATTGCCTAATAATCCTGTCCCCCTAACACAATCTGAATTTGAGAATAAGCCTAAAACGGATAAAGCAAAAATACACCGATCTTTTGCTATGTTATAAAGGAATAGGCTCTATTGTTTGAAAGTTATGAAACAACATCGCATGCTGCATTTCAAATAAAGCGCACGCCTAAAATGGCTGCAATATAGACCTAAACAACGAACGATTGAGTGAGACGTTTCAAATATGGACAGGCCCAGGCAGACTAGCTTTAAAAGCTTTTTTCAGAGGCCAGACGATAGTGAATCAGGAATTTTATTTTGTGATTTCACCGGAATTAATAGAGTCTCCACAACGGCGATAGATTGAAACGTGTGTCCTAGTGAAGATTGCGCAACTCGCGCAGCGCGTCGTCCATGCAACTGATAGCAGCGGACACGAGCGCTCAGCTTGATTTCAAAAACAAAAGATTTTAGCGCTAGATCTCTTATTTAATAACAGGCTAAAATAATGATCTGCTAGTTAACTGGAGATGTTTTATTTATATGTATTAGGTAAATCCGTGCCTCAATGTTTCAAAAAGTGAATGTGTGTGAAACCACAGTAAAAAACAATTGGCGTTGATTGACGCCAATCGGACGTTCATGGTTTTTTTCCGTGTATTTGAAAGTTAAGCTAATAATAACATGTTGCATTCTATACGGCCTGATTATGTCATTTTTTAAGTTACATAGACTGCCTCCAGTTTTCCTCAACTTGACTAATTAAGATGCGATATATTTGACCGGCATATCATCAAAATGTCCGTAAAACGAAACCTCTGCCGGTCACTCTGACCGGCACCATTTTTTTCTAGCGGAAACTCTGATGGATTGTTTCAAAGCAGCTTTACAGTGATAAAAGAAATTACCGTAACAGATTGTTTAGGCTTTACCACAGCTCTAGATTAAAGTAATTGTCCAGCTAAAGATAGTCTTGATTGATTCACTTCCGTTGCGATGATCATTAACTTAGGGGGCGCTAACACGATACTGTTCTAACAGAAAAACCCTTAACGCACTCCGGCCGCCCATCCGCACAAAACAGTGCCTGGTGTCTTGAGAACGCACTCCCTGAAATAGGTTTGAAGGCAATAGCAAACGATTATCCGTTTTCTCTGCGCAAACCTAAAAAACAAAGACGGCGTGCACATGCGCATCACGTGTTCAGTCGATAGGTATGCGCGTTTGAATATATGTGCAAGGGCATGTAGTCGTCCTTCACAAATCAACCCTCAACAAACTACTTGATTATCTGGACTGAACACTGATTATCTGGAGTCACTGTTGGACAAACATCTGCATATTGTGTCCAGATAAACCGAAAGAATGAGACCGTCTGAAGAATCTCAGGTAAAACATATCAGACTGATAAACACAGCAGTGAAGGGCAACAGCATTATATTGATCCAGAGTCCAGTCACGTCTCGCAGATTGAAAACTGAAAACATTCAAAGATTAGGTGACTTAAATGACCACGTTGAACGTAAATATAACTTAATCAAGCCTCTTTCCAGAGACCTTGGCATTGTTGTATGTAATTTCAATAGATGTATGTGTATGTGATTCCATCAGTTTGTGATTTTCTAAATTTACATTAGAGGTAATATAGCTGATTATGCTATAATAACAAATAATATATATTTGTTTGATGCATAATATGGTTCTTCACATTATTAGTTCCAGAAAAACAACAGCTTATCTTTCCGTAAGATAATGTGACTGCCATAGCCACATGAACATCAAAAGGCATGTTAAAATGTATAGGACAACTTACAGAAATCCATATCTTGTCTCATGTAATCGTTTAATCAGTGTTTCAACCGTGAAAAGATGTCAATAATATAGCTGACATTACAATGACAAGTAATGTTACATTTACCTCAGAAAAGCCATTCAATTTCCAAAAGCTCATTAGTCAGCTATAAAAATTAACTTAGAGAGGAACGTTTTTCTAAATATATGCAATATCCATAATATTTGGACTTAACATGTTCTTAAATATTGAATATGCGTGTATGATTTTTTTTGTATGGCAGCCACAAATGAAATATTTATATTGAAAAAATGAGTAGAAACAATTGTCATTAAAAATGTATTCTAACATTATTATCATAAAAACTTCCTTGAGCAATTTAAATGCAAGTAGCCAACAAATCAGTTAATTTAAACCTTTAATATTATAGTGATGTACCAAATGGGGTTCCCAATATAATTTACAAGATTGACAGATTTTTTTCCTTGAGGAAGTTTGCCATGTACTTATAAGCCCCAATTAATCTATATCAAATCAAATTGAAATCAAATCGAATTGCAAGATATTGAATCGGAAATTTGTCAATGCCCAGCCCTAATCATTAGGCATCTTGTCTGACAGCTGATTGAGCTAATTCTGTCTTATGTATTGCTGTACTTTCAGGCTCACATTATCACATGCAATAATTGCCACGAAAATATAAGCAAGTGGACTGATGCCTACCAAAATTTGCACTAAACTTGACTACTGATTTCTACCTCGTGCATATTTTTATTTTGACAAAACTATCAAACAGAAAAAAATTCTGGGTACTCTTTTGGTAATAACGTCACATTCTTACTGGCATCGCTCTGGCAGAGGTGTCAAGCTGATATCAAAATTAACTGATCCCACTGTACAACACACACCAGCCAAGAACATCTGATCATGTTTCATGCTCTGAATGATCGGTGATAAGGCTGTGTCTGATGAAGGTATTACCATATTCTGCTCTTGATGCAAAAAGAGAGAGTGTATAAAAGAATTTACAGAATCGCACAAATGTCCAATCCTGATGAAAGGACATTGATTTATATCCCATGAGCTACACTTAAATGTATCAACAGGGAAGGATCTACTCTAGTTCGCATTCTTTACTCTAGTTCGCATTCTTTACTCTAGTTCTCGCAGTATCTTTATCCATTTTGTTGCTCGAAACACAGGGTGATCTGAATGCTGAGACGTTCTTGCAGTGTGACGTGTCACGTGATTGAACCCTGTTGGCGTCGATTCAGTATTTAAGGATCTGTAAGCAGACGGTCCAATGGTGAATCACATCTGACTTGTTTCTAATACATGCCAAACTGTTAGGGTTAGGTGAAGTCAACAACAGACTGATCCATAAAATAACCCAGCAAACAAACACACTTTACTGACATTTGTAGCACCTGCCATCAAATAATCACATTAAGCTATGTGCTTTCTTACTTTTGATATAAGAGTTTCAGCTTTCAAATTCTGTAAATTTTATTACGAAATTAAAACCATTGTTCTTTCAACCACAGAAAGAAAACAAATAAACTGTGAAGAAAACAAGCTGTCATTGAAACAGCTTGAAAGCAATTTCACATTACTTTTTGCATCAGAAAAGCCAATTAATGTCCATTAACTCAGTTACCAAAAAAACTCAGGGTACTGCATTTTAATTTATTACTTTTCAGGATGCATTTTAAACAATAATAATACATTTTATTTATAATGTGCTTTTCTCCTACACCCAAAGAGATACAAAAATATATATATTAGAAAACCAATTAGAAACAAGGATAAAACAGTTAAAACAGTAAGTTAGTTAAAACCAACCTTATATAAATGTCTCTTATCAAATTTTAAAATGACAAATTTCTGATAGTAAAGGGAAGGACACTCCATAACTTGGGGCTTTGAATGAAAATGCTCTTTCCCCCATGGGCTTAAGTTTACATGAAGGCTGATGAAGAGAATGAGTGTTAGAATTAGAGTGTATGGACTAATGAGAACATGAAAATACACTTTTGCCATCCCAATGTAATGTTAAAAGTGATGTATGTTAAAATAACAATCAATTCTAGCATGAATGGGAAGCCAGTGTAACAGAGCACTGGTGTAATGTGTCCGCGTGGAAAAGTATGAGTGAGCACACGAGCAGCATGTATTTGAACATACTGAAGCCAATTTAAAGATTTAGCTGGGAGGCCAGAGAATAAGTAAGGAATAATTGATGACGGGCTGTTGAATTTTTTGAAAAATAATGCACACCCAAGGTGGTAACGCAGCCACGGCGCGAAGCGGAGCATTATTTTTCTAATAAATCAACGGACCGGAGTCAATTATTCTGCTTATACTACGGTTACCACACCTCAAAACATTGTTCAGATGGTGAATTTCAAAATGTTTTTCAGGTTTTTGTCCTTAAAATGCCGTTGCTAATTCCAAAAGTAATTTTAGAGCTAGTAACAGAGACTTGAGCCACTGATAGCAGACTGATGCTGTTATTAGAGAGAGAGAGAGAGAGAGAGAGAGAGAGAGAGAGAGAGAGAGAGAGAGAGAGAGAGAGAGAGAGAGAGAGAGAGGCATGTGTGAATTACCTCAGTCTGTTCATCTCTCAACAGTGTTCGGCACCAGAGTCTACTAATAGCGAAACTGTTTATCTGCATCTCGTTAGTGAGAAACGTCATAGCTTTTAATTTGCTAAACTATTTTACTGATAAAATCGTCAGAGCAGCGTTGACAACACGCGAGTGTGTGCCCATACTATGTGTGCGTTTGAGTGGGAGAGAGAGTGTGAGACAGAGATATGTGATTTTCTGAATCAAGAATCAAGCATTCAAGAGCCCCTTTCTTTGATTCTTTCTGTATCAGCAAACGAGAGAAAAGGTTGAAGTCTGGCAATATTCCTGAGATGATAGAAGGTGATTTTTGGTATGCGTTTTATATGGACTGAGATTCTAACACCAAGAATCAGTACAATGTTGGAATTGACAACCAAGCTAATATGACCGACCTTCAGAGTAGCTGCTATCGTACCAATCAGCAAATGCTCAGTTTTGGAGCAATTCATTTTCAAAAAATAATGCTGCATTCAAATTCTTATTCCTTCTAGACACTCACTCAAAACAGCTAACATGCAGATGACATCAGGGCTAGTGGTGATGTAAATTTGAGTATCATAATAAGATAATTTCGCAAAATCAAAATAAGCTTTACTGATCTTTACTGGAAAGGGTTTAAACAATGTTGTTCATGCTTGTTTAATGAACCATAAACAATTAGAAGAGTGGAGTAAGATCTCACAGCAAGAACTTGCAAATCTAGTGAAGTCCATGAGGATTGAGATGCACTAGTACTTAGTCAGTATCTGTTGTTGCCAGCAGCTGCGTTGTTACTTTTAATATAGAAATTGATATTGAAAATCAGATGTGTATTTGATCCATGCATTGGGTCTTAAAAGTCACAGCAGAATATTTATTGTAGCACTATTTTTTTTTGTATCTTGATATAGTATAAATATTTATTTGTGCTATTGTTTGCAATTGTTTGTGTATTGCTTTTCTTGAAAGAAAAAATAAAAATTCTCTATTAGTTAGGCTAGTAGCCCTTTTTTTACGGATTAGTACGAAGGCCCAGAAATCACCCATTGGAGAAATCATAATAATAAAAAAAAAAAAAAATATATATATATATATATATATATATATATATATATATATATATATATATTTTTTTTTTTTTTTTTTTTTTTTTACATCGGTGGCCTACGTGGTTAACAAATGTATATAGTTTGCTGTGTGTTAGGTGAAATCCATAAAATGTCTTAACTGCATGTTTAAAGTCATTCTCATGACTCACTCCACAGAAAAAAATGAATCGCCACAATTAAACTACAATTAAAGTGCCTGCCTTAAAATGTTATAATATTTATTTATTAAAGGTGACAGGGTGCCATCAAAGCACAAGAAATATAGTTGACAGTCCATGTATGAGAATACCAAAATCAAACAGTAAAACAACATCCTGAGATTATCTACAGAGCACAAACCACCTTCATGTGCCCGATATGGACTGTGACTGTTATTAAATATAAAGTCGGTGTGTGTCAGAGTGAATGAGCAAGACAGTTTCGTCTACAAGCACACGCGATGATTGTCAATAATTTACTAAAACAATTTTTTTTAAACAATGAATATAACCCAATCAATAGATTTTTTGTTCATTCATGTATATAAAGATGTAATGGAAATTATTCAACCACCATTGCAAATCCAGTTTATTGGCAAGATGTTCATGTTTGTTCAACTTTGCACTAAAATGTATATGTAGTATTTGTAGTTATCATTATTTACAATAAATAAAAATAAAAAGAGCATCTTTGCTAGTGGTCTCAGTAAAGAGACCTTTGGACTCCATTATATGAAAATGTTGAATTGGAGGGTTCCCCAGGTAATATATATATAAAAAAAAAAACGGTCTATATTTTATTACTAAGTCGGACTATAAAGACAGTTAGATTAGGAGAGGATGGATGGCTCATGTAAGATGCCCGTGCTGACCAAATGTACAAACAGTGATCATCCAAATGGCCTGAACCTACTAGCGAATTCTCTACCAATGAGAGCGAAGTGAACCATCCTCAGCAGATGATCTGCTCCAGTTTTACCGCTCTGCAGCTGGGTCCATGAGGCAGTGGCCAGTGGCAGAAAGCGACTGGCAAATCTTTCATCTATGACCAGCACTGGTGAGCTCATGACTCATTCTTCTAAAGTCAGCAAGACCATAAAACCTACAACATTCATAAAGCTAGGCAAAGCGCTGACCCTTGTGACCCACTCCTCTACACACAGATGCAGGAAAGAGACTCAGGAATAACAGTCTCTTATTTTAAGGTACGCTGCGAGTCTGATGAGAACCATTGTTTGTTGTCATCTAACATCACCTCAGGGAATAGACCTGTCCGACAGCCAAATCATTCAGGAAGCAGGCAGCCCTCATGGGGCCCAAGAACCGAGTCAGCAGGGGCCCGACCGACACACGCTATGGTACAACTCGAGCAGCGGATTCCACCACCCAAATTGCTTCTCCTAAACAGAGAAAAACGCTGCCCTAGTTTTCCTCAAACACAAGAGAAACTACAGCCAACAATATGAGCTAAACTGTTTGGCCCTGGAAAACAATGCATGTAAATAGTCCACTGAAGCGGTATTGTGGAGATAATTCCTACAAAATTGAGACAAGTGAGTAACAGGAGATGTGGATCCCAAATGCCAAATGTATTAATTTTGCTGCCCTGAGCAACACAGGCAAAAGCAGATCACATAATAAATCTCGAAAAGCTGTACATGAAAAAAAAAACTTCAGACTACAGGCGTATTCAGAGCCAATTACAGAGCAGCAGCAATGCTACCGTCTCAACAGTGCTGTAACACTTGCTTATGGACACACACATCCTCAATGTGATGTGCAAGCAGAATTAGACACATTTTGTGAAATAATTTCCCATTTCATCCTAACAAACAGCTTGTGGCGACAGGACAAGGATTCAGAAGCAAGCTGTAACTTCATACATCATTCCCACTGATTCATGTGTTTTATGGAGATTGCACTTGTAAAATGGTGTTTTGTAAAAAACACCTACCAGTCAAATGTATTAAATGAAACCAGTTCCTTTTACTCAAATATGAGTGAAAGTTCATTGCACTTAATGGAAACAAGTTGATGAAATGTGAACCGATTATATTAAGCAGAATCAGACTCAATTCTGTTATAGCATATTTCAATTACACAGCATGATTTGCTTCAGACTGTGTAAGGGTTTTGGATTTGTTGGGATTTAACAGGTTTTTTGGGGGTTACTATTGTGTTGAAAAGTAAAGTATGTGATTAGGTCGAGGATGGGACAAAGAATGTTAAAACTATATTCACGCTGATTTGCTTAAAAGTAGTATTTGCTGATGCAGTGGTAGCCATGTGTGCTATTGATAGCTAGAAAGCAGACAAGTAACTACAAGAGGGTCGAGATACCGAGCCTCATTCATGAAACAACATAAATATGAGTAAATTGCACATAAAACGGACCTTCCTGAAAACTCTCCTCTGGATTCAGAAACACTTCGTAAACCTCAGATTTGACAGTTAAATGTGTGTATGTTAAAGAATTCCAATCATTTATAAATTGGGCACATGGGCACGCTCATTCACAAGTAGCATAATCCCACCCATAAATTAAATCACGTGTCCAGGAATGCTGGGGAATTTTCTGGATTTCCTTCTCTGGTTTGGCTCCAGTATATTGCAAAAATGCAAAAGAGACTAATTGGCCATATGCCCAACAAAATATATTAAATTAAGGTGTCCACCTAAGCGTTTTAGCCCGCTAAAAATACCAGGTGCTCTTCTGAAAACCCCATGCTGTGGGCGCTTAAAAGCGTGTTGGAGGCGCAGCGTTTTTTCCATCTGAAATGCTTTGGTTGCAGTGATACGGAATATCCGCAGAAGTAATGTTTTACTAGAATATGATTTCGCAGTTGAATTGTTTATTACGAAATATTATTTTTATAGTGAATTAAATTAAATGTTCAGAGCACTCATAACTATAGGTTTCTAAACTTAAATAGATTGAGGCAATCGGTTTCCTCAATTGAAATAACTTATCCTAACTTGTTGGGTTTTATAGTGTGTTACTAAATGTTACAAATGGCACAGTTAAGGAGCGAAAGCGTTTGCTGATAGTTTGAGATCCATTAGTAGACACTGGCCAGTCAAGCTCATAATGCACTGAAAATTTCCTCCTGTGTAATTATTACACCCTCCAATAAACAAGCTGGCTATAGAGAGGAAAAAACACACACAGACACAAACAAATCCAGGGTGATTCCTCAGAGGCCACTGATTGGCCTGCTTTCACACTACACGACACTAATAATGTTTATCATTGTTTACGAATGTGATCACCGAAATGAGAGTGAACACAAAACACAAAGGCGGTTTTCAAAAAAGTGTAGTAAAGGTTCTTCTATCTCCTGCCACTGACCTTCAGAGGACCAGGGACACGAGAGAAAAAAAACATAATATAATTAGTTCAACATTACTAACTTCAATTCAAGGCTTAACCGAGTTAGGAGGATCAGAGCATGAACGTCTATTAGGACACAAGACAAGACTGAAGCCTCATTATTTTGAGTGGCTCAAACACCTTTCCAGCAAGTAGAAGCCGACTATCAATAGGAGTAATTCTGCCTGGTTTCAGCAACATCAGCTGAGGCTGCTTTAGACTAGCAGACAAACTCATTTGTCAGATTTGTCTTAATGGCCAACTAGTGCTCTTCAATCATTTGGGATTTAAGTGGTAAAGCAGCAGCGGTCCAGTATCCATGTGTCTCTATACAGCAAAGACAAATAGACTTGTCTATCCCTCCCTTCACCATAGGACAAACGCCAGGCTGAACCGCAGTGCCTCCAAGAGCTAAACTAGGTTAGCGCTGTATGCAGGTGTACATGCAGATGACGCTCGGCTAGAGGGGTCACCGTTAGGAAGGTCATCCTCGCCTGCAGCCTGACAGAGCTTTACATCATAAGCCATGTATCCCCCTTCACTAGTCCCATTCCAGACGCACTCACACAACTAAACACATCGACCAGCCACACTGACTACCAAAAGACGAGGGGGTGGATGCTTAATGGCCCATAAATTAATCTCTGAGAATGAAGAAGAGACAATCAATAACAAACCAATGAAAATGAAACTCCAACAGCAGGATGTTTGATTCATACATGCTAAACGCACAACATGCTAACTGAATGCCAAGCATGAATCCTAAGGGGTCAGTGAGGGGGACTCTATTTTACTCTCTGTCCCTCGAACCAGACTAAAAAATAGGGGTGATTCCGCTTTTGCAGCCTTTGGACCTAAGCTATGGAATAGCTTACCGGCTCACATCAGATCTGCCCAAACTTTGTCAATTTTTAAATCTACTTTGAAAACGCATTTCTTCTCAATAGCTTTTAATATAGCCTATCTTGATGTGTGTGTCTTATGTTTATATTGTATGTGTATTGTATGTCTTTTGGCCTTGTTAAGCACTTTGGTCACTTTTTACACATTCTGCCCCAACGTTGTCTTCCAAACATATGCAAATGCTATGAAAACAAACATAGTGAATGCTTTATGTGGCCTATGCTAAACATACTGTATGTGAAAGAGAAACAATGGCTTAAAATAAAGTTTAAGCCAAATTACAGTTTAATGACAAATAAAATAAAAAAGAAAGAAAGAAAAACAAAAGCACCAACAGGTGAGAGGAATGTTCTTAAGGACACACATTCACTCCTATGAACCTTGTACTGCATTTTCTTTAAACTTCTTACATTTATATCACTCATAAAATATCATTACTAGATTGCACATACTAAACTGAACATCCAACAGCAAATGTATAATATTATAAATAGACTGTTTTCATACTTGTAGGCACAAGAGGTCAAAATTTCATCCAGATAGGTCAGGTGAAGCCTGGGAGCTCAAACTATCTTTATGCCTCAAGTTTCCACACATACTGGAGCCAAAGGAAACATGCATTATTTATGATGTGTAAATATAAAACCAACACAACATTCTACATAAATAAATGCAATATGTGTGACAAATGGAATAAAAATTAATTTGAGAAAATTTAAATTAATTTAAATTTGAATAGAGTTCTGTGAAGTCTCTGTGGAGACAGATGGCAGCAGCTAATATTACAACTGAATTTTAATGAGGTAAAATTCATGTTATTGTAACATACTGCTCTGACACATGGAGTTTAGGATCCAAATGCAGCTTTATTTGAGGGTAATCAAATAATCCAAACAATCAAAGGGCAGAAAACAGGGCAAAAGGGGAAAATCTAAGGAACCAGGCACAAAAATGCCCTCTGGTGGAGTCCTCAGAGTCACAAAAATCCAGGAGAGAGGTGGAGAGGAGGGCCAGGATCATGTAATGGAGGCAGGACTAGGGAGTGAAACAGATCGGAGACCCAGGGAGGACCAGGCAAAGCAGGCTGAGTAAGTGGCCAGGGCAGAGCTGACAGGACTGAAGACCACCATGATGGAGCAGATGACCACCACAGCAACGTAGGCGGGACTGATGGTCCCCACCATGGAGAGGAAGACCACCACAGCAGCGTAGGTGGGACTGATGGTCCCCACCATGGAGAGGAAGACCAACACAGCAGCGTAGGCGGGACTGATGGTCCCCACCATAGAGAGGAAGAAGACCACCACAGCAGAGCAGACGGCCTGAAGACCCCCACGGCAGAGTAGAGGACCACCATGGCGATGCAGACGGAGCTGGCAACAACCACGGTGAGGCAGGCAGAACTTGTGACCACCACTACAAAACTGGCGGGACCGAAGACCACCTGGAGCAGGAGATCCCCAGGGGACATCAGGAGGAACTGGAGACCATCAGAGGTGATCAGGCAAAGCTGGAACAAAGGGAAGTTAGGAATGGCCTCTCTGGCCATCACAGAGAGTTCATAGACCACCTGGGTGGGCGTGTCAAGGCAAACAGGAAGTTCATGGGCAGACGCCACCATTACTGAAAGCGCAGTCGATGGCGGCCATGTTGTGGACAGGCTCTCATGCGACGGCCGTGTTGTGGACAGGCTCTCATGCGACGGCCGTGTTGTGGACAGGCTCTCATGCGACGGCCGTGTTGTGGACAGGCTCTCGAGCGGCGGACATGTTGTGGACAGGCTCTCGAGCGGCGGCCGTGTTGTGGACAGGCTCTCGAGCGGCGGACATGTTGTGGACAGGCTCTCGAGCGGCGGACATGTTGTGGACAAGCTCTGGTGCGGGGATAACCGAACTGGAAGGTACTGAATGTACAGGGCTAGCGACCATCCAAACGGGACTTGCTGGAAACTGTGATGTGCCAAGCTCTGTGGCTACCGGAGCTTGGTACTGCCTCTTCTCAAAAATGTCTATGGGAAATATCCTCCGAAGAGCATAATCTAGGAACTCAATCAGTAACCCTCAAGGATCATCACAGATGAGTTTAGATTGTAACGGGTAGTTGATTCCATGGCAAAATAAGTTAATCAAAGCGAAATTCTGGGAGGTCAGGTATTTTAGCAATGTCCAAAAGGTCTCTGCTGTGGTGTCCAAAAGTCCAAAAACAGCTTTATTTGAGGGTAATCCAGAATCGTAATCCAAAATTCAGGCAAAGAACCTGTCAGAACCACGGGGCAAAACAATCAAAAGGCCGAAAACAGTGCAAACAGGGAAAATCCAAGAATTCAGGCACAAGAAAGACATAATGCTCAGAATTGTAGCGTAACACTAGACAAGACTTTGCAAAGAATGACTGAATAAACCAGCTATATATAAACAGAGATAACAAGGGTAATGCCACATAGGTGGAAGAGATCAAACAATGAGTCCAGGCAATGGGTTATGGGAAATGTAGTCCATAGTGGAATGGCACTGGTCTGGGGTAGAGTGCCCTCTAGTGGATATTCTGGGCAATCCAGCTGGTGAGTGACACAAAGAGACACCAAGATGGTGAAATGTTTTGTTTACAAACGGAATAGTGTTGCTTTGCCTAAACATCTGTGGATGTTTCACCCACTCAGAAACTACAGGGAAAATGCATAGTGAGGAAAAAAATCATCTGCCGTTATATTTTCACCCCCTTCAAAATGTGTTTCATCAGATGAGAGGATTTATTGATGGCACAGCTGCTTCGGACAGGAACACAGCCAATGGGAACTCACACCACAAGCCAAAGCAATAAGATAATGTTTTTAACATTGCACATCTCAATGATTACAGATGCAGGATCTGAGCAGGGAGAGCCAGAAAGCACTCCATGTGCCCGCATTATTTCAGACGAGGGGCTTCTTGCTGTAACAAAGGTAATGATTCACGGGCCAACTTTTTTGAGCAATGTTACCGAGCGATGTTGCTTGGACACCCGTTGAAAATGGGCAACAAATTCCTATCTGGATACTTTAAATCTCACCTGGTTGGCCATTGATGGCACCATTGCCAAGCGACATTGCTCAAAAAGTTGCCCCGTGCATCATCCCCTAAGTCATTTGACAAGAACACATTTACATGTATACATCTGGCATAAATGCATTCATGAGTTCTTGATTTATTGCTTTTTGGTGAATCAAACCCATGACCTTGGTAGTGCTAGTGCCATGCTCGGCTGTTTGAGTTACAGGAAAGCTGTATTTACTAGGGATGGACATCTGCTCAAAAATCATCTCACGGCATGAACACTGCATTTGTATGTCCCCTGCACTCTCTTTCATGCCATCAGTCTGTACATCCACTAATCGTCTGGAAACTCAATGCAAAAGTCACTCTGTATCTTTATCTGCAGAAGCAACTCAATCGGACAACAAAGCACTACCAAATACACCACTGTAACTAATCACAAAATTAAAAATGAACTAGAATTACTTGGATTGATTGCTGCCATCACATATTCACAGCTCCTAAGCGATATTGACATTGATATTGATATTGAGTCATAACAGAACAGAAGGCCTGTGGCCATTAACCCTCTGGGGTCTCTTTTTCTCTCAAATAGTCGATTTTTGTAATTCAGGCAAGTGTTATACATCATTCAAAACTGTTAAATGTCTACTTTTATTTGTGTACACTCTAGGGCTGTTCCGAATACCAGTTTTTGAGCTTCGAAGCTTCGGTAGTAATTAACATCGAATATTTGAAGCTTCGGAGGGAAATAAAAAATAATAATAAACGAGGCTCAAACATCCATTTCGTAACCGACATGCGTGTTTATTTGAGCATTTCCGTCAATGACAAAATACACTAATGCCTGTAAAACATTGAAATATCAGTAAATAATGGTTACTTAAATAATATAATAAAGTTAAATATAAAAAATGTAAAAATAAAAATATATATTTCCACACAAAGACGCATGATATAGCCTAAGCCTACCGCTCTGTGCTTTGAGAGGGAACGGGGATGTGGGACATGAGCAGGAAAGAGACCATCTCTTTTCTAATATCTTCATGTTTTCTACTAGTTGTAAAAGGTCTGAAGAGTGAAGTTTATCTTCCGCAGTGTCAAGACATTTAGGCTATGTTTGATTTTGCGCTGCCAGAGAAATCGAAACTAAAATCACCCATGTGTCAGAAACGCGCTTTACAAATAAATTTGATGCATCTTACCAAGTCTTATAACAAGCACAAGCTGTGTTAAAAAGAATTTGACGTGCAAGTAAAAAGTTATGCTACCTGTCCTACAGTGTTTTTTCTACTTTAACACAGTAAAGAATGCGTTTTTAATGCCTAATTAAAAGCGAACCAAAGGAAGAAACATTTATAATCCACTGCAAAAATGGGTGAGACGTGAGTGAAGATTTGGGAAAAGAAACAAGAGATTCCATGTCCAGTGGAATAACTAATGCAATATTGTTAAATTCGCTGATAACCGGGAGACCAGATAGCAAACCAGAATACAAAGCCGACAAAGCTTACATTTTTATGGGCTCACGCACAACTTTCTCATTCGTCATGAATCCAAATGTTTCCATGGCTGCGATGTAACATTTAATTGTTAACCTATTGTTTATTTTGTAAACAAAGTTTTGTGCTTCACTCGTGTCATAATTTTAATGTAAAATAGTTAAACAGCATTCACATACAAAAAAAAAAAAAAATTGCAGACCACCACCGGTGCTACTCAGCCGCGATAGTGCGTTGTCAAGATTACCGGCACAGCCGTAAATAACGAGTAAAAAGGCTAATACATTTTGTTTCTATTATTCTGTTTTCCACATTCTATTTTCCACAATGTCAAAGCAACGCAGCTTAACCCAAAAAACAAGCTCATGCAGTTGTGCGCACTAGACCGAGAATACTCCAGTTGCAGGGAACACGGTCCGTGTATCATCTGATCATTTAATTTCCTATTTGGAGTGGAATAACGAGAATATCGTTTTTTTTTTTTTGTTTAGTTTAATAAACGGAAAATGAGATTTCGGGTCCATTTCTAAATTTTCATTTGTGTTTTACAAATCGGTTTATGACTTTGATATTTCATTCGCACATGTGGGTGGCGCTGAAACGCCCCTTTCATCTGATTGGTAAAACCGCGCCATCTTCAGTACAGCACATAAGAATCCGTACAGCACACTAAACAATTGGACGTAAAAACAATGATAAACATGACCGTGACAACATAACATTTCCCAGTCGCCTTTTAATGAGATCAGAGTGTGTGTGTGTGTGTGTGTGTGTGTGTGTGTGTGTGTGTGTGTGTGTGTGTGTGTGTGTACTTGTCTACCTATCTAAGAGGGGACCTGGGTGTCGTTACACACTCACCAACAGGGGACCGCCGAGCCAAGTGGGGACATTTTTCAAGTCCCCTGTTGGTCATGCCTTAAAACATGTTAAAATCATCTAAAATACGCTCTGGTAAATTTTTTACATTTTTGACCAAGTGGGGACCTGCAAGTGTGTGTGTGTTTAAGCCCATACTCAGCAGCGCTCCTGTAGGCTGGAGCAGGAACTGCAGTGGCACATTAACACACGTCGTTCACACTTCTCTATTGTTGGAATGGCTTGCTGTCTCAGAGAGGCTCTGAAACTGTAGAGCTGCTGTTTAACTGCTGCTTAGTTAAAGAACTTACGGTAACTTTATAATAACCCCACGGTATGTATCATTAGTTAAGCATTAGTAAACAGTTAATTCAATATTTATAAAGCATTAATAGACATTAATAAGCAGTATATAAATACAGCTATAAAAGCTTTATTCTTGCTTTAAAAGCATATCTATAATGTGTTTAATTGTTGTATTTTCATACTTTATTAATGATCAATTTATAATTTTTAAATGAAGTATAACATTATATACAAACCAGTTATTTAGGAGTTGTCAGTGGTTCATAAGATCACTTAGAAAGTGTGAGTAAAATGATTAATAAACTATTTCAAATGTACATTCATACATTATACCGACATTTTGTAATAGGTACTTAGTGTGTTAATAAATGCTTTATTAACATGTATTTCTACTGTAATTCAGGTAGTTATAAAGCATTTGGTAGTGGTGAGTATAAGTATTTTATAAAGTGAGGACTAGTTATGCCTTGTAAAGCTTTTATAAAGGAGATTTAAAGGTTCAGTTATATATTTCTATGTTCTGTATCACAGTGTTGTGTTTGTTTCATTTTTCTGTTTAGAAGATAACTGAGTCTTTAAATCTCCTTTATAAATGCTTTATATTTTGTGATGAGCTCACAAAAATAGTTAACTGACCACTACTAAATGCTTTATAACTCCCTGAATTTACTGCATTTACTTACACTTAAGTGATCTTATGAATCACTGACAAATCCCAAATAACTTGTTTGTAAATAATGCTATACTTCATTTAAAAATTATAAATTGATCATTAATAAAGTATGAAAATACAATTATTAAACAAAATATAGATATGCTTCTAAATAAAGAATAAAGCATTTATACAAGAACAAAGCATGTATAGCTGTAATTATAAACTGCTCATTAATGCATATTAATGCTTTACAAATTATGAAGTAACTCTTTACTAATGCTTAACTAATTATTAATAATGTGCAGTTATTATAAAGTGTTACCGAACTTATTTTCAAACATGCCCAAACATACATATATATGTAATTATATAATGTTCACACAGGCATCAGAGATCACAATATGCATAGATAAACATAAACAACTAAAAAAAGAATGACCAAACCATCAGTTATCAATAATGTACAAATTTGAATTGCTTGAGGAAAGACCATTTAAATCTACAACGGGGTAAAAAATACCGACGGCAACAGTTCAAAAGCAGAGGCGAGAAGACGCCTCTTATCATTCATATTAATATTATTTTTCTTATTTAACTCTCTTTCTTCATAGATACTTTCTATTCTTAGTTATGTAGTCCCTAACACTTTATTTGCAATTATTATGTGCCATTGTACACACACACACATACATGTAATATATATTAACAGAGCAGTGTCGCTCTACACTGGCCAAGAGGGGACCTGACCTCCATCTCTGAACGATCTCTAACCATCCAAGTGGGGACTCTCATAGCCTGCAATGAAACTGTGTGTGTGTGTGAACAATGAAGTCTGTCATCATTATGTAACACATATAAACATTATTTATATATATATATATATATATATATATATATATATATATATATATATATATATATATATATATGTGTGTGTTTGAGTGTGTGTGTGTATTTTCACACTGGCATCAGAGATCACAATATGCATAGATAAACATATACAATATACAATTAAAAAATAATGACCAAACCATCAGTTATCAAAAATGTAAAAAAAAAAATTTCAGGAAAGACCATTTGAATCTGTATTTCAACGGGTAAAAAATATCGGTGGCAACAGTTCAAAAGCAGAGGCCTTAAGATATTCATATCAATCATAATATTATTTTTCTTCTTTAACGCTCTCTCTTCATAGATACTTTCTATTCTTGGTTATGCAGTCCCTAACAATTTTTTTGCCATTGTTATGTGCCATTGTACAAACACACACATTTGTATATTACTAACAGAGCACTGTCGCTCTACACTGGCCAAGTGGGGACCTGAACGATGTTTACCTATCGAACAGGGGACTCCCATAGCCTACAATGGAACTGTGTGTGTGAACAGTGAAGTCTGTCTTCATTATGTAACTTTTATATATATATATAATATATATATATAATGTTTATATATTATATATGTAATATGTAATTATATAATGTTTACACAGGCATCAGACACACACAAACACACACATTTCTATATTACTAACAGAGCACTGTCGCTCTACACTGGCCAAGTGGGGACCTGAACGATGTTTACCTATAAAACAGGGGACTCCCATAGCCTACAATGGAACTATGTAACTTGTGTGTATATATATATATATATATGTATATGTATATATATATATATGTATATGTATATATATATGTATATGTATATATGTGTGTGTGTGTGTGTGTTCATACAGGCATCAGAGATCACAATATGCATAGATAAACATATACAATATACAATTAAAAAAGAATGACCAAACCATCAGTTATCAAAAATTAAAAAAATTAGAATTTTTTGAGGAAAGACCATTTGAATCTGTTTTTTAACGGGGTAAAAAATACCGATGGCAACAGTTCAAAAGCAGAGGCTCTTATCATTCATATTATTATTTTTCTTCTTTAACGGTCTCTCTTCATAGATACTTTCTATGCTTGGTTATGCAGTCCGTTTAGGGTTCATGGGATAAATCAAACAGAAATAGCTCTTTAAGGTAACAATTTCAGGTCACTACTTTATACACTCAATAATGATTATATTAATCAAAATGAACTTCGCGTCCCCAGTTGGATGGTAAAGAACGACACCAGTTCTTCTGCTTTGTACATTTCTTGCCATCACAAAAACACGGTAAAGATTTTGGAGGTCAATCTCAAAATGTTATGTTGACTTGCTGCACTGAACAATTTTACTTCATTCAGTTGAAATATATGAAGTAGAGATGTTCATTTAACATTTTGTTTTCTGACTGACAGCTGATGCTTGTTAACCAGTCATCAGCAGTTAACTGACATTATTTTAAGGTTAGATTAGAATTAAATGTAATTAGAAAAGATAAGTGTCTGTGACCCATTCAAATACCTCAAAAATGTAGATTTACATGTGCAAATAGCAGCATAAACAACAGAACATGAGGATTCAAACACACCGTCACATCGAGCACCCGCAGTGCTTCTGTGAACACAGTAAACCAGAATAAAAGTGTATATATATCTGTATATATATATATATATATATTAGTGCTGTCAGTTTAACGCGTTATTAACGGCGTTACCGCAAACACATTTTAACGGCGTCAATTTTTTTAGCGCGAGATTAACGCTCTTTTTGGCCTAGCAAACATTGTAGTTTTTTCACATGCTGTTGCAACAACTGGTAACGTTAGAAAAACTACAACATCACACCGGATAGCTAGACCGGAAACAAAACAAAACTCGGGACTAGATTTGATGGCCGAGTGCGAGCGCGGGCGGTAATGCACTCACTCTGTGTGTGCGGGTACGGGAGAATAAAACGATTCGGGACTCCCACAAACTAGAAAAATCTATGAATAAAACATAAAAACTAATACATTTTTATTCTTATGTTGCAGAAAAGCAACAAGAACAACTAAAACAAAATAGAAACGATTTACAGGCCAGAGTTACTTTTTATGACATGCTTGCAGCGTTGAGCGATGTAGCCAATCACAGACATGTGTTGATTTCTTAAACGCAATGGCCAATCAGATGCATTTAAAATAGACTCCCCTCACTGCTCAAAACTGACTTTTTGTTCAGTGCTGAATTCTGGATATTGGCAAATCCTCTAATTAAAACAAACAAAGTGTATATATTCTGAAAGATTCATTGTGCAGTCAGCTTCATTGATAATAACAGAGATGTGTGAGATTGCGATGAACTGATGTCAGCTTTTTAGGAATTTTTAAAGGATTGCACTTTGTGCGCATTCAGTCATCCCAAACCATGCACTCAGTAGCCTGCTGGCTTTTATATTATAACAGTGGTTTGTGTGTTAATGCTTTAATCACAAATAATTGATCAGGAGCATTTATGCTGATGTGTATGGTGGCGACACGTAGGCGAAGTAGCCTACAAATAAAGTCTATTTGCGGGCGGGAGCGGGACAAAAATGTTGCGGGCGGGAGAAAGTAACATGGAAAGTAGTTGAGAACGTCAGTTATAACGCCCCACGTATTAAAAAGAAATGGACGGTTTTAAATCGGGCTCGGGACGGGCTCATAATTACAGTAAATGTGTCGGGCCGGGCTCGGACACAATGCGCACACGCTCGGGTCGGCTTGATTTTTTGGGCCCGATCTAAGCTCTACAATGGATGACTTCAGACAGAAGCACATGGATACCACAGCTAAGAACAAACTTATTGCTGATCCACTTTTCCTTGTTGATAAGAGCATTCAAATTAGAAAAAATGATGGGACAAATAGAAATCAAGGGACATTTAGAATAGATAAAAATGTGCGATTAATCGCAAGTTAACTATGGCATTAATGCGATTAAATATTTGAATCGTTTGACAGCACTAATATATATATATATATTTACACAACATTATTTTCAACTGAAAATTGCAAGCTTTTCATGTGTTTTGGCCGCTCATTTACACGAAAATGCCATTTTGGAGGCCTGACAATGCAAACTTTCCAACCCGATCACACTAAATGCGTCTCTGATTAGAAATCTTGGCTTGCTCAAAACTTTTTGTCTTTAAATGAAGTCAAAACTGAGGTGATAGTTTTCGGCCCCACTGATAATTTTAATACCACCAGCATCGATTTGAGGAGCTTCTCTGCATTCAGATCTACGCATGACAAACAAATATCTTCGGTACACTTAATTGGATCTAGTTTCTATCAACTCCGTCTTTTGTATCAAATTAAACACTTCCTATCTGACAAAACTCTAGAGATGTCTGTTCATGCTTTTATTACTTCCCGTTTAGACTACTGCAACTCATTGTATTGCGGTATTTCCAAGTCACAAATCGCTCGCCTTCAACTGGTCCAAAATGCTGCAGCAAGATTTATTCGCAAAAGTCCTAAATATGATCACATGATGATAATGATACATTTGATTTATATTGCGCTTTTCTCCAACCCAAAACGATACAAAAACAATACACAGTACCAATATATATATATATATATATATATATATATATATATATATATATATATATATATATATATAAAGAGATTAAAAATTGTAACATTACAAAATTTAATGACAGTACATTTCAAATACCTAACAATGGTACATTAAGTGGTTTTGTTCAAGTCAAAATATTACTTAACATTAATGAACCAACCTACATACAATAAAACTACATTTTTGGGGGGTTAAATCAAGCAGAAATATCACTTCAATGTAACAATTGCAGGTCACTACACAAGTTAAACTGTACATGATCTAGACTCTAGATAAATGAAATGCAATCGCAGTAGTGAGTCAGGGGAATGCTTATATTTATTTCTTTGGTTTCAATTTTGAACATGTTGCAGTTCTTTTTAAAAAGGTATACATTTTGACATAATTATAAAATGATATAACATGATTTGATACTGTATATTAGCAGAAATTACACATTTTTCACTTCAGCAACAAAGTGGAGACCCTCTTTTCTGTAATGAAAGACCAATCTTATGGGTTGTGGTCTCTCAGACATTGGCCAATATCAGTAAAAAAAAAAAACATTGTTTCCCTTAGGGCTTAAATGAACCAGATTTTTTTTTTTACAACCTTACACTTTTAGACAGGTGATGCTTGCAACCCGACCATAATCCATTAGCCGACAAGATTAGAATGTTATATTCTAATTAAATTAGAATGTATGTATTTCTCAATACTTATCACTGTTTTAAAAGCTCTTCACTCCGTTGTCTTAACCAACTTTCAGCTTCACTGCAGTAAATTTCACATTCAAAACGCATTAAAACTACCAAAACACATCATTCATGTCTCAAAATAAGTCATTCTTTCAGAACACTAGTAAAGGTTTCACCCAACAAACAAAATTAAAAATACAAATCAAAAAACACAAACAACAGGCAGTAATATGCACTATTTTCTGCTGTTCAGAATTCAAGGCAGTTTATTTTACATGGTTCATGTTTACATTAATGTACAAAATTATTTCCTTTTGTATAGATGGTGATGAAAATGAAAGACTAAGACTAGTATAGGTGTTTAGTTACATCTTAATTGTTCAGATTTTTTTTAGATTCAGAATATATTTCAATGTGGTATACGGTATAAAAATATTGCAAATTTCAGTCTTATTCATTTTTGTTTGAGTTGAAATGTTTTTAACTTAAATATAACAGTCTTGGAAATAATATGTAAGCATGTGCAAATTGGCCTGTACAGTAAATCAAGTTCTGCTGGTCTTTGTGTTTAAGTGAGAAATGAATTCATGTAAATTGAAAGATCTCAGTTTAGCCGGACACTGATCTTGTGATCACTTTGTGAAGAGTTTCATGGTATTAATTAATCTTGAGAAGGTATTAATCTTTCAGTTTAAACACAAATGTGTACTGTAATGTAAACATTGACCATGTAACATAAAATGCTGTGAATTCGCAACAACAGAAAACAGCAGAAATATTTTATAATGCTCCAGTTATTTGTGTTTTTTGTATTTTATGAGTGAAAAGTGTGTTTGTTGGGTGAGCTTTACTAGTGTTCTGGAAGAACTGTATTAGCAGCTGTAAATGGATATTCTGGCATAGGTAGTTTCATGTGTATGTAGACTCTTGTGTGTGGATTGAGTCGCTGCACCTCCCCCCACACGCAATTTACATCTCAATACTTGAAGGTGTGTGTGTGTGTGTGTCATGGAGGAACCGGCCTAAAGATCTCACAACTCTAACAATACAGTTACCAATGTCCAAGAATCTGTGGAACTTCTCAAATAAACTACAATAAACTAGAGAAAACGCTGGGATTTACTCGGACAAATTAAATTACAGGTTTTTACAGTCGCTAGGACACATTTCTCAATATTTAGGTACATTTTCAAAACTCTTCACTCAGTTCTTCATTTCACATTCAAAATGCACTGACACTTCCTTCATGTCTCAAATCCCAACTCAATCTTCCAGAACACTAGTAAAGGTTTCACCCAACAAACACACTTTGTCACTCATAAAACAGAAAAAACACAAACAACAGGAGCATTACACAATATTTTCTTTTGCAAATTGCTTTTACAAAACAAGAATGGCACTACTCTACTGTTTTTAATTCACTGCAGTTTAATATTAGATTTTAGAATCAGAATATTTATTTCAATATGATATTACTGTGGAAATGTTGCAAATCTCAGTCTTATCATTGTTTGTTTTTAGGTTTTGAAAATAAGTTTAACAGTTTTAAAAAGAGTATGTAAACGTGCAAATTATCCTGTATAGAACATAAAATTCTCTTTTTTTATAAGCTCTCTTCACACAGTGATCACACCATCCGTCTATACGAGCTAAACTGTGGATCAGTGCTTTGAACAATGTCATCGGATGGATTTTGTTCCATTTACTTGAATTATTTTCTCTCTTAAACACAAACACTTACAGAATTTTATGTGCTATACAGGATAATTTGCACGTTTACATACTCTTTTTAAAACTGTTAAACTTATTTTCAAAACCTAACAACAAAAAATGATAAGACCGAGATTTGCAACATTTCCACAGTAATATCATATTGAAATAAATATTCTGATTCTAAAATCTAATATTAAACTGCAGTGAATTAAAAACAGTAGAGTAGTGCCATTCTTGTTTTGTAAAAGCAATTTGCAAAAGAAAATATTGTGTAATGCTCCTGTTGTTTGTGTTTTTTCTGTTTTATGAGTGACAAAGTGTGTTTGTTGGGGGAAACCTTTACTAGTGTTCTGGAAGATTGAGTTGGGATTTGAGACATGAAGGAAGTGTCAGTGCATTTTGAATGTGAAATGAAGAACTGAGTGAAGAGTTTTGAAAATGTACCTAAATATTGAGAAATGTGTCCTAGCGACTGTAAAAACCTGTAATTTAATTTGTCAGAGTAAATCCCAGCGTTTTCTCTAGTTTATTGTAGTTTATTTGAGAAGTTCCACAGATTCTTGGACATTGGTAACTGTATTGTTAGAGTTGTGAGATCTTTAGGCCGGTTTCTCCATGACACACACACACACACACACCTTCAAGTATTGAGATGTAAATTGCGTGTGGGGGGATGTGCAGCGACTCAATCCACACACAAGAGTCTACATACACATGAAACTACCTATGCCAGAATATCCATTTACAGCTGCTAATACAGTTCTTCCAGAACACTAGTAAAGCTCACCCAACAAACACACTTTGTCACTCATAAAATACAAAAAACACAAATAACTGGAGCATTATAAAATATTTCTGCTGTTTTCTGTTGTTCCGAATTCACAGCATTTTATGTTACATGGTCAATGTTTACATTACAGTACACATTTGTGTTTAAACTGAAAGATTAATACCTTCTCAAGATTAATTAATACCATGAAACTCTTCACACAGTGATCACAAGATCAGTGTCCGGCTAAACTGAGATCTTTCAATTTACATGAATTTATTTCTCACTTAAACACAAAGACCAGCAGAACTTGATTTACTGTACAGGCCAATTTGCACATGCTTACATATTATTTCCAAGACTGTTATATTTAAGTTAAAAACATTTCAACTCAAACAAAAATGAATAAGACTGAAATTTGCAATATTTTCATACCGTATACCACATTGAAATATATTCTGAATCTAAAAAAAATCAGAACAATTAAGATGTAACTAAACACCTATACTAGTCTTAGTCTTTCATTTTCATCACCATCTATACAAAAGGAAATAATTTTGTACATTAATGTAAACATGAACCATGTAAAATAAACTGCCTTGAATTCTGAACAGCAGAAAATAGTGCATATTACTGCCTGTTGTTTGTGTTTTTTGATTTGTATTTTTAATTTTGTTTGTTGGGTGAAACCTTTACTAGTGTTCTGAAAGAATGACTTATTTTGAGACATGAATGATGTGTTTTGGTAGTTTTAATGCGTTTTGAATGTGAAATTTACTGCAGTGAAGCTGAAAGTTGGTTAAGACAACGGAGTGAAGAGCTTTTAAAACAGTGATAAGTATTGAGAAATACATACATTCTAATTTAATTAGAATATAACATTCTAATCTTGTCGGCTAATGGATTATGGTCGGGTTGCAAGCATCACCTGTCTAAAAGTGTAAGGATGTAAAAAAAATCTGGTTCATTTAAGCCCTAAGGGAAACAATGTTTTTTTTTTTTTTTACTGATATTGGCCAATGTCTGAGAGACCACAACCCATAAGATTGGTCTTTCATTACAGAAAAGAGGGTCTCCACTTTGTTGCTGAAGTGAAAAATGTGTAATTTCTGCTAATATACAGTATCAAATCATGTTATATCATTTTATAATTATGTCAAAATGTATACCTTTTTAAAAAGAACTGCAACATGTTCAAAATTGAAACCAAAGAAATAAATATAAGCATTCCCCTGACTCACTACTGCGATTGCATTTCATTTATCTAGAGTCTAGATCATGTACAGTTTAACTTGTGTAGTGACCTGCAATTGTTACATTGAAGTGATATTTCTGCTTGATTTAACCCCCCAAAAATGTAGTTTTATTGTATGTAGGTTGGTTCATTAATGTTAAGTAATATTTTGACTTGAACAAAACCACTTAATGTACCATTGTTAGGTATTTGAAATGTACTGTCATTAAATTTTGTAATGTTACAATTTTTAATCTCTTTATATATATATATATATATATATATATTGGTACTGTGTATTGTTTTTGTATCGTTTTGGGTTGGAGAAAAGCGCAATATAAATAAAATGTATCATTATCATCATGTGATCATATTTAGGACTTTTGCGAATAAATCTTGCTGCAGCATTTCGGACCAGTTGAAGGCGAGCGATTTGTGACTTGGAAATACCGCAATACAATGAGTTGCAGTAGTCTAAACGGGAAGTAATAAAAGCATGAACAGACATCTCTAGAGTTTTGTCAGATAGGAAGTGTTTAATTTGATACAAAAGACGGAGTTGATAGAAACTAGATCCAATTAAGTGTACCGAAGATATTTGTTTGTCATGCGTAGATCTGAATGCAGAGAAGCTCCTCAAATCGATGCTGGTGGTATTAAAATTATCAGTGGGGCCGAAAACTATCACCTCAGTTTTGACTTCATTTAAAGACAAAAAGTTTTGAGCAAGCCAAGATTTCTAAGCAGAGACGCATTTAGTGTGACCGGGTTGGAAAGTTTGCATTGTCAGGCCTCCAAAATGGCATTTTCGTGTAAACGAGCGGCCAAAACACATGAAAAGCTTGCAATTTTCAGTTGAAAATAATGTTGTGTAAATATATATATATATATTAGTGCTGTCAAACGATTCAAATATTTAATCGCATTAATGCCATAGTTAACTCGCGATTAATCGCACATTTTTATCTATTCTAAATGTCCCTTGATTTCTATTTGTCCCATCATTTTTTCTAATTTGAATGCTCTTATCAACAAGGAAAAGTGGATCAGCAATAAGTTTGTTCTTAGCTGTGGTATCCATGTGCTTCTGTCTGAAGTCATCCATTGTAGAGCTTAGATCGGGCCCAAAAAATCAAGCCGACCCGAGCCCGTGCGCATTGTGTCCGAGCCCGGCCCGACACATTTACTGTAATTATGAGCCCGTCCCGAGCCCGATTTAAAACCGTCCATTTCTTTTTAATACGTGGGGCGTTATAACTGACGTTCTCAACTACTTTCTATGTTACTTTCTCCCGCCCGCAACATTTTTGTCCCGCTCCCGCCCGCAAATAGACTTTATTTGTAGGCTACTTCGCCTACGTGTCGCCACCATACACATCAGCATAAATGCTCCTGATCAATTATTTGTGATTAAAGCATTAACACACAAACCACTGTTATAATATAAAAGCCAGCAGGCTACTGAGTGCATGGTTTGGGATGACTGAATGCGCACAAAGTGCAATCCTTTAAAAATTCCTAAAAAGCTGACATCAGTTCATCGCAATCTCACACATCTCTGTTATTATCAATGAAGCTGACTGCACAATGAATCTTTCAGAATATATACACTTTGTTTGTTTTAATTAGAGGATTTGCCAATATCCAGAATTCAGCACTGAACAAAAAGTCAGTTTTGAGCAGTGAGGGGAGTCTATTTTAAATGCATCTGATTGGCCATTGCGTTTAAGAAATCAACACATGTCTGTGATTGGCTACATCGCTCAACGCTGCAAACATGTCATAAAAAGTAACTCTGGCCTGTAAATCGTTTCTATTTTGTTTTAGTTGTTCTTGTTGCTTTTCTGCAACATAAGAATAAAAATGTATTAGTTTTTATGTTTTATTCATAGATTTTTCTAGTTTGTGGGAGTCCCGAATCGTTTTATTCTCCCGTACCCGCACACACAGAGTGAGTGTATTACCGCCCGCGCTCGCACTCGGCCATCAAATCTAGTCCCGCGTTTTGTTTTGTTTCCGGTCTAGCTATCCGGTGTGATGTTGTAGTTTTTCTAACGTTACCAGTTGTTGCAACAGCATGTGAAAAAACCACAATGTTTGCTAGGCCAAAAAGAGAGTTAATCTCGCGTTAAAAAAATTGACGCCGTTAAAATGTGTTTGCGGTAACGCCGTTAATAACGCGTTAAACTGACAGCACTAATATATATATATATATATACAGATATATATACACTTTTATTCTGGTTTACTGTGTTCACAGAAGCACTGCGGGTGCTCGATGTGACGGTGTGTTTGAATCCTCATGTTCTGTTGTTTATGCTGCTATTTGCACATGTAAATCTACATTTTTGAGGTATTTGAATGGGTCACAGACACTTATCTTTTCTAATTACATTTAATTCTAATCTAACCTTAAAATAATGTCAGTTAACTGCTGATGACTGGTTAACAAGCATCAGCTGTCAGTCAGAAAACAAAATGTTAAATGAACATCTCTACTTCATATATTTCAACTGAATGAAGTAAAATTGTTCAGTGCAGCAAGTCAACATAACATTTTGAGATTGTGTAAAAAATCTTTACCGTGTTTTTGTGATGGCAAGAAATGTACAAAGCAGAAGAACTGGTGTCGTTCTTTACCATCCAACTGGGGACGCGAAGTTCATTTTGATTAATATAATCATTATTGACTGTATAAAGTAGTGACCTGAAATTGTTACCTTAAAGAGCTATTTCTGTTTGATTTATCCCATGAACCCTAAACGGACTGCATAACCAAGCAGAGAAAGTATCTATGAAGAGAGACCGTTAAAGAAGAAAAATAATAATATGAATGATAAGAGCCTCTGCTTTTGAACTGTTGCCATCGGTATTTTTTACCCCGTTAAAAAACAGATTCAAATGGTCTTTCCTCAAAAAATTCTATTTTTTTTAATTTTTGATAACTGATGGTTTGGTCATTCTTTTTTAATTGTATATTGTATATGTTTATCTATGCATATTGTGATCTCTGATGCCTGTATGAACACACACACACACACATATACATATACATATACATATATATATATATACATATACATATATATATATATATATATACACACAAGTTACATAGTTCCATTGTAGGCTATGGGAGTCCCCTGTTTTATAGGTAAACATCGTTCAGGTCCCCACTTGGCCAGTGTAGAGCGACAGTGCTCTGTTAGTAATATAGAAATGTGTGTGTTTGTGTGTGTCTGATGCCTGTGTAAACATTATATAATTACATATTACATATATAATATATAAACATTATATATATATTATGTATATATATAAAAGTTACATAATGAAGACAGACTTCACTGTTCACACACACACACACAGTTCCATTGTAGGCTATGGGAGTCCCCTGTTCGATAGGTAAACATCGTTCAGGTCCCCACTTGGCCAGTGTAGAGCGACAGTGCTCTGTTAGTAATATACAAATGTGTGTGTTTGTACAATGGCACATAACAATGGCAAAAAAATTGTTAGGGACTGCATAACCAAGAATAGAAAGTATCTATGAAGAGAGAGCGTTAAAGAAGAAAAATAATATTATGATTGATATGAATATCTTAAGGCCTCTGCTTTTGAACTGTTGCCACCGATATTTTTTACCCCGTTGAAATACAGATTCAAATGGTCTTTCCTGAAAAAAAAAAAAATTTTTTGATAACTGATGGTTTGGTCATTCTTTTTTAATTGTATATTGTATATGTTTATCTATGCATATTGTGATCTCTGATGCCAGTGTGAAAATACACACACACACACACACATATATACATATATATAAATAATGTTTATATGTGTTACATAATGATGACAGACTTCATTGTTCACACACACACACAGTTTCATTGCAGGCTATGAGAGTCCCCACTTGGATGGTTAGAGATCGTTCAGAGATGGAGGTCAGGTCCCCTCTTGGCCAGTGTAGAGCGACACTGCTCTGTTCATATATATTACATGTATGTGTGTGTGTGTACAATGGCACATAATAATTGCAAATAAAGTGTTAGGGACTGCATAACTAAGAATAGAAAGTATCTATGAAGAAAGAGAGTTAAATAAGAAAAATAATATTAATATGAATGATAAGAGGCGTCTTCTTGCCTCTGCTTTTGAACTGTTGCCGTCGGTATTTTTTACCCCGTTGTAGATTTAAATGGTCTTTCCTCAAGCAATATTTTTTTGATAACTGATGGGGTCATTTTTCTTTAATTGTATACTGTATATTTTTATCTATGCATATTGTGATTTCTGATGCCTGTGTGAACACACACACACACACACATATATACATATATATATAATTTATATATATAATGTATATAAAAGTTACATATATACAAGTTACATAATGAAGACAGACTTCACTGTTCACACACACACACACAGTTCCATTGTAGGCTATGGGAGTCCCCTGTTCGATAGGTAAACATCGTTCAGGTCCCCACTTGGCCAGTGTAGAGCGACAGTGCTCTGTTAGTAATATAGAAATGTGTGTGTTTGTACAATGGCACATAACAATGGCAAAAAAATTGTTAGGGACTGCATAACCAAGAATATAAAGTATCTATGAAGAAAGAGCGTTAAAGAAGAAAAATAATATTATGAATGATAAGAAGCATCTTCTCGCCTCTGCTTTTGAACTGTTGCCGTCGGTATTTTTTACCCCGTTGAATGAAAAACAGATTCAAATGGTCTTTCCTCAAAAATTGCAATTTTTTTAATTTTTGATAACTGATGGTTTGGTCATTCTTTTTTAATTGTATATTGAATATGTTTATCTGTGCATATTGTGATCTCTGATGCCTGTATGAACACATACAGGCATATATATATGTATGTTCACACAGTCATCAGAGATTACAATATGCATATCACAATATGCAATATTACACAATGAAGACAGAGTTCACTGTTCACACACACACGGTTCCATTGTAGGCTATGAAAGTCCCCACTTGGCCAGTGTAGAGCGACAGTGCTCTTTTAGTAATATAGAAATGTGTGTGTTTGTGTGTGTCTGATACCTGTGTAAACATTATATAATTACAGATTACATATCTAATATATAAACATTATATATATATAATATATATATATATATATATATATATATATAAAGTTACATAATGAAGACAGACTTCACTCTTCACACACACACACACACACAGTTCCATTGCAGTCTATGGGAGTCCCCTGTTGGTCAGGTAGACATCGTTCAGGTCCCCACTTGGCATGTTTTTTTAAAAATAAAAAAATGCATATTTAAAGTTATATTATGAAAAAAGACCTTAAAAGAAAATTTTGTATGTCATTTTTGTTTCTTCAAAATGACTAGAAACACTAGTCCCCTCTTGGCCAGTGTAGAGCGATAGTCCCCTGTTAGTAATATAGACGTGTATGTGTGTGTGTGTGTGTGTGTGTGTGTGTGTGTGTGTGCGTGTGTGTGTGCGTGTGTGTGCGTGTCTGTCTATGGTCACACACCGGAAGCTGCTGTGTGCTCTTCCTAAATCTATTTACAGGACTTTGAATCCATGGTGTGCTACCTGATTCCATTATAACAGTTTTACTAGTGCCAGTAATTAAAGATAAAACGGGTCAAATATCTGGGACAGAAAACTATAGGCCAATTGCATTGTCAATAATCAAATAATCAATATGGCTTCAAAAGTAAGCATGGCACTGATCTATGCATATATTAATTAAAATAAGTGGTTATTAAGTATAATGGACATAATTCCACAGTTTTCGTGTGTTTTTTAGATGCATCTAAGGCGTTTGATCGAATCAATCATACTAAGTTATTTATAAAATTGCAAGAAAGAGGGGTTTCCCCATATCTGATAAGACTTTTACATTTTTTGTATACATCAAACCTTAAAAAGTCAGTGGGGTAATAAGAATGTATCAGAACCCTTTTATATGACGACTGGGGTTCGGCAAGGGGGTATATTGTCACCTCTTCTTTTTAACCTGTACATGGATGGTCTTTCTATAGAGTTAAATGATTGTAAGACTGGATGTGTAATAGGTGGTAGTCTTATTATAGTAGTCTAATGTATGCTGATAATTTAGTTATGTCTCCTTATAGTGCAGGATTACAACAGCTGCATCGAGTATGTTCAAGTTATGGTGTGCAGCATGATATTAAACTTAATATTAAAAAGAGTGTGGTCATGATTGTTAAAACCAAAGAGGACCTTAAGCTACATTTTCCTTCTTTCTATATAGATGACCAAGATTTAAATGTGGTAACTAAAGTTAAATACTTGGGTCACATCATTAGAAATGATTTAAATGATGAAGATGTGCAGCACCAGTGCTGTAAGTTGTATGGGCAAGCTAATATGCTGGCTCGTAAATTTTATATGTGTACAGATGCTCTATATTTAGTGTAAAATAGCTCTATTTAGGGCATCTACTTCTCTTTATACAGGCCACTTAAATAAATATAATAAATATGTAAATATACTAAAGCTAAAATGAAAAAGCTCCAGGTGGCATTTAATGATGCGCTAAGAATTTTGCTTAAGGTCCCAAGGTGGACAAGTGCGAGCCAAATGTGTGTATCTATGTACCCACTTTGCATGCTGTCTTAAGGAAGTATATGCATAATATCAAATGTCGGTTGACTGATTCAAAAAGAGTGCTTTTCGTAAAAATAAAGAAAAAAAACACATGATGGGCCTTCTGCCGTCTCTCTCAGTGCTCGGCTTTTTTCATCAAGTTTGGAAGACATACTTGTCAGTTTACACTGAATTTACAGAAGAAGAAGAACGCGATTTTGAAGATAAGATTTTACATTGGATTTACCTCAGAAGAAGAACGCGATTTTGAAGATAAGATTTTTAAGGTAAGAAATGTATTCCCATTTATAATAGTTACTTCATATTGTACTAGTTGAACTGGTGCCAGACTAAAATTGATGAAACATTATCAATGGAAACATGTTGAAATATGAACTATAGACAGATAGGCAACCTTTCAATGCAAAATTTATGTTTGACACGAGGATGTTTTTATGTTCGATAATAAAACACAACATTATATAAAAGTAGGCTAGTATGAGGGTTTACTCTAATATGGTAAATATTATAATGTTTAGACCAGTGTTTACTGTTAATATTATAATGTTTAGACCTGTGTTTACCTACTGTTAAATACTGTGTATGTGAATATCTGCTCAAACGTAGATATGTATTAACAATAATGTTTCATAGTTTGGAGCGGCTCGATCACTTCAGTAAATGTTCTCTGCACGTGCTTTGAGTCACTCGCGCTGTGCTCGCTCGCAGAAACGTTAAAGTGGAAGTTAAAATGGAAGTTACATATGATAATCCATATATTTCATATTAGTGTAGTGTACTGAAGTGTTCATTTTTTTAAAAAAATGTATCGGCCGCCTGCTGGCTATTGTTATTATTATTTTATGCAGCCCTACAAGAATGTATATGGCTACAAGGCACAACAAACCTGGTCTTCATTATATATATATATATTTTTTTTTTTTTTTTGTAAATTTTAAATCGCAATTTTAACCAGAAAAATCAAACATGTATTCCCAAAATTGTGCAGCCCTTTAGTTTATCTTGATATCAGCATGTTCAGTTTTTTTTTTTTTTTTTTTTTACAGGGACCAGATGCCACTGATGAGTCCTGCTGACTTTAACATTCATATGAGTCTCTGTACATGAACATGGTAAAGTGAAAAATCAAACACCTTGGAAATGACAGGTATGTACTATTTTTCAGGAATGGTACAAAGGTGTCTGACTGTTCAAGTCTCTGTCTTAAGATCAGTGTGTTCAATAATGTTTTGTCCTTTGTTGTGTATCTTTGGATTATGTTGTAAATAAATCCAAACAATCAAAAACGCATATACGTCATTATCTCAAAACTAAACATTTTTACATACAAGCTGCTGACATATTATTGTAGCTGAGTTTGTGCTAAATACAGTGTAATCAGACTTTAGCCAAGGAAATGTCACAAGTAACAGAAATAAGCACAAATGTCAGAGCATGTCATAAGAATTTTCACTGGAAAATGTCATCTGAACAAGTAACTAATATCCACTTTTGTTCTGAGCAACTAAGGGGGGGGGGGAAGCATTGCAGTAAATCGTGCTGATTAAATCTAACGATCGCTAATATCACGTCAAACCGTGCAAATTATACTTTGTTCTCAAATTGTTAATGTTAACAACATCAGCATTGCGTGACTACATTTAATGCCCTTCCGATATTTATCCTTGTTTTCGCATGGGCCCGGTTGCATTCTCTTTTTTTCTGTAGCCACCCGAAGTCTTTTGCATTTTACAACGGGTGAACCTACAGTTGTCACTGGTGATTGTCGTTTGAACCTTTCTGGATCCGCCATCAAATTGATAAGTTTAATTATATCAAGTGCTGTGAGAAAAGGATATAAATCTCCATCTCCAACATCCTCACACGCAATATAGCCTACTAGCCGAGACACCACCTTTATGTGTACAGATGTGACGTAATGACGCAAAGACATGCGTGAATTTCCCGCGGAAATCCACCAGTACCACTGGATTTAAAAATATTATTACAAGCTTACCGTTTTGAAGGCAAGCAGATAGTTTTGAACACTGGCTGGTTATGCACTTGCTCAAATTTATTTTGGATAATTTTTGACCCAATAAAGTTACGGAATGCAGCTTTAATTAAAAATATGAATGTATTAATAGTATAATTTACTGTTAATCCCAGATTGCTAACTTGCTATGGTCATGCAGGTCTGTTTTATAATAATCTGTGAATACAGACACAGAGGAGGGGGGAAAGCCCATCTCCTGCAAGAGAACAAAATTATTAAGGCTCTGTTTTAAACACCTTCGAATTACCATTAGCTCATGCTGATTACATAATAGTTAGGTGTGACAGTGAGGCTCTACCTTTTTTGACATGGACATCTTCTGTTCAGTACGTCAAGGTCAGACGTCTGGGAGTAAAAACATGAACACACTAGACACCTATTTAGTGTAAAATGTTGTTGTAATTCAATAGTCATTATTGTTTAAAGACATATCTTGTTTAAAAATAAAAATAAAAAAAATAAAAACAATGGTAAAAAAAAATAAATGGAAATGGTATATGTGAAGATGGATTTAGGCCGCTTACTGATTGTGGTTTTATCTCTCCATTAGTGTAACTGGACTATAGAGCTGCATTTGATTTATCGACGCCAACTTTCTTTTGAATAGGCTTGAAAATGATGTTGGTATTAGTGCACTTGCACTATTCTGCTGTTCACTGATCGATTGCTCCTGTCTGCCTCCCTGCCTGCTGTGAGTTTGTTTGCGTCGAGGCTGTAAGCTCTACGCCTCGTATTAGCTTCGTATTTCTTTCTGTTTTGAACCATCATTTACTATCATTTCTAGTTGTTTATATTACTAAATACAGTTTACCCACCATCTCAGATGAGAAGATTTCAGAGCTAGAGACCCGCATTCAAACTTTAATTGAGGATAGTAAGGATAGTACTAGAGCTTTAGATACTATTTTGGATGCGCCTAGCATAGTGAACTCTGTACATGATTCGGTTCCGGCTGAAGTAGAGCCCACGCAGCAGGGCAGATGGGTGACTGTGAGAGATCGCTCTAGTCGCGGATTAAAAAAACACTCTTCCGTTCCGATTACCATAAAAAATTGATTTGCCCCACTCAGTGAAACACCCACTGAGAATTCTGTTGATTGTGCCCTGGTAATTGGATCACACGGAACGTGAAAATAGAGACACCAGCCACCATAGTCACATGTTTGCCGGGAGCCAGAGCGCCTGACATCAAAGCAAATTTAAAAGTGCTGGCTAATGCTAATCGTAAATTCTCTAAGATCATTATTCATGTCGGCACTAATGATGTTCGACTCCGCCAGTCGGAGATAACCAAAATGAATATTAAAGAAGTGTGTGAACTCGCAAGTACGATGTCAGGCACTGTAATTTGCTCTGGCCCCCTTCCTGTTCGCAGGAGTGATGAGATAGTTAGCAGATTGGCCTCACTCAATGGTTGGTTGTCTAAGTGGTGTCCGTTAAATAATATAGAATTCATAGACAATTGGAAACGTTTTTGGGGCAAGCCTGACCTGTTGAAAAGAGATGGTGTTCATCCCTGCAGGGATGGTGCTGCTCTTCTCTCTAGTAATATGGCACATAGTCTTAGAGCTAAAACATGACAATCTGGGGCCCAGGTCAGGAAGCAGACAGACTGGCTAAACCGACCGTCTGCTAGCGGCCTCGCATCACCAAGGTCAGATAAATCCCATCACATAGAGCCTCTTTCACCTAGATATCATCATATAGAGACTGTGTCTGTTCCCCGAATTTGGAAATCCAAAAAACGACAGGTAAAAAATGTAATTGATGTTCAACAAATAAAAAACAGATATAATACAGATGAGCAAATGATAAAGCTTTATAACTACTGTTATAAACATAAACCTCGTCTCAAACTCAAAGGGGGAGGTGTTGCTGTAATTTATAGTAATATTTTCAAAACCACTAATAAATCTATTTTTAAATATTCTTCTTTTGAAGTGTTGGTGCTTAATGTAAAAATATATAGTGTAAACGATAAATCACTGTAGCAATGTTCAGGGAAGAAGGAGGCGGGAACCGGCGAACAGTCAAAATATAATTTATTTAAATAAAACAAACAACAAAAACACCGCCAGCAGCCCCTCGCGGACGACTGCTGGCTACCGAAAATAAATATAACTAAAATAAAATACAAAAACAAAACACAACTAAAATACAGGCCTGTTCCTCTCTCGATCATCAACGTCGTCGCTCCTCCTTTATGCTTCCGCTCCTCCGTGAGAGATGCGAGACCGGTGTGCCTCACATGTGATGCTCATTAGCAATCGCACCACCGGCCTCGCGCCGTTCTCTCACGTCCCTCGGCCGTCCTGTTCGCCACATACCCCCATCGCCCCTCACAGGCCGGGGGGGTACCCACGAGCCTGTGCCTACTCCCCCCCCGGCGGCGGCGATCCCTGGGGAGTATGGACAGACAAACCGAGGGAAACGGAGACGGAAGCATGAGGAGCGACAGATCGAGAGAGGGGAGAGAGGAAAAAAAAAATTGGTCCGGTTCCCACAACGCGCTGCCATCTGGTCCCCCACCAGCTAGGCGATCTCCTCCGCGGTGCCTGGCGGTGACGCTGGGTAGCCCTCGGTGGACGGCTCGACGCTCCTCCGCCGCCCGGTGGACGGCGACGGCTCCTCGGGTGCCTTGGGCAGACGGTAGGAGTCCCCCGCTCCCTGCTCCTCCCCTTCACTGGTGGACGGCAGCAGGCTCCGGCCCACGGCGAGCGGCGGCGACTCCTCCTCTCCCTCCCGGATGGCAGCCGCCCCTCCAATACCCAGGCGGCCGGCAGCGAGCTCGACCGTCCCACCGGCAACTCACTCCAGCGCACCGCCTCGAGCGTCCGTGGCCGCGAGTCCCCCGCTCCCTGCTCCTCCACTCGCTCGGCGGATGGCAGCAGGCTCCGGCCCACGGCGAGCGGCGGCGACTCGCGCACCATGCTCGATGGCACCGCGGATTCCCCACACCGGCGAGGACTCTCTGACAGCGCGTTCCTCCCTCTTCCCGGGTTTCGGCACCAGTGTAGCAATGTTCAGGGAAGAAGGAGGCGGGAACCGGCGAACAGTCAAAATATAATTTATTTAAATAAAACAAACAACAAAAACACCGCCAGCAGCCCCTCGCGGACGACTGCTGGCTACCGAAAATAAAACTAAAATAAAATACAAAAACAAAACACAACTAAAATACAGGCCTGTTCCTCTCTCGATCATCAACGTCGTCGCTCCTCCTTTATGCTTCCGCTCCTCCGTGAGAGATGCGAGACCGGTGTGCCTCACATGTGATGCTCATTAGCAATCGCACCACCGGCCTCGCGCCGTTCTCTCACGTCCCTCGGCCGTCCTGTTCGCCACAATCACGTTTGAGATTTCTGCTGGCTACTGTATACAGGCCACCAGGGCACCATAAAGATTTTATCAAAGAATTTGCGGACTTTCTATCAGAATTAGCATTGGCTAACGATAAAGTACTAATTGTTGGTGATTTTAATATACATGTAGATAATGAAAAAGATGCATTGGGATTGGCACTTAAAGACATTGTAAACTCAATTGGAGTTGGACAACACGTGTCAGGGCCCACTCATTGTCGTAATCATACTCTAGATCTAATATTATCACATGGAATAGATGTTGATGCCGTTGAAATTCTGCAGCAGAGTGATGACATCTCAGAACATTATCTAGTCTCATGTAAATTACATTTAGCCAAGGCTGCAAAGCCGACTCTGTGTTATAAATATGTTAGACCTATAACTTCTGCCACTAAAGATTGCTTTATCAATAATCTTCCTAATCAGTTTCATCATCTCAGCATCCCGGATAGCTTAGAAGAACTTGATATTGCAACAGAAACTTTTAACTCTCTCTTTTCCAGCACTTTAGACGCAGTTGCTCCGTTGCGCTTAAAGAAGATTAAAGAAAATAGTCCAACGCCGTGGTACAACGAGCACACTCAGGCCCTTAAGAGAGCAGCCAGAAAAATGGAGCGCAACTGGAAGAAAACAAAACTAGAGGTATTTCGGATTTCATGGAAAGAGAGCTCGATTGCTTACAGAGAGGCTTTAAAAGCTGCTAGATCTGCTTATTTTTCAACCCAATTAGAAGAAAATAAACATAATCCTAGGTATTTATTTGAAACAGTGGCTAAACTAACGAAAAAGAAAGCTTCAAGCACAGAAGTTTCAGGCCAACACAGTAATGACTTTATGAACTTCTTCACTTATAAGATTGATAATATCAGGGACAAAATTATAACTATGCAACCGTCTACTACAGTATCGCATCAGGGAGTGCATTGTAGTCTCCCTGATGAAAAATTTTATTCATTTGTTGCTATAGGAGAGGAAGAATTCTGCAAACTCGTAAATTCATCTAAATCGACAACTTGTATTTTAGACCCTATACCGACTAAGCTACTGAAAGAGATGCTTCCAGAGATCATAGATCCTCTTCTTAATATCATTAATTCGTCTTTGTCTCTAGGATACGTACCAAAAACCTTTAAGCTGGCTATGATAAAACCGCTTGTTAAAAAAACGCAACTTGATCCTTCAGAATTAGTCAATTACAGGCCGATCTCAAATCTGCCTTTTCTGTCAAAGATATTAGAAAAAGCAGTATCCTCACAACTGTGTTCCTTTCTTGAAAGAAATGATATCTGTGAGGATTTTCAGTCAGGATTTAGACCGCACCATAGTACTGAGACAGCTCTCATTAGAGTTACAAATGATTTACTTTTATCATCCGATCGTGGTTGTATCTCTCTATTAGTGTTACTTGATCTTAGTGCTGCATTTGACACAATTGACCACAACATTCTTTTAAATAGACTAGAAAACTATGTTGGCATTAGTGGAATTGCACTAGCATGGTTTAAATCATACTTATCAGAGCGTTATCAGTTTGTAGCAGTAAATGAAGAGATGTCTTATCGATCACAAGTTCAGTATGGCGTACCACAAGGCTCAGTACTAGGACCGCTGCTGTTCACTCTGTACATGCTACCATTAGGACATATCATTAGGAAACATGGAATTAGCTTTCACTGTTATGCCGATGATACTCAGCTGTATATTTCTTCAAAACCTAACGAAACTTACCAATTCACAAAATTAACGGAATGCATAGCTGATTTAAAAAATTGGATGACGAGTAATTTCCTACTACTAAACTCTGAAAAAACAGAGATTCTAATTATTGGACAAAAAACTTCCACACGTAATAACCTAGAATACTGTCTAACACTTGATGGCTGCTCTGTAAAGTCTTCGTCGTCGGTTAGGAACCTGGGTGTGCTCTTTGATAGCAATCTTTCATTTGAAAGTCACGTGTCTAGTATCTGTAAAACCGCATTTTTCCATCTTAAAAATATATCTAAATTACGACATATGCTCTCATTAACAAATGCGGAACAATTAGTTCATGCTTTCATGACATCAAGACTAGATTATTGTAATGCTCTACTGGGTGGTTGCCCTGCACGCTTAATAAATAAACTACAGCTGGTCCAGAACGCTGCAGCTCGAGTTCTTACTAGAACCAGGAAATATGACCATATTAGCCCGGTTCTGTCAACACTACATTGGCTGCCTATTAAACATCGTATAAATTTTTAAACATTGTTGATTACAAAGCACTAAATGGTTTAGCTCCGCAGTACTTGAGCGAGCTCTTAACGCATTATAGTCCTTCACGTCTATTGCGATCTCAAAATTCGGGCCAGTTGATAATATCTAGAATATCAAAATCGACTGCTGGCGGTAGACCCTTTTCCTATTTAGCACCAAAACTTTGGAACAGTCTTCCTACCATTGTCCGGGAAGCAGACACACTCTGTCAGTTCAAAGCTAGACTAAAAACACATCTCTTTGACCTAGCATACACATAATATATTATAGACTTATAATTCAATGTTAGGCTGCATAGATTAGGTCAGCCGGAACTGGGAACACTTCCCTTAAATCCTGATGTACTCGTTACATCATCATAAGAAGAATGGCATCTACGCTAATATTAGTGTCTTTGTTTATCCCGATGTTTTCCCGCAGCCTACCGGATCCAGGCCGTATCCAGATCTGACTAGGAGCTTTGCCTGGGCCCGATGACAACGCAGTGCTGAAGTGCCAACTAGCCTCTCCCTATGGAGGATCCCTTTCCCACTCTACAGATAAAACGTTGAGATTCCGGTTCGCGTACCCACCCCGAAGTGATACAATAAAACAAAATTCTGTATCAAATTACAGTTACTGTAAATCCGGCCTCTAGTTCATAAACGCCAGAGGAGAACTGGACCCTGACTGAGCCTGGGTTCTCCCAAGGTTTTTTTTTTTTTTTTCTCCATTAGGTCACCTGATGGAGTTTTAGGACACCAGTAGGTCACTTGATGGAGTTTTTCGGTTCCTTGCCACTGTTGCCTTTTGCTTGCTCAGTTGGGGATATTCAAATTCATTAACCAAGCATTAATACCATTGATCAGCCCTACCAAACGTGGATGTTTTTTCCACTAAGAAACAAACATTGTTATGTTATTTGATTGATACTGTGAAGCTGCTTTGATGCAATTTATATTGTGAAAAGCGCTATATAAATACACTTGACTGGACTTGACTTGCATTGGCATAGTTCAAATCGTACTTATCTGACCGTCATCAATTTGCAGCACTAAATGAATAGGTATCACATACACAAGTTCAGCATGGAGCAACACCATGGAACTTTTCCTCTTCGGTCGCCCTACTGGTTGGAAACGAAATTGTTCATTACTGCTGTTGTAAATAATTTAGCCTACTGTTGCAGGCACCTTCGCTGTTTATTCAGCACCGGCTTTAGAATGAATGATGTCCACAGACAAGATAGAGTATGTTACATGATTTCATGAAAGTATGATGTATTGCGACATCAGAAACTAAGAAAAATTAAATAATGACTATTGTAACACTTCGGTCTGATTTGGACTACAGAAACGCGACCCGATCTGGCAAACTTGCATAGTGTGGTTATAGCAGACATAAGACCACAAAGCGAATCCAGAAGTGCCTTTCACCCGGTTACAACTTGATGAACCACTGATAAGATTTTGGAAACATTATTTTAAGGTAAAACATTTCCATAGTGTTGCTTTAAGGCTCAGTATTAGGAAGGTTGCTTTTCACCCTGTACATGCTTACCCTTCGAAGATATCATTAGGAAACTTAGCTCTATATTTCTTCGCGGCCCAATGACACATATCAATTCACATAAAAGAAAGCATAATTGATTTAGAAAAAATGGATGACTAGTAATTTCCTACTACTAAATTAAGAAGAAGAAAAAAAACGAAAGAATGAAAAAAGGTTTTAAAGGGTTGGCTGAGTATGATTTCACTTTTCTAACTTTAGTTAGTGTGTAATGTTGCTGTTTGAGAAAAAACAACATCTGCAAAGTTACAACGCTTTTTAACATCGTTTTTTAAGGACAACAACAAACGGCTGGTCGGGACAACACGACATTCCTCACGGGTTAGTGAGATCACCAACCCTAAAATTTACATAAACCCGCCCCCTGGGAACACACAGTCCATGTTGAGAAGAGGAAGAGTTGTTGTAGTCGAGCACATTTGTGAGTCAGCCCAAGCTGTAGCATCCATCTTTTCACATGCATCACTCTGTGTGCATCTCACAACAGATCCTTTACGAGTGATTTATAGATTATCATGACATAATATACTAATTGAAGATAGTTAACTCCACACCAGCAACATAAATTCATCAATTAACCATTCAGAGCCGTCCTGTTGCATTCTACATGTTGTCAATTCTTCTTGAGTCTCTCCATCTTTGTCTTGACTCCGTTTAAACATAAACGGCAGAAAAGTTTCTGACATTTTAGTGCGTATGAAGTAATTGGAGCTGCTAACACACACAAGCTCTTGAAACCCCACCCTCTGTGTCGGAAGCAGCAGCTCATTTGCATTTAAAGGACCAGACACAAAACAGCGTGTTTTTACTAACCCTCAAAAAATTAAAACTTTAACATGCCATATAAAAATATCTGTGTGGTATTTTGAGCCAAACCTTCACACACACTCTGGGGACATCAGATATTTATTTTACATCTTGTGAAAAGGGCATTATACCACCCCTTTAATCATTGGACCAAAAACCTTGACATGTAATAACCTACAATACTGTCTAACTCTCCATGGATGTTCAGTCAAGTCTAAAGACCTGGGTGTGGTCTTTAATGACAATCTTTTTATTGAAAGCCACATTTCTAGTATTTGTAAAACTGCATTGTTCCATCTTAAAAATATCTCTAAATTACGACAAAACATTTTAGGCTATATTATTGTAATTATTTACTGGGTGGTTGTCCTGCAGGCTCAAACTCCAGCTGGTCCAAAAATGCAGCAGCTAGAGGTCTTATTAGCACCAGGAAGTATGACCATATTAGCCCAGTAAACTCTGCATTGGCTCCCTATTAAACATTGTACACATTTTTTAAATCTGGCTGATTACTTCTAAAGCCCTGAATGGTTAAGCTTCTCAGTACTTGAGCGAGCTCATATCGCTTTACAGTCCTTCACGTCCACTGCGGTCTCTTCTGGCCAGTTGATAATAACTAAAATATATCAAAATTAACTGTGGCCGGTAGATCCTTTTCCTAGTTAGCACCTAAACTCTGGAACTATGCCTTCCTAGTGTTGTTCGGGAGGCAGACACACACACTTCCAGTTTAAATCCAGATTAAAGGCCCATCTCTTTAACATAGCATACACACATAACACATCACATTTCTATCACTCAAATCTCTTAACGGATTGTTAGGCTGCATAAATTAGATCACCCGGAACAGGGAACACATTCCCATAACATCTGATGTACTTGTAACATCGTAAGAGAAATGGCATGCTAATATTAATCTGTATATCTTATTCTAATCCTGAGGTTGCCGAAGTCAGCTGGATCGGGTCCGTATCGGGACCAGATGGTAGGCCTGCACCTAGACGAACACAACACAGCCCTGAATGTCAGCAGAGAACACAATAACTAGACAAGCCCTAGAGACAGATCCCTTGCGAAGACCTCATTGACTCGACAGCCATCGGCACAGATCCTCAGCCAAGACCATGAGAACAAAACAAGTCCCTGCAAAGACCCCTATGGCCAGCTCCAACTTTGCCTCTCTCCATATGTTGTCCTTTGTATCCTGATCTTCAAGCAAAAACTGGATGAAATATCCCGAATTCTATCAATCCACAATCTGATGCAGTCTGACTCTGAAATCATAATCACACCATGTTCGTTCGTTTGGCCAGAGGAGAACTGGTCTCCAGACTGATCCTGGTTTCTTCCAAGGTTTGTTGTTCCCCATTCTGTCACTTGATGGAGTTGGGTCCCTTGTCACTGTCGCCTTTGGCTTGCTTAGTTAGGGTCACTTAATATTTAGAAATATTATTGATTTGATTGCACTGACAGTATTGGATGAAAATTGAACTGAGCTGGATGACAACATCAGTGTTTTCTCCGGAGCTGCTTTAAAGATGAATTGAACTCATTTCATAATTGATGAAATTTAGTTTCAATTATTGAACTGAATCAATACTGAACTGACTTCAGCTGAACAAGTTTTTTTTTATTATTTTTTTTTTATTGAACTGTTTGCATTATTGATCATTACTTTTCTGTGCATCACTATAAAGCTACTTTGAAACAATCTGTATTGTATAAAGTAGGATTTAAATTAAGGCGATTTGACTTTTTTTCCATGTTTAATGTAAATATGCTTGCTTTAAAGAAATACATTTTATAAATACACATTATTGTGAGAGGAAAGCGGGCAGCACATTCATCTAAATGTCACTCTCAGCAGTATGACTGGATGGGGCGTCAGGACGCTGGTCACGTATATGTTGCATTTTCTTAGAATTACACTCTTCACTCTGGTTTCCTAACCAGACGCAATGTGATAAGATTCCAGCAACAAGTAATTTGTCTGTCCACACAAGACAAAATCAATGACAAATTCAATCAGAAGAGTGTGTGGGCATAATCACATTAATGAAGAATTAAACCATTTTAATATAATTCAAAATACATACTCATTGATTAATATCCTTTTTCATGAAATATACTTTTAACGCACACTGATGGATCCTTTACAATAAAACCAGGAACATGTTTTAAAGTAAAGAGTCAATTGTGATGTCATGTTGACATCTTGACTGTATGTTTAATTTGAAGAGAACCCTTATTCATGTCTGTGTGCAGTATTTCACATTGGACAGCCATGCATCAGTCCCGTCAGACCAACACAAACAAAACGTACACTGTAAAAAAAAAAAATCTGTTCAATTTATGGTAAAATACCGGCAGCTGTGGTTGCCAGAAATGTACCGTATAAAATATGGTAGCCACCTATTAGGCTTTACAGACTTAAAATTTACAGTAATAAAACGTATTTCATTATCTGATATAATGTTAATTTACCGATCTAGTGACGTATTAATATCTGTTCTGTACCATTGTAATATACTGACAACCAACAATTACAGCAGTGTTGAGAGTCACATGATCAATCAAAGCTCATCACAAACAGCTCTTTCACAAGAAAGTTTATATTAATATATAGAAGCTGAAAAGTGTCATTCACACAAACATTAAACACCATCATGGTAACACATGAAATTTTAAAAATGCAATAAACATGAATTTAACAACATTAAATGTAACATAAAAGCCTAATGTACATAACTGATTAGAAAAAAAAAGAAAACTGAAGAAACAGTTATTTCAACAAAAATACATCAAATGCGAGGGGTCATGCAGGGAATTGTGGGAATGTCAATTTACGTTTTCCCACTGTAAATTATACAACGAGTTGTTCTTTTTCACTTTCAAAAACTGTTAATGTAATTTTACTGTAAAATACCGTTAAATTTAATGTACCATTAGATCTATCACAGTTATTTACCGTAAATAGTAAGGAAACTGTCAACAAATTAATTTTTCACTGTAGCATTTTTACAGTATTTTACTGTTAAAAATCACAATCATCTTTTACAGTGTATCGTCTTTCATCTATCATGGTCAACAAGATGTCTGAGCCGAAAGTAAACGTGTCACGCACCCGAACGCACAACAGTGGAAGGAATGAAGAGGAGCTCTGTAACGCCTCCGTCACAGCGGTGAGATATCTGAGGTCTGAGACTGATAAGAGACTGAATGACAGATGGGGTTGTCCAGCTGAGAGAGAGAAACCTCACACAAAGAGCTCTCTATCTACACAGCCTTTAAATGTCAGGCCTGATGTCAGATTTACCTGAAAAGCAAATTAAAAGCCACTCTGGAGTCGACTAAAGACAGACTGACACTGAGGTGGCATCAGACATGAGCTCTGCTCTTGTTTGAGCTGATAACCATCAGACATGAATGCAAAGGAAATCAGAGATCTGAAAACTAAAATCACCCCACACAGCTGTATACAAACACGTTTTATTTTAACATAGTGGCATTGATCAAATAAATGCAGTGAGCATGATGAACAGACTTTTTTCACAAACAATGAAAAATCTTAGACACCAAACTTTTATGTTTAGTGAGTTTGTTGAAAAGACCCAGTTCACATATTTGATTGATTCACTTGAGAAGCTAAATGGCAAAATCCTGTTTGACATTTATATAAATTGCATTTTCTAGCTTTTAGGTTGCATTTAATATCAACGAATTTAATGTGTTTTTCACAGGAAAACACTGCATAAAATAATATATTTAATAATATATATATATATACTTTTTGAAAATGAGTAACTAGTTCACTGCTGATGTTTATATAAGCTAATGTGTGTGGTTTTGTGTGTTCCTGTGAAATTGGGCTGTGCCAGTTGACCACCGGCAGTGGTCCACCAAAACACTTTTTTTTTGTACATGAATGCTGTTTTACGTGAATATTGACACGAGAGAAGCACAAAGCTTTGTTTACAAAAGAAATAATAGGTTAGAAATGAAATGTTACATTGCACCCATGGAAACATTGGGATTTCTGCCGAATGAGAGGCAAGTTAGCCTGGGAAACCCCTGACGTACTTGTTCCGGCAAATTTGAGATTTGCTCTGCAAGTCCGTCTGGCCAAGAGCCCATTTCCAATTTTTCCAAATCGAGGCACCAATCACAAAGGAAATCACAGGGGGAGAGTTTCAGTTGCTAATAACTTGGTTGCTTCTGCTTTGTGGCACAGTTTTATTATGCAACAACCACCTGCTGGACTAATTCCAGAAATTCAAAGGAACCTGGTGACATTTTTTTTAGTTGGGACATGCAGCATTTGGTTTGATCAGCTGTCCTATTTTTGCCAGTTTAAGAAGGGGGACAAGGTCTATTAGATATCAAATCTAGACTTATATCTATAGTCGATATGCTAAGAGACTGCTTGGTTCAACAGCAGTTGCACTGCTGAGAAAGGCAGGTAACGTGGGACTTGATAGACACCTCTTCTTAATGAACTTGAATGAAGCAATTTTAAACAGGTCATGAACCGAGAATTCAAATATTCCTTGATCTTTTGACAGTTAAGAGTTTGTTATACTTTGAAAATACCCTGTAGGTTTTAAAAACTCAAAACGTCCTTGTTATTCCAAAAACTGCTTTTATTGAAACCAAGGCCAGAAAACGACAGGATCGCAAATGTGGAGACTTGTGACGTCACAGGACAGCGAAAGATCTCCTTTGCAGAAGAATATCAATGCCTACGTCTACTTCACCGAGTCTTTGGCGCCACCCACTGGAGCGTTAGAGAATAGTGACATGAAAACTAGTAAAGATCGACAGAGGATCAATACCATTACCTTCCAAACGATCCTAATGCTAGGAAAGTAGGGGGTTTATTTTTTCAACAATGTGAATGTCTCAGCAGTGCATTATTTGTTTGTATCCAGTGCTTTTCACTGTGGATTATTTGGTGAATCAGTCACAATTTCAACGCAGGCTTTGGAAACAGAATTTTACGATATGGATCTGCCAGCAACACCACAAACATGCAAGTAACCATGTTCATTCTAATGCCTGATCTGTGATCAGTGATTTCTGATGTGTATTCAAGTTCAGACGGATAATCTCTCTCAAAATCGATCAATACTGTTTATGCATCAGTAAATCAAGCCAGTGACTAAAAGATCAACTCACATCGTTTCCCTTAGTAGGATTCAATTAATCTTATTTAAACTGTGATTAAATTATATACAGAAACATTTAAAGAACACTCCATTTCCAATCGCCCAAGCTGTCAATCACACAGCATGAGTTTATCTGGACAATTGCCAAAACTCGTTATGAAATCAATGACGCTGTTACACTGCACAACGAAGCTCTTACTGTATTTGCATTGTTATTTGGGGAAAGCATTCATGAGAATGCAGAAATTGCTTTGCAATGATGTGATCTTCATTCAAGCGATCAACAGACTTGTCTGTCATCTGCTCAATGCTCATCACTGCAACTTTTCATGTGATGGAATAGATCTAAATATAATACTTTAATCAATACTTTCATCAGTCCCGTCCCTTTTCGTTAATCTCCATAGCTATAATAGTGAAAACTTTGTCAAAGTATTTGAGAGATTTCATATAAAATGTCAGCCAATCACAGCAGGGGGTGTTTACACTGAAGTATAACACAGACACGGCCCTTCAAACAGAGCATTCAAATCAGAGGCTAAAATTAGGGTAGGATAAATGCTTTTTATTTCTAAATGATGACAATTTTCGATGTAAAAATCATAAGATTATAAGGGCACAGAAGGCCTGCAGAAAACATTATAAAATAATCCAGGTCATGACCTTTTTAACAGACTTAACTCCCTTCTATAGCTCTGTGATGGAAGCCCTGGAATGTCATCTCTGTGTCAAGACCAGATGAAAGCATAGTTTTACCTGTGGGTACCAAGTCAGTCTCACTTTCTGTATATTTTAGTAATATTTAGTATATTTATAATATTTAGTAATAATAATATTTTATCACTTATAATAATTATAAATATAATAATTATTACCAAAAGCTATGAGCTTGTATAATTACGGAGACCCTAAAGGGACATGGTGAATGGTAAAAATATGAGATGAGATTATTTGGCCGAAGCAGCTCTTCATTTATGTCGAATTTATTCAAACATCATAGACATTAGTCTAGTTACCATAGCAATGACCCATAATTATCTCATGAGCACAATGATAACTTCAATTTGATATGGTTAGGAGAGACGGCACACATCCACACAGAAAATGAGAACAGCTAATCTCTCATGAAAACCTGCTGCTTAAAATGAGTGTCTGAGCGCTGGACTCAGAGCCACAGATTTATTTGCAAAGTCTATAAAAAAAAAGTCAGCTGTAAAGTCAGTACCATGGCAGACTGAATAATGAAATGAAAAGAAAAGAAAAAACACAGAGGGGCATAACTGGCTCAAGAGTCTGTTTTATGCATGTCCGTTGATGTTTATATGCAAATAAAAGCCTAAATTAAATCTTTATTAAAATCACAAATCTTCATTTGAGTTTCGAAGATGAACAAAATCTTATAGGTTTGAAATGACATGGCAGTGAGTAATTGATGAAAATTTACATTTTTGGATGAAAAATCCCTGTTAGGCTGTTTGAGAAGAGCTCTGGATCCTCACATGAGGTTGCTCCTAAATTAACACTAGGCTAATAGTGAAGGGTTAGAGCTCTTTAAAACAATATGTATGAGAAAGAAAATTAATTTCCTTCAATAAACGACCTCAAACACACGACTAGCAGCTACACTTTGTTCCGACAGTATTTGTTGAGAAAATCCTCAGGAGAAAGTCCTCAGTAATATACAAACTTCACTGTACAGAAAAAAAGTCACAAAGTCCCCAAACAGCATGTTCTCCTGCCAGGATGACTCTCCTCCGCATCTCGAGGTGTTACCATTTGCATCTCATTTGCTTCTAACTGGCACTAAGCAATGCGTTTCTAATTAAGCCACCGTCAAGCTGGGGAATTTGTTGAAATTCTGTCGAACAAACAGGCAGATTAGAAGTGGCAGACGCGGCTAAGAGCGGTGGACCTCTGGAGGCCTGCAAGCTAGGGACCAATGGCGCTCAGGTTTCTTCTGCAGCACTGACACCCTGGATGTCAATGATTAAGAATCTGTCAGTGACACAAACAATATGACACTGATGAATACATCAAAATGCTCTATGGTGTGTTGAAAGCTCAGGTCTGGCTGTCAGTTCACTGAAGGTCATGTTCAGCAATGTAAATCTCATACGGTCAATGTGAATAAACTGCCAAATATCACACACAAGATCAGGATCACTGTGTGCTAAAACCACTAAACAATGTTGTTATGACAGCGTGTTAGATGCGTCCAGATGGACATTATATGTGGCAGAATTACGGTAAAACTATGTATCTGTGTATGTTCTGGGGTCAATATTACCCATAATCCCTTGAAATATGCAAGCAGAGTTTTGACTAATTCCACTCTCATGATATTGTAATACTGATGCACTGGCTACATAGTGTGCCCGTAGTTTTAGAATGTTACCGCTGGATGTTTAGCAACAGAAAGCCAATCGCGTATTCGTAGGAACTATGAACAGTCACAGAAACACTGTGCATTGTATAACAGTAAATTGAGCGTTTGAGAAAAAAAATGTCAAATGCTGACAGAAAAGCAACAATATGAATGAAGACACAGTTTCATTATAAACTCGATAGTAGTACAGTTGGCAATACAAGGATGCGTAATGCTAGAGCTTTTATGTAAACAGGTTGCGTACTGCGTTCATCCATTCAAATGACACTGACACCACAAATATGCAAATAAGAACGTTAACCCAGGGTTTAGAAATGTACAATGTAAAATGTCAGCTTATGAATAGAGTGGCATCATTGTTGCAGTTCTGTTTGGTGACACTAATGGAACAGAGATCACACTCTTCCATGCTTCACCATTAGCAGAACATCATGATGGGATTCAGCCTGGGGCATTGATAGACCACTGATGCACGAGCCCCAGTGAAATACCACTGTGCCCCAGTAAAACATTACTGATAAATCCTTTGCCTGACAATGGAGCAAGTATATACAGACCTGCCAAATTCATGAATAAATCACTGTTTAACTACTTGGTCCAAGTTGTTTGATTCAGTTTTATTCATTCAGACAACTGAATCATGCACTGAATCATTTGTAGCAGTTTCTCACACTGTAAAGTGATATCTCATAAGACAAAAATCGGTAACAGTAACACTTTATTTTAAGGTGACCTAGTTACTATGTACTTACTATAGTAATAACAGTAACGTGTGCATAATTACAAGTAACTAACTTTAGACCAATTCCTAAAAAAAAAAAAAAAAAAAGTGTAGCTAATACATTTTTGATGGATGATGATTGTAATGAAGGTAAAGACGATTACAGTGACATTCAGGAGTCGTATATTAGGCATGCAAGAGTCCATTATTATTGATGCGTAAACAAACTGTATGTGCGCTCTCAGCTCACTGATGGCTATAAAATCGTATTTCTGCATGAAAACAGTTGTACTGTGCGTGTTTATAATGGATGCTCGCTGAGGAAGCATGTTTTGGAGAAGGTTGTGAGGATCAGTGGTGTTTATGTACACATGGGCATCAGACGCTCCAAACAGACATGATTGCTTGTTCTGACAGAGGAACTGTTCACTGATGACATCGACCCACCTTCAGATCGCTGAGTTTCCACACAGTCAGGATGTTTTTATTTTTCATTTGCATTTTGGTGTGTTTAACAATTTTGAATGGATCTGAATGGAATGTATAGTAGCTAAATGCAGTCCTTTGCCATCTCCCTGTGGTCTTGTTTGGTATGGCAGATTGACTTGTGCTTATTTAAGTTGCTGTTTAACTGAGCAGAAAAAAATACTTTTAAGTTGTAATATATGTTTGCAGTAGCATTATTGCAAAAGTATATTTACAAAAAAGAAGGTTCTATCTTGAATTTATTTTGTTTAAAAAATAATAACGAAGTTGAAAAGTAATAACACTAGACTAAATATTTTTGTGAATAAAAAAGGTAGGGGGGCTTGACATTTGTATTCGGAGAGAAAGTACATGTAGTTAATTAATATAACTCAGTACTTAAGTACAATGTAACCTTAACCGTAAAATAAAGTGTAACCCAGAAAACAAAAAGAATGCTGAATGACGTAGATGGGCCATTCTACAGAATTGGTGCAATCTGCTGTCCGAACACCAAAAAACACATTTAAAAAGCATTTAAGTATCCAAATTTTAGATGTTTACTAAGATCCCTCTATTATTTAGTGAATCCCACAATAATATTTAAAATATAAGCAAGCTTAATATATATATATATATATATATATATATATATATATATATATATATATATATATATATATATATATATATATAATTTCATCCTTTATTGGGTACTTTCAATTGGGAGGAGGCTGTCCCGAACCCTAACCCCTAAATTTCAACTTGAGAAAATGATATTGAAATGATTATCTTTTTGATTTCTTTTAAAAAGGTTTACACATCAAACAAACAAAAAACATTTATTTTATATTTTATTTTTAAATCATGAAACTTTATGTATTTATGTCACTACCAAAACAGTGTGTGTTTTAGTCCATTGGCTGAGACTGATTTTAACCACACCCCAACATTTTTGATCAGGAAATATTCCTGTGTCCCTCTCTCTCATAGCCTCTCTTTCATTGTAGATAGGTACCATAATTTTAAGGGAAATGTGTTCAAAGTCTGAAAATCTGTGTGTAACTTTAAGGGGCGTCACTACCAAACACTTTTTTTTCTGCAATTAAGCAAACTTTTTTGAGTGTTATTCCATAAAATTTAGTTTTTATGTGTCTACAACTGTTCAGAACTTTGCTAGGCAACCATCTGCTGGCTATCATCTTTGAACTAGGCTCAAAAGTATCTTAAATTGTCACTACCGAAACAGTCATGGCCGAAACATGTCATCATTGTTTTGGTAGTGACAAAAGGGTACAGAATAATAATTTATTTGGGGGAAATAAGCTTAATTTTAGTACAGTTGTGCAAATCATTAGTATCTTAGTATCTTTTAGTAGTGTTTTAGTATGAGAGTTAAAATTCTGTAACGTGATGTGGTCAACCAAAACATTACTGTCACTACAGAAAATGTGCCGTCACGACCGAACCATGGATGTTCGGACTAAAATAAAGTATACTGAATTATCAACTAAAATGTTATTATAGTGTTTTAGTGTAGTGTAATGAATCCTTAACTTTGAAATCAGTATGATTAACTTTATTAACTTTTTGATGAATGCCTTTTACAAAGAAAGATTGCGCTCAAAATACAACAAATCTTATCAATTGCACTTGAAATATTGTTAAAATTATAATTATTGATTTACCTGTGAAAACTTTTTTTTAAAAATAGAAAATATATATATATATATATATTTACAAGGTAAATGTAAAGAAAAATATTAATAGGTCAACATAAGCCTTCTTATTATATTATTTATTATTGTGTTTCGGTAGTGACAAATTTGGGGAGAGGAAAAATATTCCAAAACTTTCTGAAAATACAATATGATAATTAACTGCACAATTACTAGAAATGTGTCCCTTGGATATTATACAATTTGCATACATACAAAGTTTGTGAAAAAATACAAAAATATTTCAAGACGTTTCCAACTCTGACTTTGAAATGGCCCAGATATTCACCTACAATCCACTGTAATTTAGAAAACAAACTTGAAAATGGCTTCTATTTTTTGTCAACAATGAAGCAACGATGAACGGCTCTGTACTACAGGTAAATAACTATACCGTTAGCCTATTCATATATCCATAACAGTATCAAAAAAGAGCATCAAAATATGATGTAGGGCTGTGCTCCAGTACTGATGAAAGAATAAAAACGCTTCTTGATTCAGCCACATCAGTCAAGGCTGTAGATCAGCGACCAAAGTCACCATTAGCAAAGAACCATCAGTGCCCGAGGAGCCTCATTCTTAATGAAAGAAACATGAACAGCTTAAACAATGCATCTATAATCCAGCAGTAAGTGTTGATGGCTTCATACTGTCATTACACCAAACATCAACAGGAATTCATTTGTATACTTTTTTTTTTTTTACAAATGAGGGACTTTTTTGGAGATTTTGAAAGGTTTAGCTCATTTATGGGTACAAACTTGTCCCCAAAATATGTTTAATTAGTTACAAACACACGCTATATCAATGTGATCATTCAGCTGGAATCCTCTGATGACTGTGAATTGTTCATGAATGTTTGTACGGCACACAGCTTACCCTGTATTGATGGAAATTATTTCAATCAGCGGGTTCTTTCTGATCTTGGGCAAATCCAGCCGCGCTCCCCCCAGTCGTTTCCCTTTCTCCTTCTTCTGACCCAGCAGACGCACAGAGTGACCTTGAACACAAACACAGCGTCAAACAAGGCCACAAGAGACAGGCCACGAGCTGTCATTTCCCCAGAACACCTATAGCTGTTCAAGCCATGAGAGAGAAGTCTGCGGCATGTTGACTGAGCCGAGAGCATAAGGACGAGAGAAAGGAGCGGACGGAGAAGATGAGATGTGGCCATGAATTATCCTGATTCCTTATAGTTTAGAACAAAATAAAAGAGAAATCGCTTTATTCACACAACAAGTCTCAAGCATTCTGATGGCTCATGATTAGGGCTACAACTAGCATTTGATATTAATTTTGATAATTAATTAGATATTCAATAAAGCAGTGTTGCGATATTTTGCGTGGTGATGTTATATCGATACACTGAAATCAAGTATCGGGGTATATTATATTTTCAGGGAATATTATATTTTTAGGGAGTTAATTTCTTCTAACGATTGAGTATTTTACATAATTTTACCATAAGTTCTGCGCTTGTAATGTGGGATATGTTCATTTTAAATATTTTCATACTTCACATTTTTCACTTTTCACTGATTTGCGAGCTGTGTAAAGATCACTTAGATCGCTGTGTAACCACTTATTTCTGAATATGGAACGCTCGGTCCATAGCAGGCATCCTCAAATAGCAGGCCGAGGTCCGGTTGGACAAAATGGCAATTGTAGCACCATTTTACTGTTTCTACAGTTTAAAGTGAGCAGCGTGTCAAAACAATGGACCAGTGCACACCTCAACCACTCAGGGCCGTTCATAGTTAAGATCATTCGGCACTATATCCTCTAATGTTTTTATCTAGAGACAAACCTGTTTCATTCAACCCCTTTCCAATACGTGCATGTTGCTTCTTTCCCCCGCTAAAGACACAAAAGGGACAAAAATACTGTGCAGTAGCCTATATATAACTGTGACCGTTCAAACTTGCTCGGACAGATCATTTGAATCAGTGAGTAACACTGCTATCGCGTCTGAAAGCAGATTTCTTCAGTTCTAAATAACGAGGAATGACATGTTTTTATGAAATGTAGAGGAGTTAAAAGTATGATATTATGCTATACTCTCAACGACATCACACAGGAGCTGAACAGAGCGTCCAGGTATATTAAGAGCGAAATGAGTAACAAAAAAAGCTCTTGAGACATTCTTACAACTTATGAATAACTTTAGAATCACTTTTTTTTCATGCTCTGATAAGAAAATAGATAAATGTTTGCTTTGCTCCAAAACAGAGAGCCATGACCTTATCATGCAGCATCTTTCTGGCATTATCCTCCTGTTTCCCTATCATCAACCAGCAGAAGGATCTGGATAAAATATTCTGAATGATATCAAATAAAATTAATCTACAATCTGATTTGTGATGCAGCCTGGAATCACAATCCCACCATGTCTGTTTGTTTGGCCAGAGGAGAACTAGTCCCCTGACTGAGTTTGGTTTATCCCAGTTTATATATAATATAATATAATATAATGTATTTATTTCTTTCCTCATTTCTGTCATCTGGGGAAATATATGACACGAATGATTTGAAACAGCTGCATAGTAGGAAACAACCAGACTAGCACAATACCAGAATAAAGACTGACTTCAGTTATGGCTGCTATGATGAATAGTGGTACATAATGTGTAATTAATGTGAATTATATTAATCCACAGTAATAGCTTCGATTGTTTTTTTTTTAGCTTTTACAACTGACAAATTTCATCGCTTGAAGTATAGTAGATACTGTTTACATGTTTAATCACATTTACTCTACATTTGTATGTGCTATTTTAAATTAGATAACTATTGTGCATAAATATATTTAATTAAATGCTGAAATCAAACATTAATCCGTAATCTTGGATAAATATTTCACCAAGTTTGAGACAAAATGATGAGCAGATTTCAAGAGTGCAGTGAGTCTCTTTTTCATATTGAAAGAGCACATCAGGATGGAAATGACAATTAAAGGTCCCCTTTTCAGCTGCTGTGACAGCAGACCTGATTCTTTATACTGAGCTTATATCAGAGCATTCTGGGATTGCGTTCACTCTGAAGGACAGATGTATAGTGTAGGCAGTGCACTAGGATTTGAGCAACACTTTAAATGTGTGAGCAGCTACACATTCAAAGTATGATAAAAGTAGCATAACATGACAACTTCCACATTGACAAGTGCTCAAGGCAACACATACCTTTCCTTCAAAAGTAGTCATGCAGTGAATGAACAATCCTGAGCAACAATAATGTGCACGGAGGCTGCTGATGTGGATCTGTTCCTCTAAAATATCCTGCTGCTATATTTCTCTCTCACTTCAAAGTGACCTTCAAAGACGACATCGCAAAGACAGCTCGATCATGCAGGTTTGCACTGCACAACATCAGGAAGATCTCTAGGCTGGATTATTGCAATGCTCTTCTGGATGGACTTCCATCATGTGCAATTAAACCTCTACAAATGACCCAGAACTCTGCAGCTCGTCTTGCCTTCAACGTGCCCAAAAGGGCCCACATCACACCTCTCTTCATTTCTTTGAATTGGCCCATGTCGATTGGTAAATTTGCCATCACAGAGAAGCACAAAATCACTCTCCAGAACATTCTCATTCACGGTTCTTTGCTGATGGAATGATCTCCCCACCCTCATCAGGATTGCAGCATCCCTGACAACATTCAAAAGACACCTGAAAACTCATTTCTTCTGTGACCACTTAACCTCATATATATATATATATATATATATATATATATATATATATATATATAGGGCCGTTTCTTCTTTCAAGCTGCTGTAGTTTGGAAAAATGGACAGGCAGAGCAGTGGTCAGCTCATACTAATGCTCAGAGATAAGTGGTCTTGTTTCATTGATACAGTGTATACTTTTTTTTCTTTATTTACCCCGAAAGAATTTAAGTGAAACGTGACAATATGGGCCATAGGTGGGGAAAGTTGTAACATGACCATATGACAGCATAAAACTAGTAAAATGTCCTTAAAGTCACACAAAAGACTCATCTCTTTCGCCAACATTTGACTCAATAATACTAGCAATTACTATTCTATAAAAATCCTTCCTACGTGTACTGCGCTGGTCTAGTTGAGATTGGTCACGGCATTTGCATATTGTTGTCCTATTGTTGATTTGACTGATTCTTTCGCTCACTTCATTTTTAAGTCACTTTGGATAAAAACATCTGCTAAATGATTAAATGTAAATTTAAATGTACAGAAAGCCACAAACAATGTTGGCACAAATGTTGGGTTTGTGTTTTTATATGTATGAATTGAATATTACTGGCTTTTAAACTAAGGTAACATTTTAATGTCACGTTAGGAAAACATTGTCGTCTTGTTGTATTGTGTTGAATTAGCAAAATCTTCTCTAGTCTATTGAAAATATAGATATTCATACGGCTCTCGAGTGTTGACATACTGGCATTGACCGTTCCAATATGGCGGACGAATTGCACATAATGCCCAAACAAAGAGCTGCTAATGAGACATATTTACTGTATACAGTATATATATATCTATGTAAATTTAAGCCCAAAATTATTTATAACCAGGCCACATTTTTATGGTATTTGACAAATAGGCATCTTCTGGTTGGAAATTACACAAAAAGGTGACAAAAGAAATTAAGACATTGTGGTATAGATATAAATAAAGCATAAGCTTCTTTTTTTTTTTTTTTTACATTTTGACAAAACATTCCATGTCCACAATTATTCATACCCTTTCTCAATAATCAATGGCAAAGCCTTTATTTTTCATCACAGATTTGGACCACTCCTCTTTTGCATACAGTAGATCTCCGCTTTCTTGCCATTACTCTGGTCTTCCCTTCTCTCCAAAAATTCTCAATTGGATTCAGGTCTGGACTCTGGTTTGGCCAATCCAGAACATTGATATTGTTCTCTGCCAACCATTTCTTGATCACTTTTGCTGAGTGTTTTGGATCGTTATTTTGTTGGAAGGTCTACTGCATCCCCAGGCCAAGTTTTTCTGCAGCCTCTCTGATGTTTTGTTCCGAATCTTAATGTAGTCTTTTTGATGCCATTTACAGTACTTTTGCAAGGTTGCCTGGCCCATTGGCTGAAAAACACCCACAAAGCTTTATGTTCCCAACCCCATGCTTGGCCGTGGGGATGGTGTTCTTGGGGTTGAATGCTTACTTTTTCTCCAAACAAAAGCCACATCCATACTGTCCAAACAACTTAGAAGAAGTGGAGTCCTACTTGGTCTGTGTCCATGGAGGCCAGCCTTGTGTATTGTCCACTAGAGTGTCTGCCTTGAAATGTTAGTACCAGCATTACTCAGATTTTTCAGGATGGCTTTGCCGGTGATCCTTTCCCTTGATTCTTTTTCTCCCGCACTACCAGTCTTGGGTCACTTATGGCTTCTGGTCTGCTCTTCCTAGCATTTTTTTACAGTGTGAAACTCCTTGAACTTTCTAATAATGCTTTGCACAGGGGCCACTGGTACCTCAAAACATTTGGAAATACCTTTGTAGACTTCCCCTTTCTTGTGATCATCCACAATGCGAAACCCAGTTAAATTTAAGCCATGGCTTGCAATTGACCAGAAACTGAGAAGCAAACAGGTGCATCAGTTGTTCTGATCAAACTTCTTTCACGTTGTCATTATGGGGTATTGTTTGTAGAATTTTAAGGAAAATAATTAATTTAATCCATTTTGGAATAAGGCTGTAACATAACTAAATGTGGAAAAAGTGAAGCGCTGTGAATACTTTCCGGATGCACTGTATATATACTGTACAGTGATGGCCAAAATGATTAGAATGGTAAGATTTTTTTTTTTTTAAATAAGTCTCTTCTGCTCACCAAGGCTTAATTTATTTGATCCAAAATACAGCAAAAACAGTTATATTGTGAAATATTTTAAATAACTTTTCTATTTGAATATATTTTAAATATTTAATTAAATATGTTCCTGTGATCAATTACTCCAGTCTTCAGTGTCACATGATCCTTCAGAAAGCATTCTAATATGCCGATTTGCTGAACAAGAAACATTTATTATTATTATCAATGTTAAAAGCAGTTGTGTACAATTTATTTTCAGGATTATTAGATGAATAGAAAGTTTAAAAAAGAACAGCATTTATCTGAAATAGAAAGCTTTTGCAACATAATACCCGTCTATACCAATCACTTTAATGCATCCTTGCTGAATACAATTATTAATTTCTTTAATTTCTTTAAAAAAAAAAAAAAAAAAAAAAAAACTCTTACTGACCCCAAGCTGTTGACTGGTAGTGAATATTACCAAAGCTTTCGATTTCAGATAAATGCTGTTCTTTTGAACTTTCTATTCAATAGAATGCTTTCTATTCATCAAATAATCCTAAAAAAAAAAACCTGTACACAGACTTTCACCTTTACCAACACAGAAATAAATTACATTTTAAAATATATTCAAATAGAAAACGGTTATTTTAAATTGTACAAATATTTCACAATATTACTGCTTTTGCTGTATTTTGGATCAAATAAATTAAGCCTTGGTGAGCTAACAGTTATAATAATTTTGGCCACCACTGTGTGTGTGTGTGTGTGTGTGTGTGTGTGTGTGTGTGTGTGTGTGTGTGTGTGTGTGTGTGTGTGTGTGCGTGTGCGTGTGCGTGTGCGCGTGTGCGTGTACACATATATACACAAACACAAAGTCTGTAAATAATAAGACCATATCTGTTTGAACCGCATCAGACAGAAGTGAGAAACATTGAGCCACAACATTCCTATTAGAAGGCTTTTCAAATCCACAATTCACCAACATTTACCATGGATTTACTGTAGAAATACTAACTGTTACCATGGTATTGTAGCAGAAATGTGGGATAATCATATCAAATTTATTATATTATTAATGTAAACATGTATTAAAGGATTAATGAAATATAATTACAGTATTTTTGTGTTATTAAGCTATAACAATTTTTGGCTACTGTTTTTCATAAATATCACAGAAACTATATAGTTACTTTTTGCCATGGTAATGAGGTACCATGTGTGGTTTTACCTGTAGTTATCATGATCTATAAACATATAGAAGACCAATTCTAATAAGAGTCAATCAAACTGAGTTAGAACTCAAAGAGATTTAGGAGATAAGACATGTAATGTTCCCAAGAGATAAAAACACATAATATTAATTAATTAATATTATTAACAATTTGTATTAATACTGCATTTAGACAGAATCATCTGATGTGTATTAAGTATTCGGCTTGAATCATCAGATAATCAGATTTTAGCACAAGAACTCTATTGGTTTCATCAGTTAATTACTCAAGTATCCCATAACTCTATGTCTGTGTGCAGCTTCAGAGTTTGTACCTGCTCAGTCTAGAAAGTAATGAAGGGGGGAAAAAGGAGAAATAGATATGAAAACATCTTCAGAAGCTGAGAGGGGAAAAGCAGCAGGAGAACAGCTGCACAAAGATGGCAAAGTTTTGAGTTTAGGATTTTTTGGACTGCTATGTCAAAAAAGTAAGGAAGGGGGAAAACAGATAGCAACAGGCAGATAACAAAAGAGCGAGTTACACTGAGTGATGAACGCCCGACAAACAATAATCAGAGGAGCTGCACAGGTCACTGCGACTCACTACGTTAACACCTGACGACGTACAGTCAAGCACTTCACATATGCATTTACACATATATTACAACAACGAAATTGCAACAATGCCAGTGATGTGCACGACAATGATTTTACCATGTTCACAAACCATTTTCATGTGTTGATTATACCATTGAAACGTCTTCCATTGTGGTTATACTTTTCTAAACATTTCAGTCATTGTGCAGCGGCAGGATAGAATACATCAGCCATGTGTACATTTAAAATGTGTTACTCATTCAAGCATCCTTTCATGAAGAACAATCGATTTAAGATTTTCTTTTTAAAAACATTAAACTAGTTCATCACCAAAAAAGGTAAAATAAAACGCATATAAGCTTTTCAGAGAGAGACGAGAAACACTGTTCTACCAAATCTGTCAACATAAACCGTGAGCATGCGAAAGGTGAGACCTGCTACAAACACACAGTGAGACAGCTACCTTCACATAGACAGAAAGAGAGGGTGGGAGTGTGTGTGTGTGTGTGTGTGAGAGAGAGAGAGAGAGAGACTGACCTTTGACAGCCTCGTCCACAACCTCCACCACTCTATCAATCTGTTGAACCTACAGAGAGAAACAGACACATTATGAGAACATCAGACTGTAATCTGCACATATTCAATGCAATCACATTAAATTAGCCCTGCTTCACACACTCTTAAGAAGAAAAGGTGATGGGGTCAAACAGTAAGTTCTGGTCCATTCATTTTAAACTTAGAGATGCAGATATGAGTTATGTGTCATCTGAAAGTTTCTGATCTAGTCACTGTCTTCCACCGGAGCGGTTTATGGATTGTGTTAAACTAAAATTAACTCTACACTCACACAGCTATAAAAGCTAGTCGGTTCATTACACTTTGACCGATAAACTTATTGTTTAACAAGCCATTTAAATGAGTGATTCAATGACTCATAAAAACAGTCACTTGTTTTGCTCTTGAGTGAATAAGTGTTTTTAAATTAATCCGTTGAATGATTCAAAGACACACATTAAGAAAGTAAAAGCTGGTGAACCTACTGGTATAACTATGTAACTGTAGAAAGAGTCAGTGTAAGGGCCTGTTTACACCTTGTTACTTTATGTGTTTTTACTGATCGGATAGCTATCTGATCTCGTTTAAAGCGGTTTTATTTACACTTGGCCACACGTGTCTCCAGAAAACGAATATATATGATCTTCAATTTCCACTCAATATGCAAATTCACATTAATGAAAGCAACAGATATGAGCTGCATTTTATTTATCATCAGCTAACTTCAAGATAAAAGACCACAATAGGAGAGAGCAACATCAGCACCAGTAAGTCTCACTACTTTTAATTAAGATGATTATGTATTGAACGCCTGCGACTTACTTTCAGTTTTATTTGCGGAAGTTTGTGCGTTGGCTTTCAGAAGTCTACTTATAAAAACTCTTAAAACTCTACTTATAAAAACTATCTTAAAACTCTACTTATCTGTGGCATATCTTGCTATAACAGTTATATAGGCTATAAAACGCTCATATGTTTAATTTTTTTTTTTTTTTTTACCATTTTGGGAGGAGTAAAATTTGCGTATGTGGTTTCAATAACCAGATGCATTTACACTTGTCCAGTTTCATTTGGAATGCGTCTCAAACAACCTCCTGAAATGGTTTGAGTGATCAGATTAAAATTAATCTCGAAAGCTTTTTGGAGGGCATTTACAACTGGTCATTTCAGGATCGGATAGCTATCTGATCAGCAAAAACGCATGAAGTGACCAAATGTAAAAAGACCATAAAATTCCAACCACTTTAGGCCCGTTAACACCAATAAAAATAACCATAACGATAACTATATTAGCGTCCACACCAAAGCATGATAGTGTTCAATTCATTGTAAGCATGAGCTGCAGTTTTTTCGTCTGCCGCTTTAAGTGCTCAAGCTCTTTAAAGCAGGATGGATTCTGATTGCCTGTTTTTATTGTTCATCAATTGGGAAAAAAATGTTCTGCAGGTGATTCCAATTATATTTTTTCCTCTGTGTCATTATCATTATAGTTTTGGTGTGAACTAAATCATTATGGTTGTAGTTATCGTCCTTGGTGTGAACAGGCCTTAACACTAACACAAATAGACAAGCGGAGTGATACAAACTGTGGAAAGTCCCAGTGCTGTTGGACAGTTATGTGAGCACCCTTGGAACGCTGCTCGACCTTTCGGATTAGAGGACTGTAACTAACTGTTGTATAGCATATGAGCAGAAGCTTATGTTGGAGGAAAACACACCAGAGCTCATTTGGAAATTAAGCTTTAACATTAATTTTATGTCATTTGAGCTTTTACTAGCAATTTTAAGCATAAGCATTAACAAACACCAAAAACAAAATGTGTCTGTCGTGCGCATTGATGTGAACGCGTATATCAGATCAGTCCGTAGCTGCTGTCAGTGTTCAATCCTCATTATAACTCTGACTGACAGCTGATTCAAATCAAGCTCCTCTGCATGATGAACCTCTAATACTAGAATGTCACATTGGTAAACGGTGGCAGATTAAACACTGTGTTTAACCTTATTTAACTCATTTTAGGAGGATTATGAAGTAATTAAGAAGCTCTCTGACAAAAGGAAAACTATTAGACATGTAATTGGTTCTTTTCAGGAAATAAAGCAAGGAAATATAACAATTGATTAATGTGTGGAGCTGTCTGACTGTTATTCAACTGATGAGTCTGTCATGAGCATGAAGGGTGGTGATTTTCTACAGCATACATATAAATCTACAACAAATGTTGACCGGTGCAAATATATACACAGAACTGTATGGACAGACATGATTTCAGTTGAAACCATTTTATGTAAAATGTCATTTCAAAACAAACAAAAATATGTAGAAGCAAGAAATTAATATGAAGAAATTAAAATTTGTAACTTTTTAAAATTAAACTTACACTACAAACATCAATTTACATACACCAGCTGATTACAGTTAAAGTTATAGTTAATAAATTATAGTTTAGTGTCACTATACAAGAATATTCCAGTGAAGAATACCACGACAGACCAACCACAATCAAGTATTTCCGAGAGACAGGAAGAGACCAGCAATCAAATCCTATCAGCTGATCGCTCCGCACAGAACCTGCAGAATTCTTCAGAAACTAATTTTGCACATTTTCACTTTGAAATTTAACCCCAACACTGCAAAATTATACACATTCCTCACCAGCGGTGTATTCATTTTTTTGTTTCTGTTGGAGCCAGAAAAAAAAAGATGAGAAAAAGAAAAAAGCCTGTAATGGTGAGAGTCGGCTGGAGGCAGGTAATCTTTCCCTCCTCTGCTGAGGTCATTTCTGCAAGGAGGCTGTGAAATTATAGAAGCTGATCTTCAGTATTAAAGGGAATTCATATCCATTGTGCACAGCACCCTGTGGTTAAATGGCCGACCCGAGGCCTGTGCATGCTTTTCTCTAGCCACCGGGGCCATTAATTCAACTGTACTGTGGGCCAAAAGATAGATCGCAGACCCCGGGCCTCCACTGGCTACAGTTACATTGCATGAAAAAGACTGAAACAGAAATCAATTTTACCCTAATGGGAGCGCAATTTCAGCCCCTCTCTGGGCAGCACCTGCTGGACCAACGTGTCCGACATCCGCTAGGTGAATGCACTTTAGGCCCCACGCACAGCAGGACGGGCTCTGAATGCTACACACTCTCAAGCACCACGTCAAAGAGGGAGAAGAAAGGTAATTTTATTGAGTGGATTCTTTCATGTGCTGGCAGAGATGTTTTGAGAGTGGCAGGAAGTCGGTCTGTTAAGCATTACTGACTCCCTCGGCTGCAGTCTCATGCATTAAAACCAGCCCTGGTCAGAAGAACTTCAAAATGGGTTTTGTGATTCCCCACAGTTATTGTTTTTAAAGCAAACTACTTGAAAGCAAAAAGGGACAAACTGCTTTAGATGTGAATGTCTGTTGTCTAGACAAAACAAAGATGTGCTGAGGCAACTTCATCAAATGCTTCTAAGCCTCCAGATAAATCTGGGCTGCAGTTTCGATCTGCTCAGCAAAGAGAAATGCCATTTTTGCTTTTGTCGCTGGGGAGTTGGCAGATGGTGCATTGTAATGTTAAAGACTGCAGTTTTCCAGGCTCATGCTCTACTATTCCCAAGCCCCTGACCAAAGCAGAGTGGGTCCATGTGTCTTTGCCCACAATGGTGAAATGTTACAGAAGAGGTACTGTGCACCTGGGCACCTCTGCAAATCGTGAACCTCGCATTTGTTCTCCTGCAAGGGGTGCAGAATGGGCTGAGTGCTCCATCACTGCTCTCCCAATCAATACAGCCTTTCAGAAAGCCTCTACTCACCCCTACCATGTCTGTCTTTAAACTGCAGCGGTGAATGCAGCAGGAGGAGCCCTGCTGGTCCTGAAGGCTTCTGTCTGGTGTCACAACAAGCCACCAGGTCCAGCACACTGACAATGAAGGTCAGAGGAGAAAAAAAAAAAAACTAACAAATAAGTTTAAAATAAATAAATGCAAAATGTAAAAAAAATCTAGTGCAGGAAAGTTTTCACTTATTAAAGTGGATGAGGGTTCAAATCATTTTTTACAAATCTATTTTTAGTAAAACTTAAAAAAAAAGGTTCGTTACCACAGGAACCCCAGATATCGTCCCAAATAACTGGCATAAACATAGGTAAATAGGTATACCCAAGTAAGGCCCATTACTGTACAGTGTGGCAAGCCTAATGAATAAATTTCAATCTAGAATGCTGTAGTGTTCCCAACATACCTCAACTTCACTTTACAAAGCTTGGATATTGAATTATGCCACTTTCACACCAAAAGCAGCAACATGAATAGCACATATTTCTTTACCACCGATGTAAAGAATTTAAGGTGAGGAGCATCACACTTCTTATGTTCACACTCTCATTGGCATCGTCAACACTCACTCCCATGTATAGTATTTGTTTCTCGTCCATTGCTTGTAATTACTCCACTGTGCTCTCTAAACCATCCATGTGCTGCACTGCCTTTGCAGTAGATGCATTCTTTGACATTAAATGTCAGTAAATGACATTAATATAGACAATTTTTTATAGTTGTTTATTATTTATATTTTTTAAGAATCAATATAAGAAATACTGGTGTATAAGTATTGTTAAATTGAACAACAAACAGGTAAAAAAAAAAAAAAAAAAAATTCGTTCAATTGATTTGTTCAAAAACATTCAGGAACAAAAAGCCCATGATTGTGCTGCAGCGGTTCTGCTTTGGCTTTGTTTGGAACAAAAAAGTAACTGTCTAAAACATTGTCTAAAACTTTATCTTTAAACTTTAAATGTTTCAAGTAAAACAGTTTTCAAAGACTTTGTAGGTGGTTGCTTTGTAATCTACTCTAGTTTTCCCTATATTAACTGACTGAAGCCCCCGGAGCCATTACACATATTCATCAGATATAAACAGATCCGGTGAAGCAACAGACGGGGTCGATGCCGTTTGGAAAAGTATCTCTGTGGGACAGCAATCTGAGCCTCATCATCCCAGCTGTGGCTAGTAACCAGTGCGACCAGCTCAGCTTAACATATGAATTACAGAGAGCTCATATTTAACAGCGGAGCAGAGTGGCAGCAGACCGAAAGCTCATAGTCCGCCGACTGCTGCACCATCAGGTCAAACCTCCATGATACACGGAGTTATAATTTAACAAAAATTCTCTCATCAGGACGAATTACATCTCTCCAGACTTTTGCACATTTGAAATGCAGTTTCTCACCTCTGTCTTTAAACCATAAAGAAAATCAAGGTTTGTTTAATTGCATATCCATGTTTTATTAAAACATGACCGGTTAGGCTCAGGCCATTTATTATGAATCGTCTCCTTCATAAACATGAATCTGGTGGTAATCCCACATGCTATGTCAAACAGCACACCATAAATAATGTAATTCAATTCAATAAACACACCTGCTTCAGTAAGCCAGTGGCTTAGCTCTAACAGGTGGTGAGTTAACGGCCAAAAGCTTGAGAGCTCTATTCTCTAAAAAAATATAACACACTGATTAGCTCTCCACACATACATCCTGCTCACATCCTGAGACACTAAACGGCCCAGGCAAAATAGGCAAAACGGCTGTCCATTTGCATAAGGTGATTTTTCCAACGGTAAGAAGGGTGCAGTCAAGAGCAAACAATCATCACCCACACGTGTTGACTGATTCCAGCTTTAACTAATGCAAATACGGGCAGAAAACTTGAGCAGAAAACATGGTCACTTCCTTAATATCACACCACTGCACTACTCATTCACCACTTTAACACACAGAATAGGAGGACAGAAAGAAATGACCATTGGCGTGATGAATTGAGCTTCAATACGTTTGAACACATCAGATTACACGGTGAAAGGATATCCAGCATGAGCTTGTGCATTTACCCCGATGATGCTCAGGTCTTTCAGGTAGTCCATCCTGGGCTGGGCCTGCGGCACACATCCTGCTAAAACCACCTTCTTATTCTGCTCCTGAGCTTTCCTGAAATAAAAAAAAACAAAACATCACAATCAACATTAGTTTGGCATAGTGATCAATGTTCAAACATATTCTGAAATTAAAGTGACATGATGTGTAACCCATACTCGAAATTTGATCTCTGCAACCTTCAGGTTATAAGTCTGACTTACCATTAGGCCATGACTGCCCCAGTCAATCAATCAGTCATTGATGTACTGTATATCTGAACACATTTCCCAGGCATTTGACAAACAAAGATGGAATGACTCAGCGGGGGTCCATTTCAAAAGCAGCAGTCAGTTAGTAGCAGTCAGTAACCCTTTAAGCCTTGAAGGCATTTTTAGAGACATAGGCAAAAGTAAAGACTCCAAACTAGCCTATAGCAAGGACAATCAAAAGGTAGGTATAGTTTGATAGAAAACTTTTTTTTTTTTTAGAAAAAACAAGTGTCATATTTGGACATTCTCATGCTGAGAGACTGCGGATTAAAAAAAGAATATATTAAAAAAAAAGTCTGCTCAAGGGAAATTTTACATATCTTTCTTAGTTGACATGCAATAATAAGTTAGGAGGACAATTTTTTTGGTGAAGTTCCCTTATATATAAGCTGCATCTGGATCAAATATTGTGGTAATAGCATGAAGTAATCAAAAGTTACAGCATTTGGAACCAAGGTAACCTTTTTGTTTAGCTCTTTGGCACCCGGAAGGTATTTTTAAAATTGTTGTTCCTCCGCAAGGAATATCAGTTTCAATTCAGTTCATTTTGTTGATTTGAATTATGAATTAACACAATGTACAGTATTGTGATACTACGTGGTATTGTGATACTTCAGCTGGTATAGTATCATAAGATACGTTTGTGGTATCATGACAACCCTAGTCCTTAGCAACAGTTCAATTTTTTAATCGAGCTCAATCTGGCAGCTGCACGAAACAAACTCACACTTGTATTTGAGTTCAGGACGTTTCTCCAGAATGTACGGTAATGTAATTGAAGACTCTAAGCTCCAGCATTGGGCTCATGGAGACAAACTGGATTGATTTCTGATACAGTGTGCTGAACAGGTCAGATGTGAGCACATAAATTGTGACTGAAATTGCGATAGCCACTGTGATTGACCCGCATACAAAGCATTGTCCTCAGGTTTTGTGTGTATGTGAGCGTGTGCATGTCATCTGTAGTGATGTGCAAAACACTGTAGCCCTAGCCCCGAAGAACTGAACGGGGTTCAGGATATCTCTACCTGATATCTCTGGACATCTGCTGGAGAGCGGGTCACTGGCGTGTGCTTACGCTCACAGTAGATCTACAGTGCAGCTACAGCATCGATGGCACAAATCGCTTCTGCGACAGGGCTGTCCCCTCCAGTGTCACAGCAAAATTTCACTGACACCAATGTTATTGGGAAGCTCATGCACTCAGCAGACGCTGCAAGATCAGCTAGACAGGAAGGTGTCAGTGGGGTCCATGTGGACAAAATAAATTGCTTCACATCTCCACTTATGTAAAAAGTGTGAACTAGCATAAAAATTAATAAATTATTTAACAATCACAAAAGCAAGCGTATCGAAGTGTTGAATATCAGCATGGCTGTGATTGGCCCGTAAGCATGCAGTTTACGCAACAAACAAGATGTCCATTATTAGAAACTAACATTTTACCAGTAATGCAGTGTAAAGAACCAGTACTGTTGGACTGATATGGCATAACTTTTTGAATATATTTGCAAGTACCAGAAGTGTTCTATAAAATAAAATAAGAATAAAAAAACATCAATGTAAGACAGAACTGGAGCTTATAACACTGAAGACATCTAACTTGACTTCAGTAACAAGAGAGAAAGACAAAGAAAAAAAGTGTGTGTAATGACTGAATAGCAGCTGTCTAAAAAGAGCTGTTCCTTAGATGAACAGCATGTCCATGTACTGTACCAGTCTGTAATGCAAATGAATTACGCAAGAAAAGGGCTGAAAACAGTTCTCTAAATTTCTCTCAGATATAAACAATGATCACAGACATGAAATATTCAGGTGATGCACCAGTCCTCAAGCAACTGTGTCAAAAAAGTGCTGTTAAGCACAGCAAGACCTCACTATGTGTCCTTGACTTACTAAAGCGTGTTTGGGACGATTTGTTCCGTACAGGACCAGATGCAGGTTCACACATTCCGACCAATGAGTCACGGATCAAGCTGTCCAGACATTTAAGCGTGAGATGGTCGGATGACTCCGTTCTCTTCTGTATTGTGTTGTGTACTAAAACACACTAATGACAAAGACAGCCTTGGGGACAAGCACAAACTGAAAGTCTTGCAGCATTAACAGTAATAAACAGATGGCAATGTTAACCAAGTTTGCCCAAACAGAAACAGTTTGACCGTAGCAGTTGTTGTGTGTGTAATTGCCATATCTGTCTTCCTGTATGTGTGTAATCTGAAAATGATGCCCATACTGAGAGGAAAAACACAAAATCAAGGCAGGTTAAGGTGCAGAGAATTGGCTTTGCAAATATGTTGATACTAGTTTAGAAGCAGTTTATCATGCAACACTAAATCACATTAGTTTGACTTGGTTACACCTGTTTCACACATACTCCGTATTCAGTTCGTATGGGGGAACGTATGCGATGCGGAAGCAGCACGGGCTCATTGTTCTTTCACATAAGACAAGTTTGCAGTGTGCAGCGCAGCTTAATGGCAGTATATCACAAATACAACTATATATTTTCAAATTCAAACATTGTTAAAGTTACTGAAAATGCATTTTCATCATTGTGATTCTCTTTGCATAATAGAATCTTTCATAAACATTCACGTTTGAAATAAATATAAACAATGTGTTATTCCATTCATCACTTGTATATTTATTTATTATGTTGCAAAAGCAAGTGGAAAACATTTAAATGTGGTACTTCTCTTATGTTGAAAGGTAGTATCAAAAACATTTTAAAAGTAGCCTAACTTCTAGTGGTTAAATCAAAACTGCATGCATTTTGCAGAAGAAAATTGTTTTGGTTGTGCTTTGGCTCTGAGTGATTATCGGAATGAATATGGTTCTTTCTCATATCTAAAAAAGAGAGAGAGGTTGATTATTTTACCGCTCGTTAAACTTTACATACCACATTACTTGAACTTCCCGGTCTTTTTTTGGGGGGCTTTTTTTTTTGTGCCTTTTACCACATTAGGAGCATCAGGCCCTTCCTATCAGAGCATGCTACACAACTCCTTGTCCAAGCGCTTGTTCTATACAGACTGGACTATTGTAATGCTCTCTTGGCAGGCCTTCCAGCATCAACTGGCAAACCTCTGCAACTGATCCAGAATGTGGCAGCGGGACTGGTCTTTAACGAGCCAAAGAGAGCACACGTCACACCTCTCCTCACAAAATTTCACTAGTTGCCAGTTGCCGCTCGCATTAAATTCAAGCCACTCTGCTCCCTTTTACCTAAACTCATTACTCCAGACTTACGTGCCACATCCAGAAGCTTGTTTTCTGCAAACGAACGTCGCCTCGTGGTGCCATCTCAAAGAGGCACATAATCACTTTCACAGACGTTTTCCTTGAATGTTCCCCGCAAGTGAAATGATCTACCTAACTCAACCCAAGCTGCTGAGTCCGTAGCATTTTCAAGAAACAGCTGAAGACGCATCTCGGCAACACTTCATCCACTAATACTAACACTTTCTTTTCTTTTTTTCTCTTCTCTTCTCTTCTATAGCTTTATTTTTTTATTATTTTTTTTTAATGCACAGCACTTGCATATTGTTGTCATATTGTTAGTTTGATTGCTTGTACTGCTCTCATTTGTAAATCGCTTTGGATAAAACCGTCTGCTAAATTATTAAATGTAATGTAAACATTCACACCATACACATGTCAATGTAACAGGAGCAACGTTTCTTTATTTACGAATATGACAAGACATGCACGGGCGAGTGACGTATGTAGGCAATTTTCTGCTAGGTCTAAAGTATAAACACTTACGACAGGCTTACCGTAGTTACCAAAGGTTAAGACAAAAACAAGTTTAGGAAAAACTATTGATGTTGTAATGACTAATTTAAATGTTAATTTTGAACAAAATAAAGTTTAATTAAAAAAAATAAAATAAAAAACTTCACACAAGCAGCCAGATCCCATGCTTTTTTCTATTGCATTTAAACCTTTATGCAAAAGAAAACCATGAGGCCATTTGTTTTTCCACCTCCACAAAGAGACGAGTACCATCCATTAATTTGCTTTGTTTTTAAAAATGTGAGGTATAAAGTGTAGATTTCCTTGCTTTACCCAGGGTAGAAATTCATATGTTGACTGTGAAATAGACTTGTATAGTAGAATTTATAAAATGTTCATGTCAATTCATGTTCATTTTGACCACGAACAACAGCAAACATAGATCGCACCGATCCCATAATGCCGTCTGCACTGCAGTGTGAATGCTCTAACCTGTTAATATGGGCACGATAAAATGAAAAATTTACATTCGCAAATGAAGTATGTCTGAAACTGCCGTTATCATACCACATGTGCCATGGGGATATGTTCATTTCCTGGACTGGAAAAAAACAAGTCAAAGTCTAACAAATGGATTAACTATGGAGGTCAGTGAAGTAGAGAGGTGTAAAAAGTAGGGCTGTCAAAATTACTGGTACTGTTCATTAAAATGTACATTAAAATATTGCTAATTACTTACAAAGCACTAAATGGTTTAGCTCTGCAGTACTTGAGCGAGCCTATTGCGATCTCAAAATTCCGGCCAGTTAATAATACCTAAAATATCAAAATCGACTGCTGGCGGTAGATCCTTTTCCTATTTAGCACCAAAACTTTGGAACAGTTTTACTAACATTGTCCGGGAAGCAGACACACTCTGTCAGTTCAAATCTAGACTAAAAAACACATCTCTTTGACCTAGCATACACATAACACATTACTGACTTCTATAATTCAATGTTAGGCTGCATAGATTAGGTCAGCCGGAACACTTCCCATAAATCCTGATGTACTCGTTACATCATAAGAAGAATGGCATCTACGCTAATATTAGTCTCTCTGTTTATCTCGATATTTACCGCAGTCCGCCGTATTTAGACCGTATCCAGATTTGATGAAGGACCTGCGCCTGGATGTGACGATAACACCTGTGAAGGCCTCCCTCCCATCCATTACCTCTCTACAGAAAAAAACATTGTCAGGATAATTCCGGTTCACGTGGCTACGCAGAAGTGATACAAATTCTGTATAATAAATTTTAAGGCCAAACAAATAGTTTGTTGAGGTTTGGTTTTTAGGGAAGGACTACATGCCTGCGTACATATATTCAAACGTGCACACCAATAGAATGAACTCTTAATACGCATGTGCACGCCATCAGCGTTCTCACAGGTTTGCGTACAGAGAACTTATGAGTTTTCTGTTAAAACGGTGTCGTGTTAGTGGCCCCCAAGTTAATAACTAATGATCGTTGCGACGGAAGTGAATCAATCAAAACTAACTTTAGCTGGAAAATAACTTTATTCTAGAGCTGCTATAAGGCCAAAACAATCTCTGTTACTTTAATTTCCTATTATCACTTTAAAGCCACTTTGGAAAAAATCTACATCGTTAAAAGCAATATATAGATGAAGATGAAGACTTAATTTTGCGATTTTTCTTCAGTTTAACACGTAAAAAAATGTTAACGCATTTAAATGCATAGTCCTTTTTTTTCTTTATCTGCGTCACATTAAATAATCGCGCAGTCATTCATTCAAGTGCTTTTAAACCATTCAAGTGTGATAAGATGCAAAAGAAAACTGTACTGAAGTGGCTCTGTGACACCCGACACACGCACAGAAAGCCGCTTCAGACAGGACGACAGTACCAAAACATACAAAACGATGTCAGAAAATTAGATGCTTGTCAGATCCACATCATGTTTGATCTTAAAGTGACAGCAGCCAATACCTGTAGAATTTGTGATACTGACTTTAATTTATATTACTTAGTAAAAAATATTCCATTAAACAAATATTTAAAATATACCATCTTTATGCTGTTTCTACATTCATTTGGAGATTCAATATTAAATTATTACAATATAATATACCATTAATTGTGATTAATTACATAAACATTAACAGTTACTTTTTTTACGATCGATTGACAGCAATAGTTAAAAGATAAAAACTGAAAAATTGGTTTATTCATATAAAACTGAAATGGGTATAGATGACAGACTAGGCTGACCTTGTCAGAAATGGACTCCTATTAAAGAGCTGGACCTACATACATAATACAATTCAACTGCAAAGGAACTGGACACTTTCAGATGGCCGTTGATGCTACGACTGTCATGAAGCTCACAGGAGCCATAAACACGCTGGCCTTTCTTCCGAACTTCATCACAGAAAGAAAAAGTGAACCATTTACAAGTAGATTGTGAGATTTCCCATCAGCCTACATCATTTAAATCATGGAAACATGAGACTTTGATTTCCTTTTCTTGTATAATTCCACCTTCTGGCAATGATGTCTTCTTGACAACCACGGCCTTAGGTGAAGTTATACAAAGAGGCGGCAGGATACCAGAGGCACCCAATAATCCAGAGGCTTGTTAAAAATCCAACTCCTCTCACAAACGGCAGCTTTGACCAGCGTAATAAGTAAAGGCTGAGCACTGGGCATCCCTGTAAAACTTCAAGTGGACAGGCACAGCTGCCTCAGGAGCACAACAAATCTCAGGCTTTGAGCCTTTATAGCTGCAAGCCAGCAATAAGTCACCTCAAGAAAAGCTTCCATGACAAGAGGAGTGGACTTTAGACGAAAGTGCAGACACCACCTTCATTTCCATGTTTGTAGGAAAGATGAAACAATTGAAGACTTGTGTGGGTGAAATGGAAAATGCTTCAGAAGCAAACCTGCACACATCTCAAAGGATCATATCTCTGACCGGATCAAAAATGAGAAGGAAATGATTGAAAAGGAGAAAAGTTTGTACTTTTTCCTGTTGGATTGCTTCTCAGCAGTGGGGATCAGAAAGATTTACTCCGGTGTTTGAAGAGAGGCAATTTCCCTCACGTACTAATGGTTTCTGACTGCTGCCTCTCAGTCAGAAGCTGCTCATTGTCTTGTCGACACAAGTGACTCTCGCCAGCAGAAATCAAATCTCTGCTGCTACCTTCCATCACTTACCAGGTTTTTTTTCTCTTTCACTCACCAAATCCTTTAGTCAGGGAGATTTATGGTGCAGCTTCAAATCCATGAGGCAGATTAATCTTGGCCAAATTGGCAGGGTTTACCTGGAACAAATGACCAGGGTTGTTGATTGTTGTGCCATTCAAATAACATTCATTTTCAGCAAGGCTTTTCATTTCACAGTGAAACGCAGAAATGCGGGCACGTGTTAAGGAAGCTCACTTGGCTCCATATGTTTGTTGGGCTGAACACCATTCTCTCTGGAGCAGAAATATGATGTTATAACCAGGGCTGGGTTGTAAAAACCCAGCGACAATCGGTTCACACTGAACAGAATTAGTATTTTAACGTTTCTGTTCAGCGCTCCTGTAACATTCCAAAAAAGTTTTGATTAGAAACAATAGTAGTTAATGTTTTAATTTTATTATTTTTGTTGGTAACAGCCCTATTGTGTCTTATTATTCTAATTTAATTTATTGCTTAAATGTACGAATTTTACACAAAATAATATAAAGAATATCAAAACGGTAGGTGTCCTCTATCAACGGCAGTCCTAAACCTGCCAAGGTACCAACACAAACACACTCCGCAAAATATTGTCAAGTCATCTTCATTTATATAGCGCTTTTAACAATGTAGATTGTTCGAAAGCAGCTTTACAGAGATAAACATATAATTTAAGGTAACCGAGATTGTTTTGGCTGTTCAGCGGTTCTTGAATTTTATTGGTTATTTTCCAGCTAAAGTTAGTTTTGATTGATTCACTTCCGTCCAAATGATCATTTGTTTTTAAATTAGGGGCCGCTAAGACGACGCTTATTGTCTAATTATCATTATCGATACAATCTCAGAAAATATTGAGTTATCATTTTTTGCTAATATCGCAGACCCCTAGCAGCCATAATTCATGTAAAAGGTTTGGCATGAAGTTCAAAGAAATTACCTTATTGCAATCGGAAGCTCCTGGTTAGGGGGTTAAACCTAAGGGTTGCTTCAAATGCCACCACTGTAATCATTGTGATAATTTTGTACAAGAATAAAAGTTTTTAGATTTATAGACTGGAATGTCCTCAATGTAATGTATTTTATATTGGGAGAACAAAAAAGACGTTTACTAGATTGATTGACTGAACATAAATGTGCCATCAGAAGGGACAATGAAGAATATCCTTCAAGACACTTTAAATTAATGCATAATAGTAAACCTTCTATCCTGAGGATACTAGATACTGATCATGTGAAAAGTACTATTAGGAAAGGGAATAGAGAACTTAAACTGAATCAAAGAGAGACATTTTGGATTTATAAACTAAAGGCCAATATGAATCCAGGATTGAATGAGGACATTCTTATGATTATTTTTTTATTATTATTATTGATTTATGAAGGGGTGTTTTTGAGTTTAGAAATGTATTGGTGAATGTTTAATGCTGCAAAGAGATGATGATCACATGACAAATTTTAACTAATCATAGTTAAACTGCTTCCTGTTGTTGAGTTTTTTTAGATTTTTCTATGTAGCCATCTGATAATAAAGGCTTTTTAATTCGAAATAATGCCATGGTCATCCTGAAGTTTTCTCTGACGGACTATTAAAACCACTAGACCACAGAGCACCTTGACTGGACACTTCTCCTCAAGATGCGCTCTCTTCTATTGGACTTTGTTTGGAAATGACCTTGTTATTCGCTTTCGACAAACCCAATATACAATTTTGTTCACAAAGCAGCTAATAGGCTCTTCGTGGAACAACATTTGGTTGGAGGTTAACGCTGGCATGCGTATAATAAAATGTTTCATATAAATTGTATTACCTGAGCTGCACAGTAGTCACACATGAAGGCTACAAAACCTGAGAGCCTTAATCCTTATAAAAACTAATGTCACCCACTGACAACCATCAATGTCACAGGGTTTGAAAAGCAGATCTCCATTTTCATAGTAACTTCAATTATGTTTTTAGAGTCACTTCAAATATCATTAACCACAGCAAACTTTATCATTCTAGAGTGACGAAAGTGCCAAACAGGTGTTGAGCCCCATAAAGACAACAAACTATTAAATCTAATGCACATTTGCTTGTGCCACTATTGAAGCCCTGGAATCAAGACACAGGATGAGATTTAAAGGACTTCAGGTCTCCCTAGAAGAAGAGATAGTGAAATCTCAATGGAATTTACCTGGTTAAATAAAGAATGAATAAAGCTCCATAACGCAACTTGAGGAGTCTCAATGTCCTTTAAATAGAGGCTCATGGGAAGGCAATAGTAAGATTCAAAAACTACAGTGGCCATGTCCTAAATGGCAAACTTCATGTGCACTTTCGGTCTTGTGGACTTACAATTAGGGCTGTGATGGTGGCAGTTTTTGACCACCAGGGTGGTGATGGACCAACTACCGGCGGTGACACGGTGGTGACACGGTGGTGTCAAAATACGGGAGGCTTATAAAAAAATAAACAACAAGGCTTCCATTTTGTAACAGATGTTGATCGTGCTGCCGGATCCAGATCTGACTAGGAGCTTTGCCTGGACCCAATGACAACGCAGTGCTGAAGTGCCATAAAATGTATACGATGTTTAATAGGCAGCCAATGCAGTGTTGACAGAACCGGGCTAATATGGTCATATTTCCTAGTTCTGGTAAGTATTCGAGCTGCTACGTTTTGGACCAGCTGTAGTTTATTTATTAAGCGTGCAGGGCAACCACCCAGTAGAGCATTACAATAATCTAGTCTTGATGTCATGAAAGCATGAACTAATTGTTCCGCATTTGTTAATGAGAGCATATTTCGTAATTTAGATATATTTTTAAGATGGAAAAATGCGGTTTTACAGATACTACACACGTGATTTTCAAATGAAAGATTGCTATCAAAGAGCACACCCAGGTTCCTAACCGACGACGAAGACTTAACAGAGCAGCCATCAAGTGATAGACAGTATTCTAGGTTATTACGTGTGGAAGTTTTTTGTCCATAATAAGAATCTCTGTTTTTTCAGAGTTTAGTAGTAGGAAATTACTAGTCATCCAATTTTTTTATATCAGCTATGCATTCCGTTAATTTTGTGAACTGGAAAGTTTCGTTAGGTTTTGAAGAAATATAGAGCTGAGTATCATCGGCATAACAGTGAAAGCTAATTTCATGTTTCCTAATGATATCTTCTAATGGTAGCATGTACAGAGTGAACAGCAGCGGTCCTAGTACTGAGCCTTGTGGCACGCCATACTGAACTGATCGATAAGACATCTCTTCATTTACTGCTACAAACTGATAACGGTCAGATAAGTATGATTCAAACCATGCTAGTGCAATTCCACTAATTCCAACATAGTTTTCTAGTCTATTTAAAAGAATGTTGTGGTCAATTGTGTCAAATGCAGCACTAAGATCAAGTAACACTAATAGGGAGATACAACCACGATCGGATGATAAAAGTAAATCATTTGTAACTCTAATGAGAGCTGGCTCAGTACTATGGTGCGGTCTAAATCCTGACTGAAAATCCTCGCAGACATCATTTTTTTTAAAGAAAGGAACACAGTTGTGAGGATACTGCTTTTTCTAATATCTTTGACAGAAAAGGCAGATTTGAGATCGGCCTGTAATTGACTAATTCTGAAGGATCAAGTTGCGTTTTTTTAACAAGCGGTTTTATCATAGCCAGCTTAAAGGTTTTTGGTACGTATCCTAGAGACAAAGACGAATTAATGATATTAATCTAGGATCTAGGATCTCTGGAAGCATCTTTTTCAGTAGCGTAGTCGGTATAGGGTCTAACATACAAGTTGACGATTTAGATGAATTAACGAGTTTGCAGAATTCTTCCTCTCCTATAGGAACAAATGAATCAAAAATTTCCTCAAGGAGACTACAATGCACTCCCTGATGCGATACTGTAGTAGACGGTTGCATAGTTATAATTTTGTCCCTGATATTATCAATCTTATAAGTGAAGAAGTTCATAAAGTCATTACTGTGTTGCCCGAAAACTTCTGTGCTTGAAGCTTTCTTTTTCGTTAGTTTAGCCACTGTTTCAAATTAGTATCTAGGATTATGTTTATTTTCTTCTAATAGGGTTGAAAAATAAGCAGATCTAGCAGCTTTTAAAGCCTCTCTGTAAGTAATCGAGCTCTCTTTCCATGAAATCCGAAATACCTCTTGTTTTGTTTTCTTCCAGTTGCGCTCCATTTTTCTGGCTGCTCTCTTAAGGGCCTGAGTGTGCTCGTTGTACCATGGCGTTGGACTATTATCTTTAATCTTCTTTAAGCGCAACGGAGCAACTGCGTCAAAAGTGCTGGAAAAGAGAGAATTAAAAGTTTCTGTTGCAGTAACAAGTTCTTCTAAGCTATCCGGGATGCTGAGATGATGAAACTGATTAGGAAGATTATTGATAAAGCAATCTTTAGTGGCAGAAGTTATAGGTCTAACATATTTATAACACGGAGTCGGCTTTGCAGCCTTGGCTAAATGTAATTTACATGAGACTATATAATGGTCTGAGATGTCATCGCTCTGCTGCAGAATTTCAAAGGCATCAACATCTATTCCATGTGATAATATTAGATCTAGAGTATGATTACGACAATGAGTAGGTCCTGACACGTGTTGTCGAACTCCAATTGAGTTTACAATGTCTTTAAGTGCCAATCCCAATGCATCTTTTTCATTATCTACATGTATATTAAAGTCACCAACAATTAGTACTTTATCGTTAGCCAATACTAATTCTGATAGAAAGTCAGCAAATTCTTTGATAAAATCTTTATGGTGCCCTGGTGGCCTGTATACAGTAGCCAGCAGAAATCTCAAACGTGATTTATCGTTTACACTATATATTTTTACATTAAGCACCAACACTTCAAAAGAAGTATATTTAAAAATAGATTTCTTAGTGGTTTTGAAAATATTACTATAAATTACAGCAACACCTCCCCCTTTGCGTTTTAGATGAGGTTCATGTTTATAACAGTAATCTTGTGGGGTTGACTCATTTAAAGTAATGTAATCGTTTGTTTTTAGCCAGGTTTCTGTCAAACACAGCACATCTAGATTACAATCATAAAGATCATATCATTAACTATGAGCGATTTTGAAGTAAGGGATCGAATATTCAGCAACCCAAGCTTTATCATTTGCTCATCTGTATTATATCTTTTTTTTTTTTTTAACATCAATTACATTTTTTACCTGACGTTTTTTGGATTTCCAAATTCGGGGAACAGACACAGTCTTAATATGATGATATCTAGGTGAACGAGGCTCTATGTGATGGGATTTATCTGACCTTGATGACGCGAGGCCGCTAGCAGACGGTCGGTTTAGCCAGTCTGTCTGCTTCCTGACCTGGGCCCGAGATTGTCATGTTTTAGCTCCAAGAATATGTGCCATATTACTAGAGAGAAGAGCAGCACCATCCCAGGAGGGATGAATACCATCTCTTATCAACAGGTCAGGCTTGTCCCAAAAACTTTTCCAATTGTCTATGAATTCTATATTATATTAAACGTGATCAATGTACCTCTCTCATTCGGCAAAAATCTAATTGTCTCCATGGCTGCAATATAACATTTAATTGCCAACCTATTGTTTTTTTTAGTAAACAAAAGTTGTGCTTCACTCATGTCAATATTCGCGTAAAACTGCATTCACGTTAGGGGTGGGCGATACGGCAAAAATATATCAATTCTTTTTTAGGAAAATCACGATTCACGATTTTATCACGATTCATGTTGGTTTTACTATTTCGCAAGTGACTGAGGACTACAGCCAAACTAATGTCCCTATTTTAAAAACAGAGCCATAGGAAACAAAACATAAAATAAAAAAGAATGGCAGACATTTAGGCCAAAGTGGCGAAGATAAAAATCTTTGTCATTATTTTCTTTATTAAAAATTAAGAACAAAAAATACACATTACACATACACAACTTAATATACTAATAAAATAGTGCTTTATTTTTTCAGCTACAGTAGGTGTATTTAGCATTGAAGAAAATAATTAAATTAACAAATATGAAAATAAAACAACAGACTTCACTGTATAAATTATACATTGATTCTTATTAAAGCTACTATTAAAGTATTCAGTCAAGAGCAGTGAGTGATTTCCTCTGTGTTTTGTTGTTTTATTAACATTAAAGTGATAGTTCTCCCAAAAATTGTAATTGTCATCATTTATCTCATATACTCTCAAGTTGTTTTAAACCCAAATAAGTTTATTTCTTCTGTTGAAAATAAAATTTATTTGGAAGAATGTGGGTAACCCTAACAGTTGATGTGCCCCAGTGACTTTCATAGTATTTTTCTTTCCTACTATGGTATTTTTCTTTCCTAAGTCAATGGGGACCAGCAACTGTTTGGTTAGCCACATTCTTCAAAATATATTATTTTGTGTTCAGCACAAGAAATAAATTAATACAGGTTTGGAACAACATTAGAGCGAGTAAATAATAAAAGATTTTTTTTAATTATTTTTGGGTGAACTATCCCTTTAAGGACAAGAATAACATGTTTACTATCAGGCTACTGTCTCTTTAAGACCTGCACACGGCGCGTCTAATATATACACGCATTTGACTAGCAAAATTTTCTCTCATTTTTCTGTGTTTGCTTTCACTTTAGACATAACCAACTTTATGTAAACCGTGTATGTATTTGATAGTATTAGCGCAATAAGACTCGAAAGATAACTTAGTCCAGTATCCAGGCGCTGTTAGACAGGCTTTTAGTGCGTTACGCGTACGCGCTCAGAAAAGCGCATGTTAGAACAGCTAATCAGCACGCGAATGAAATGTTTAACCGGCAAGGCTTTAAAGCACATGCAAATAATGAACTTTTGTGAACTGCAGTGTCCCGTTCCTCTGCGTTAACATTTGATGTGAATATACATTGCGTTGTATGTTGAGACGAAGGCGCCAGAACTGCAACTGATAGAATGCACGATACAACGACATTTCTTTAAAAGCAGATAGAGGTGAGATTTTAATCATCCACGATCAAAAATCGTGATATCGTGAATCGTGATGCGGTTTCCAAGTTTACCGGGACAGCCCTACTTACAATGGCTGCCGCGTACGGGTGTCCTGAAGGGGGTGGATTGGAATCCACTGCTGCTTCAATGTATATGTGATGATGAGTAATTATTATCAAGGTATTAATCAATATTTTTCCTTCTAAATATTAAATGAGTTGAATGACTTCCCTAAGCTTGTGAGATTTTACTTTGTTTCTAAGTTACCAGTGTGATTACTGAAATGTTCTTTTCATGTATTCTTTAATGTCAGTATTTGATCTCTGAATGCAGTAACAGTGCTTGTTTATTTAGCTCGGCTTCCAGAAATGAAATAGGGACTTGTTTTGTATTTGAGAAAGGTCTTCAACATGTTAAAACTTATAGGGGTCATTGAACCCAATAGTTTAAGGGATCATTTCTTTGTTAAAGCCTTACTTTCCAGTTAGACTAAAGTTGAGAGAAAGAACGCATTATCTTGATGTTTTGAGAGGACTGGCCAAATCCAACCTTGGAGTAGCTGTGTGTTGGTGTGTGTGTGTTAGTCTTCTTGGTTGCAGGGTAAGGAACCACTGGCATTATTGGAGATAGAGTGAATTGTTGTTCGAGACATGCTGGCGCCCCGCAACCCAAATCTGCGACCTGGGAGGTCATGACGTGCCTAACTTCAGGGTCCGAATGTGTCAGCTGCATAATCGATGGAGATATGCTTCCGTCTATCTGTATATGTGTGGAAAATTACTGTGTTTACCTATTTCTTAGCCAATGAGAATCATTCAACCTGCAAACAATGACGTAGCTTAGACCTTGAAAATTGTATAACTGCTGTGATCTTTGTAACTAAGCGGTGCGGCCAACGAACTCCTGTGAGAGTCTTGAAGCTGACTTCTGCTGAGGAAACTGCAAACTATTTTCAGTAAAACTTTTCTTTAATTTATTATAATATCTGACTCTGGGTCTTCATTCTTCATATCTGATTCTGGGTCTTTGACTGTAAACCCCTTACAGTTATGGTGGAGGATGCGGGCAATTATTCTATGGTGACATCCCAGGCTAATCAACAAACAAGGTAGTAAGATTTTCTTATTTGGGAAGGGCTGTCTGAATGGAAGAGATTAGAAAAGGAGAGCGGGAGAGCTTCACTCCGACGAGGAGAGTGAAGATTATTTATACTGCTGAGAGTATAAAGGTTCGCTGTTGTTAAAACAGCACAAGTGAAATGTGCTCTGTGGGGGCCCCACTGGGCAATATTGATGTGAGACACCACCCCAGCAGAGTACGTCCCTGGATTGTAGGTCCAGTGGCACCGCAAACCTGCTCCATCTCTTCCATCTCAGATAGGGGATCCCCGAATTTAGTGAATCAGGAAGGGATACTAACAAAAATAGGGTTGTTTGCCAGGGATGCATCAGGAACGATCCCGAGAGAAAAAATAAATAAAATTGTGACCCAAATTGGCGTGGACCAGTATATGTAACTGTCATTTTGGAGTATACTTTGCCGTTTCATCGCGCAGAAGCCAGGCTGTGTTGTTCAAAGATCGCCGCCTCCATTGCTGTAATAACTTCAGGTGAGTTTGTGATTAAGATATCAATAACCTGAACAGTCCTGAAACAATTAGTGAGACAGAAGAAAGCAAACGCTGTAAGCAGCTGTGCTCTGAAGCCCTCACTTCTAGGAAATTTGCAGAAATTATTAAGTAAATGGTAGTCAGGGTTTTGATTATGTTTGGAAATTTAAACAACAACTTGACTGGCTACAAACAAAGAACAAACTGAAATATTCAAAGTTCTAGCCTCGTATTTCTTACGATGATAAATTATGGCTTGGGGATCATTTCCTTGGACTAAAAAAGATAAACAGAAACTTTGTGAAAACAACTTAGGATATTACACGGGATGTTGGAAAATGCAGCTTATGGAAATTAATGTTCTGTCAATGATAATGATAATGATGAAGATTATGATTCGGCTATTGTGATTGAATCCGCCACAGGTGGATGGTCAAAAGAACACAGAACTGCTTATCAGTGGTTCTGTTTGCATTCCTGGTTGGGACACACTGCTTCAATGGTGCGCAGTAAGTTGGAGCTGTTTGCAAGCTCACAGTGATCAAACTATAGACAATGTGTCTGATGCGGTCATTGAGGATGACACAAATCCATCAGATGACAGAGAGTGTTTTAATTGTGGTCAGCAGGGCCATTTAACGTTTAACTGTAAATGCCCACAGAGAAGGTGTTTAAAAATGTTATAAAGTGACAAAAATGTCTGGTATTAATGTTGGTTTTAAAGTAGATCAGTGTTTAAATGGCGATGTTAACATTTTCGTCTGAGAAAGAATAAGAGATAAAAACAAGGTCAAAAGATTGAAGTCTTATAGTGAATCCTTTTGAAGAACAGATCTATAATAGTAATTTGTATAAGTTAATTGATGGATAAAGTTTGATGTTAGAAGTTTATGAGAGTACAGTGTACCGGTCCTGAATGCCTCAAAGTCTCTCTCTCATTCAATGTAAGTTAAAAGCTATTATCTAAGCCTGTGTCATAAGTGCTATTTATAGTAAAGCACAGTGTTTCAGTTGAAAATCATAGACAGAGAGATGTTAAAATAAATCATTGCCATTCAGAGGGCAATTTGTATTTGTAAATGTTTTAAAAGTAAAACTGAATGACTTTAAAGAAGTCTTTAAAATAATAATGCAGACATTAAACGAAAAAAGTGACGTTTTAGACTAGTTTATTTTGGGACCAGTAACTTCTTTGTCTGGTCTTAGTCTCCACCATGGAACAGGGCCGATGGCTCCGGCTACAGAGGTAACAGTACACTGAATGGATGGTTGTGATAACTAAATTTACTAAGTATAATCTAAGCATTGCAAGGTTGCGAGATTTGGAGATGTTTAATGGATTTAAGTGATTAAATACTGATGTTATTAACCTGTCTCCCTGTGTTAACACTATTAGGCAGTCTGAATGGCTCTGCTGACTCTTGAATGTGCCTTTCTTAAAGCTCCAGAAAACAACTGATTATGTTGAAGAAAACTGATTTGGTGATGGGATAGAGCGGTTACAAGTGTGCATGAGGTGATTACTCAGAGACGGGTAAGATCTTCTTTGGCCTAACAGAGGACAACCTAAGGCAGAGGGTCACCGCCGCCACTGGGCATCTCCTGAAGGGGGGTGTTTTATGTGAGATGGGTATAAGGGTCGAACGGATGAGCTGTGAGGCCGCGGCGTCCTTATCGTTAAGGGTGGATGAGCTGTGAGGAGTTCTGACCCATAAACGTAAGTTCCTCTATACCACTCACCAGAAACCGTATTCATTGTATGGCTTGTTTTTCATTGTGACAAGTGTCTACAACTATGCCAGGGGACGACACCCTGAAGAAAAGGAGATTATAGATTAAGAGCCAATGGGAATGGGCTTTCAAGAGCCGGTGAGACCATGAGGGGATTGTCATTATTTGTTGTGGAGACAGTAGCAAAACCTTTTGTGATGTTGGTTGCCTTATGGGCAAGAAAATGCATAGAAGTATTGATTTTGAACTAATATGTCTATAACAGTTTTAACTCCTGAAGGTCGGTAGACATGGTGGTGGCTAAAGATGAAGACAGCTTTTGTAGATTCAGGAAAAGTCTGCATAACAAAGATGAATGGTCAAAGGTTATTGTAATGAATTTAATATTACATTATGTCTAAATTACAGTCTTAGGAGGCTGTTGAAAAGATTATTTGTTTATAGTGAGAGAGACTGCTTGAGTGGAGGAAAGGATGGTAACTCTGTCTGTCTGTTATCGGCCTGCTAGAGCAAGCTGAAGCAAAATAATGATAACGAAACAAAACAACCCAGCTGACTTTTCTAAAAATCGAATGAATAATGAACAGACATGCTTTGAAACTGGTTAAGAGACCATGTCAAATCTGGTAAAAGCTGCAGGAAAATGTCAAGTTTAAAATCTTATTTAAAATTTAAATCTTTTTAGCAATGATATAAAGAAAAGCGAACATTGAAAATGAGCAGTTATACATGTCTAGTATGAGTGTGTGTGATGGTGATTGCACTTTATATACGTGTATGTGTTTGTTTGTGGTACTATTATTTCCTGATTTTGTGGATATTGTGTCATTAACCTCTGGAATGAGTGTTTTATCATTACAGATGGGTTAAGTGAAACAACAAACTTTAAAGAAGCTGATAATTCTTAGTCAATTTGATGAAAAGACGATACAGACCATTTGATGAGCTTTAAATGGATAGGTTTTCCAGCTCTGTCTGATACTGGTAATTATGACTACTTTTGTCATGTATGATGTTGATCTGAATTACTCTCTGGATTAGTATTTGTAAATTTTAATTGTGAATTGAAGATTGCCATCCATTATGGGGTAAAAACTCTTGTCTAAATTCAATTGAGGGTCTAAATTTAAATAGACAACTATGGGGGATCATAGACGATGGCAGAGAGACAAAGTGACACATTGGCTAAGTCATTATCCAAATTATCCAGAGAATTCCCTCACTTGTATGAAAGGCCGGTGGGCGAAGGAGGAGTGAATATAACTTTGAATGTATATTTCTCAATCCATTAAATGGATGTATGACATTAGATGTCTAAGAGAACTACAATTTAGTTAATAAATGTTAGATGAGAAAGCAGCTATATGGCTGTCTTAGGGGTTGAGATCTGAGTAACATAATATTTTGGTTTCTACACAACTGGGACTGAGACAATACTGATAATATTTTTTTGATCTTTAGACTAACCATTTGATAGAGGAATACTGTGAGAAGTAGTTATAATGAAAAATAAAATTAAAATAAAACTAGTGCATATATTCTTGTATTTATGATCATAGACAATGTCTTAATTAAGAATCTGAGTAGTGACAGCGGGTCTAGCCCATGCTAGGAATACAGCAGCAGTGCTTGCTTATTTAGCCCGGCTTCCAGAGAATAAATATGTACTTGTTTTGTAATAAGTTATGTTAATATTAAAATTAATAAGATGTAAAGACGGTCAGAAACCTAACATTTTGAAGCAGCCTTTATGGAAAGACCAGATGTGGTGGTATGGGACCCCACATTGGTCTAAAACGGGGGACTGAAGGGGGTGGATTGGAATCCACTGCTGCTTCAATGTATATGTAATGATGAGTAATTATAATCAAGGTATTAATCAATATTTTTCCTTCTAAATATTAAATGAGTTGAATGACTTCTCTAAGCTTGTGAGATTTTACTTTGTTTCTAAGTTACCAGTGTGATTACTGAAATGTTCTTTTCATGTATTCTTTAATTTGATCTCTGAATGCAGTAACAGTGCTTGTTTATTTAGCTCGGCTTCCAGAAATGAAATAGGGACTTGTTTTGTATTTGAGAAAGGTCTTCAACATGTTAAAACATATAGGGGTCATTGAACCCAATAGTTTAAGGGATCATTTCTTTGTTAAAGCCTTACTTTCCAGTTAGACTAAAGTTGAGAGAAAGAACGCATTATCTTGATGTTTTGAGAGGACTGGCCTAATCCAACCTTGGAGTAGCTGTGTGTTGGTGTGTGTGTGTTAGTCTTCTTGGTTGCAGGGTAAGGAACCACTGGCATTATTGGAGATAGAGTGAATTGTTGTTCGAGACATGCTGGCGCCCCTCAACCCAAATCTGCGACCTGGAAGGTCATAACCTGCCTAACTTCAGGATCCGAATGTGTCAGCTGCATAATCGATGGAGATATGCTTCCGTCTATCTGTTGTAGCAATAATCAGATGATCAGCGCAATCATGTGGTTTTAATCAACTAAGTCTCCAATTAAGTAAACACTCCTGTTTCTTTCACAATCTGAAGAATGGAGATGTCATGAGACTTTTTAAGTTACTGATTCACACACAAGCAAATGGCGATGGGACTTAATTAAATGACCGATGCCAGAAGTGCCCCCGCGGCGTTTTTCGCTGATAAGTAATCACAGGGTCCTCTGTCTTACCACATGTGACCCAACAGGAGCACCTCTCTGGCCGGAGATCCCGTGGTGTCCCCTCTTCAGGACACCTCACAAACACAGACAACCTTGTGTGATGAACCACACTGGTCATTGTAACCAGACTTAAAACTCATCAATTCAAAGAATACGCACACACATATCATTGCCCGGGAGGGGGGTGAGCAAAAGTTCACCACATCTTCACCAACGAATGACCCAGCCACGTTCACAGTACACACACACACACACACACACACACACACAAGGACTTTTTCTCCAATCTCCTCAATTGAGAGACTTGTACTATGATATATTCGATATGTTTTTATGTTTGCCCATGTTCCATTGGGGTTAGATGTGATCGTATTATAATTCTAAATGAACAGAGGTGCTTTTAGATGCATTTTTAATGTAACTGTGTTTTCCTATAATGTTTGTATGCCGTTCTTCACACCTTTAGAATCCTCTTGATCTGACCAAACCATATATATAGGTGCAAACCGTAAAATGTATGTTACTATGTTTTATCATCTCTGGAGTAAAATTGAACGCATTTTTACATCATGGTCATGAAACATGCAAAGTCGATCTCGAGGGAACAAAGGAACACTTATCCGCACACTTTCCTCCCAGCTGATTGGTGCATTCACGCCAGAGGAGGCGTAAACAGAAGTGTCTTTAAAGAAGACCACCAAGCACCTCATCTTTAGTTTAGTTTTAGTTTTGGAATCTTTGAGGAGTAGTGAGAAGTAAGGAGGGGGGAGAAAGAACTTTATCTTTGGGGGAACTCCCTTCTTCGAGGGAACTTCGACTTCGGTCTGGACTCTTCCCTCTCCTTCGATCCGATGTAACCATCATACTCGTGATCCCCGCCCTGGGGGATCTTTCCTCTTCTTTTCTTTTGTTTAAGTTTGTTTTTCCTTTGTTCATTTCACCAGAAATGAACTTAGTCTGAATTATTTATTTGGTAATTTACGTCAAAGACCTTTAAGCCTTCTTTGAAACTGCGCGCTCCAGACCGCAGCAAACCACGTGACGCTCCAACGGAACACACAAAGACCAGCAGCTCACACACGCCGCAGGGCTCAGACACATGAGAACTATATGCAAGTATATTTGAGTTACCAAGATTTTAGAGCATTAAGACTGTTTTTTCCGTGTTGTCTCTTAAAGGTTTAAATGTCCAGGTGAATTTTGCCAAGCTGTGATCCTACGGATCTCTCTCTCTCTTCCCAACTCTCTCTCCCTCTCATTTTTATCTTTCTCTCTCATCCTATTTTAATTCGTGTTTGTAATGTTTTTCGTTTTGTTTGTTTCGGGTGTATATACATATATTCTGTGTGAATTGTAGTTCGATGTATTATTAGTCCAACTATTAAAACCATTATATTCTTGATTGCCTTCTGTCTAAAATGCTCATTTTACAGAGTCAATGAAATTTCGATCATAGCTACAAAGCTTTCATTATTGACTACGTTGCGTAGTCTAATTTTATAAACACAGGAAAATTAATGTTCACGGCCAGAAAATTGATATTTCTTGGAGTTTATAAGAAGGGATAACTTTGTTGAGAAGTGATAAGTTAATCTTACGGCCGTTTGCTGGACAAACAGTTCGATAGCTAAATTAACTCCATTAAAGGTTATCTCATATAATCGATCTGAAAATGGACCATTGACATATGAATGAGGAATTATAATTCGTTGTGATTGATCATTCGTGTGTACAATCAATCTATTTTCAACTTCGATAATTTAACTGTAATATGCAATATATTAATCATATTCATGATTAATTATTAAAATTCCCTATATATAATTTGAGCTAATTTAATGTAAAACTAAATGTTGTTACAGTTTTGGTGGAGGATGCGGGCAATTTCAAACTTTGTTTTATGAGCAATCCAGTTTCAATCTGTGTATATGGTTATTATTTTTTTTTATTTTTTTTGTGCGCGCTATGAAATTATGAAATTGTGAGATAAGTCGCAACGCGAACTCACTCCTAACCGACTGAGGCAAAAAGCCGAAGTCAGTAACGTTACATTTTTAACAAGTTGCTAAAAATATGCCTAGACAATTGTTAGCACTGTTAAATGCTAAGACTGCAGTACTTTAATATTACAAATGTCCTGTTAAGAGATGAAGAAATACCTCTGCAGTTGATACATTTCTAATATTTGTTTTAAATCGCTGTGAATGAAGAATTCTCACGTGCGTATTACCGGTTTGAATAAATATGTTTTTAAGCGAGATTCCTTTTAAACATAGGCCTTGCATGCAAATATCGTTATTGAATTCGGGGTTAACCCAGTGATATTCAACAAAAACGATAAACTCCTGGTCAAAAAATTGGCGTAGCTACCCAATTGAAGATCTAATACATTTAAATCATAAGTGCTATTGTGAAAAATGTTTATTGGAGTTCGAACCAACAGACGAAAATTCCTGTTGTCCACATTTGTGTATGTGCGGCGAAGAAATCCCGCCATATACTCTTGTGCAGTATAGCACCAAAAAGATCCGCAGAGATCTTAATTGTATACTTGTGATTTATTCCAGAAAATCAGTGCGTGACGCGAGCTGAAAGCTCTTAGCTTTTGAATCACATTAAAAAGTGGTTGTAATTCCGCTGACTAAACACTAGAGGGAGTTTAGAAGTCTCAAATTACGCCCCGCCTTCTAACTTCGGCATGCATGAGTGCTATTACGCGAGGGCCGTTTCAGATAATGCTCTCTTACTGCTAAAAGTCCACCACCTAGTGGCCGCCTTCTGAGTCGGCTCACTCAACTCTCCTTTTCTCTCTTTTCAAATTCTGTTTTGAATTGCCTATCTCTACTTTTCTCTTTTGATTGTTTTATAGTTATTGATGATACTTTGCTGTTATCGTTAATTATTATAAAATATTATCCTGATTTTTCAATTCCCTTACATGCTTAATTAAATTTGGTTTTAAGCCGGTTTGAATTTAAATTTACATCGTGTTTGCCTGTCAGTCACTGATACCCACTTAGAGGGACACGCACCCTTGTGGCATCCCCTGCTAAGACGGTGCATCACTTTTCCTCCTTTCATTCTGTTTTGAAGTGGTATATTTCCAGTTTTTCATTGGCTTTATTTTATTTATCACTGATACCTTACAGTAATCGTGATCATCATCAGATATAATTTTGATCTTTACTTTTCTTACACTTATTCAAATTTTGGTTTGAAACAAACAAATTTCGAATTTAAATTTGAATTATGTTTCTCAGTTCAATTTTTTTTAAAATTTATTCTTCGTATTGATACTTCATCACAACTGTATCCTTACTAGATTAGATGTTACTTAACATCTCTTTATACACTTATTTAAATTGAGTTTAAACCGGTTTGAATTGCAATTTAAATTAAGCTGTCTTTTCAACCAGGTTGACCACTGAGAGGAGGTACGCCCCCTCGTGGCACAAACCCGCTACTACAGCTTGCCTCCTCCTGTGTCATCCTGCGTTACTTATTGATATCTCTTCTTTTAGGGATTAGGTGATTCTGATAATTAACATTGTCATAATTCCCTTTTGTTTTTACCATTATTTAGTAAAGCCTTTGCTTTTTATTTTCTACGCAAGTACTCAATTTGGTTTAGACAAAGAAAGCCTTAATTCACTTTAAGTTTCACTTGTTCTTCATCCTGTTTTGTATTCATAGGTAGAACACTCTCTTATGCTGTGGTGATTTGACAGTCATCCCTGGTTGGTTTCCAGCGAGCGGGGTCGTCTGACCGGCGTTACCGACGCCTGCCGTGCGTGAGTCTCGGACCCATTCTGTTTCTTTCCATTGGTGCGGCACGCAATAAGACTCAGCAATTTGGCACTCCAAAGGGAAGTCAACCACACTAGTCGACACACAAGGCAATTTTGGAATAATTACTCAAACCAAGGCCCGAAGAGGGGCCACTCTTTTTGAGGGTTCTGGGGAAAATCCACTTTGCTGTGCCGTCTGGCAAGTTGACACCTTGGTATTGCCGGTTGTGTTTAAAGTCAAGTTGTTTGAGAGGGCGCACCTTGGTACAGATGAACGGAAGGGCCCGGGGACACTGCGGTTGAGTGTTAAGGGACGACGGAAAGATTGACCGCGACGCTGGCTCCGACCAGGGAGGACCTCAATTCACCCCAGGCAAGCTAACATAAGGTAAAACCCATCCACTTAGTATAGGCCACAGAATATTAGATATTCCCCCGGTCATTTAAGTGTTTGGCCCATCCCCTTTTCTCCAAGCCACACATAGCAGGCTCAGGCCTCCTTATCCCCTGTAACACTTCCTGTGTTATTATTCACTCCATTTCATTACAGACCTATTCACTTTTATTGTTTCATTTTACTTCAATCTTTCCCATCTTGCTATTTTTCTGTTCTGTTGTGATCTGTTCCTTTCAGTTCACCTAGAGACTGAACCTACGAGAGACACCAAGGAAAGCTAAATAACAGGTTGACAACCAAGCCGTTAGCATCAACAGATGACCCACTAGGCTACCGCCCTGTCAAAATCTTTATTTAGGCCCCACGCTGACCTATGCAAATTGTCCCCACATAACTCTAACTGCCTGCATCAGTTAGCCGAAATTCTTGTAGACGGCATCGCCCGTATTAGTATTATAGCTTGTAAACGAACTTGCATTGGTCTCTTTGTGTGTGCTGTGTTCCTCTCGCCCATAGTGAGCCAGTATGTTCCGATCTTCCAGCCCCGCAGTCCACTGGGACAACCTCGAGACATGGCTGAAAGCCATGACGACTACCTTCCTGCCCAAGGTCGCCAGTGACTCAGAGCCCCCGAGCCAAAAGCAGCTGGACGCCGACTTGGACAAGCTGACGGCTCACGAACCGAGTCAAAGCTACAACGACAAAGACTGGGCCCGACACGTCGGAAACCTCGCTCACAAGCTCATTGCACAAGCACGCCTCCACGAAAGGAGCCGCATCGCCCTGGAGCATGAAGTAGCAACGCTAAAGATGCAAGCCGAGGAGGCCCAGATCCACAGTCGTCTAGAACAACTACTCCTCGAAACCAAGGAAAAGGATGACACCGACCCCGAGCTACAGAAGGAAGTGGAAAGACTTCAAACTGCCCTGTCTGATCTTCGTATACACACAGACCGAAAAGAGCAGTCAGAGAAAGGAACCAGAGAGGAACTCAACAAGAAACTCCGAGAAGGTGAAGCTCTCCTTGCAAGAGCAGAGACTGAACTAAAAGAAAGAGACAATAAAGCCAAGGCCTGCGAAAAACACTTGCAAGCGGCCCAAGCTAAAATCCACGAGCGTGTTCAGCAGAGACACGATCTCAAAGACGAACTTGACATTGTTCACAGAGAGCTGAAACACTCATATAGACTGCAGAGTGACCGGGAAGGGGAAACACACACCACAAAGTTTCTCCTGACCAACCGGTCCGCACCTTTCAGCCAACAACCCAGAGCTGAAAAGAAGGGCGAAAGCCCGCTGTTCAAAACACCACCAGCCAGCCGACAAGAATCCCCCCGTCAGCAGCGAGGGGGAGAGCCTTTCCAAGAACCCCTGCCACTAACCACGGCATGGCTCCCAAAGAACTTGAACAAGCTGGCCAGAAAACATCCCGACGTTCACTCTGAACCCTGAGCGGAGGCCACAATGTGCACGCATACCTGCAAGACATTTGACTTCACTTACAAACTGGTTACTAAACCGACCGCATGGATCAGATTGTAACCTGCGAAGAATTAACTTCCAGTCGTGAGTGCCCACTTCCTTGACCGTCAACCAGAGACTATCAAAACGGACACTCAGCCACTGCAACAAGCTTGATCCGTGAATCTCTGATCCAGAATCAGACCAAGGGTATTCACCGCCAATGACCTCAAGCAGCCCGCTTGATACCCCCACCGACCTACTACAGCCGACCTCCGACAAGCACTACTTCGGAGCACGGAACCACCAGGTAGGAAAGGATGTCATTTCAGAACTTGTTCCCTTCGAAATCTGCATCCCTCAGTGAGTCATTACTTAGGCATCCTGGCCTGTCCCCTTAGCATGTCTACCCAACAGCTACGAGACTTGTGCACAAGCTCACATTTAAGCAAAAGACTGTGTACGAAAAGACTTCTTAAAGACCCCACAATCTAAACTCTGTCTTTTTTCTGAACAACTACTCAGAGCTGCCTCCTGAGGGCGCCCCACAACACCAAAGCCTTTTTACGGAGATCAAACCGATTCCCAGGCCCACAAAGGCAAGCACAGCGAAGCTGACGTGCTCATCCAAGCTCCAGAGCGAGGTCGCTCTGAAAGATACTGGAAGCCAGCCTGCGACCCAGAAATAGCCAACCCCCGTTCACCAAGAGACTCAAACCCAGACTTCCTACGTCTAAGCGTAAGGCCTAAATAGGCACCCAGAACACTGCTCATGAGCATCAAGACCCCAGAGCTCCTGTCACACCACAAAGTGGACAGCATCACCCAGCCACCACAGCTGACGCTGCACACCTAAGCATACAGCACAGTTTTCCCACGACTGGGCCAACATCACAAAGACCCGGGAAAATGCTGCTTTGTCTACCTGCTCCACAGCTAACAACACAGACCGGTCCCTAACCGCCCATCGATCACCACACCAACCGGTACCCAAAGCGCCTGGGACCTGATCGAAAATGGGGTGGCCCTCGAAACCCTACCTAGCCATCACTTTGGAAAACGACTTGAGTCTGAAGCACTGGTAGACACTCGCGCAGACTTTACTTTGATATCAGCTGAACTTTTTAGGAAAACTCAAGCTAAAGCTATGAGACAAGAGTCACCTTACATCCCAAAATCGGGTGAGCGAATGTCAGTCCGTACAGCCAGAACGCATCCGGCTCGAACAGTAGCTCCCATTCACTGACAATTGGTTCATATGAGTCTGATTCACCAGGTTTGTACATCTCACAAATGGACACGTACCCCATTCTGATGCAAAGACCTGGGGCCCCCCCTTAACTGCCTCTGGCTTTAATTAGACTTATAAACACTTACCGTCTGGGCCCAAGTCAAAGAACCCCGCTCCCTCCGTTCACAGAGGTCACGAGAACTACAACAAAGCCAGACTCCAAAATCATAGAGTTCCCTGAACTCCCACCACCAGAAGACATCAGCCTCAGCACCAAGTCAAGGTTCAAGTCCGCTACCCTGCACCCTTCCAGCTCGCCTAAGACCCAACCGCAATGCCCACCTCAACGATGCGTGACCTAATGCAGAAGGCCTCTTTCTGAAAGAAGTCCTAAAACCCCACTGATTTTAGAACTGCAAAACCCAAAGACACGCAATAAACATTGCAAGACTCTGCTAAAAGGGTCCCTATCAGCATAGGAACATAGAACTTTAAAGTAGATGATAATGAGTGTTCAAAGAGGTTTTGCAGACTCTGCATTCGTAAAATTAGAATTTTAACTGATTAAAAGAATCTTAAATGAAGGGTAAATCTCAACGGCCACAGACTATCACAACTCTTTTGAAACAAACAGTTTCGACTGCTGGTTGAATTGGCACTGCTAAACAATTAGGTTCCTGACAATGAAGTTAACAAGAAACACTAGCTCCAAAAGGCATACATCACCTTACCGGCCAGAGGGTAAGGAAAACCAACCTCCAGCCTTAAACTACTGTTTTTTTTTATTTTAACCTACAGCGGTGCATGTGTCTTTGCGATCCAACTAGAACACCTACGTGCAATAAGCTTTTTTTGATCGCATGGCTCTGTCTAAATGCAGATAAACGATAGCTGTGAATTGGACATCTCTACTTTAAGGAAAGGCGGTCATGATTTCCACCTAATATCAGTAAGTTCAGCCGTAAAGCGTAAGTCTGGGTGACAAAGGAATCTCATTTCAGCAAGCCTCTAATCCTGTACCGAATCTATTCTGCTTTTGTTAAAAAGAATTCCAAATTGCAGTGATGACAAACCTTGTCTGACAAAACTCAGGACAGAGTTTATATATATATGTAGACCTTGGTGATTGCTCCCCTTTCTACCATTAAAGGCCTCCACAAATGAATTGTTAGATTGATGTAATTCACCTAAATTGATAGCTGGTAAAAAACATCTACTAGCAGAGAGCAACCTTACGATCAAAACTGTTTTACTCGCTGAAACATCAGCATTTATGCCATGAGAGGGACTAACTATAGAGCTTAAACAAACTTTGAACTTACAGCAAATCCCATTTCCTTACTCGTAACAAATAGAAAAGTTGTGTAAAGTAAAGAGAAGAGTTACTGAGTAAAATCAGCAAATGCCAAAACACAGTCGCATTTAACTTAATGTAACATCAATTCTCGAAAGAACTTCAAGTAATAAGGCGCCCCCTTTTAACCCGTTAAAAGGTGCAGACACTTTCAGGGACTGTTGAGTTGTTCGACAACTCTAGTTCCCGTGACAACACTTGTCCACAGGAAGTGCTACTGTGACGTCACATTGTAAACAAACCAGCCTAGGGGCTAAGCTACCCTAACCTAGTATCCATCCGACCTTAGAGTCTAAGTAATTTTTAACCTAGCATCCTTCCAGCCTTAAGCTTAGATTAGCCTAAACCTAGCATCCATCCAACATTGTTAAGCAACTAACAAAGCATCCCTTCCAGCGTAGGCAAAGCTAAATATTAACTTCCACAGTTAGAAAGTATACATCATTTACTTGAACCCTTAATCACCGTTGTGTTTTCTCACAGTGCCCAAAGTATTTCTAGAATAGTTTCCTTAAAAACCAGTTAGGATTTCTAATTCACTTTCCGTGTTTGCAACACCTTCTTAGCAAAAGTTCACCTTCACTAGTTTTGGCATAGTCCCCTTGCTAAGCCGTCGAAGGCTCACTTTCTAGATGCCCTGTATAATTAAACTAAGTTTGACTACATTAAACTGGTGTAGCTAAGAAGAACTCATATAGCAATTGGAATTTCATCACGCAATGCCATGTGGGATTATTCTCGCCTTCATTCATTCCCGGTGATTTGATCATTTTATGCCCTTTTTTTGCTTTTAATTTGACTTTGTTTTTGTCTTTGTTAACTCATCATTTCTTTGACTTGAGTAATAATAGCGAGTCAGCTATTCCCTGGCTAGTCATCATCTATATGATTTAATTCATTTACTCTCTTGTTCAAATGTGGTTCCATTCCCCATAGGCCCAGAAAGGAAACAGAGACCCCCTTATTTGTTATTTGGGCGTATTTCAACATTTACTCATTTTGTGACCTCACACAGTAATTTTCAACAATTTACTAGAGGCACAACTATGGTCCAGAGGATGATAATAAGCACAATCAAATAGGAAAGCGTCCTTTCCCCCTAGTCAATTCACTTCGTCAAGCGTAGGACCACTAGATCAGTACAGAAATAATTTAGTCTAAGAACCATCTTAAGTCATTTATTTCATCGTGGCTATGCCCCTTCAGAGATAACTTCCGGAACCACTACATCTTAGCCTCCTAAAGATCCACAGCTAAGAAATAGATACAAGACACATTACACTAGCTAGCTTACACGTGAACACCAAGCTTTATGCTACAGACCTAGCGAACCATAAACCGTGGTTCTGAACTTTTAAGGTCCATGCATGCGTCTCTCAACAAAAGTATGACAAATTCACAGAGCCCCTGCGTCACCTGACTTAACCTCCACTAACCAAAGACTAATGACCAAAACAATGACAATAGAGAAACCACCTCTCAGACCCCTCCAACCACCCAAGCACGCCGTCTGCAACACCGATAACCGGTGCCCCAGACAACTACCGCTGCACCTAACACATGATGCGTGCACAGGACAACATTCTAAGTTATGCACCTGATCCATCACAGCGCCAAGGCTTGTGGGGCCACAATGCAGAAGGGGGGTCCTGCCAATGTATGCCCAAGACCGCCATCAACGTGCTGCACACTGCAGCAACGAGAACAACGTACAAGACCCGAAAGCATGTGACACACCGTTGTCCCTTGAAGCGTAAAGACGTCCTAGCCAAAGAAGACGAACACTCGCGGAAATGTTTCCAACCTTTCCTCTCTCTTCTTTTTGCCTTTACCAGGATGCTGCCGGGTTTGCCATTCCTCGCTCACGCTGAGCAATGTTAAGCACATGCTCAACCAACTTGATAAAAATGACCTGTCACACAAGCGGACTTAAGTGGACACAACCGCCGTGCCCAAACGGATCCTAGAGCTTTGCACAGAGCCGCCGCTGCTGTCGAACTCTGTTTAACGTTGACATACTATGGTCAATGCAGTGGAATCCTAGCCACCGTGAGACGCAATGTGACTGATATTCAACTGAGATCGCCACTGCTAAAAGAGCAACTTTACGATACAGAGTGCCCTCCCCTGCAAATCACCCACAAGACATTTTTAAGGGAACAGTGTAATTCACAACACTCACAGCGTTCCTGCTAACCAACATGAACTCCATGAAACAGCTGTTTACTGTCTCCACAGAATGACTTTGCCTCCAACTCACTGGTCACAGCCCCATGACAACCTACAGCGGAGGTGATCCTCCTCCAGTGGACCCTAGCCATGGGTAAATCCACCGTACTGATATCCGGGCCCGTAGCCTGTGCAAACCACTGGCTCTGCCATCACCACGCCAACTGACCTCTACAAGCCACCTTCCAACTCTCTGGGTAACGCCTCCCACCCGCGTCGACTCCGAGCAGAGGAAAGTGGTTTTCTCCTGAACCTACCCATCATAGAGTCAAGCCGACTCTACCAAGTAAAAGACATTGTCCAAGGTCGGATTTTTGAAAAGACACTCACATCAAGATTCGCACGCTAGACGTGGTGGCCTACCCCGACAGCAACACACAGCTGTACCTGGCCCCGATCCTGCACATGTGCACATTGACCAAAGACATTCACTATCTCCTGGCCCTTAACAGACCCCTTCCTCAGAGACAACCCTGACGGAATCTTCAGCTGCAGATCAGCGACACCCGCTGCCTGCCGAAGCAAAGCCTCGCACTCAAAGGCATCGAGAACCCAAGCATAATGTAGGTGACAGGTGCTCCTAACACGCCTGTGCGCCAGCTGCACTCACTGCATCAATCCTTCACCTGGGCGACCTAGCCCAGTACCACCTTCCGAGTGAAGAATAACCAACTCCGAACTGAATCCCATCCTTCTTCAAGAACCACAACTACATCACTAAAATCCAAACGGAAAAATGGATTGAGAAGGGGGGGGGGGGGTCACAGATCATCGACATAGCTCCCCTATGACACAGCCCTCCAAGCATGTCCCCAGATCGCCCTCCTTAACATTTACAACCTGTTGTTCAAGCATGGACCGCCGCTGACCACGGCACTTTGCCATTTCGTCAATCATCAGCCACACCCTAACCCTGGTTTGGCCTACGTCCTGTACCGACACTCAACGAAGATGAGAGCCCAACAGCCCGGCTCCACCAAGCCATGTCTCTGAGTGTTCCTAGGGGTCCTCGAAGAAGACTCCCCGCAGAGAACGCGGAAAACCTCATAGAGCTGAGCCCCTCAGCCCTAACCATCATCTGCAGCATCAACCTCCAGGAATTACCTGCCACCTGACCAATGCTCGTGATGGATCAACGAGCCCACCCCACACGGGGTCCTTGCCGAACCATCAGGGGGGAATGTAGCATAATCAGATGATCAGCGCCAATCATGATGTTTTAAGCAACTAAGTCTCCAATTAAGTAAACACTCCTGTTTCTTCACAATCTGAAGAATGGAATGTCATGAGACATTTTAATACTGATTCCACACAAAAGCAAATGCATGGGAACTTAATAAATGAACCGATGCCAGAAGTGCCCCCCGGCTTTTTTCGCTGATAAGTAATCACAGGTCCACTGTCTACCACATGTGACCCAACAGGAGCACCTCTCTGGCCTGAGATCCCGTGGTGTCCCCTCTTCAGGACACCTCACAAACAAAGAACAACCTTTGTGTGATGAACCACACTGGTCATTGTAACCAGACTTAAAACTCATCATTCAAAGAATACGCACACCATACATTGGCCCGGAGGGGGTGAGCAAAAGTTCACCACAGCTTCACCAACGAATGACCCAGCCACTCACAGTTACACACCCAACACACACACACACACACAAACAAGGACTTTTCTCCATCTCCTCAATTGAGAGCTTGTACTAGATATATTCGATTATGATTTATGTTTGCCCATGTTCCATTGGGGTTAGATTGATCGTATTATAATTCTAAACGAACAGAGTGCTTTAGATGCATTTTTAATGTAACTGTGTTTTTCCTATAATGTTTGTATGGGCCGTGTCTTCCACACCTGTAGAATCCTCTTATCTGACCAAACCATATAATTAATTTAAAGTTCAAACCCCGTTAAAATGTATGTTACTTATGTTTTAAAATCTCTGGAGTAAAATTGAACGCATTTTTTACATCATGGTCATAAACATGCAAAGTCGATCTCGAGGGAACAAAGGAACCCTTATCCACCGCACACTTTCCTCCCAGCTGATTGGTGCAATCACGCCAAGGAGCGTAAACAGGAAGTGGCTTTAACGAAGACCACCAAGCACCTCATCTTTTATTTTAGATTTTATTTTGGAATCTTTGAGAGTAAGTGAGAAGTAAGGAGGGGGAGAAAGAACTTTATCTTTTGGGAACCCCTTCTTCGAGGGAAACTTCGATCTTCGGTCCTGACTCTTCCCTCTCCTTCGATCTCGATGTAACCATCATACTCGGGATCCCCGCCCTGGGGGATCCTTTCCTCTTCTTTTCCCGGTGTTTTGTTTAAGTGGTTTTTTCCGTTGTTCATTTCACAGAAATGAACTTAATCTAATTATTTATTTGGTAATATACGTCAAAGACCTTTAAGCCTTCTGAAACGGCGCGCTCCAGACCGCAGCAAACCACGTGAACGGCTCCACACGGAACACACAAAGACCAGCATCTCGCACACGCCGCAGGCTCAGACACATGAGAACAATATGCAAGTATATTTGTTTTTGAGTTACCAAGATTTTAGAGCATTAAGAACTGTTTTCCGTGTTGTCTCTTAAAGGTTAAATTGTCCAGGTGAATTTTGCCAAGCTGTGATCCTACGGATCACTCTCTCTCTTCCCAACTCGTCTCTCCCTCTCATTATATCTTTCTCGCTCATCCTATTTTAAATTCGTGTTTGTAATGTTTTTCCGTTTTGATTTGTTTCGGGTGGTATATACATATATTCTGTTTGGAATTGTATTCGTGAATATTAGTCCAACTATATAAACCATTATATGCTTGATGCCTTCTGTCCTAAAATGCGCTTTTACAGAGTCAATGAATTTCGATCATAGCTACAAAGCTTTCCATTATTGACTACGTTGCGTATCTAATTTTATAAACACGGGAAAATTAATGTTTCACGGCCAGAAAATTGATATTCTTGAGTTTATAAGAAGGATAACTTTGTTGAGAAGTGATAAGTTAATCTTACGGCCGTTTGCTGGACAAACAGTTCATAGCTAAATTACTCCATTAAGGTTATCTCATATAATCGCTCTGAAAATGGACCATTGAACATATGAATGAGGAATTATATACTTCGATGTGATTGATCATTCGTGTGTACAATCATCTTTTTTCAACTTCGATAATTTAACTGTAATATGCAATATATTAATCATATTCATGAGTTATTATTAAAATACCCAATATTAAATTTGAGCTTAAAAATTTAATGTAAAATCCGTCTATCTGTATATGTGTGGAAAATTACTGTGTTTACCTATTTCTTAGCTAATGAGAATCATTCAACCAGTAAACAATGACGTAGCTTAGACCTTGAAAATGGTATAACTGCTGTGATCTTTGTAACTGTAAGCGGGGCGGTCAACGAACTCCTGTGAGAGTCTTGAAGCTGACTTCTGCTGAGGAAACTGCGAACTATCTTCAGTAAAACTTTTCTTTAATATATTATAATATCTGACTCTGGGTCTTTATTTTTCATATCTGGTTCTGGGTCTTTGACTGTAAACCCCTTACAGTCCGTTAAGTCCATGAGACCATAGGGTGTGCAATTTGTCATTTTACGTCTCAGAAGGGTGCATCGCTTTGTGGTCGATATGCACCCTCCATGTGCACTTTTGCCGAGCCCGCACTGATGTGAGCTCCGCAGCAGACTTCTTCACGACAGTCAAAGCAGCGTTACATCACAAAAGTGCGGACTCGCAGGAAGACCGTTAGTGCTTAAGGTGCCATCTAGGACAGGGCCAGTATGCTACAGTAACCACTGGGGGGTTTGTGCAGCTGAATCTACAGAAAAACTATTGTTTTCAGTTTCAACTTCTATCAGGTTTATTATATTTGCTACCCATCAGTACACTAAAACTGTGTCAACCCATGTTTGGGTCAAATATCAACAAACCCAACCGTCACATCCATGTGCTCACACATGGCCACCGTAAAAGAATCCTGACATGCACCGGCATACAATATGCCACACCGTTAATCATTTAATACCCAATGACAGACGAACAGCAAGAAAATTGTCACTGGAAGGCCAGCTTTAAAGTATCCACTGTTTTCAGTCAGAGTGGTTTTATTGTAGTTTTGACCATACATGTACACAGTGAAATGAAACGATGCTACATAGAAACAACACCAGACTACAAGAGTGGACAAGGCAAACATAAATTAAATAAATGTAAATAGAATTTAAAAAAACTAAAATTAAGTATTAAATAAGAACTAGGATAAGGGAGATATTGTCAATATTGTAGTCATATTTGTGTCTAATGACTCTTCACTAACTGATCACTGTGTCAGTGATTCTTTGTTCTAGTTTCATGTCTCTCACATCCATTCACACTCTGAATGGGACCTTCTGGGTTTGTTCTTTGATAATGACTGACCATTAGTCCTCATGTATCATACAGTACATTTCATACTTTCATTAACTCATCATGTGAACAACAAATCAGAGCTGATGTTACTCTCAAAGCCACAAAAAATCTCCTGTATCAGCAGCTTGGCTCAATCACATTCCAGACCTCCACCACAGCATGTCTCATCTGTTTCAGTCACACCAGTTCAGTTCAGTTGCCAAATTGCATGCAGTAATGTGCAGCACTGAGACTGTGTTATGGACACAACTCATACTCCGACTGGCTGACTGAGACCAGGCTTGTCCGTGGAGAAAGACCAGACCGCACATCATCTGCAATCACTGATGATCTGGACTGTGCAGGTGCAGTTCGGAGAATAGACCATACCATGGGACCATTACAAGACATACTGATCTACAATCCAGCCTGTTCCAATAATCACATTAATAAGGATCTAGTACAAAAAAAATATTCCTATGAAAACACTGAACTCAAAATGAAATAACGTGCAATGAAGAATCAGTCCTAATAAGTCCAGGTAAGGGTTAGGCACATGGTCTCACTAATGGATAAAAAAATATGCTTAAAGGGTTAGTTCACCCAAAAATGAAAATTAGCCCATAATTTACTCACCCTCAAGTCATCCTAGGTGTATATGACATTCTTCTTTCAAACAAATACAATCAGGAGTTAGATTAAAAAATGTCCTGGCTCTTCCAAGCTTTATAATGGGAGTGAACGGATGGAGAAAAATTGAAGCCCAAAAAAGTGCATCCATCCACGATAAAAAAATACTCCACACTGCTCTGTGGGGTTAATAAAGGCATTCTGAAGCGAAGCCATGGGTATTTGTGAGAAAAAAACCCATATTTATAACTTTATAATCTAAAATAACTAGCTTCCGCCAGACGACCGTGCGCATACTGCGCAAGTCGACTTGCGCCACAAGAGTAACCCATGGCGCATATATGACGTAGGATGTAGGAGTATCGTAAGCTTAGTTTAAACTCTCTCGCAGTTTAAACAAATAGGGCTGTCCAACAAACTGAAGTTCCTCTTCTATTATATAGAAATTCTCCGACATTTCTCTTCAAAATGGCTAATTCGTGACCGGTGTTTTGTTTTGCTCTTTCCTCGAGGTTCCGCATTCCTCATTGTGTTGTGCGCTGTCTGGTCAGGGGTTAGTCTTCCACCGTAAATCGATGCGTACGGCTGTCTGTCAGAAGCTAGTTATTTTAGTTTATAAAGTTTTAAATATGGATATTTTTCTTACACAAACGCATGGCCTCACTTCAGAAGGCCTTTATTAACCCCCTGAAGCCATATGGATTACTTTTATACTGGATGGATGCACTTTTTTGAGCTTCAAATTTTCTCCAGCCATTTACTCTCATTATAAAGCTTGGAGGAGACAGGACTTTTTTATATATATATATATATAACTCTGATTCTATTCGTCTGAAAAAGGAATGTCATATACACCTAGGATGGATTCAGGGTGAGTAAGTCATGGGCTAATTTTCATTTTTGGGTGCACTGTCCCTTTAATTTATGCAAAATACCTATAGTCAAACACACTGAGCAAACACACACATGGGCCTGTTAGAGGTGTTGTGATCAGATCTTAATCAGATCTATCTTAAAAAGAAATTGGTCATATCAAATATTATGAACAATCCTCAGATCAGATCACTAAAGCTCTGCAAAAAATGATGTTACATAACACGAGACACCATCTGAACGAGGTAAAGTGGACATATCAGGACATGAGCTTTACAACTAATATACCAGCAGCAGCAGCACAGGAGGATTCAGCCTTTATTATCAGATGGCTACATACAAAACCATACAAAAACATCTAAAAACTCTCCAACGTGTTTCAGCCCATACCTTCAAGGAGAGCAACACAACAAACTCAGCAATAGGTGAAAGTATCAACAGTATAATTCATTAAGTCATCTGATTAGATAACAGTTGTCATGTGACCAACATCTCTTTACAGCATTTAACACAAGTGGTATATGAAATGACAAATATATATATATATATATATATATATATATATATATATATATATATTGTCGTTGATATTTGAATTGGTGTTTTTGAGTATGGAAATAAAATGTATTCGTGAATATTAAATGATGTAAAGAGATGGTCACATGACAACTGTTAACTAATCAGATGACTTAATGACTTAAGTAGTCAAACTACTCATGTTATTTATAGATTAGAATGTCCTCAATGTAAGGTGTTTTATATTGGGGGAACAAAGACGTCACTGGATCGATTAGCTGAACATATGCCATCAGATTAGATCACTAAAGCTCTACAAACACAGATGTTTTGTTTTGTTTTGTTTTTTAATGAAGAATATCCTATGGCACAACATTTTAAATGAATGCATAATAGTAATCCATCTATCCTTAGAATACTAGGTATTGATCATGTGAACAGTACTATTAGGAAAGAGAAAAGAGAACCTAAACTGAATCAAAGAAAGACGTTTTCTACACACACATATACAGTATATATATATATATATATATATATAGCACACACTGCAGGAGGGATTTTGGCCCACTCCTCCACACAGATCTTCTCTAGATCTGTCAGGTTTCTGGGCTGTCGTGGAAAAACACGGAGTTTGAGCTCCCTCCAAAGATTCTCTATTGGGTTTAGGTCTAGGCCACGCCAGAACCTTGATATGCTTCTTACAGAGCCACTCCTTGGTTATCCTGGCTGTGTGCTTCGGGTCATTGTCATGTTGGAAGACCCAGCCTCGACCCATCTTCAATGCTCTAACTGAGAGGAGGAGGTTGTTCCCCAAAATCTCGCAATACATGGCCCTGGTCATCCTCTCCTTAATACAGTGCAGTCTCCCTGTTCCATGTGCAGAAAACACCCCCAAAGCATGATGCTACCACCCTAATGCTTCACAGTAGGGATGGTGTTCTTGGGATGGTACTCATCATTCTTCTTCCTCCAAACACGGCGAGTGGAATTATGACCAAAAAGTTCTATTTTGGTCTCATCTAACCACATGACATTCTCCCATGACTCCTCTGGATCATCCAAATGGTCATTGGCAAACTTAAGACGGGACTTGACGTGTTGGTTTAAGCAGGGGAACCTTCCGTGCCATGCATGATTTCAAACCATGACGTCTTAGTGTATTACCAACAGTAACCTTGGAAACGGTGGTCCCAGCTCTTTTCAGGCCAATGACCAGCTCCTCCCGTGTAGTTCTGGGCTGATTTCTCACCTTTCTTAGGATCATTGAGACCCCACGAGGTGAGATCTTGCATGGAGCCCCAGTCCGAGAGAGATTGACAGTCATGTTTAGCTTCTTCCATTTTCTAATGATTGCTCCAACAGTGGACCTTTTTTCACCAAGCTGCTTGGCAATTTCCCCTTAGCCCTTTCCAGCCTTGTGGAGGTGTACAATTTTGTCTCTAGTGTCTTTGGACAGCTCTTTGGTCTTGGCCATTTAGTAGTTGGATTCTTACTGATTGTATGGGGTGTACAGGTGTCTTTATGCAGCTACCGACCTCAAACAGGTGCATCTAATTTAGGATGATAAACGGAGTGAAGGTGGACATTTTAAAGGCAGACTAACAGGTCTTTGAGGGTCAGAATTCTAGCTGATAGACAGGTGTTCAAATACTTATTTGCAGCTGTATCATACAAATACATCGTTAAAAAAATCATATATTGTGATTTCTGGATTTTTTTTTTTTTTTTTTAGATTGTCTCACAGTGGACATGCACCTACGATGACAATTTCAGACCCCTCCATGATTTTTAAGTGGGAGAACTTGCAAAATAGCAGGGTGTTCAAATACTTATTTTCCTCACTGTGTATATATAATATATATATATATATATATATATATATATATATATATATATATATATATATATATATATATATATATATATATTATTATTATTACATATTTTTAAACCATCATAAAAATGGAGAAAAATTCAAATCCTCATTCAATCTGGATATATATTAGCCTTTAGTTTATACATCCAAAACGTCTCTGATTCAGTTTAGGTTCACTATTACCTTTACTAATAGTACTTTTCACATGATCATTACATAGTATAAAGGATAGATGGATTACTATTATTCATTCATTTAAAATGTTTTGCCATAGGATGTTTTTAAATCAGAATTTTTAAATCATTTAAATCTGTGTTTGGAGAGCTTTAGTGATCTGATGGCATATGTTCAGCCAATCGATCCAGTGACATCTTTTTGTTCTCCCAATATAAAACACCTTACATTGAGGACATTACAGTCTTTAAATAACATGAGTAGTTTGACTATTAATAAAATATTGAATAGAATAGGATTGCTTTTACATCTAAAAACGTTTTACCATATAACATTTTCACAATGATTACAATGGTGACATTTAAAGCAACCCTTAAGTTTAACCCCTAACCAGCTTTCACAGGTGGGTGGTAAATAGCTATGCACTAATTTGTCCCCTGCGGTTGTACTTTTCAAAACTTATAATTGGAAGATCTGGAAATATATTTCTCAGCATTATTCTTTTTTGGGGGGATAATTATTAAAAAATTTCTCAGCAATTGAACTGTATTTTGTTATAAAATAGACATTGTTCGAATTTTCTGCTCATGTTTTCTTAACAAATCTTCCCTCCTCCCTATTTTTAGCACGTATCTTAGCTTTTTTATAATGGTTTCAAACGTATACCCTCTATTTAAAAATTGTTTTTCAAGACCCTTATCCTCTTTATCCTCAAAATCTTATTCTTTATCACAAATTCTACTTAATCTTTGAAATTGCCCAAAAAGTATATTATTAATCAACTTAGTAAACTTCCTGCATGGAGAAAGGTATTCCAGTGGGTTTTACAACTATTGATGTATGTAAATATCCTTTACCTTTAGTAATTTCCAGGTCCAGGAAGTTAATCTTTTCCTTAATACCAATTCTAATGTGAAATTATCTTTAGAATATAATAAGATATTGTAGCAATGTTCAGGGAAGAAGGAGGCGGGAACCGACGAACCATCAAAATATAATTTATTTAAAATAAAACAAACAACCAAAATACCACCAGCAGCCCCTCGCGGACGACTGCTGGCTACCGAAAATAAACATAAGGAACTGCCAGCAGCCCCTCGCGGACGACTGCTGGCTAAAATAAAATACAAAAACAAAACACAACTAAAATACAGGCCTGTTCCTCTCTCGATCATCAACGTCGTCGCTCCTCCTTTATGCTTCCGCTCCTCCGTGAGAGCTGCGAGACCGGTGTGCTTCACAGGTGTTGCTCATTAGCAATCGCACCACCGGCCTCGCGCCGTTCTCTCACGTCCCTCGGCCGTCCTGTTCGCCACATACCCCCATCGCCCCTCACAGGCCGGGGGGTACCCACGAGCCTGTGCCTACTCCCCCCCCCGGCGGCGGCGATCCCTGGGGAGTATGGACAGACAAACCGAGGGAAACGGAGACGGAAGCATGAGGAGCGACAGATCGAGAGAGGGGAGAGAGAAAAAAAAAATAAAAAATTGGTCCGGTTCCCACAACGCGCTGCCATCTGGTCCCACAACGCGCTGCCATCTGGTCCCCCACCAGCTGTGCGCTCTCCTCCGCGGTGCCTGGCGGTGACGCTGGGTAGCCCTCGGTGGACGGCTCGACGCTCCTCCGCCGCCCGGTGGACGGCGACGGCTCCTCGGGTGCCTTGGGCAGACGGCAGGAGTCCCCCGCTCCCTGCTCCTCCCCTCCACTGGTGGACGGCAGCAGGCTCCGGCCCACGGCGAGCGGCGGCGGCGACTCCTCTCCCTCCCGGATGGCAGCCGCCCCTCCAATACCCAGGCGGCCGGCCGCGAGCTCGACCGTCCCACCGGCAACTCACTCCAGCGCACCGCCTCGAGCGTCCGTAGCCGCGAGTCCCCAGCTCCCTGCTCCTCCACTCGCTCGACGGATGGCAGCAGGCTCCGGCCCACGGCGAGCGGCGGCGACTCGCGCACCATGCTCGATGGCACCGCGGATTCCCCACATCGGCGAGGACTCTCTGACAGCGCGTTCCTCCCTCTTCCCGGGTTTCGGCACCAGTGTAGCAATGTTCAGGGAAGAAGGAGGCGGGAACCAGCGAACAATCAAAATATAATTTATTTAAATAAAACAAACAAACGAAAATACCGCCAGCAGCCCCTCGCGGACGACTGCTGGCTACCGAAAATAAATATAACTGCCAGCAGCCCCTCGCGGGCGACTGCTGGCTAAAGTAAAATACAAAAACCAAAACAACTAAAATACAGGCCTGTTCCTCTCTCGATCATCAACGTCGTCGCTCCTCCTTTATGCTTCCGCTCCTCCGTGAGAGATGCGAGACCGGTGTGCTTCACAGGTGTTGCTCATTAGCAATCGCACCACCGGCCTCGCGCCGTTCTCTCACGTCCCTCGGCCGTCCTGTTCACCACAGATATCTTGATGAAATAAAATCTAGTTATCCTCTGACCCACCCAAAAAATAGAACAACATCATCAATATAACATCCCCACCAAATAATGTTCTCTAAATAAGGATTGGTTGTAGAGTTCAATGCATAATGTTTTTACCATTTACCTAAGAATAAACCAGCATAAGAAGGGCTATAACAAGCACATAATTGTACCTGTTTAAAGAGCGTATATCTTAAAAGACATATATATTATTTTTAAAGGATTAGTTCACTTTTAAAAAAAACTTTTGCTGATAATTTACTCACCCCCATGTCATCCAAGATGTCCATGTCTTTCTTTCTTCAGTCGAAAAGAAATGGTTTTTGATGAAAACATTCCAGGATTTTTCTCCATATAAAAATAAAAAGTTTAAGTTTTATAAGCACAAATGCTCGCTTTGCTCTGTTATGTGATGCACATTCGTGACGTCACGTAATACATAATTACGTTGAAAAGGTCTCACAGAACAGTCATCACAGAACAGAGCAAGGCGAGCATTTGTGCTTATAAAACAAACTTTTTTATTTATTTTTTAAATGACCGATCGTTTCGCTAGATAAGACCCTTATTCATCGTCTGGTATCGTTTAAAGCCCTTTGAAGCTGCACTGAAACTGTTATTTGGACCTTGAACCATTTGGGTCCCATTGAAGTCCATTATATGGAGAAAAATAATGGAATGTTTTCATCAAAAACCTTAATTTCTTTTTGACTGAAGAAAGAAAGACATGGACATCTTGGATGACATGGGGTGAGTAAATTATCAACAAAAGTTTTTTTTTTTTCAAGTGAACTAATCCTTTAAGGGTCCATTATGTTAAATTGAATAAAATTCAGAAGGTGGTAACTCTGTTTCAGAAGGCATTGGCTGAAACACATTGGAGAGTTTTTAGAATTTTTTTTGTATATAGCCATCTAATAATAAAGGCTTTTTAATTTGAAAGAGTGGTGTGGTCATCCTAAAGTTTTCTTTGATGGACTATTACAAACCCTAGACCATAGACCACCTTGACTTTACACTTTTACCTAGGATGCACACTCTTCTTTTGTACTTTCTTTGAAAAATAAAGGAGTCTTGACTTGTGGTAGACTCAAAGAGGAAAACTCTTCATCAACACAGTATTGTGAGGCAGAAGGGCTTCAGGCAGCTTGTTTGCAGTGGCTTGTGCCAAAATATTCAGAGAAAAAAAAAATGAAGATAATGCATAAAATGTTTTATGGCAAATAAATTAGATAAGTAAAAAACAGAAAAGGGCATAAAGCAGCATGGACACTTGGGCCATGCAGAGAGAATACAGGCTCATTACGGCAAAAATAGGAGCCATTTTCCAACTTAATTTCCCTGGCTGCTATTTCGGCATTATGTAGCGTGGCTTATCGTTGCAAGCGGCTGTATTGATGTGCTTTAAAAGCCTCTCATTTTGAGCATCATTATTTGTTCTAAACAGAATTATTCTCTGAAAAAAAAAACACTGGAAAGACTGCACAATGCTACCTAATTAAATTGCTATCCAGTCGCTGTCCCTGAAAATGATTTCATGGAATGAAAAACTGTGTTTTTTCCAGAAAATGTAGGGAGAGGCAATTAAGAAGAAGGTTCAAGGCAAGGTTCATTACATTACAAAAAGCAGAAAGAAAAGAGTCGAGTGAGAAAACCACAAGATGATTTTAATAAACATTTAAGTATTCAAGAAGCTACACTTGTTGGAAGCAACGCTTATTTTTCCTGATTTATTTAACATTCCATCCACTTGATTTGCAGCACATCCCTGTTTTCTGCACATCTGTGTCTGATGATTCCTTGCATTAAATATTCAACTGCTAATGTTTTCAAATCTGCCTATCCCTAGACAGTGACTCTAAAGAAATTATTCCATGGATATCTTAGCCAGATTTATGTTCATCCTCTCTAATACAGCAAACAAGAAACATCAACAATGCAAAATCATTTAATGGTGCTCTAAGCGATGTCAGGTGACGTCACTTCTTGTTGACGTTTAAAGTATTGTCAAACAAAACGGAGGCTAGCTAGACCGTCCCTCCTCCTCATCCACACACTAACCCCCCAAACCCCATCCCCAAATCCTTCTTATCGCTTATTGGCTGGAACAGTTTGTTATGTTTCGTGGTGCGGGTTAGCCCAGTTGCTGTTTGTGGAGCCTGGGGTGTCTGCAGAGACCGCGTCTTTTTACAGTGTGTTCAGGGGACAAGCAGCCAGCGGATAGTGAGGAGATGTTCGCTGTATGTGACACAAAATGTTTTGGCCTAAAAAACGCGTGACATCACTTAGAGCACCTTTAATAGTGGGAAATCCAGAATAAATCTGTTATTGCAATATTTATACACAATAATATGGAATAAATAAAATATCATAATGCAGATGCACTTAAGCATGCATGTCTTCCTGAAAGCAGCAGTGCAGCTTTCGATGGGACAGCAGTAACATTGTGAATTACTGAAGGACCAGATCAGGGTCAAGAGGTCATCCAAAATCAATTCTCCACTCTAGCATGAGTGAGAGGCCATATTACCCAGATAATTCAATGGCCATATTCCCCAGCAACAGATTTCATGTAGGAGGGGCTAAAGGTATGTGGGACCAATACAGCTAGAAAGACTCCTGCAGTTACACATGCTAAAAAAAAAGAAAAAGAAAAGAGAAAGACACTTTGTTCGGTTGCATTTCATCTTATTATTATTACTCAAAAGAGCTATGAACATTTTTCATGAAGAGACCATGTCCAACGAGGTGGTCATTATCACACAAACCCTGACAGGGTGAGCAGACCAAGCGAAGGACTAAACTGTGTATTTTGTGACATTGATCAGATGAACAGCATTGAATATAAAGATACTGAATAATTAAGAGAACAATACAGCTCAAATAAATGTTTAATGTATTACTTTATTTGGGAAGAAGAAGTGTAATCCACTTCAAATTCTGGTCATTATCAGGTCTTCCAGAGAGTTCAGTATTTAAAGGGTTAGTTGACCCAAAAATGAAAATTCTGTCAGTATTTACTCACCCTCATGTTGTTCCAACCCCCGTAAGTCTTCCGTTCATCTTCAGAACACAAATTAAGATATTTTTGATTAAATCTGAGAGCTGGATCACTCCTCCATAGGCTTTTAGGGGGTTGAAACTTGCCGGCCCAGAAAGCTAAAGATAATGTTTAAAATAGTCCAAGTAACTACAGTGGTGTTAATCTTAAGGCCTTTGTGACGTTAAATTGCGAAGATCTTGAGTTTTCGTCAAAGGGCGTGTCCTCGGCGGCCTGACAAAAATCGCTATGAAACAGGAAGTTGCTGTAACTCAGGCAAACAATGTCCAATTTGCCCCAAACTTCACACGTTTGATAAGAGTTCGGTCCTGAACACATGTCCATGCTCATATTCAGTTACAGTCATAGCGCCACCTACAGGCAACAGGAAGTGACATGTTTAACATGTAAAAAAGTGCCAGCAAGTGCTAAACATGCTAGCAACATAGTAGAAACATGCTAAAACATGCTAGCAAACACTTTGCTAAGTGCTAAAGCATGCTATTACTGCAATTACATAGGAATTTGCTGTAACTCAGGCATGGAATATCAAATATTCCCCAAACTTCACACGTTTGATAAGAGTCATGACCTGAACACATCTACATGAGAATATTCAGTTATAGTAATAGCGCCACCTACTGGCAACAGGAAGTGACATGTTTAACACTGTGCTGCAGTACTAGCAACATATTAAATATGCCATTGAATTATAAACATGTTATAAACATGTTAAAACATGCTAGCAATTCATAGCTAAGTGCTAAAGCATGCTAATGCAATGAAACAAAGTTGTTGTTACTTAAGGCGGCAATGTCCAATCAGACCCAAACTTCACACGTTTTATAAGAGTTCTGCCCTGAGCACATCTACATGACAATTTTCAGTTAACCCTCTGAGACCTAAGGGTATTTTTAAAATTAATTTTCCGTCTGGTGTTATTTACTAAAAAAGCTTGTAAAAAAATCAACCCTTTTGTGCACAGACAATTGACACAGCTCTTTTTTTTCAGGACAAATTGAACTTTCAGCATATTTGTGTTGCATTGATGTCACCTGAATGTAAAATAAGTTATGGGACCACAAAGACAAATGAAAAAATAAAACGGAAATTGAATCACTCAAACATTTATTGAAATCACACACAAATAAATAAAAGCCAAGCAATTTTCCTCTGGAAAATTGTTTGTTTATGTCTTTGGAGTCCTGGATCACAGGAATAAACATTATAAATTGAACAGAACCAAAACTATTTACATTTTTTCAAAAGAAGTCCAGGCGTTTTGGGCCTCATGAAATTCACTGATGCCAAGCCTCAAAACAGTTCCTATCAGGAATCACACAGAGGGCCACATCAAAGGCTTTGCATTTCCAGGGGGTGAGGCCTGTTTGACCTGCCTTGTCTGCTTGCAGTTCACACATTGCCTTCTACCATAGGAGGCCTTCTTGCTTGCTTCAGTTTGGTCTGATGTTGGCACAGGCACATGGTCACTTTGTTGCTGGGTGGGGGGAACAGCAACTGTAACACCACAGAGTTGGGCTGTCAGCTCCTCCAGAAAAGCCCTGTGGGTCATGGGCTGTTGCTGCTTCTCTGCACAAACTTCCTTGTGAAGCAAGTAACTGTTGGTCGCAGCAATGTCCAAAAAAATGGAAAAACAGTATCTGTAACAAACATAGAAAAACGAAATACTACTTTTACAAAACTTATTTTTACATATTTAGAACATGTATATTTTATTATGTTTTATTTTTATACTTTTACAGTAAATAAAAAACTCAGACAAACAATGGCTGAGAGACAAAGTGTAATCCACAACTCTTACTCCTCTGTAACAAACATAGAAAAACGAAATACTACTTTTACAAAACTTATTTTTACATATTTAGAACATGTATATTTTATTATGTTTTTTTTTTTATTTTTATACTTTTACAGTAAATAAAAAACTCAGACAAACAATGGCTGAGAGACAAAGTGTAATCCACAACTCTTACTCCTCTGTAACAAACATTGAAAAACGAAATACTACTTTTACAGAACTTATTTGTACATATTTATAAAATTTATATTTTATTATATTAGTTTTTTCATTTTTATACTTTTACAGTAAATAAATAAATGGAACTTACTCTTCAACAGGGTCTAGACCATCCTGGTAATCCAGTTCCTCATCAGTCAAAAAGCTCTCTTCTCCAGAAAATCCATCATCGTCCATGGCATCAAAAAAGGCCAGCACTTGTTTTAGATCCATGTTTCTCTGACGATCCATTATTATCCGTGTATTATTCAAAACTCGCGTCTCTCTGTGCGTCTCTCTCTCTCTCTCTCTCCTCGAAACCACTGTGTCGTGCGTCTCTCTCTCTCCACAATAGTAGCCTTGGTTCATGCGTAAAGACGCACACCAACGTGGGTGACGGTTCAGCCTGTCATTGGTCAACAACCTCACGCAAAGCATGACGTAATATCCAAAATGGCAGCGACCATCGAGCTAGCGGCAAAAATGACGGAAAATGTATAAATTATGGACATCAAGTGAATAAAACTTGGATATAAGCGTTTGGATTTATTGCTGAAACACTCTGAAAGGACGCACAAGTTCCAGGCTGGATAGAAAACCTTCTGTAAAGGCTAGAAAGACACCAAAGACACCCCCGTGACGGCTAGCTCGTTAGCTTTCTGCTGCAAAAAACGGTAAGAAAATCGATCAAATTTTCATAAAATAAAATAAATATTTATCGGAGGAGTCGTGTGGCGTCGTGGACGATGCCGTCGGTTTTTAAGGGTTAAAGTAATACTGCCACCTACTGGCAACAGGAAGTGACATTTAACAGTGTGATGCAATACTAGCAAAATATTAAATATGCCATTGACTTATAAACATGTTATAAACATGCTAGCAATTCTTAGCTAAGTGCTAAAGCATGCTAATGCAATGAAACAGGAAGTTGTTACTAAAGAAGGCAATGTCCAATCTGCCCCAAACTTCACACGTTTGATAAGAGTCCTGCCCTGAACACATCTACATGACAATTTTCAGTTAAAGTAACAGCGCCATCTACTGTCGACAGGAAGTGACATGTTTAACAGTGTGATGCAGTACTAGCAACATAGTAAATATGCCATTGAATTATAAACATGTTAAAACATGCTAGCAAATCTTAGCTAAGTGCTAAAGCATGCTAATGCAATGAAACAGGAAGTTGCTGTTACTTAAGGCAATGTCCAATCTGACCCAAACTTCACACGTTTGATAAGAGTCATGGCCTGAACACATATACATGAGAATATTAAGTTATAGTAATAGTGCCACCTACTGGCAACAGGAAATGACATGTTTAACAGTGTGATGCAATACTAGCAACATATTAAATATGCCATTGAGTTATAAACATGTTGCAAACATGTTAAAACATGCTAGCAATTCTTAGCTAAGTGCTAAAGCATGCTTATGCAATGAAACAGGAAATTGTTGTTACTGAAGAAGGCAATGTCCAATCTGCCCCAAACTTCACACGTTTGATAAGAGTCCCGCCCTGAACACATCTACATGACAATTTTATGTTAAAGTAATAGCGCCATCTACTGTCAACAGGAAGTGACATGTTTTACACTGATGCAGTACTAGCAACATAGTAAATATGCCATTGAGTTCTAAACATGCTAGAAACATGCTAAAACATGCTAGCAACACTTATCTGGGTGATAATGCATGCTATTATCCCCATAATAAAGGACATTTTTGTAACTGACTTTGACATACTCCTCCTATATTTACCTACTTAACCCTCTGAGGTCGGCTGTCGCGCGGGCGCGATAGTCTTGCTTTTTTTTTCTTATCAGTGCAAAAGAAACTCAAAATACTCTGTTGATTTTGATCTTACATATAAGTGTTAGACATCATTCGATCCTGTTAAGTGTCTATTATTTTTCTGTATACTCATATACCGCTGCCTGTATAAAAACAAATAGTTGTGCTTTTTGTCAAATAAATAAAAACAAACATGATGCGAGTTTTGCCTTTTCTCTGTCAGTGCAGTCCATTCTGAATCGCGTCCGGAAATTAACTATAACTTCGCAAATACTTGTCATACAGGCAAGAGAGTTTTTTTCTTTATGAAGCTTGAATTCTCTTCTTTTCAATGAAGTAATTTATATAAAAAAACAAATATTCTCAGTTTATGTAATCTGTATGAAAAGAGAGTATGTCAGTATTTTTCCCCCCAGCTCATTACACTTAATTACGCGTTAATCTGACACGCCCACGGAGGATGTGCGCTATTCAAACGCAAATGATCTGAGGCAAGCCATGCAAACGGTTAACGCCCACATCAGCTGGATAAAATATCCAGTTTAATAAGAATCTTGTATGCTACTTACCTCGTCTTGCTGCGCTGTTATCTTAATAATCCTGGAAAAGTTACCTCAGAAGTGCTCAGAATAAGGACCGCGGATTCAGCTGATGAAGTAAGTTATTTATTCTTAAGTGCTTTGTTCTAATCTCGTTATTGTATAGTGTACGTAAACTGCACAAAGACTGTTTAAATAAGAATTGCGTGTCTGTGTGTGAATGAATGAATGGCACAGACGCGCGCGCGATGTTACTACAGCTGTCCATCGCATCTGTGCCGTTCATTCACTCTCGCTCCTACATTAGTAAACGTTATTTTTACATGAACACATCCAAACTATATAGCCTACTGAGATTTCTTCTAATCGCGATATAGTGTCTGTAATGACAACATTTCGTTCACTAGTTTTGGATAGTTTATAAAGTTTTATAAAATAGACATCAAATAAGCTTTTGTTAGACAGTTTCTGCTCATATGTTAAATATATACTGCTAGTAGGCTATGTTTTGTCAGAAATAAACTAATCAACTGTTATAGTGTTTGTTCTAATGCAAGCTATATCAAAATAATGAATCTTTAACTTTGAAATACCTATGATAATAAAATGTGTTGGCCTACTTTAAAAAAACAATACTTTATAAGACATATATAGAAAAAGAAAATTTTCTTTTCAAGATGTTTTGAACCAATTCTGTAGAATGGCCCATATAGCCTATTTGACCAGGATTTGTTTCCAAGTGTGACTATAAATATGCTTTTGACTTTCAGTTATGTTATGATTGTGTGTGTATATATGTGTGTGTGTGTGTGTGTGTGTGTGTGTGTGTGTGTGTGTGTGTGTGTGTGTGTGTGTGTGTGTGTGTGTGTGTATGTATGTATGTATGTATAATTTTTTTATATATATTGTCCTTGCATTCTTTCTTGTGTGACACCTCTGAGTGAAAGGCTCATTAGTATGCAGTCTGCTCATTAGTATGCAGTCTGCTCAGGTGAGAACTGCCTAATTATTCATGATGGAGTTGGGCCGTTCACGCCCATCTGCATATTGACTTCCCAAACAAAAAAATCTTTTTCACAATTTAAAACAATCTATTGTTTTATGTGAATGATAATGCAGGATGATTTTCAGATCATTTTGAAGCAAAAACTCTAGGCGACAACTTCCATTAGTCAAAAGTCTTGTGGACAGATATTTAGTATGTGTTTTGTGGCCTTAAACTTTAAAGCTTTATTTTTTATTTTTTCAATAACCACGCATAAACAATATTCTCTCAAAAATTCAAACATGTACATTTATGTTGCAAACACATATTATGGTAGCCCTGTTTGTGCTATATAGAGTGAATTTACACCTTTGCCATTAACATGTTTATAAATAACTGAAAAAAACACAAATGTAAGGGCATGTCAGAACATCCCAATGGCCCCAAAAACACCTCAGACCCAGAGGGTTAAATGCACATTGCCCACCGTGCTCTGTCTTCCTAAAGCCAACGGGTTGCGGTGGCACGGGTGCGAGGGCCCTTTCAATGCTGCTTGCAGCTTTAATTAGTATCAGAATTAGTAGTTCTATTATTTTTTTTTTTTTTTTTTTTTTTTTACAGTAACTGATTGTCCAACAATATTTTAAGCATCACCACCAGTCCTAAGTTCAGTTAAAATGACAAATATGCATACATGGTTACCAAGTTTTAGTTCTAATTACTGAAGTTCAATCATTAAACAGTGCTTGATATTTTAAAATATAAGTTGATTTGGTGGAATCATATTATATATATATATATATATATATATATATATATATATATATATATATATATATAAAATTACTAGCCAATGGCGATTTCTATTGCCACGGTGTGCGTAGAGGGTTGGTGTGCTCTTTGTTACCAATCTTTCATTTGAAAGCCACATTTCTAGCATCCATAAAACCACATTTTTACATCTTAAAAATATATATAAATTATGACATATGACCAATCAAGGCGAGATTATTGTAATGCTTAACTGAATCTTTACTTTACTCACGATCTGAATTATGACTTGATGCAGCCAGAATCATAATTTGCCGAACTACTTTATAATTTACCAATTTAATAATTGATGATCTTTACAATGGAACTAAATCAACACTGAACTGACTTCAGCTGGACAACAGCCAAAATGCACCATTTTCCCATGTAAAGCTGCTTTGAAACAATCTGTATTGTATAAATCTCTATATAAATAAAGGTGACTTTACTTGGTTGCTCTGCATGCTTAATAAACTCCAGCTGGTCCAAAATACAGCAGCTAAATGCAGCACCATGCAAAATGGCATCCACGCTAATATTTGTCTGTCTAATCCTTATGCCGAGGTTACCATAGTCAGCCAGTTCCGTATCCAGATCAGATGGTGGACCTGCAGCTAGACACGACCACAACATAGCCCTGAATGTCAGCAGAGACCGTGTCAACTAGCCAATCCCCTGTGATGCCCTCGTCGACATACCAGCCATCGGCAGAGATCCTCAGCAAAGACCACAAGAGCAACACAGGCCATCCACACAGACCTAAGACTAAATTTGTCTACATTCTGGGGAGATGAATCTGATCTTCAAGCAAAAGGAACTGGATGAATATTTAAATGCTACTGATCCAGATCTGCATTCTGTCTTGAAGCAGCCTGAATCACTTAATTAATCACTTAATACTAAATACTCAATAATATTATTGATCTGATTGCACTGCTGCTGGACAATGACTGCTTCTTAATTTGATGCACATGTATGCTTGTGTTCACAATGTCCACGTCTGTTCTTTTGTGAATCTCTCATGATTGGCATGGCTACTCCTTTCACAGCGTTTTTGTTCTGTCTTTGTAAATTATGTTAGTTTACTTAGTGGTAACACTTGTGTTTACCTCCAAGCTCACAGATGCCGTATGTGCCTTTGTGGGGGGGAGGGGATTGAATTGGCAAGCCACTGCATTAATTCAATATGTAAATGAAATGTAACAACCCAGCAAGCACAAGAGCAGGCGCAAGAGGCCCAGCACCGCTGCCTGACGCACAGCTCAATGCAGCTGTAATTGCATTAGCATTATAGCAATGGCTCTCTCTAATATTTTCTTTTTTCCTAGATAACTGTGTGGTTTTGAAAAGGCCCCATTCTTCCCTGACTAATTTCCATAATATTTGCATATTCATTACAATTAAGATGACTTTGAGCTTTCGTTTTTTTAGTTAATTTGTATTTCTGAAGAGATGACAAAGACAATGGCAGAAATTATGTGGCACTGACGATTGTGGCGCATTCTCCAAAAATGAACCTCGCAAATGTGAAAATTTTACATTTGGGGATTTGATAGCCATTTCCTGATGATTATGTTCCCTTTAAAATGTGTATTTTTAATTTGAAGGGTTTTCAGCTGCATCTCAATTCCTACAGGAGTGTGTGTGTGTGTGTGTGTGTGTGTGTGTGTGTGTGTGTGTGTGTGTGTGTGTGTGAGTGAGTGAGTGAGTGAGTGAGTGAGTGAGTGAGTGAGTGAGTGAGTGAGTGAGTGAGTGAGTGAGTGAGTGAGTGAGTGAGTGAGTGAGTGAGTGAGTGAGTGAGTGAGTGAGTGAGTGAGTGAGAGAGAAAACTATGCATTAAACAGCAAATATTAAAGGTCGGGTAGGCAATTTAATAGAGGCTAGCAAAAGCAAGGTAGCTTTGAGAGCATAAGATCCCACCCTCCCTTCAGAATGCTTTCCAAAGCTACTGCTCCTAAAAGACATACACACAGAGCAGAGTTTGCAAAGTATCTATAGATATCAATATCTATAGATAAAGGTGATGTAATTGAACCAAAAGCAATGAAATTAACCATGATATATTTTATTTAACCAAAAAAAAAAAAGTACAAAGATGCCAATTCCTACTGAGGAAAAATTTAGGATGCCCTAATAGCTGGTTTTGCCCCCTTTGAATGAAATAACCTCAATAAGACATTTCCTTTAACTGTCTTCAAGTTTCTGACATCGACTGGGAGAAAGTTTTTCCCACTCCTCCATACAGAATCTTTTTCAGCTGTGCGATGTTTAAGGGGTTTCTTGCATGCACAGCCTGTTTCAAATCACGCCACAGCATCTCAATAGGATTAAGATCCGGGCTTTGACTTGGCCATTCCAGACCTCTCCATTTCTTTCTTTTGAACCATTCCTTGGACGATTTACTGGAATGGTTTAGGTCATTGTCATGTTGCATAGTCCACATCCGCTTCAGCTTAAATTTTCAGACAGAAGGTCTTACAATTTCATCAAGTACCCTCTAAAACAATGAAGTCATAGTGGATTCTATGATAGTGAGTTGGCCAGGCCCTGCTGCAGCAAAGCAGCCCGAAACCATGACATTTCCACCCCCCTGTTTCACAGTTGGTATGAGGTTATTGTGCTCAAATGTGGTCTTTGGTTTGCACCACACGTCTTCTGCTACTGGGCCCAAACAATTCAACTTTGAATTAAACTGTCCAAAGCACATTGTTCCAGAAGTCCTGGGCCCGTATTCATAAAGATTCTAAGAATCCTCTCAGAAAACTCTTAATTTAGCTTAAAAACTTTTACTAAAGAGTCTTAGCTCAAGAGCGATTCGGGAACGATCTGAGAGCAACTCTGAGTAAGGAAACGACAAAAACTCTCATCTTAGTGAGGAGGCGGGGTTGACCCCGTTCCTATGTTTTTTTTGAAGACTGTGATTGGTTGGTTGTCCAAGAAGGAAAAAAAGAGCAATTTTAAGTATAGAGTTTACTCACACACACGCACATTATATTTATGTATATAAATCCTTTTTTTTACCTTGCTGTTAATTTCCTAAGGTATTTGATTGGGTTGATTGGCTCTTTCCAATTACACTGATTACTCTCTATTTAAGTGGTGATTTGAATGTTTGTTTTAATATAGCAAAATGGAATAAAAAACAAGAAAGACGAGAAAGCCCGACTGGTCAGAAGAACTGTGTTTACTGTTAGCCCAGTTAGTGGATGAACACTAGGCCATCATTAAAGGAAAATTCGGGCCGGGTGTCACAGCATGGAGCGAGAAGCGGACATGGGAGCTTATAGCGCAAATGATTAACGGTTCATTCCCCTGCTTGTGCGCACCACGGAAGCCTGCTATTCATAACTGCAGTTTTTTTGAGCCTGCAAGGTGGGAATGTCCAGTGGAAACTAAATGAACTGCTACACAATAAGAGGTTCTGAAAGTGCTGTAATTGTTTGTGTGATCACTGCTTACAGAAGGTTGTGACAGACCCAAATCACTGCTGCTTTATTGCATTTTCCCATTTGCCAAATATCTTAATGTAGTGATTACTTTCATTTCTGGCGTTATGGCATTCCTGCGCTGTGTCTGAAATATTAGCGTGTCTCTAATAAGATCAGTCACAAACATGATCCCTGCACGATCTCATCTATAGCGTCTTAACTCACTGTCATCTATTGTCTGCATCACATTTCTTCTCCCTCTTCATCGTTCTGTCATTTTCTCCTCTGCTAAAGAAACTCTTAAGCCTCTTAAAAGTCCTCATCCATACTCCTAACAATTTTGACCTTAAGACCTCTTTTAAGGGTTAAGATGCTTTCTGAATTACTTTTTTCTTTACTAGGATTTTTTCTTCAATTTTAAGAGTAAACGCCCACATTTCTAAGAATTTTCTTTGAATTTCGTCACTGGGAGCTACTCTTTGCATTAAGATTCTTAATGAATACGGGCCCTGGTCTTTGTCAAAGGCTGCGTTTACACTTGCCATTAACATGCAACCTGTATCTGGATGTTGTCCACATAGACATTGAAAAGACAAGTGTAAACGCGTTTCTGATCGGAATGTTATCCGTCCTGTAGTCGAGGACGCATTGTGATCGGATCTCAGTGTAATGTTAACAAGTCAAGTCAAGTGTATTTATATAGCGCTTTTCACAATATAAATTGCATCAAAGCAGCTTCACAATATCAATCAAATAACATAACAATGTTTGTTTCTTAGTGAAAAAACATCCACGTTTGGTAAGGCTGATCAATGGTATTAATGCTTGGTTAATTATTTTGAATATCCCCACAATCCCCACAATCAATATCCCCACAATCAATAACACAATCCAGCCATTGTGTCTACATTCACAGATGGACATCATATAAATCCCCACCCAGTCTCCCCGCGTGGCTGTCAGAAAATAATGGCCAGACGCAGTTTAGACAAGAAATTAAACTCATTTGAACCTTAAAAAAAATGTCAATAATTAAAACAGTTTATTTAGACTTACATGATGCTGTGTGTCATTTTTCATTTTAAATGTGCAACATTATGTGAACGAGGTGATTGCCTGTACAATCACAGCTGTGATCAGTTACGAGATAAAGAGTGTGCTCTGCTTTGCCAGAGGAATAATATGAATACACTTTTTATTTTTTAATGTTTTAAATGTTGAATGTTTTTATTGTTTCAGCATGTTTATTAATCTCACAATTCTGTTAATATAGCCATTGCATAACCTTAAACCCCAATGATAGATGATGCGACTTGTTTAACATGATCAACCCAGTTATTTTTGTATGATCAGCTCTGTAAATATTCCTTCATTCAAAAAACGTAATTTGATCTAAGACTGGGGATTGCGTAGGAAAGTAAAGTGAGTGAGTGAAAGCAATTGGGACATTGCTTAATTTGTATCATCTTTACTCTTAATCTGGTGTCATGCTACAGACCTAATTTAAATATTATGCAGAAACAGAAATCTAATCGGTTATCCAGATACAGAGGCTACTTAATATGAACAAATGTAAACACACCATGTCCTGATTGGCTAATGATCCGATCTGCTTGATCGGATCATGGTAATCGCATGTTAATGCCAAGTGTAAACGCAGCCTAAGTCAGGGGTGCCCAATCCTGCACAGTTCATCTCCTACCCTAATCAAACACACCTGAAGCAACCAATAACGTCTTCAGGATCACTTGAAAATTGAAGGCAGGTGTGTTTGATTAGGGTTGGTGATTAACTGTGCACAATCGGCAGGAGCAGGATTGGGCACCCCTGGTCTAGGTGTTCTCTGGACAACTTTAGGCCCTGTTTACAAGAGAACACTCGCGGGTGAAAACGTAAAAATATTTTATCAGATGTGCCTTTCGTTTAGACGGCAACAGCGTTTTTGGGGCTTAAAAATGCAAAAAAGTGAAACCACCCTCCAGAGTGGAAATCTTAAAAATGCTCCATCTGTCGCATTCCTGTCTAAAGGGTAAAAAGGCAAAAGTCTGCTAGACAGGTCATTTTGAATCGATTGCTCCTGTCTGCCTTGCTGCTGTGTGGTTTGCGTCAGTAAGCTCCGTATTGATTTCTGTTTTGACTCTTTATTTACTATCATTCCGTGTTGTTTATATTGCTAATTATATCTTACTCATCACCACACATTAATCTTACATTGCTAGCTTCTATCTAAATCCATATCACTAGCACAACACGTTAGTAATTTCGCTAGCCTGCACAACACTCTAGTAACTCGCTAGCCTGCACAACACTAGTAATTTGCTACCCCGTTAACGCACCATCCGTGCTTGTAGTCTTTATTCATTTATTTATTTATTTTCTCGCGCGCGCTCGTGTCATCCGTGCCTGATTTATTTTCTCTCGCGCGAGCGCCTTTTACGAATCCATAAAATAACTGTGGTAACAGTTAAGTATAGTACCAGTCAACAAACACACTCGCGCCTTTTACAAATCCATCAAAGCTGTGGTAAGTAGAATCAGTCAACAAACACGGTGAGTCATGTCAACTTCTCTTATTGTGACTTGCACTTCATGTAACATGTATGGTATAGGCTTCTCTGTCAGCATAGGATTTAAATGTGATAAATGCAGGGAGATAGTCAGGCTGACAGAGAAGATTTCAGAACTAGAGACACACATCCAAACTTTAATTGAGGTTAATTCTAAGAGTGCAAGGGCTTTAGGTACTGCTTTGGATGCGACTAGATTAGTGAACACTGTACATTATTCGGTTCCGGCTGAAGTAGAGCCCGTGCAGCAGGGCAATTGGGTGACAGTAAAATGCTGTACTCGCGGGACAAAACACCGCTCTTCCGTTCCGATTACAACTTCAAATAGATTCTCCCAACTCAGTGAAACACCCACTGTGAATCCTGTTGAATGTGCCCTAGTTATTAGCGATTCTATTACAAGGAATGTGAAAATAGAGACACCAGCCACATGTCTGCCAGGCGCCAGAGCGCCTGACATCAAAGCAAATTTAAAAGTGCTGGCTAATGCTAATCGTAAATTCTCTAAGATTATTATTCACGTCGGCACTAATGATGTTCGACTCCGCCAGTCGGAGAGTACTAAAATTAATATTAAAGAGGTGTGTGAACTCGGAAGTACGATGTCAGGCACTGTAATTTGCTCTGGCCCCCTTCCTGTTTACAGGAGTGATGAGATAGTTAGTAGATTGTGTTCACTCAATAGCTGGTTGTCTAAGTGGTGTGCGCAAAATAATATAAAATTCATAGACAATTGGAAAAGTTTTTGGAGCAGACCTGACCTGTTGAAAAGAGATGGTATTCATCCCTCCTGGGATGGTCCTGCTCTTCTCTCTAGTAATATGGCTCATAGTCTTAGAGCACAAACATGACAATCTGGGGCCCAGGTCAGGAAGCAGACAGACTGGCTAATCCAACCATCTGCCAGCTGTTTCACGTCACCAAGGTCAGATAAATCTCATCACAGAGAGCCTCTTTCACCTAGATATCATCATATAGAGACTGTGTCTGTTCCCCGAATTAGGAAATACAAAAAAACTTTCAAACCCATCTAAGCTTAAAAATTTAATAGATGTTCAACAAATAAGAAACAGATTTAATACAAATGAACAAATGATAAAGCTTGGGTTGCTGAATATTCGATCCCTTACTTCAAAAGCACTTATTGTTAATGATATGATTACAGACTATAAACTAGATGTGCTGTGTTTGACGGAAACCTGGCTAAAACCAATTGCATTACTTTAAATGAGTCAACCCCACAAGATTACTGTTATAAACATGAACCTCGTCTAAAAGGCAAAGGGGGAGGTGTTGCTGTATTTTATAGTAATGTTTTCAAAATTACTAAGAAGTCTAGTTTCAAATATAATTATTTTGAAGTGTTGGTGCTCAATGTAACAATATATAGTGTAAATGATAAATCACGTTTGAGATTTGTGCTGGCTACTGTATACAGGCCACCAGGGCACCATACAGACTTAATCAAGTCTGAAGTCAAGAAGCTTAAAGAAAATAGTCCAACGCCGTGGTACAACGAGCACACTCAGGCCCTTAAGAGAGCAGCTAGAAAAATGGAGCGCAACTGGAAGAAAACAAAACTAGAATTATTTCGCATTTCATGGAAGGAGAGCTTGATTGCTTACAGAGAGGCTTTAAAAGCTGCTAGATCTGCTTATTTTTCAACCCTATTAGAAGAAAATAAACAAAACCCGAGGGATTTATTTGAAACGGTGGCTAAACTAACAAAAAATAAAGCTTCAAGCCCAGAAGTTTCCAAGCAGCAAAACAGTAATGACTTTATGACCTTCTTCACTTATAAGATTGATAATATCAGGGAGAAAATTATAACTATGCAACCGTCTACAACAGATTTGCATCAGGAAGTGAATTGTAGTATCCCTAAGGAAAAATGTTATCCATTCATTGCTATAGGAGAGGAAGAATTTTCGAAACTTGTTAAATCTAAATCGATAACATGTATGTTAGACCCGATCCCAACTAAGCAACTGAAAGAGATGCTTCCAGAGATCATAGATCCTCTTCTCAATACCATTAATTCATCTGTCACTAGGATACGTACCAAAAACTTTTAAGCTGGCTATGAAACCACTTCTTAAAAAAACGCAACTTGATCGTACAGAATTAGTCAATTACAGGCCGATCTCAAATCTACCATTTCGGTCAAAGATACTAGAAAAGGCAGTATCCTCACAACTATGTTCCTTTTTAGAAAGAAATGATATCTACGAGGATTTTCAGTCAGGATTTAGACCGTACCATAGTACTGAGACTGCTCTCAGAGTTACAAATGATTTGCTCTTATCATCCGATCGTGGTTGTATCTCGCTATTGGTGTTACTCGATTTTAGTGCTGCAATTGACACCATTGACCACAACATTCTTTTGAATAGACTCGAAAATGATGTTGGCATTAATGGAATTGCACTAGCATGGTTTAAATCATACTTATCTGACCGTAATCAGTTTGTAGCAGTAAATGAAGAGATGTCTTATCGATCACAAGTTCAGTATGGCGTACCACAAGGCTCAGTACTAGGACCGTTGCTGTTCACTCTGTATATGCTACCCTTGGGAGATATCATTAGGAAGCATGGCATTAGTTTTCACTGTTGTGCCGATGATACTCAGCTGTATATTTCTTCAAAACCTAACTAAACTTACCAATTCACAAAATTAACGGAACGCATAGCTGATATAAAAAATTGAATGACTAGTAATTTCCTACTACTTAATTAAAAAACAGAGATTCTAATTATTGGACAAAAAACCTCCTCACGTACTAACCTAGAATACTGTCTAACACTTGATGGCTGCTCTGTTAAGTCTTCGTCGTCGGTTAGGAACCTGGGTGTGCTCTTAGATACCAATCTTTCATTTGAAAGTCATGTGTCTAGTATCTGTAAAACCACATTTTTCCATCTTAAAAATATATGTAAATTACGCCATATGCTCTCATTGACAAATGCGGAACAATTAGTTCATGCGTTCATGACATCAAGGCTAGATTATTGTAATGCTCTACTGGGTGGTTGCCCTGCACGCTTAATAAACAAACTACAGCTGGTCCAAAACACAGCAGCTCGAGTTCTTACCAGAACCAGGAAGTATGACCATATTGGCCCAGTTCTGTCAACACTGCATTGGCTGCCCATTAAACATCATATACAATTTAAAATATTGCTGATTACTTATAAAGCACTAAATGGTTTAGCTCCACAGTACTTGAGCAAGCTCTTAACGCATTATAGTCCTTCACGTCTATTGCGATCTCAAAATTCCGGCCAGTTGATAATACCTAGAATATCAAAATCGACTGCTGGCGGTAGATCCTTTTCCTATTTAGCACCAAAACTTTGGAACAGTCTTTCTATCATTGTCCGGGAAGCAGACACACTCTGTCAGTTCAAAGCTAAATTAAAAACACATCTCTTTGGCCTAGCTTACACATAACACACTATGGACTTCTATAATTCAATGTTAGGCTGCACAGATTAGGTCAGCCGAAACCGGGAACACTTCCCATAAATCCTGATGTACTCGTTACATCACAAGGAGAATGGCGTCTACGTTAATATTAGTCTCTCTGTTTATCCCAAGGATTACCGCAGTCCGCCGGATCCAGGTCGTTTCCAGATCTGATGAAGGACCTGCGTCTGGACACGACGACAGCGCATTCCTCAAGTGCCAGCCCATCAGCCCTGTGAAGGCCTCATCGACACGACAGGCATCGGCACTGATCCTCAACAAACTCGTCTCCATACCGGCGTGATGACTCCGAATTCCAACCAGATGGAACTGGATAATATTCTGAATGCTCTGATCCAATCTGACTTCTGACTTGTAATGCTGCCTGAATCATAAACATACACTGTTCGTTCATTGGCGAGAGGAGAACTGGCCCCCGACTGAGCCTGGGTTCTCCCAAGGTTTTTTTTTTTTCTCCATTCTGTCACCTGATGGAGTTTTGGTTCCTTGCCACTGTCGCCTTGGCTTTTGGCTTGCTTAGTTCGGGACATTTAAATATTCAACAATATTATTGATTTGCCTTACTTAAGGTGGATGATGCAATTTTCTTCTAGAAACAAACTTTGATGTATTATTTTCTTATCACTGTGAAGCTGCTTTGATACAATCTGTATTGTAAAAAGCGCTATATAAATAAAGGTGACTTGACAGTGAAGGCACCGACCTGCTCACGGTGGCTCTCGTCACGTACACGTTTACATCACAGGCATGCACCAGTACAGGAAAATAACAACAAACATGTCGGATTATTTCCATACGTCGGACCCTCAAGTTGCCCTAGCAGCTCTGATAAACATACAAGAGTCTTTTGAGCAGTAGTACGAAATATTCACAGATAGTGTTAGTATGTACGCAGGCGCGCGGACTTGGTGTTGTTGCCACCTGGAGTGCATACTACATCGAATTTCACACAGTTTTGCGTCACCATATGCACGCAGACCCCCCCCCCCCCATAACGCTTGTCTAAACGCAGAATAAAAAGTGATAACGCAACGCCACTTTTGCGTTTTCTTTTCAGATCGTTTCCGTGTAAACATAGCCTTAATCTTGTCCTGATGGGGTTTTTTTTGACAGCAAGGGTTTCCTCCTTGCACACCTCGCATGCAAATCTTGCGCAGTCTCTTTCTTATGATAGACGTATGTATGTTGACATCAACTGTGGCAAGAGTTACCTGTAGTTCCTGAGATTACATTTTAGGATTGTTGGAGACTTCTTTAAACATCTTGCGGTCTGCTCTTGGACTAAACTTGCAAGGACGGCCATACTTGGGCATGTTGGCAGTAGTTTTCAATGTTCTCTACTTGGAAATTATTTTCCGGGCAGTGGAATAGCTGATTTCGACTATTTGACTCATATGCATCTACAACCTTCTTTCTGAAGGCCTCAGAGAGCTGTTTTGATCTCACCATGGTGATTTCACTCACTTCCACAATCAAGAGCAAACTAAATGTCTGAGCTTTAAATAAGACAGGCTCCTTCACAATCCTCTCTAACGATGTTCTAATCTTTAGCACATGATTTGGTGCTCCTGATTCTAATGTTATGCATTTTAAGTAGTAAATAAATGTGGAGGTGTCCTATCTTTTTCCTCACCAAATATTCAATTTCTATTAAGGAAATTTTACAAACATTTAAAAAAAAAAAGACATTTCTTCAGTTTTATTAGTTTTTAATATTATTGTTTATATTACCTCCATCTCTCAATATTGTTAAAATGAAGATCCAATGTCCATATGTTGAAAAAGACAAAGGTTTTCAGGGGTGTCCCATCTCTTTCACATGACTGTATATGTACATGTTTTAATATTTAAACCACTTCTATTATTGTTATTTTGTACTTCTATACTTCTATATTTATGATGTGAAGAACGTTTTAACCAGTATAACAAGAAGCACTTATAAAAAGAATGGTCTACCCTACCTTTAAATCACAGAAATTGTGTTAATTTTCCAGACCCTAAAGTAAATACACATAAAACTTTCATGCAGTGACTGAGTTACAGAAACTTACTTTATGGAGTTCCTGAAGTGATCTTCTGCAGGGTTTTTGACTGTGCAACTGTTTAGTAACCACAGATCAGCGTCAGATGGATTCTCTGGAGAAAAAGAGACAGTTACAGATTAACAAGTTACACTAGAAGTTTCCCGCCACAATGATCTGTCAAAACTATTCACACAGCTTTAATGCAATATGAAACATTGTCAGATTAACAGCTGTCTGTGATTAAGATGCACATGAGAAGAGTGTTTCTAAAACTGCACATCACAGTAAATGATCTACATGATAGGAAAACAGTTCCACTACATTTAAATGACCTCAATCCTTTTTCAAGAAACTATTTAAAATGTGCAGAGCACATGAAACTAGAAGGATGTAGACATTTCAATATTTCCAGGTTTTCCATGATTATAAGAAGCTTAATAACATGTTTATAATCTGTATGACCTAGTGGTTATCACATGATTGGAGACATTTTCCACTACAGCACTGAAGAGCCAGATGCTGGATGACACACCTGCGCTACGGAGGCTCGCCTGCAAAAATGTTTATTTATAGAGCACATTTAAACCCAACCAAGGTTGACCAAAGTGTTTTAGAACACAATGTAATAATAAAAGAACACAATGTACATACAAAAGACAAAGTAAAAAACAAAATAAACAAAAAAGAGATCAACAATATGCAAGGAAACCCCAGGATAACGTATTAAGGAGTGTTAATACGTTAAGCCAGGGAGAATAAATATGTCATGAGATAAGATTTGAAAGTAGGGCTCTACAGTGCGACCGCATTTACGACTCAAAATTACTGCATGCAACTGTGAAAAAGTATTTAGGAGCACCAGTGTGACTGGCCTGATAAGGCCCGGTTCTATGGGGGTGCTAAAGGATGCACACTCAGTTAAAGCTAATAACAGTATATTGGTCAAGCAGATTTCGCAAACGTGCCAGTGCATGATTGTGTTTTCAGACTTTGCACTCTGGAGAGTGTGATGAGAAAAGTAGAGAACATGTTTTTGCAGCGTTGAGGAACGTAGCCTGCACAATCCCAGACATATCTGTTGATTTCTTGAAACACAATGGCCAATCAGAGGTGTTGAAAGTTGAAAGTTAGAAGTTAAAAATCCACTCATCGCTCACAGTGCTGGAGTTTGTTCAGTGCCGAGTTATGCAAGCTCACTAATCATCTCATTATAACAAAGTACAGAAACTATGTAAATAAGAGATTCATTTTGCAGTCTAGACAACATCACTGATTATAAGGGAAGTTTGTGAGATTGCGATGAACTGACGAGTGACAGCTTTTTAATATAAAAGGAAGTGTGCAAATGTAATGTTGATTTTATAAAACAATTCAATAAAGTTAATATTAAGTGACTTACATTTTAGAAACAGTATATACTGTATTGTCAGATTTTGCTCCATTTCGTCAACGAAAATAATTCCAAACAAAATCACAGCTGAACCGCAGAGCATCTCAGAGCAAACACAGGTGTTTAGTGAATGAATCTGCGTTTTCAAACGAATCTAGGAGAGTCAATGATTCAATGACCCATTCATAAACAGTCGCTTGCATTGTTCCTGAATGAATCAGCCGTTTGAACTAATCGATTAAATGAATGATTCAGTGACAAAGACAGTGACTTGCCACCCCCTACTGGTGGTTTTAGTTTAATTTTTAAATGATCACTTCAGTTATTTAAATGTAATATTTCTATATTCAAAACCTATTTAAAACACAATCTCATAACATTGTCATCATGAATTTAAATGCATTCATGCCACTTCTGAGCATTAAACAGTCAAGATGAAAGATGAATTTTGTTGATACTGATTTCATTTAATTGGTAACTTATTCTTCCTGATTTTGTATTATTTTAACAACTTATAAATATAAATTTATGAATGTGACATAAAAGATATGACATTTAATAAAATTAGAAAAAATGCCCTTACAATGGTTAGTAAAAATGCCCCGGCATTTTAAAGAGTCAAATATCACCTCATAATTGGGAAGGTTGATTTCTGTCATTGATCAGAAGGCGCTGCTAATTTTTTTTAAAGTGCACCTAAATTTCTCCTAAAAAGAAACGTATGAATAGAGCCCTGAAAAGTAGTGATAGATGGGGCATCCCTAATAAAAAGAGGAAAGTTATTCCAGAGTTTTGGTCCAGCAGTAGTGAAAACGCGATCACCACGTTTTTTTTAAGTTTAACTCCAGCAACTGTGAATAGGCCAAGATCGCGAGATCTCAAGTCTCTAGAAGGGGTATACGGAAGCAATAGATCAGTTAAGTATTGAGGTGCCAGGTCATTGAGGGCTTTGTAGACAAAAAACAAGATTTTTAAATCAATCCTATACTGGCCAGGGAGCCAGTGCAGAGACATTAAAATAGGTGTTACAGTATATGGTCATATTTTAGAGCAGTCTAGCAGCTGCGTTTTGGACCAGCTGCAGACTAGAGATGGAAGCCATAAAACAGTGAGTTACAATAGTGAAGACGAGATGATAAAAAGGCAGTGATATCTGTTTGTCAAACTTTAAACTGAAGTCAAATAGGATGCCCAAATTTCTGGTACACTGTGTATTACATGGGGCGATAAAGCCGAGATCAAAATCATTTTATTTTCATTTAGGAGTAAAAATGTCTTGAAAGCCTCAACTTAACTTTGTTTAGGCAATCTAACAGTGGCTGAATCATTCCGGTTCATGCATTTTAATATCTGTTCTATTTTTCACATAATCAGGTGTACCATGATTAAACGCCCGTGGTTTGGAGAGGGGAATATGGCGCTCTGCTCTCTGAACTCACTCATAGCAGGAAGCAAGGGACTCGTAAAGGACACAAGGACTAAATTAAACACTTTCAAATTAAAGTTTATACGAGTTTGTTTTGTGCATATTATTTTAGCAATGAATCACACAGTGGTGCCCAAATAAAGGATTTCTTTCTTCTCATTCTGTGGTGTTACAGCAAATATGATTCCTCAATAATTGTGCACCTACAAAGCAACACATGATTTTATTGTGTTTTTTGTTTTAAGATTTATTCAGGCTCACGTTGTTCAACCCGTATAAAAGGAGATTTGGCTATTTTTAAGGAAACTAATGTGAATGCAGACAAGGCAGTGAAGATCCAAACATGACAAAAACAGCACTTCAACAGTCCAGATGCAACGTGACACTGCAACATGCGAGAAAAATTCCATTTCTGCGACATTGCGGCTGGAACATTGTATTAGTCACTCATTATGTATTTTTAATATTGATTAAATGGTGTAATATTTATGAATTAGATTATGTATTCATCCATTTTGTTGAGAGTAAAGTGATCCTGCCGAGAAAATCTGCCGACACTCCTGATTGGCTGGGAGTTTTGACTGATTTTGTTACGTCTCGTAGTCGCGTTGTGCCGGGTGGGATCTTAGGGACCATTCGGTATTTATGGAATGGACCATCGGAGGAAAATAGGGGAGGGTCATGTCTTTTTATTATTTGTTGAGGGGAGGGTCATCCAGCTTTTTTTAGTCTAGGGGGAGGGTTACCCAACATTTGTATTCATGAAAACAGCAACATTTTCAAAGTGGCTTGTTTGGTGCATATTTTTCCATGTAGCTCTCAGTCTACATCTCATTGGGCGGCCCATTGCTCTTCATTACGAATGCGAATGAACCATAGGCATAATTTGTGGGTGGGACAGGTGGGACATGTCCCCACCACTTTTTCTCAGGATCGATATTGTCCCCCACCACTTGAAACATTATGAGGCACGCATGTACCTAATACAAATAAATAAAACATCTCCAGTTAACAAGCAGAGCATTAATTTAGTTTGTTATTAAAGAAGAGAAGATATAACGCTAAAATGTGTTGTGTTTGAAATCAAGCTGAGCGCTTGTTGCCGCTGCGATCAGTTGCATGGATACAGTGTTCTCTTGTGGCTCGCGCACAGTCTTCACTCGGAGGCACTCTTCAATCTTATCGCTCTATTCGTCTCCTGTCTGGCTCACTGCCTGCTGGGAGTTTGTTTGCTGTGAGCCTCGTATTAGCTTTGCATTTCTTTCTGTTTTGAACCATCGTTTACTGTAATTTCTAGTTGTTCTACTACTAAATACAGCTTACCCAACATGTCAGATTAACCTGACATCACTAGCTTCCGATATTGTAAGCACAACATGCTAGTAACTCGCTAGCCTGTTAACGCGCCACCCGTACGCTCAGTTATTTATTTATCAAGCGCCCGCACCTTTGAGTTCAAAAAAGCCCAGGTGAGTAAGAATCAGTCAACAAACACAGTGAGTAATGTCTTGTCCTGTTATTGTCACCTGCACTTCATGTCACATGTTTAGCATAGCCTTCTCTGTCGCAAATATAGGATTTATATGTGATAAATGCAAGGAGACAGTCAGGCTGACGGAGAAGATTTCAGAATTAGAAAAATAAAAATATAGTGTAAACGATAAATCACGTTTGAGAATTCTGCTGGCTACTGTATACAGGCCACCATAAAGATTTTATCAAAGAATTTGCAGACTTTCTATCAGAATTAGTAGTAAACGAAAGTTTGACTCGGGTAGATTCACAAAAAGATCCTTGGTTGTATTTTGGCGAGAGTTATGCTTTAAGTCGTTTGTCATGGTTGTAAAAAAAACAATGGCTATCTGAACATCTTTGCCAAGCGCAAACCAGTACAGAAGTAATCAATAAATTATCGGGGAGGGTCATGCCTTTTTTCACAATCATTTTGGAGGGTCACAGAAAAAAAAAATTGTTGGCGAAGGGAGGGTCAAGTCTATTTTGACTATAGATCTCAATACTCCTCCGGTAGCCCCTTGTATAAAAAAACACACACAGTCCCTTACGGTCACTTCTGGTTAGACCACAGAGCTATAGTAGAAATGCTAAACTTTTTTTTGGATCTCAACAGTCCTCATGTACTTTATGGCAGAGAGCAGGTGTCAACTTTCTGCTAAACATCTAAATTTGAGAAAGTAAGAACAGCATTATGGGCGAGGGGGAAAAAATGGTGAGAAGACCTAAACTATATATGTTAGGGCCCTATGAAATCCGTTTTATTTACCGTAATTCCTCAAATAAAAGCCGGAGCCTTTATTGACCTGAACTGCAAATGGTAGCAGGCTTTTATTTGAAGCAGGCTTTTATTAGGGGCAGGCCTTTATTTCTAATTCGTGATCCCCACCTGCCAGCCGGCCATGTTTCAATGGTGACGCGTCATGCTTGGCACGTGTTTATGGTTCACCACAGCCAAAATAGCGCCGTATGACGCTTTTATTTCTAAATATTAACAAACTTGCTTACCATGTCATCAACTATCTTCTATTCTGACTCTCAAATACGTGTAAGTGAGTTTGTTTTGTCGTTTAAAACCATTTATAAATGATCTTGATCCGTAACGTGAGGTGGGCACCGCAGTTCAGAGATTCCTATCTGTTGGATTTATTACCACACGTCAATTCTTCAGTTTCTCCCGAAATGTATGAAAGTAAGTGGCCAGTGAACTGGGTGAAGAATAGAGTAAACTTTATAGTTACTTACTCTGTGTATCTGATATGGATAAAACACGTCGGCAAATATATTTGAGTGTATTGTTATTGCTGTTCCATAGACACCATTGTGTATTTTACAAACTTTATTTAAATGTCTGAAACCTAAAATAAACATTATGTGGTTAAAAACACTGAATAGTTGTGATATATGACAAGTGCTGAGCGCGTCCGTCTTTGGGTGTACACTAATGTTCCCCCGGCCTTAATTTAAGACCGGCCTTTATTTGTCCGTGTTGACCACGCCCCCGGCCACCGGTTTTTATTTGAGGAATTACGGTATTCCCAAATTGTGTTTTATTTCTTCCCAAATTCCGCTTTTTCCATAAAAAAAAAATCTGGATTTTAATATATTTTAATGGTTAAATTAAATATTAGTAAATCAAAATGTCTAATTAATTGAAATAATGAAACATTCCATTGAACACCAATTTATTAAAAATGTAACAAATTACATGTTAAGGATCCTATGAAAAAAAAATAATATTCCCTCTCAAATTCCATTTTATTTGTACCATATTCTGTGTTTTCTTGCTTTAAGTTTTCTGATTTCCATTTTAATGGTTTAGTGAAATTTTAAAAATCAAAAGCATGTCTAATTAATTGAATTATAAAAACAATGAATTTTGAATTTATTTTTAAAATGTTCATTTCTATGATTTTTACTTCATCACAACACAAATGCTGTGTTGTGTATTTTATTTTTTCTAGCAATCAAATTAAGGTATAAAACATTAATTTAATTTATCTTTTTAATCACATGAAATTAAACCTTTTAAATCAAACAAAGTGCTGCATAACTGAGCTTTACTGTTAAAATTAAAACATGGGAGAAAAATGTATTCCTTAAGTTGTAATTATTATTATTATTATTGTATTTATTAGTATTAATATTACACTGAGACAGCTATTCTACTGTACAACAGTAATATATGTCACAATTTCTTCACATTTTCTTTCAAGATAAACCAAACTTTTATAGTCCTTTTAAGACGTTTGAGTTTCTGTTTATGATATGAAAATATTTTTTTGCAAATGAAACCGTCAAATTCTGATGAAGTGACTCAAAGCAGCTCTGAATATTAAGTTAATGCCTTTATGTCCCCATATAGTGAGGCGGCAGAGGTTGAAAACACCGCAAGCATCAGGCATACTTCAATGTGTGTGTTGGAAATTAAACTGCACGTTTAAATTGTCTTTTTGTGGTTTAATTCACAGACACTAGTCTATATCGCGACTTGAATTAAGTTTACTGACCTTATTTATTCATAAAAAAATTGACCAATTCTGTTAAATTCCACATTATACAGTAAATTCTGTTTTTATGACTGGTCCGCATTTTCCACATTGTCAAAATCATTGGGCCCTACCTATATGTTCTTTCTTTTGGGCTATGTAAAAACAGACACATGAGACTTATGTGATTCCTCAAAAAACACCATCTGAAACTCTTCTGCGATAGTGATGCTTGTGGGCCTTCACTGTAGGATGACAGCTGTATGTTTGGAGAATTAAATAGGGTTGAGAAAGGCAGGATGTCCAAATGATTATGATGAGGATGAGAAAGCAGGAGTTTCAGTCAAGGATGCATCCGAAAACGTAGGCAGCTGACTTGTTGCCTCGCTGCCTTATCCGGCAATGACTTTGTAGGCAGCGTTTGCCCACAAAGGTACCTCACGAAACTGATTTCGAACAGACTTCTGGGGCAGCGTAATGGTTTAATGATTTACAGCAAAAGAGAGCGAGCTTTGGTGATATTTAAGCAAATATTTAACTACCACAATAGTAATTTCTCGCTAGAAAAGACATCAGAATCGGAAAACGTTGGTCAAAAATTTACATTTACGCAAAAACTGACCACCAACCGCAACTTTCAGAAGCCATATTTATTTTTAGCTTAACTGTCATGAAATGGTAATGTGAAAAGTAGTGAAATTTTTTATCTTGAACTCTGTTTAGGTTCTAGTTTCCGTGACAATTTAATAATCAAATATAGCTGCGAGCAGCGATTGCGGGCCCAAGCCGGTGGCACCGCCGCCCCGGTGTCTTTAGGGTTATTGTGCACGACGTGCAAAAACTTAACCCCGCTTTGACTGTTGAAAAGAAGTGTGCTGTAGAGCTTGCATCAGTGTGGCCTCTGCAAAAGTGCGCATCGAGGGCACATATCAACCACAAAGTATGCGTGAGCAACCTTCTGAAACCTAAATTGAAAAATGAGACAGCTTATGGTCTCATTGATTTAACAGACACATGAAATAAGTACACAAGACCGAAAATTCATATGAAGTGTGCCATTTGGGGACAGGGCCTATGATCGTGAACCACAATAGCCACATATATGAGACCATTTAAATTTAGAATAATTTTTAGGTCAATATGTTTTGCAGCACTTAAATGTGTAAATCCAGAAGCCCAGTATTTATCTGGAGGTCTTTGTCCTTTGCCTGTCAACCTGGTTTGTCTCTCTCTTTTCTGTTCTGCCCTGTTTGCCATTGTTCTCCCTGCCTGTCTTGACCATTCTTAATAAAAAAGCTGCAAATGGATTCCCCTGGCCTGACCCTGCCTCGATACAACACACATGCTGCATCTGCTCGCTATCTGCCGAACGGCTCTGGTAGTTCTGCTTCAGCACTGATGATGTTGTTGGAATAGTGCGCTCTGGTTGGTCTGGATTATTAGGAAATTTTTATTTTATACAGAAATAAGTTATTTATAATTCAGACAGATAGATAGATAGATAGATAGATAGATAGATAGATAGATAGATAGATAGATAGATAGATAGATAGATAGATAGATAGATAGATAGATAGATAGATAGATAGATAGATAGATAGATAGATAGATAGACACAGAATATTACTTGCCTTACCTGTTTAGTAAAATGAAAAAATAAAAATAAATAACTAGGGAAACCGAGATAATTATTCTGATTTGATGATACACTCAAAATATTACACAAGCAATTGTTTAAATTTAATGATATTCAGAACAGAACAAGAATTTTAAAAACTATAAACAAGAAGTAACCGAAATAATGTAAAGCGAAAGTAAGTGGTGTTAGGCTCATGTAACTCTCTCATTAGAATCAAACTGTTTCAACATTTGTGATGTATTTGGATGCTAAACTATTCTTTATTATAGGCTTTGTACTTCACTCACGTTCCAATATGTGTGTGTGTGTGTGTGTGTTTGTGTGTGTGTGTGTGTGGTGTGTGTGTGTGTTTGGTGTGTGTGTGAGGTGTGGGTGCGATTGAACTGTTACACAAAAACATACCCCGTCATTTTGTTCATCGAGGACGTAAATTCAAACTGCAAAGTGTTTACTTATATTTATGTACACTCACAATAAAACACAAAGTGCTTTTGTCAAACTATAAACTCAAACTGTAACCTACAACTGTCCCCCAACCAAAATCTCACCCACACACACCAACACCCACACACACAGTTTAAAAGCAAAAAATATTTATCCAACCTTGTTTAAAAACAGTCTGTGAGTGCCATCTTTTGGACATTCATCATATTGCATTGGTTTTAATTTCTTGTCCTCTAACAGAGCACAAATCTGTTTATTTTTAAGTTACACATTATACATTGATTAAAATAGAAAATCAAATGTGTTTTTTTTAATGGTAGTATTATTTTATACGATAATTTATAAATCTGATGAGAATAAATGTAGTGTGCATAATTTTTTTAAGGAAAACATTGATCTAATATAGCACATTAGAGAGAGAGAGACGGAGGCGCGGGCGCGATCGAACTGTCTGTGTGTGTGTGCGTGTGTGTGAGAGAGGGGCGCGATCGAACTGTGTGTGTGTGGGAGAGAGAATAAAATTTTTAAGGAAAACATATTGATCTAATATAGCACATTAGAGAGAGAGAGAGAGAGAGAGAGAGAGAGAGAGAGAGAGAGAGAGAGAGAGAGAGAGAGAGAGAGAGAGAGAGGGGCGCGGGCGCGATCGAACTGTGTGTGTGTGTGCGTGTGTGTGAGAGAGAGAGGCGCGGGCGCGATCGAACTGTGTGTGTGTGCGTGTGTGGGAGAGAGAGAGGCGCGGGCGCGATCAAACTGTGTGTGTGCGTGAGACAGAGAGAGAGACGCGGGAGTGAACGAACTGTGTGTGTGTGAGAGAGAGAGAGAGAGAGAGAGAGAGAGAGAGAGAGAGAGAGAGAGAGAGAGAGAGAGAGAGAGAGAGAGACGCGGGCGCGATGGAACTGTGTGTGTGTGTGCGCGTAATACATGTAATAAATAAAGAAAAGTGCGTATAAATACAATTTTGGACACAAGAGGGCAGTGTGGCCCTATGTATGAATTTGTGTTTAAACTATTACCCGAAGAGACCCCCCTCCCCTCCCCCTCCTCACACCGACACACACACACACATACAGAATGGCAGGGTGCATTCTCTCTGTCAGAGAGGGAGAGGGAGAGAAAATTCTCAGAATCCACATTCAAATTACAATATCTGACTTTCTGTTGGTCTGAGCTAATGACAAATTAGAAAGTTGTTCGGCTTGACGAGAACAATATACACGCAGAGTTTTGTAACTGTAGGTAAAATTAACTAAGTTATAACACACTTTATGTGTCCTTTTTTAGTCATAAATTCATTTCCTCGCCACGGCCAAACCGTTCGAGATATCAAAAATCCGTTCGCAATTTAGCATCCTCAATGTCTCGACTTCACGCTGACCCAGTTTCGTGGTGTTTGGATTAATTCTCTAGGAGAAGTATATCAAAAATAAAAGCATGCATTTTCCAAACAACCCATAATAGCTGACTTCCTGTTGAGCTGTCGTAAAACTTAGAGCACGAAAGTTGTTCGGCCCGATGAGATCTATAAGTGTACCAAGTTTCATATTATTACATGCAAGCATGTTTGATATATGGACAAGTGTTCGAATCCCATTCCAGGGGGCGCTGTCGAGCCCCCCTGCGACGCCCGGGTACCATCTTCAGCCCGGCCCTGATGGCCGCAGGTTCTGACCCGTGTGCAAAGTTTCAAGAGTTTGCGAGCACGTTAAGGGCCCCAAAACCTTGAAAAACTCAAATAAAAGCATTCTCACTCAGCAGACAAACCCCCCTCCCCTCAAACACACGGAGAGACGTAGGGTCAGAGAGAGTGGAAGAGAAAATTCTCCAAAACATCCACATTCAACCCAAAATATCTGACTTCCTGTTGGTCTGAGCTAATAAGTGTAAATTAGAAAGTTGTCCAGCTCGATATGAACATAATACATACTGAGTTTTAAGATTGTAGATAAAAGTATAGACCTAACTCACCCTCTTTTGTCAAAAGGTGGCGCTACTGAGCCCCAGCACCACGCCAGTTTCTGAAACTTTGCACATGTCTACTGGCTAATAAATGTGATGTGTCTGTCGAGTTTCATGCAATTTCAAGTATGCTAAGGGTCTCAAAAGCATAAAAAAAGAATCTTAAAGTTTGATGCGTTACCACGGCAACAGTATCTAAGATATCAATAATCCTTTCACAGGTCTAAATCTGCCGTGTGTTTACATTATACACAAAGTTTGAAGCAAATCGGGTAAAAATAAGAGGGTGATTTCAAAGCATTTTGAAAGTGACACACTTCCTGCTGCCAGTTGGTGGCGCTATAACTTTGACTCACAATAGTCACATCCATGTGATCGGCCTCTTACAGCGAACACACTGCTTAAGTTTCATCAAGATCAGTCAATGTATGCAGAAGTTATAACACACTTCCTGTTTCCATTATTTGCCATAATTTCGTTTCCTCGCCACGGCCAAACCGTTCGAGATATCAAAAATCCCCTGGCAATTTTTCATCCTCAATGTCTTGACTTCATGCACACCGAGTTTGGTGACGATCGGGTGAATTCCCTAGGAGGAGTACATCAAATTCCTGAGCACGAGTTTCCAAACAACCCATAATAGCCGACTTCCTGTTGGGCTGGCGTAAAAAGTAAGAGTGCGAAGAATATATGAAACGATGAGATCTATATGTGTACCGATTTTCAGATTAATTCATGCCAGCGTGTTTGATATATGGACATGTTTTCGAATCCCGTTCCAGGGGGCGCTGTCGAGCCCCCCTGCCACGCCCGGGTACCATCTTCAGCCCGGCCCTGATGGCCGCGGGTTCTGACCCGTATGCAAAGTTTCAAGAGTTTTCGAGCACGTTAAGGGCCCCAAAAGTGCCCAAAAGGTAGTAAAATAATAATAAATATAGCTGCGAGCAGCGATTGCGGGCCCAAGCCGGTGGCACCGCCGCCCCGGTGCCTTTAGGGTTATTGTGCACGACGTGCAAAAACGTAACCCCGCTTTGACTGTTGAAAAGAAGTGTGCTGTAGAGCTCGCATCAGTGTGGCCTCTGCAAAAGTGCGTATCCAGGGCACATATAAACCACAAAGTATGCGTGAGAAACCTTCTGAAACCCAAAATGAAAAATGAGACAGCCTACGGTCTCATGGATTTAACAGACACATGAAATAAGTACACAAGACCGAAAATTCATATGAAGTGTGCCATTTGGGGACAGGGCCTATGATCGTGAACCACAATAGCCACATATATGAGATCATTTAAAATTAGAATAATTTTTAGGTCAATATGTTTTGCAGCACTTAAATGTGTAAATCCAGAAGCCCAGTATTTATCTGGAGGTCTTTGTCCTTTGCCTGTCAACCAAGTTTGTCTCTGCTTTTTCTGTTCTGCCCTGTTTGCCATAGTTCACCCTGCCTGTCTTGACCATTCTTAATAAAAAGCTGCAAATGGATTCCCCTGGCCTGACCCTGCCTCGATACAACACATATGCTGCATCTGCTCGCTATCTGCCGAACGGCTCTGTTAGTTCCGCTTCAGCACTGATGATGTTGTAGGAATAGTGCGCTCTGATTGGTCTGGATTATTCGGGAATTTTTATTTTATACAGAAATAAGTTATTTATAATTCAGATAGATAGATAGATAGATAGATAGATAGATAGATAGATAGATAGATAGATAGATAGATAGATAGATAGATAGATAGATAGATAGATAGATAGATAGATAGATAGATAGATAGATAGATAGATATACATATATAAAGACACAGAGAATATTACTTGCCTTACCTGTTTAGTAAAATGAAAAAATAAAAATAAATAACTAGAGAAACCGAGATAATTATTCTGATTTGATGATACACTCAAAATATTACACAAGCAATCGTTTAAATGTAATGATATTCAGAACAGAACAAGAATTTTAAAAAACTATAAACAAGAAGTAACCGAAATAATGTAAAGCGAAAGTCAAAGTAAGTGGTGTTGGGCTCACGTAACTCTCTCATTAGAATCAAACTGTTTCAACATTTGTGATGTATTTGGATGCTAATTTTTTCTTTATTATAGGCTTTGTACTTCACTCACGTTCCAATATGTGTGTGAGTGTGTGTGTGTGTGTGTGTGTGTGTGTGTGTGTGTGTGTGTGTGTGTGTGTGTGTGTGGTTGAGGTGTGGGTGCGATTGAACTGTTACACATAAAAACATACTCCGTCATTTTGTTAATCGAGGACGTAAATTCAAACTGCAAAGTGTTTATTTATATGTATGTACACTCACAATAAAACACAAAGTGCTTTTGTCAAACTATAAACTCAAACTGTAACCTACAACTGTCCCCCAACCAAAATCTCACCCACACACACCAACACCCACACACACAGTTTAAAAGCAAAAAATATTTATCCAACCTCGTTTAAAAACAGTCTGTGAGTGCCATCTTTTGGACATTCATCATATTGCATTGGTTTTAATTTCTTGTCCTCAGAGCACTGATCTGTTTATTTTTAAGTTACACATTCTACATTGATTAAAATAGAAAATCAAATGTTTTTTTTAATGGTAGTATTATTTTATACGATAATTTATAAATCTGATGAGAATAAATGTAGTGTGCATAATTTTTTTAAGGAAAACATTGATCTAATATAGCACATTAGAGAGAGAGAGACGGAGGCGCGGGCGCGATCGAACTGTCTGTGTGTGTGTGCGTGTGTGTGAGAGAGGGGCGCGATCGAACTGTGTGTGTGTGGGAGAGAGAATAAAATTTTTAAGGAAAACATATTGATCTAATATACCACATTAGAGAGAGAGAGAGAGAGAGAGAGAGAGAGAGAGAGAGAGAGAGAGAGAGAGAGAGAGAGAGAGAGAGAGAGAGAGAGAGAGGGGCGCGGGCGCGATCGAACTGTGTGTGTGTGTGCGTGTGTGTGAGAGAGAGAGGCGCGGGCGCGATCGAACTGTGTGTGTGTGTGCGTGTGTGGGAGAGAGAGAGGCGCGGGCGCGATCAAACTGTGTGTGTGCGTGAGACAGAGAGAGAGACGCGGGAGCGAACGAACTGTGTGTGTGTGAGAGAGAGAGAGAGAGAGAGAGAGAGAGAGAGAGAGAGAGAGAGAGAGAGAGAGAGAGAGAGAGAGAGAGAGAGAGACGCGGGCGCGATGGAACTGTGTGTGTGTGTGCGCGTAATACATGTAATAAATAAAGAAAAGTGCGTATAAATACAATTTTGGACACAAGAGGGCAGTGTGGCCCTATGTATGAATTTGTGTTTAAACTATTACCCGAAGAGACCCCCCTCCCCTCCCCCTCCTCACACCGACACACACACACACATACAGAATGGCAGGGTGCATTCTCTCTGTCAGAGAGGGAGAGGGAGAGAAAATTCTCAGAATCCACATTCAAATTACAATATCTGACTTTCTGTTGGTCTGAGCTAATGACAAATTAGAAAGTTGTTCGGCTTGACGAGAACAATATACACGCAGAGTTTTGTAACTGTAGGTAAAATTAACTAAGTTATAACACACTTTATGTGTCCTTTTTTAGTCATAAATTCATTTCCTCGCCACGGCCAAACCGTTCGAGATATCAAAAATCCGTTCGCAATTTAGCATCCTCAATGTCTCGACTTCACGCTGACCCAGTTTCGTGGTGTTTGGATTAATTCTCTAGGAGAAGTATATCAAAAATAAAAGCATGCATTTTCCAAACAACCCATAATAGCTGACTTCCTGTTGAGCTGTCGTAAAACTTAGAGCACGAAAGTTGTTCGGCCCGATGAGATCTATAAGTGTACCGAGTTTCATATTATTACATGCAAGCATGTTTGATATATGGACAAGTGTTCGAATCCCATTCCAGGGGGCGCTGTCGAGCCCCCCTGCGACGCCCGGGTACCATCTTCAGCCCGGCCCTGATGGCCGCAGGGTTCTGACCCGTGTGCAAAGTTTCAAGAGTTTGCGAGCACGTTAAGGGCCCCAAAACCTTGAAAAACTCAAATAAAAGCATTCTCACTCAGCAGACAAACCCCCCTCCCCTCAAACACACGGAGAGACGTAGGGTCAGAGAGAGTGGAAGAGAAAATTCTCCAAAACATCCACATTCAACCCAAAATATCTGACTTCCTGTTGGTCTGAGCTAATAAGTGTAAATTAGAAAGTTGTCCAGCTCGATATGAACATAATACATACTGAGTTTTAAGATTGTAGATAAAAGTATAGACCTAACTCACCCTCTTTTGTCAAAAGGTGGCGCTACTGAGCCCCAGCACCACGCCAGTTTCTGAAACTTTGCACATGTCTACTGGCTAATAAATGTGATGTGTCTGTCGAGTTTCATGCAATTTCAAGTATGCTAAGGGTCTCAAAAGCATAAAAAAAGAATCTTAAAGTTTGATGCGTTACCACGGCAACAGTATCTAAGATATCAATAATCCTTTCACAGGTCTAAATCTGCCGTGTGTTTACATTATACACAAAGTTTGAAGCAAATCGGGTAAAAATAAGAGGGTGATTTCAAAGCATTTTGAAAGTGACACACTTCCTGCTGCCAGTTGGTGGCGCTATAACTTTGACTCACAATAGTCACATCCATGTGATCGGCCTCTTACAGCGAACACACTGCTTAAGTTTCATCAAGATCAGTCAATGTATGCAGAAGTTATAACACACTTCCTGTTTCCATTATTTGCCATAATTTCGTTTCCTCGCCACGGCCAAACCGTTCGAGATATCAAAAATCCCCTGGCAATTTTTCATCCTCAATGTCTTGACTTCATGCACACCGAGTTTGGTGACGATCGGGTGAATTCCCTAGGAGGAGTACATCAAATTCCTGAGCACGAGTTTCCAAACAACCCATAATAGCCGACTTCCTGTTGGGCTGGCGTAAAAAGTAAGAGTGCGAAGAATATATGAAACGATGAGATCTATATGTGTACCGATTTTCAGATTAATTCATGCCAGCGTGTTTGATATATGGACATGTTTTCGAATCCCGTTCCAGGGGGCGCTGTCGAGCCCCCCTGCCACGCCCGGGTACCATCTTCAGCCCGGCCCTGATGGCCGCGGGTTCTGACCCGTATGCAAAGTTTCAAGAGTTTTCGAGCACGTTAAGGGCCCCAAAAGTGCCCAAAAGGTAGTAAAATAATAATAAATATAGCTGCGAGCAGCGATTGCGGGCCCAAGCCGGTGGCACCGCCGCCCCGGTGCCTTTAGGGTTATTGTGCACGACGTGCAAAAACGTAACCCCGCTTTGACTGTTGAAAAGAAGTGTGCTGTAGAGCTCGCATCAGTGTGGCCTCTGCAAAAGTGCGTATCCAGGGCACATATAAACCACAAAGTATGCGTGAGAAACCTTCTGAAACCCAAAATGAAAAATGAGACAGCCTACGGTCTCATGGATTTAACAGACACATGAAATAAGTACACAAGACCGAAAATTCATATGAAGTGTGCCATTTGGGGACAGGGCCTATGATCGTGAACCACAATAGCCACATATATGAGATCATTTAAAATTAGAATAATTTTTAGGTCAATATGTTTTGCAGCACTTAAATGTGTAAATCCAGAAGCCCAGTATTTATCTGGAGGTCTTTGTCCTTTGCCTGTCAACCAAGTTTGTCTCTGCTTTTTCTGTTCTGCCCTGTTTGCCATAGTTCACCCTGCCTGTCTTGACCATTCTTAATAAAAAGCTGCAAATGGATTCCCCTGGCCTGACCCTGCCTCGATACAACACATATGCTGCATCTGCTCGCTATCTGCCGAACGGCTCTGTTAGTTCCGCTTCAGCACTGATGATGTTGTAGGAATAGTGCGCTCTGATTGGTCTGGATTATTCGGGAATTTTTATTTTATACAGAAATAAGTTATTTATAATTCAGATAGATAGATAGATAGATAGATAGATAGATAGATAGATAGATAGATAGATAGATAGATAGATAGATAGATAGATAGATAGATAGATAGATAGATAGATAGATAGATAGATAGATAGATAGATAGATAGATAGATAGATATACATATATAAAGACACAGAGAATATTACTTGCCTTACCTGTTTAGTAAAATGAAAAAATAAAAATAAATAACTAGAGAAACCGAGATAATTATTCTGATTTGATGATACACTCAAAATATTACACAAGCAATCGTTTAAATGTAATGATATTCAGAACAGAACAAGAATTTTAAAAAACTATAAACAAGAAGTAACCGAAATAATGTAAAGCGAAAGTCAAAGTAAGTGGTGTTGGGCTCACGTAACTCTCTCATTAGAATCAAACTGTTTCAACATTTGTGATGTATTTGGATGCTAATTTTTTCTTTATTATAGGCTTTGTACTTCACTCACGTTCCAATATGTGTGTGTGTGTGTGTGTGTGTGTGTGTGTGTGTGTGTGTGTGTGTGTGTGTGTGTGTGTGTGTGTGTGTGGTTGAGGTGTGGGTGCGATTGAACTGTTACACATAAAAACATACTCCGTCATTTTGTTCATCGAGGACGTAAATTCAAACTGCAAAGTGTTTATTTATATGTATGTACACTCACAATAAAACACAAAGTGCTTTTGTCAAACTATAAACTCAAACTGTAACCTACAACTGTCCCCCAACCAAAATCTCACCCACACACACCAACACCCACACACACAGTTTAAAAGCAAAAAATATTTATCCAACCTCGTTTAAAAACAGTCTGTGAGTGCCATCTTTTGGACATTCATCATATTGCATTGGTTTTAATTTCTTGTCCTCAGAGCACTGATCTGTTTATTTTTAAGTTACACATTCTACATTGATTAAAATAGAAAATCAAATGTTTTTTTTAATGGTAATATTATTTTATACAATAATTTATAAATATGATGAGAATAAATGTAGTGTGCATAAAATTTTTAAGGAAAACATTGATCTAATATAGCACATTAAAGAGAGAGAGACGGAGGAGCGGGCGCGATTGAACTGTGTGTGTGTGTGTGCGTGTGTGTGTGAAAGGGGCGCGATCGAACTGTGTGTGTGTGTGGGAGAGAGAATAAAATTTTTAAGGAAAACATATTGATCTAATATAGCACATTAGAGAGAGAGAGAGAGAGAGAGAGAGAGAGAGAGAGAGAGAGAGAGAGAGAGAGAGAGAGAGAGAGAGAGAGAGGGGCGCGGGCGCGATCGAACTGTGTGTGTGTGTGCGTGTGTGTGTGAGAGAGAGAGGCGTGGGCGCGATCGAACTGTGTGTGTGTGTGTGTGTGCGTGCGTGGGAGAGAGAGAGGCGCGGGCGCGATCAAACTGTGTGTGTGTGTGAGACAGAGAGAGAGGCGCGGGAGCGATCGAACTGTGTGTGTGTGTGCGTGTGTGGGAGAGAGAGAGGCGCGGGCGCGATCAAACTGTGTGTGTGCGTGAGACAGAGAGAGAGGCGCGGGAGCGATCGAACTGTGTGTGTGTGTGTGTGTGTGTGTGTGTGTGTGTGTGTGTGTGTGTGTGTGTGTGTGTGTGTGTGTGTGTGTGTGTGTGTGTGTGTGTGTGTGTGTTTGTGTGTGTGTGTGTGTGTGTATGTGTGTCTGTTTGTGTGTGTGTGTGTGTGTGTGTGTGTTTGTGTGTGTGAGAGAGAGAGAGAGAGAGAGAGAGAGAGAGAGAGAGAGAGAGAGAGAGAGAGAGAGAGAGAGGCATCATTTCTCTTTTCTCAAAATAGCAAACACACCATACACATTATTTAAAAAGTTTATGATGAAATCACTTAGTTTTTCTACGTGGAATATTCAAGGTCTAAACTCCTCAGTCTTTGGCTTAAAAAGTAGAAATTCTGATTTTATGAAAGAACTCCAAGACCTAGATGTCATCATCTTACAGGAAACCTGGTGTAGAGGAGATGCGTTCACTGGCTGTCCCTCAGGATACAGAGAGATAATATTACCATCAGTCAAACTCACATCAGTCACACAAGGGAGAGACTCGGGAGGGATGATAATATGGATCAAATCTGAACTGTCCATAGAATTAATAAAAAGAGAACAGCACCACCTGTGGCTAAAAATACAAAAAGGAATGATATCAGCATCTAAGCCTGTTTTCCTTTGTGCAACTTACATTCCTCCCCTCGAGTCTCCATACTTCCAAGAGGAAACTTTCCAAAATATAGAAAGAGAAATCAGCCATTTCCAGGCCCAGGGAAATGTGCTGCTTATGGGTGATTTAAACGCTAGAACAGGAGAAGAATTAGATTTCATTGAATCACACGGTACCAGATTTATCACTGGCCATAACGACCTGTACCCTTCTTACCCCAGCAGACAAAACTGCGATCAAACCGTGAACGCTCACGGACGGCAGATACTACAGCTCTGCCGAGGACTGGCTCTGTACATCGTCAACGGAAGACTGCGAGGAGACTCGCTCGGCCGATACACCTACAGCTCAGCTCTTGGTAACAGCACAGTAGATTATGCCATCACAGATCTAGACCTTTCCTCTTTGAGAGCATTCACAGTCAAACCCTTAAAACCTTTCTCAGACCACAGCCAAATCACCCTCTATATAAAGCAATCTGAAACATCACCCAAACCAATCAGGAACCCATATCAAATGAGCAAATTAATGTCTTTCAAATGGACTGAAAACAGTGCCACTAATTACAGCACTGCTGTTGAATCTCCAGAAATACAATCCCTCATACATTCATTCCGAATACAGGAATACCCTAAAAATCAATTCGGCATCAATCAAGAAGTGCAAGATCTAAACAACATATTCTACAAAACAGCACAAAAAAGTAATTTGTCAACCGTTAAACCAAAGAAAAAATATTTAGATTCTGACAAATGGTTTGATTTGGACTGTAAGACTCTGAGAAAAAACCTAAGAAACTTATCAAACCAAAAACACAGACAACCATATAATTCGGACCTCCGCCTTCTTTACTGTAAGGCATTAAAACAATATAAAGCCACACTCCGGCGGAAAAAAGCACAGTTTCTGCAAAACCAGTTTGAAGAAATTGAAAAATCTATAAACTCACACAAATTTTGGGATAAATGGAAATTGTTATACAAACCAAATCAAGAAGTTCTGGCAATCCAAGATGGGGAGAAGTGGAAAAAACACTTCCAAGAACTATACAGCCCAACAGAAATTCAAAATTATAAACAAAATGAAATAATTAATAAACTAGACCATTTAGAAAGATCAATTAAAGAAAATCAAAACCCTTTAGATTTCCCCATAACAATGAAAGAATTGGAAGACAAATTAGGAGTCCTTGAGCACAAGAAAGCCTGTGGTGTCGACAGCATCCTGAACGAGATGCTGAAACACACAGACCAAAGCTTCAAACTGGCCATGCTGAAACTGTTCAATGATGTTCTGTGTGTAGGGTTCTTCCCTGAGATCTGGAACAAGGGCCTCATCAGCCCCATCCACAAGAATGGAGACAAATTAGACCCCAACAACTACCGAGGCATCTGTGTGAACAGTAACCTGGGGAAGGTTCTCTGCAGCGTCTTAAACTCCAGACTTTTAGACTTCCTTATGAAGCACAATGCCTTGAGTAAATGCCAAATTGGCTTTCTTCCAAAATGTCGCACATCCGATCATATTTTTACATTACAAACACTAATTGACAAATATGTACATCAAAACAAAGGACAAATCTTTGCTTGTTTCATTGATTTCAAGAAAGCCTTTGATTCAATCTGGCACAAAGGATTATACCTAAAACTTATCGACAGTGGAATAGGGGGGAAATTCTATGATTTGATCAAATCTATGTACACAGCCAGCCAATGCGCTGTTAAAATTGGAAACCAAAGAACAAAATTTTTCTCCCAGGGGCGCGGAGTGAGACAGGGCTGCAGTTTAAGCCCCACCCTCTTCAACATTTACATCAACCAATTAGCCGATACGTTAGAACATGCTCCCTTTCAAGGTCTCACTCTACACGACACAGAGATAAAGTGTCTTCTATACGCAGATGACCTGGTCCTCCTGTCGCCCACTAAAGAGGGGCTTCAGGACAGCCTGGATCTGCTGGAGGATTACTGTCAGTCCTGGGCCCTGACCGTCAACCTCCAGAAAACTAGAGTCATGATGTTCCAGAAACGCTCCAGATCTCAGGGACCAAAACACACATACACACTATCACACAGAACCATTGAGACCACAAAAACATACACTTACCTCGGCCTAAAAATAACTCCAACTGGCAACTTTACTTTGGCTGTGAATGAACTCAAAGAGAAAGCTCAACGGGCTTTCTATGCCATAAAAAGATCAATCAAAATTGACATCCCAATCCAAATTTGGCTCAAACTTTTCAAATCAATAATTGAACCAATTGCTTTATATGGCAGTGAAGTGTGGGGTCCTTCTATCAAATTTGATTTTATAAATTGGGAAAAACATCCAATTGAAACTCTACATTTAGATTTCTGTAAACGAATACTCAAAGTCCAAAGAAAAACACCAAACAACGGATGCAGGGCAGAATTAGGCCAATACCCTCTCCTTCTAAACATCCAAAAAAGAGCCATCAAATTCTGGAAACACCTAAAAACAAGCGACCCCAACACATACCATTACAAAGCCCTAAAACACCAAGAGCTGAGCGTAGCGAGGAGTCCCCTGTGCCAGCTGGTGCTGAGACTGACTGGGCTCTCTCCTGCAGAGATCAGCTCGCCTCAGCACACACACACACTCACACACATTCGGCCCGCACAAATTATCAACACAGAACAAGACAAGTACATCACCCATTGGACAAACACCATTAAAAACCAACACAAACTGGAATGTTATTCGGCACTAAATCGAGAGTACACTGTTGCGAACTTCCTGAGCACAGTGAGTGATGTGAAACTCAGGAAAACCCTGACGATGTACAGACTCAGCGAGCACAGTCTGGCTGTAGAGACGGGCCGGCGCAGACAGACCTGGCTCTCCCGCGAGGACAGACTCTGCCCGCACTGCATCCTGGGAGTGACGGAGACCGAGCTGCACTTCCTCACAGAATGCCCAAAATATAAACACATCAGAGACCACTATTACCCCAAAATTAATAACATATTTCCCCAATTTAACACCTGTAATCCAACCCAAAAACTCTGTTTCATTCTTGGCGAAGAAGCCAAATGCTCAAATATAGCTGCAAAATTTGTAGCATCCTGCCACATCCTGAGGGACGACCAGAAACCAGCAAACATCCAATAAACACACACTCACTCACAGCCTAAGACCTACACACACACACTCAGTCACAGCCTAAGACCTACACACACACACTCACTCACAGCCTAAGACCTACACACACACACACACACACACTCACAGCCTAAGACCTACACACACACACACACACACACACACTCACAGCCTAAGACCTACACACATGTATATAATGTTCAATATTGTTTGTTTTTGTTTTTCTATATAGATGATCTCTAAATCCTTTTTATTTTATTTATTAATCTTTGTTTTATTACTATTGTTTTATGATATCAGTATTATTATTTTTGTGTACTAAAAGTTGTAAATCATTTTCTATGTTGTTTTGATGCTTTGGCAATACAAAATGTATTTTTTGTCATGCCAATAAAGCTTTCTGAATTGAATTGAGAGGCGCGGGTGCGATCGAACTGTGTGTGTGTGTGTGTGTGTAATACAGGTAATAAATGAATAAAAGTGCGTATAAATACAATTTTGGACACAAGAGGGCAGTATGGCCCCATGAATGACTTTGTGTTTAAACTATCACCCGAGGATACCCCTTCCCCCTCCCCCTCCTCACACAGACAAACACACACACACATACAGAATGGCAGGGTGCATTCTCTCTGTCAGAGAGAGGGAGAGAAAATTCTCAGAATCCACATTCAAACTACAATATCTGACTTTCTGTTTGTCTGAGCTAATGACAATAAACTAGAAAGTTGTTCGGCTTGAAGAGAACAATATACACGCAGAGTTTTGTAACTGTAGATAAAATTAACTAAGTTATAACACACTTTATGTGTCCTTTTTTAGTCATAAATTCATTTCCTCGCCACGGCCAAACCGTTTGAGATATCAAAAATCCGTTCGCAATTTAGCATCCTCAATGTCTTGACTTCACGCTGACCGAGTTTCGTGGTGTTTGGATTAATTCTCTAGGAGAAGTATATCAAAAATAAAAGCATGCATTTTCCAAACAACCCATAATAGCTGACTTCCTGTTGAGCTGTCGTAAAACTTAGAGCACGAAAGTTGTTTGGCCCGATGAGATCTATAAGTGTACCGAGTTTCATATTATTACATGTAAGCATGTTTGATATATGGACAAGTGTTCGAATCCCGTTCCAGGGGGCGCTGTCGAGCCCCCCTGCCACGCCCGGGTACCATCTTCGGCCCGGCCCTGATGGCCGCGGGTTCTGACCTGTGTGCAAAGTTTCAAGAGTTTGAGCACGTTAAGGGCCCCAAAACCTTGAAAAACTCAAATAAAAGCATTCTCACTCAGCAGACAAACCCCCCTCCCCTCAAACACACGGAGAGACGTAGGGTCAGAGAGAGGGGAAGAGAAAATTCTCCAAAACATCCACATTCAAACCAAAATATCTGACTTCCTGTTGGTCTGAGCTAATAAGTGTAAATTAGAAAGTTGTCCAGCTCGATATGAACATTATACATGCTGAGTTTTAAGATTGTAGATAAAAGTATAGACCTAAATCCCCCTCTTTTGTCAAAAGGTGGCGCTACTGAGCCCCGGCACCACACCCGTTTCTGAAACTTTGCACATGTCTACTGGCTAATAAATGTGATGTGTCTGTCGAGTTTCATGCAATTTCAAGTATGCTAAGGGTCTCAAAAGCATAAAAAAAGAATCTTAAAGTTTGATGCGTTACCACGGCAACAGTATCTAAGATTTCAATAATCCTTTCACAGGTCTAAATCTGCCGTGTGTTTGCATTACACACATAAAGTTTGAAGCAAATCGGGTAAAAATAAGAGGGTGATTTCAAAGCATTTTGAAAGTGACACACTTCCTGCTGCCAGTTGGTGGCGCTATAACTTTGACTCACAATAGTCACATCCATGTGATCGGCCTCTTACAGCAAACACACTGCTGAAGTTTCATCAAGATCAGTCAATGTATGCAGAAGATATAACACACTTCCTGTTTCCATTATTCGCCATAATTTCGTTTCCTCGACACAGCCAAACCGTTCGAGATATCAAAAATCCCCTGGCAATTTTTCATCCTCAATGTCTTGACTTCATGCACACCGAGTTTGGTGACGATCGGGTGAATTCCCTAGGAGGAGTATATCAAATTCCTGAGCAGGAGTTTCCAAACAACCCATAATAGCCGACTTCCTGTTGGGCTGGCGTAAAAAGTAAGAGTGCGAAGGATATATGAAACGATGAGATCTATATGTGTACCGATTTTCAGATTAATTCATGCCAGCGTGTTTGATATATGGACATGTTTTCGAATCCCGTTCCAGGGGGCGCTGTCGAGCCCCCCTGCCACGCCCGGGTACCATCTTCAACCCGGCCCTGATGGCCGCGGGTTCTGACCCGTGTGCAAAGTTTCAAGAGTTTGAGCACGTTAAGGGCCCCAAAAGTGCCCAAAAGGTAGTAAAATAATAATAAATATAGCTGCGAGCAGCGATTGCGGGCCCAAGCCGGTGGCACCGCCGCCCCGGTGCCTTTAGGGTTATTTTGCACGACGTGCAAAAACGTAACCCCGCTTCGACTGTTGAAAAGAAGTGTGCTGTAGAGCTCGCATCAGTGTGGTCTCTGCAAAAGTGCGTATCCAGGGCACATATAAACCACAAAGTATGCGTGAGAAACCTTCTGAAACCCAAATTGAAAAATGAGACAGCCTACGGTCTCATGGATTTAACAGACACATGAAATAAGTACACAAGACCGAAAATTCATATGAAGTGTGCCATTTGGGGACAGGGCCTATGATCGTGAACCACAATAGCCACATATATGAGATCATTTAAAATTAGAATAATTTTTAGGTCAATATGTTTTGCAGCACTTAAATGTGTAAATCCAGAAGCCCAGTATTTATCTGGAGGTCTTTGTCCTTTGCCTGTCAACCAAGTTTGTCTCTGCTTTTTCTGTTCTGCCCTGTTTGCCATTGTTCACCCTGCCTGTCTTGACCATTCTTAATAAAAAGCTGCAAATGGATTCCCCTGGCCTGACCCTGCCTCGATACAACACACATGCTTCATCTGCTCGCTATCTGCCGAACGGCTCTGTTAGTTCCGCTTCAGCACTGATGATGTTGTAGGAATAGTGCGCTCTGATTGGTCTGGATTATTCAGGAATTTTTATTTTATACAGAAATAAGTTATTTATAATTCATATATATATATATATATATATATAGATAGATAGATAGATAGATATACATATATAAAGACACAGAGAATATTACTTGCCTTACCTGTTTAGTAAAATGAAAAAATAAAAATAAATAACTAGGGAAACCGAGATAATTATTCTGATTTGATGATACACTCAAAATATTACACAAGCAATCGTTTAAATGTAATGATATTCAGAACAGAACAAGAATTTTAAAAAACTATAAACAAGAAGTAACCGAAATAATGTAAAGCGAAAGTCAAAGTAAGTGGTGTTGGTCTCACGTAACTCTCTCATTAGAATCAAACTGTTTCAACATTTGTGATGTATTTGGATGCTATTTTTTTCTTTATTATAGGCTTTGTACTTCACTCACGTTCCAATATGTGTGTGAGTGTGTGTGTGTGTATGTGTGTGTGTGTGTGTGTGTGGTTGGTGTGTGTGTGTGGTTGAGGTGTGGGTGCGATTGAACTGTTACACATAAAAACATACTCCGTCATTTTGTTAATCGAGGACGTAAATTCAAACTGCAAAGTGTTTATTTATATGTATGGTCACTCACAATAAAACACAAAGTGCTTTTGTCAAACTATAAACTCAAACTGTAACCTACAACTGTCCCCCAACCAAAATCTCACCCACACACACCAACACCCACACACACAGTTTAAAAGCAAAAAATATTTATCCAACCTCGTTTAAAAACAGTCTGTGAGTGCCATCTTTTGGACATTCATCATATTGCATTGGTTTTAATTTCTTGTCCTCAAACAGAGCACTGATCTGTTTATTTTTAAGTTACACATTCTACATTGATTAAAATAGAAAATCAAATGTTTTTTTTTAATGGTAATATTATTTTATACAATAATTTATAAATGTGATGAGAATAAATGTAGTGTGCATACAATTTTTAAGGAAAACATTGATCTAATATAGCACATTAAAGAGAGAGAGACGGAGGAGCGGGCGCGATTGAACTGTGTGTGTGTGTGTGTGTGTGTGTGAAAGGGGCGCGATCGAACTGTGTGTGTGTGTGGGAGAGAGAATAAAATTTTTAAGGAAAACATATTGATCTAATATAGCACATTATTGATCTAATATAGCACATTAGAGAGAGAGAGAGAGAGAGAGAGAGAGAGAGAGAGAGGCGCGGGCGCGATCGAACTGTGTGTGTGTGTGTGCGTGTGTGTGAGAGAGAGGCGCGGGCGCGATCGAACTGTGTGTGTGTGTGCGTGTGTGGGAGAAAGAGAGTCGCGGGCGCGATCAAACTGTGTGTGTGCGTGAGACAGAGAGAGAGGCGCGGGAGCGATCGAACTGTGTGTGTGTGTGCGTGTGTGGGAGAGAGAGAGGCGCGGGCGCGATCAAACTGTGTGTGTGCGTGAGACAGAGAGAGAGGCGCGGGAGCGATCGAACTGTGTGTGTGTGTGTGTGTGTGTGTTTGTGTGTGTGTGTGTGTGAGAAAGAGAGAGAGAGAGAGAGAGGCGCGGGTGCGATCGAACTGTGTGTGTGTGTGTAATACAGGTTATAAATGAATAAAAGTGCGTATAAATACAATTTTGGACACAAGAGGGCAGTATGGCCCCATGAATGACTTTGTGTTTAAACTATCACCCGAGGATACCCCTTCCCCCTCCCCCTCCTCACACAGACACACACACACACACATACAGAATGCCAGGGTGCATTCTCTCTGTCAGAGAGAGGGAGAGAAAATTCTCAGAATCCACATTCAAACTACAATATCTGACTTTCTGTTTGTCTGAGCTAATGACAATAAATTAGAAAGTTGTTCGGCTTGACGAGAACAATATACACGCAGAGTTTTGTAACTGTAGATAAAATTAACTAAGTTATAACACACTTTATGTGTCCTTTTTTAGTCATAAATTCATTTCCTCGCCACGGCCAAACCGTTTGAGATATCAAAAATCCGTTCGCAATTTAGCATCCTCAATGTCTTGACTTCACGCTGACCGAGTTTCGTGGTGTTTGGATTAATTCTCTAGGAGAAGTATATCAAAAATAAAAGCATGCATTTTCCAAACAACCCATAATAGCTGACTTCCTGTTGAGCTGTCATAAAACTTAGAGCACGAAAGTTGTTCGGCCCGATGAGATCTATAAGTGTACCGAGTTTCATATTATTACAAGCAAGCATGTTTGATATATGGACAAGTGTTCGAATCCCATTCCAGGGGGCGCTGTCGAGCCCCCCTGCCACGCCCGGGTACCATCTTCAGCCCGGCGCTGATGGCCGCGGGTTCTGACCCGTGTGCAAAGTTTCAAGAGTTTTCGAGCACGTTAAAGGCCCCAAAACCTTGAAAAACTAAAATAAAAGCATTCTCACTCAGCAGACAAACCCCCCTCCCCTCAAACACACAGAGAGACGTAGGGTCAGAGAGAGAGGAAGAGAAAATTCTCCAAAACATCCACATTCAAACCAAAATATCTGACTTCCTGTTGGTCTGAGCTAATAAGTGTAAATTAGAAAGTTGTCCAGCTCGATATGAACATTATACATACTGAGTTTTAAGATTGTAGATAAAAGTATAGACCTAACTCCCCCTCTTTTGTCAAAAGGTGGCGCTACTGAGCCCCGGCACCACGCCCGTTTCTAAAACTTTGCACATGTCTACTGGCTAATAAATGTGATGCGTCTATCGAGTTTCATGCAATTTCAAGTATGCTAAGAGTCTCAAAAGCATCAAAAAAGAATCTTAAAGTTTGATGCGTTACCACGGCAACAGTATCTAAGATATCAATAATCCTTTCACAGGTCTAAATCTGCCGTGTGTTTACATTATACACATAAAGTTTGAAGCAAATCGGGTAAAACTAAGAGGGTGATTGCAAAGCATTTTGAAAGTGACACACTTCCTGCTGCCAGTTGGTGGCGCTATAACTTTGACTCACAATAGTCACATCCATGTGATCGGCCTCTTACAGCGAACACACTGCTTAAGTTTCATCAAGATCAGTCAATGTATGCAGAAGTTATAACACACTTCCTGTTTCCATTATTCGCCATAATTTCGTTTCCTCGCCACGGCCAAACCGTTCGAGATATCAAAAATCCCCTGGCAATTTTTCATCCTCAATGTCTTGACTTCATGCACACCGAGTTTGGTGACGATCGGGTGAATTCCCTAGGAGGAGTATATCAAATTCCTGAGCACGAGTTTCCAAACAACCCATAATAGCCGACTTCCTGTTGGGCTGGCGTAAAAAGTAAGAGTGCGAAGGATATATGAAACGATGAGATCTATATGTGTACCGATTTTCAGATTAATTCATGCAAGCGTGTTTGATATATGGACATGTTTTCGAATCCCGTTCCAGGGGGCGCTGTCGAACCCCCCTGCCACGCCCGGGTACCATCTTCAGCCCGGCCCTGATGGCCGCGGGTTCTGACCCGTGTGCAAAGTTTCAAGAGTTTTCGAGCACGTTAAGGGCCCCAAAAGTGCCCAAAAGGTAGTAAAATAATAATAATAATAATAATAATAAATAATCCTAAGGAAAACAATAGGGCCTTCGCCTTTTCAAGGCTTGGGCCCTAATAATAATAAATATAGCTGCGAGCAGCGATTGCGGGCCCAAGCCGGTGGCACCGCCACCCCGGTGCCTTTAGGGTTATTGTGCACGACGTGCAAAAACGTAACCCCGCTTTGACTGTTGAAAAGAAGTGTGCTGTAGAGCTCGCATCAGTGTGGCCTCTGCAAAAGTGCGTATCCAGGGCACATATAAACCACAAAGTATGCGTGAGCAACCTTCTTAAACCCAAATTGAAAAATGAGACAGCCTACGGTCTCATGGATTTAACAGACACATGAAATAAGTACACAAGACCGAAAATTCATATGAAGTGTGCCATTTGGGGACAGGGCCTATGATCGTGAACCACAATAGCCACATATATGAGATCATTTAAAATTAGAATAATTTTTAGGTCAATATGTTTTGCAGCACTTAAATGTGTAAATCCAGAAGCCCAGTATTTATCTGGAGGTCTTTGTCCTTTGCCTCTCAACCTGGTTTGTCTCTGCTTTTTCTGTTCTGCCCTGTTTGCCATAGTTCACCCTGCCTGTCTTGACCATTCTTAATAAAAAGCTGCAAATGGATTCCCCTGGCCTGACCCTGCCTCGATACAACACACATGCTGCATCTGCTCGCTATCTGCCGAACGGCTCTGGTAGTTCCGCTTCAGCACTGATGATGTTGTAGGAATAGTGCGCTCTGATTGGTCTGGATTATTCGGGAATTTTTATTTTATACAGAAATAAGTTATTAATAATTCATATAGATAGATAGATAGATAGATAGATATACATATATAAAGACACAGAGAATATTACTTGCCTTACCTGTTTAGTAAAATGAAAAAATAAAAATAAATAACTAGGGAAACCGAGATAATTATTCTGATTTGATGATACACTCAAAATATTACACAAGCAATTGTTTAAATGTAATGATATTCAGAACAGAACAAGAATTTTAAAAAACTATAAACAAGAAGTAACCGAAATAATGTAAAGCGAAAGTCAAAGTAAGTGGTGTTGGTCTCACGTAACTCTCTCATTAGAATCAAACTGTTTCAACATTTGTGATGTATTTGGATGCTAATTTTTTCTTTATTATAGGCTTTGTACTTCACTCACTTTCCAATATGTGTGTGAGTGTGTGTGTGTGTATGTGTGTGTGTGTGTGTGTGTGTTTGATGTGTGTGTGTGTGTGTGTGTGTTTGGTGTGTGTGTGTGGTTGAGGTGTGGGTGCGATTGAACTGTTACACATAAAAACATACTCCGTCATTTTGTTAATCGAGGACGTAAATTCAAACTGCAAAGTGTTTATTTATATGTATGTACACTCACAATAAAACACAAAGTGCTTTTGTCAAACTATAAACTCAAACTGTAACCTACAACTGTCCCCCAACCAAAATCTCACCCACACACACCAACACCCACACACACAGTTTAAAAGCAAAAAATATTTATCCAACCTCGTTTAAAAACAGTCTGTGAGTGCCATCTTTTGGACATTCATCATATTGCATTGGTTTTAATTTCTTGTCCTCAGAGCACTGATCTGTTTATTTTTAAGTTACACATTCTACATTGATTAAAATAGAAAATCAAATGTTTTTTTTTTAATGGTAATATTATTTTATACAATAATTTATAAATATGATGAGAATAAATGTAGTGTGCATACAATTTTTAAGGAAAACATTGATCTAATATAGCACATTAAAGAGAGAGAGACGGAGGAGCGGGCGCGATTGAACTGTGTGTGTGTGTGTGTGCGTGTGTGTGTGAAAGGGGCGCGATCGAACTGTGTGTGTGTGTGGGAGAGAGAATAACATTTTTAAGGAAAACATATTGATCTAATATAGCACATTATTGATCTAATATAGCACATTAGAGAGAGAGAGAGAGAGAGAGAGAGAGAGAGAGAGAGAGACAGAGAGAGAGAGAGAGAGAGAGAGAGAGAAGCGGGCGCGATCGAACTGTGTGTGTGTGTGTGCGTGTGTGTGTGTGAGAGAGGCGCGGGCGCGATCGAACTGTGTGTGTGTGTGCGTGTGTGGGAGAAAGAGAGTCGCGGGCGCGATCAGACTGTGTGTGTGCGTGAGACAGAGAGAGAGGCGCGGGAGCGATCGAACTGTGTGTGTGTGTGCGTGTGTGGGAGAGAGAGGCGCGGGCGCGATCGAACTGTGTGTGTGTGTGTGCGTGTGTGTGTGTGAGAGAGAGGCGCGGGCGCGATCGAACTGTGTGTGTGTGTGCGTGTGTGGGAGAAAGAGAGTCGCGGGCGCGATCAGACTGTGTGTGTGCGTGAGACAGAGAGAGAGGCGCGGGAGCGATCGAACTGTGTGTGTGTGTGTGTGTGTGTGTGTGTGTGTGTGTGTGTGTGTGTGTGTGTGTGTGTGTGTGTGTGTGTGTGAGAGAGAGAGAGAGAGAGAGAGAGAGAGAGAGAGAGAGAGAGAGAGAGAGAGAGAGAGAGAGAGAGAGAGAGAGAGAGAGAGAGAGAGAGAGAGAGAGAGAGAGAGAGAGAGAGACGCGGGTGCGATCGAACTGTGTGTGTGTGTGTGTGTGTAATACAGGTAATAAATGAATAAAAGTGCGTATAAATACAATTTTGGACACAAGAGGGCAGTATGGCCCCATGAATGACTTTGTGTTTAAACTATCACCCGAGGATACCCCTTCCCCCTCCCCCTCCTCACACAGACACACACACACACACATACAGAATGCCAGGGTGCATTCTCTCTGTCAGAGAGAGGGAGAGAAAATTCTCAGAATCCACATTCAAACTACAATATCTGACTTTCTGTTTGTCTGAGCTAATGACAATAAATTAGAAAGTTGTTCGGCTTGACGAGAACAATATACACGCAGAGTTTTGTAACTGTAGATAAAATTAACTAAGTTATAACACACTTTATGTGTCCTTTTTTAGTCATAAATTCATTTCCTCGCCACGGCCAAACCGTTCGAGATATCAAAAATCCGTTCGCAATTTAGCATCCTCAATGTCTTGACTTCACGCTGACCGAGTTTCGTGGTGTTTGGATTAATTCTCTAGGAGAAGTATATCAAAAATAAAAGCATGCATTTTCCAAACAACCCATAATAGCTGACTTCCTGTTGAGCTGTCGTAAAACTTAGAGCACGAAAGTTGTTCAGCCCGATGAGATCTATAAGTGTACAGAGTTTCATATTATTACAAGCAAGCATGTTTGATATATGGACAAGTGTTCGAATCCCATTCCAGGGGGCGCTGTCGAGCCCCCCTGCCACGCCCGGGTACCAGCTTCAGCCCGGCCCTGATGGCCGCGGGTTCTGACCCGTGTGCAAAGTTTCAAGAGTTTTCGAGCACATTAAGGGCCCCAAAACCTTGAAAAACTAAAATAAAAGCATTCTCACTCAGCAGACAAACCCCCCTCCCCTCAAACACACGGAGAGACGTAGGGTCAGAGACAGAGGAAGAGAAAATTCTCCAAAACATCCACATTCAAACCAAAATATCTGACTTCCTGTTGGTCTGAGCTAATAAGTGTAAATTAGAAAGTTGTCCAGCTCGATATGAACATTATACATACTGAGTTTTAAGATTGTAGATAAAAGTATAGACCTAACTCCCCCTCTTTTGTCAAAAGGTGGCGCTACTGAGCCCCGGCACCACGCCCGTTTCTGAAACTTTGCACATGTCTACTGGCTAATAAATGTGATGTGTCTATCGAGTTTCATGCAATTTCAAGTATGCTAAGAGTCTCAAAAGCATCAAAAAAGAATCTTAAAGTTTGATGCGTTACCACGGCAACAGTATCTAAGATATCAATAATCCTTTCACAGGTCTAAATCTGCCGTGTGTTTACATTATACACATAAAGTTTGAAGCAAATCGGGTAAAAATAAGAGGGTGAATTTAAAGCATTTTGAAAGTGACACACTTCCTGCTGCCAGTTGGTGGCGCTATAACTTTGACTCACAATAGTCACATCCATGTGATCGGCCTCTTACAGCGAACACACTGCTTAAGTTTCATCAAGATCAGTCAATGTATGCAGAAGTTATAACACACTTCCTGTTTCCATTATTCGCCATAATTTCGTTTCCTCGCCACGGCCAAACCGTTCGAGATATCAAAAATCCCCTGGCAATTTTTCATCCTCAATGTCTTGACTTCATGCACACCGAGTTTGGTGACGATCGGGTGAATTCCCTAGGAGGAGTATATCAAATTCCTGAACATGAGTTTCCAAACAACCCATAATAGCCGACTTCCTGTCGGGCTGGCGTAAAAAGTAAGAGTGCGAAGGATATATGAAATGATGAGATCTATATGTGTACCGATATTCAGATTAATTCATGCAAGCGTGTTTGATATATGAACATGTTTTCGAATCCCGTTCCAGGGGGCGCTGTCGAGCCCCCCTGCCACGCCCGGGTACCATCTTCAGCCCGGCCCTGATGGCCGCGGGTTCTGACCCGTGTGCAAAGTTTCAAGAGTTTTTGAGCACGTTAAGGCCCCCAAAAGTGCCCAAAAGGTAGTAAAATAATAATAATAATAATAATAATAATAATAATAAAATATAGCTGCGAGCAGCGATTGCGGGCCCAAGCCGGTGGCACCGCCACCCCGGTGCCTTTAGGGTTATTGTGCACGACGTGCAAAAACGTAACCCCGCTTTGACTGTTGAAAAGAAGTGTGCTGTAGAGCTTGCATCAGTGTGGCCTCTGCAAAAGTGCACATCGAGGGCACATATCAACCACAAAGTATGCGTGAGCAACCTTCTGAAACCTAAAATGAAAAATGAGACAGCCTATGGTCTCATTGATTTAACAGACACATGAAATAAGTACACAAGACCAAAAATTCATATTCATTCGAAGTGTGCCATTTGGGGACAGGGCCTATGATCGTGAACCACAATAGCCACATATATGAGATCATTTAAATTTAGAATAATTTTTAGGTCAATATGTTTTGCAGCACTTAAATGTGTAAATCCAGAAGCCCAGTATTTATCTGGAGGTCTTTGTCCTTTGCCTCTCAAGCTGGTTTGTCTCTGCCTTTTCTGTTCTGCCCTGTTTGCCATTGTTCTCCCTGCCTGTCTTGACCATTCTTAATAAAAAGCTGCAAATGGATTCCCCTGGCCTGACCCTGCCTCGATACAACACACATGCTGCATCTGCTCGCTATCTGCCGAACGGCTCTGGTAGTTCCGCTTCAGCACTGATGATGTTGTAGGAATAGTGCGCTCTGATTGGTCTGGATTATTAGGAAATGTTTATTTTATACAGATATAAGTTATTTATAATTCATATATATATATATATATATATATATATATATATATATATATATATATATATAGATAGATAGATAGATAGATAGATAGATAGATAGATAGATAGATAGATAGATATACATATATAAAGACACAGAGAATATTACTTGCCTTACCTGTTTAGTAAGATGAAAAAATAAAAATAAATAACTAGGGAAACCGAGATAAGTATTCTGATTTGATGATACACTCAAAATATTCCACAAGCAATTGTTTAAATGTAATGATATTCAGAACAGAACAAGAATTTTAAAAATCTATAAATAAGAAGTAACCGAAATAATGTAAAGCGAAAGTGAAAGTAAGTGGTGTTAGGCTCATGTAACTCTGTCATTAGAATCAAACTGTTTCAACATTTGTGATGTATTTGGATGCTAAACTATTCTTTATTATAGGCTTTGTACTTCACTCACGTTCCAATATGTGTGTGTGTGTGTGTGTGTGTGTGTGTGTGTGTGTGTGTGTGTGTGTGTGTGTGTGTGTGTGTGTGTGTGTGTGTGTGTGTGTGTGGTGTGTGTGTGTGGGTGACGTGTGGGTGCGATTGAACTGTTACACATAAAAACATACTCCGTCATTTTGTTGATCGAGGACGTAAATTCAAACTGCAAAGTGTTTACTTATATTTATGTACACTCACAATAAAACACAAAGTGCTTTTGTCAAACTATAAACTCAAACTGTAACCTACAACTGTCCCCCAACCAAAATGTCACCCACACACACCAACACCCACACACACAGTTTAAAAGCAAAAAATATTTATCCAACCTCGTTTAAAAACAGTCTGTGAGTGCCATCTTTTGGACATTCATCATATTGCATTGGTTTTAATTTCTTGTCCTCAAACAGAGCACTAATCTGTTTATTTTTAAGTTACACATTCTACATTGATTAAAATAGAAAATCAAATGTGTTTTTTTAATGGTAGTATTATTTTATACAATAATTTATAAATCTGATGAGAATAAATGTAGAGTGCATAAAATGAGGATAAGGAAATAAGGAAAACATTGATCTAAAATAGCACATTAGAGAGAGAGAGACGGAGGCGCGGGCGCGATCGAACTGTGTGTGTGTGTGTGTGTGTGTGTGTGTGTGTGTGTGTGTGTGTGTGTGTGTCTGTGAATGGGGCGCGATCGAACTGTGTGTGTGTGCGTGTGTGTGAAAGGGGCGCGATCGAACTGTGTGTGTGTGTGGGAGAGAGAATAAAATTTTTAAGGAAAACATATTGATCTAATATAGCACATGAGAGAGAGAGAGAGAGAGAGAGAGAGAGAGAGAGAGAGAGAGAGAGAGAGAGAGAGAGAGAGAGAGAGAGAGAGAGAGAGAGAGAGAGAGAGAGGGGCGCGGGCGCGATCGAACTGTGTGTGTGTGTGTGAGAGAGAGAGGCGCGGGCGCGATCAAACTGTGTGTGTGCGTGAGACAGAGAGAGAGGCGCGGGAGCGATCGAACTGTGTGTGTGTGTGTGTGTGTGTGTGTGTGTGTGTGTGTGTGTGTGTGAGAGAGAGAGAGAGAGAGAGAGAGAGAGAGAGAGAGAGAGAGAGAGAGAGAGAGAGAGGCGCGGGTGCGATCGAACTGTGTGTGTGCGTAATACAGGTAATAAATGAATAAAAGTGCGTATAAATACAATTTTGGACACAAGAGGGCAGTATGGCCCCTATGAATGACTTTGTTTAAACTATCACCCGAAGATACCCCCTCCCCCTCCCCCTCCTCACACAGACACACACACACACACACACATACAGAATGGCAGGGTGCATTCTCTCTGTCAGAGAGAGGGAGAGAAAATTCTCAGAATCCACATTCAAACTACAATATCTGACTTTCTGTTGGTCTGAGCTAATGACAATAAATTAGAAAGTTGTTCGGCTTGACGAGAACAATATACACGCAGAGTTTTGTAACTGTAGGTAAAATTAACTAAGTTATAACACACTTTATGTGTCCTTTTTTAGTCATAAATTCATTTCCTCGCCACGGGCAAACCGTTCGAGATATCAAAAATCCGTTCGCAATTTAGCATCCTCAATGTCTTGACTTCACGCTGACCGAGTTTCGTGGTGTTTGTATTAATTCTCTAGGAGAAGTATATCAAAAATTAAAGCATGCATTTTCCAAACAACCCATAATAGCTGACTTCCTGTTGAGCTGTAGTAAAACTTAGAGCACGAAAGTTGTTCGACCCGATGAGACCTATAAGTGTACCGAGTTTCATATTATTACATGTAAGCATGTTTGATATATGGACAAGTGTTCGAATCCCGTTCCAGGGGGCGCTGTCGAGCCCCCCTGCCACGGCCGGGTACCATCTTCGGCCCGGCCTTGATGGCCGCGGGTTCTGACCTGTGTACAAAGTTTCAAGAGTTTTCGAGCACGTTAAGGGCCCCAAAACCTTGAAAAACTCAAATAAAAGCATTCTCCCTCAGCAGACAAACCCCCCTCCCCTCAAACACACGGAGAGACGTAGGGTCAGAGAGAGAGGAAGAGAAAATTCTCCAAAACATCCACATTCAAACCAAAATATCTGACTTCCTGTTGGTCTGAGCTAATAAGTGTAAATTAGAAAGATGTCCAGCTCGATATGAACATTATACATACTGAGTTTTAAGATTGTTGATAAAAGTATAGACCTAAATCCCCCTCTTTTGTCAAAAGGTGGCGCTACTGAGCCCCGGCAACACGCCCGTTTCTGAAACTTTGCACATGTCTACTGGCTAATAAATGTGATGTGTCTGTCGAGTTTCATGCAATTTCAAGTATGCTAAGAGTCTCAAAATTATCAAAAAAGAATCTTAAAGTTTGATGCGTTGCCACGGCAACAGTATCTAAGATATCAATAATCCTTTCACAGGTCTAAATCTGCCGTGTGCTTACATTATACACATAAAGTTTGAAGCAAATCGGGTAAAAATAAGAGGGTGATTTCAAAGCATTTTGAAAGTGACACACTTCCTGCTGCCAGTTGGTGGCGCTATAACTTTGACTCACAATAGTCACATCCATGTGATCGGCCTCTTACAGCGAACACACTGCTGAAGTTTCATCAAGATAAGTCAATGTATGCAGAAGTTATAACACACTTCCTGTTTCCATTATTCGCCATAATTTCGTTTCCTCGCCACGGCCAAACCGTTCGAGATATCAAAAATCCCCTGGCAATTTTTCATCCTCAATGTCTTGACTTCATGCACACCGAGTTTGGTGACGATCGGGTGAATTCCCTAGGAGGAGTATATCAAATTCCTGAGCATGAGTTTCCAAACAACCCATAATAGCCGACTTCCTGTTGGGCTGGCGTAAAAAGTAAGAGTGCAAAGGATATATGAAACGATGAGATCTATATGTGTACCGATTTTCAGATTAATTAATGCAAGCGTGTTTGATATACGGACATGTTTTCAAATCCCGTTCCAGGGGGCGCTGTCGAGCCCCCCTGCCACGCCCGGGTACCATCTTCAGCCCGGCCCTGATGGCCGCGGGTTCTGACCCGTGTGCAAAGTTTCAAGAGTTTTCGAGCACGTTAAGGGCCCCAAAAGTGCCCAAAAGGTAGTAAAATAATAATAATAATAATAATAATAATAATAATAATAATAATAATAATAATAATAATAATAATAATAATAATAAATAATCCTAAGGAAAACAATAGGGCCTTCGCCTTTTCAAGGCTTGGGCCCTAATAATCCTAAGGAAAACAATAGGGCCTTCGCCTTTTCAAGGCTTGGGCCCTAATAATAAATAATCCTAAGGAAAACAATAGGGCCTTCGCCTTTTCAAGGCTTGGGCCCTAATAATAATAAATAATCCTAAGGAAAACAATAGGGCCTTCGCAGAATAATAATAATAATAATAATAATAAATAATCCTAAGGAAAACAATAGGGCCTTCGCCTTTTCAAGGCTTGGGCCCTAATAAAGAATAATCCTAAGGAAAACAATAGGGCCTTCGCCTTTTCAAGGCTTGGGCCCTAATTATGAAGGAAATTATACCTGTATGATATTATGCTATACCCACATGGACCAGCGGTATGAAAAATGGATGGATGATTTGGTTACGGGCGACCATCTTCTGGCGGGACGCAGGAACTCATTCGGCACGACCGTCTCAGTGGTTTATGGGTATTCTCTAGCCATTGAACATACATCAGTTGCAAAATAGTTATTGCGGTGCATTATGGAATTGAATGAGTGCACTCGATAATGTCCTCTATGGATTTGGACACCACTACAAATGTCTGTTCCCTCAAATAATCCCTTTTTTCAGGGTATAGGGGACGATTTCGGACACAGCCCAGGTGTGTTGAAGCAGCATCACATCCCTGCTGGATAAATCAGTGCTTCATGAACACTAAACATCAGGAAGTGAAACGATTACCTTACATAACCAAAAGAGAAGTGCACTCAAGTGACATTTAGAAAAAATATTTGCATATTAAAATTTAAAACATGCCTTAAGTATAACAGGTTCATTAATTAGCCAGGTTTACAAAGAGATAAGGGTCAATTCCCACCATAATTCCCACTAATAAATGAGTCACTTTGCAGACACACGACAAGTGTGCTTTTTTTCCGGTTTGTTTGCCCGAGGTATGAGCAGTCAGTTTGACAAACACACACACACACACACACACACACAGCTGTTCATATGTTTTCCAGAAGTCATTTGCATGAATTTCCCTATAGGGCAGAGCAAAGACAATAGCATAGGCTGTTTTGGGTAAGATCAATCTTCAGTTGAATGGACTCACTGCAACCGTCCTTATCTAAGTCACAAAAGATATTCCACCACCAACGGCCAAAACACACTCAACCAGAGTGCAGAGTCAGCGTCACACACATTTCAACAACGCAGGTTTAATAAAGATTATCTTTCACTCAGCTGATCTCAAAATGCACAATTCAGTTGTTCTGAGTAGCAGCTTTAGACATGACAAAATGTGAGGTGATCTAACAAAGCACATTTTAAAAAAGATATACAGACACCAGCAACCTTCTATGTTCAGACATATTACATGATAATGACTTAAAAATATGCAAAAAAAGAAAATTCTAGAGAACGGATAAGATGATATCTTGTTCTGGCAAGATCCCAATCACAGAGTTCAAGGAATTTTGCACAAGAATGGACAAAAAAATAAAACACCAGCTACTAAAAATAGAATGGAAAAAAGCAGAGAGAAAAAGCATTTTATCTATGGCCAGTGTCTCTAGAGGTGCCCTGTGGTCAATGTGACCAAATATGTCACACCTGTGGACCGTGGTACACAGAACAAACAAGATGGCTTCAAACTGTAAATTACTACTTTCTGGCTCAGCTGATGTCATCAAAACAACCAATGGCAAAAAACAGCGCCACTCAATAACAGGATATCCCAGAGATCAAATGCTGATGTTCAACTGAAGAGAAAGTACAATACATAGGCAATGTGCACATCTGGAGTGACTCAACTATAGATTATTACTATGTGTCAAAAGCAGATCAGGTGATCTGAGCCATCCTCTATTTGGAGCATGAGGCTCTTCTGAGTTTGTGTCGACTGCATTACATCATCATATTACATAAAGTATAAGACTGAAAACATTCTCCCTCCAAGCCTACTGTATCTGAGCTGCAATCAGGTCAGTGCTGATGGCATCAAAAGCGACTCTTTGTGACAGGAAGCAATGGCATGCATTGGAGGCTAAAATTTGTTTGCGAAGAGCAGTGATTTATAATTGCTTATTCCTCCAGCTAAAAAAAACAAATGCATTTGAATAAGAGAAGTGAGACGAGAAAAGACTAGATGTAGTGGTGCACATGATTCTTTCTAGCACAAAAACCATCAGAGCGACAAAGCACACTCTGTCTGCTTTGAAAACAAACACATCATGTATGACACGCACACTCCTGCTTTCCCTCTAACATTGACAAAAGATGGCTGTTTAAGATTAGGCCTTAAAATATCAACAGTGTGACAATTTCATAAGCACAAAGCAGCAACGGGATCTTAATGGGCTAAATGTGAAAAATAATTTGAATAATTTGAAAATAATTTGAAATAACCAAATTATTCAATTAATGTCTGTGAGACCTGAGGAAATCAGATTTCTGATCATACAAAGCTCATATCATAGCCGAATCCATTTATCCTGTCAAGTTAAAGGGCTTTTACTCCATTAAAAAAGCAGTGAATATGGGTGCACTAAGGTGAACATAAGACAAATAAAGGTTACATACAGCATACAGGGCCACAACCAACAGACAAAATAGTGACTTAGGTGTCATAGCTGCAGCATGTAATGCAACAATATATAGCTGGAGCCGTAAGAATCCACCTTTGACCTGGAATATTAGGGATAACACACTGTTCATCCCAGAAAGTGAAACTCACATATAGAATGATGAATGTAACACTGGGTAATACACTCAGAGCCTCAGAGTTATAACACACTTCATCATGTGATTGGCCCTCAAAAACTCATCTTTAAAGCATAAACAAGGCCTTAACATCAAGGCCTTAACATTGTGAGCACAAGTGCTCCAGTTTCACTTTATTTCAATATCTGTGTTATGGAAAATATTTTGGGGTGTCACATTTTTCGGTTAGGGAAATATATAATTTACATGACGTGACTAAAGTCATATAATTTGTGTAAATGTGACCAGACAAAAATAAACAGCCTATCAGGCATAAGATAAAAAAGTGAACGTATAGTATGGATTGTGAATGAATTCAATAAATGTGGTAACCTGGCTTTTCTGGAAGTCTTAAAGTAAAATAAAATATTATCTCCAAATAGTTCAAATGTCTTAATTCTTGAATTCTTTAATCTCCTTAAATAAAAAGGAATATCTGTGACAACATGTCAATCTATATGAGAACTTATGAAAAGTTATGATTACAGTCCTATTTTTAATATAGAGTCTGAATATTTTGAAGCTTAAATGGCATTAATGAAACACTCGATAACCAAACAAGACAAACACATAAAACAGCAAGTGGTCTCTTTCAGACAAAACAATGTCAAGCAGTGCATCACGTTTCTCTGCTTGTATTTGAGCAGAAATATAAATCACCAAGGTCATATAAATGAAGTGGTCTTCCAAACAATTATATTCATTGGAGTTTTGTGTGAATGTGGTTAAAATCTCTCAAGACAGCACCACGAATATTTAAAAAAACGAATAGGTTAAAAAGGAGATTAAAAACCTAATCGACTTTGAGTAAGCCACTTAGAAGCAGGGCCTTTCTTCATCTTATTCTCCTAATATAACTATTAGAATTTGCAAAACCACAGATAAGCCTACTGAATACTTTTAAAACTCCAAGCCCTATGGATGCAATGCATGCACTGAAATGAGTCTTCATACATGAGATTGCAGGGTGAAGAATACACATTGATATCACAAATGGACATTATTGGGGCAGCATCTTGCAGCAATAAAAAAAAACACCATTTCCAGTTATTATATTTCTGTAGTTGGAATTTTTAGTTTGTTTTTAGGAGTGATGAACACTTTTAAGAACGTTATGAATACTTTAATATGGGGTACTTTCATCTGTCAGATTTTTTGGGTTGAAAAGTGTAAAGTGAAATTTAGGTGGAGTCAAGGCGCCTGTCAGGGTCATGATGAGAGGCCGTCAGAGTGATGGGGGCAATGCCACACTCCATTCTGTCATTTCATTTTACTTGCTGCTACTGGCACTAAGAAATTGTCACTAAGGTCACATGTGCACTGAACATGAATACATTTAGAGAGAGAACATTGATTACATCCATCCTGCGATTATTGGCTTCTATCAGGAGTCTTATGAAGCAAGAAGCTAAGGGACATTTTACTGCCTGGAGATCAAATTTCTCAATCATCCACTCTCACGGAGCCTTATGGAAGATGGTGACATTAGCAAGAACAAACTAGACCAGTAATGGGGTTAGCTGTGAATGAGAGAAAGAGTTTGAGACAGATGTACAATACTTCACTGCCAGAAACTCAAAGGAACAGGAGATCTACATGGAAAAACTCACAAAACATAAATAAATAACTTGCATATGTGTGCACAGAGTTCTGCAGAAACACTTGTCATGTCCACTAAAAAGAAACATGCAATGTGTGGATCTAGGTCAGGGGTGACAAGCCCTGTTCCTACCTGCAGAGTTCAGATCCAACCCTGATCCAACACATCTGTCAGTAATTATCAAGTGTTCCTGAAGACTTTAATTAGCTGGTTTAGGCCCCGTTTACACGAAGTGAAAACACAGATATTTCCCTGCGGTTTGGCCTCTCATTTACACGAAAACCCAGTTTTTATCACAGAAAACGATTATTTCTAAAAACTCTGGCCAAAGTTGACATTTCTGAAAACGCTGGTTGTGTGTTACCATATCAACTGGGAGAAACGGGGTTTTAGGTCATAGACATAATAAATACATAGACGCCCTATTGGCCACTTTGGAACGTTGCTGCGATACGTCAACGGGTCTGCCATTTTGCGGAGGGCAAGACTGCACAGTAATCAAATGCAAGTAAACGGGTGAGCTGCGTTTTTTCTGGATAAAAAAAACTGTTTTTACATTTATCAACCGATTTCAGTGGTTTGTATGTGGTGTACAAAAAGTTCCATCTCTAGTTATTTAAAATCCCGATAGACTTGTAAAATATTTTTTTTAATAAAGAATGGTCAAAGCTCAGGCTTGTCATTTATCTGGCTTTTTATTCTCGGATAAGAATGGGGAAGACCCCAATACTGAGATATAATTTAAGTTTTCTTATTGTAGAAAAAGCATTTTCTGTGATTGACCAGATTTTAGCAATAACAAAGATAACTGATGGATCCTTTATGATAATACATATGTTATGGTACAACTACAGTGCAATGCAAATAGTAAATATAACAAAGTGAGAAGTAATAGTAAATAGTTTAGTCAAAAAAATAAACTAATTGTATACAGCAAATAAAACAGTAATGAATAGTATAATTATAGGCCTATAATATCATAAGTACAATAATACAATCATAAAAATATTAATAGCATATAGTTTATTAATAATACTATAATAAGAGCAATAGAATAAGAAATATAAATTACAGAATATACACAATAAAAAAAAGTTAAATAGTGACTTATATTTAATATTTAACTGTTTTTGTTAAATTTCAGTTTTATTGATCAGTAATAGCCATTATAAAAGAAGTAGCTTCAGTCAAACATACAGCAGGATACAACGTTAAAATAGCCTAAATATAAAAGTTATGAAACTTCACTTTGCCCTCAGCCAAAACGATGGGAACCATGTATAGATTACCAGGGAACCATTTATAGATTAATAAGACCAAAGATCGCCCGTTAGATATACACAAGACGAATTATATATCATGTTTAACCACTAGACTAGAGACATCCGAGCAAGCGGCAAACGTTAGAAGCACTGGCCGAGGTACGGCTGTTCTAGGCGGTGTAGACGAGCGCTGAGCGCCTGGTGATCGCATCTTACAACTCCGAAAACGTCAGATTTTCAAATAGGCGCTATCTTTAGAAACAAACCACATATTTGAGCTTTAAACAACTACATTGTCGACTGAAAAACTATTAAAACTACATTTCGTGACACAATAACAGTAGTATTTTTAAATTTATCCTCTGAATGTTACTATTACTAATTAAATCATGACCAAATACAACCAAAAAAAACGTTGTCTTGCTTGTGAAAGGTAATTCCTTGAAAGCTGTTTTCAATTGTGTGGCGATTTGTACAGCCCCAGGCAGCACACGAAACAGGCATTTTTCTCAATTCCCGGTATGAGAGGATATGGGAAAGTTGCCATCCCCAATATGGCGGCGCCGTTGACGTACGCTCCAGCTGCCAATAGGGCGTCTATGTATTTATTATGTCTATGTTTTAGGTTCACTCTTGTCGATTCTGAGGATTCTGATTGGCTTGCATGGCTTTATCCTTCTCCCTACACTGCCGCCCATGGGTTTGGCATAGTTATGATGGCGCTCAACGGCGTATTTATGCGGGTTGTGTGCACGATGTTATTATTGAAAACAGAGGGTGGGAAATATTCTTTTCTCTAAATACCCGGCTATGTGTAAACGTGGCCTTAGTGGTGTTTGATCAGGGTTGCAGCTGAACTTTGTAGGAAGGTATAGAACCAAAAACAGAATTAGGCACACCTGATCTAGGTTCTCTGCCTCTGTAGTGTAGGGCATCTTCACAACTACATTGTTTTTAAATTCAAAGCATTAAATCACAAGAACAGAATCCTCAGAGACATCCGATCTGCCTGTTAGTGTCAAACATCACTAAATGCACATATCAATGCACCTCAAAAAGTTATTCAGTTCTTCTTTCACTTCAGGAGAGAATATGAGGCAAAAACTTTAGAAGGTGTTTATGGAAAGCAGCTGCTAGCATGAAGACCATAACATGTAGAGATGTGCGGATCAGCTCTAAAAATCATCCACCCGAACCTATGATTTTCTATATTTTAGATACCCACACCCGACTCGCACACTATTCAAGCCTGACCTGTTGAAAAGAGATGGTATTCATCTCTCCTGGGATGGTGCTGCTCTTCTCTCTAGTAATTTGGCTCATAGAGCTAAAACATGACAATCTGAGGCTCAGGTCAGGAAGCAGACAGACTGGCTAAACCGACTGTCTGCATAGCGGCCTCGCGTCACCAAGGTCAGATAAATCCCATCACATAGAGCCTCTTTCACCTAGATATCATCATATAGAGACTGTGTCTGTTCCCCGAATTTGGAAATCCAAAAAAGTCAGGTAAAATTTTTTATTGATGTTCAACAAATAAAAAAACAGATATAATACAGATGAGCAAATGATAAAGCTTGGGTTGCTGATTATTCGATCCCTTACTTCAAAATCGCTCATAGTTGATATGATTTCAGATTATAATCTAGATGTGCTGTGTTTGACAGAAACCTGGCTAAACGATTACATTACTTTAAATGAGTCAACCCCACAAGATTACTGTTATAAACATGAACCTCATCTAAAAGGCAAAGGGGGAGGTGTTGCTGTAATTTACAGTAATATTTTCAAAACCACTAAGAAATCTATTTTTAAATATACTTCTTTTGAAGTGTTGGTGCTTAATGTAAAAATATATAGTGTAAACGATAAATCACATTTGAGAATTCTGCTGGCTACTGTATACAGGCCACCAGGGCACCATAAAGATTTTATCAAAGAATTTGCGGACTTTCTATCAGAATTAGTATTGGCTGCCGATAAAGTACTAATTGTTGGTGATTTTAATATACATGTAGATAATGAAAAAGATGCATTGGGATTGGCACTTAAAGACATTGTAAACTCAATTGGAGTTAGACAATTGGAGTTAGACAACGTAGGATACGTACCAAAAACCCTTAAGCTGGCTATGATAAAACAGCTTGTTAAAAAAACGCAACTTGATCCTTCAGAATTAGTCAATTACAGGGCGATCTCAAATCTGCCTTTTCTGAAGGATCAAGTTGCGTTATTTTAACAAGCGGTTTTATCATAATTCAGGATTTTCAGTCAGGATTTAGACCGTACCATAGTACTGAGACAGCTCTCATTAGAGATACTAATGATTTGCTCTAATCATCCGATCGTGGTTGCAGCTCTCGATCAAGTGTTACTTGATCTTAGTGCTGCATTTGACACAATTGACCACAACATTATTTTAAATAGACTAGAAAACTATGTTGGCATTAGTGGAATTGCACTAGCATGGTTTAAATCATACTTATCTGACCGTTATCAGTTTGTAGCAGTAAATGAAGAGATGTCTTATCGATCACAAGTTCAGTATGGCGTACCACAAGGCTCAGTACTTGGACCGCTGCTGCTCACTCTGTACTTGCTACCATTAGGACATATCATTAGGAAACATGGAATTAGCTTTCACTGATGATTGCTTTTCAAGGGAGTTCCCCCTAAGATGCAGTTCCCTGGATGCAGTTCTTCCTTCCCCCTTACTCTTCTAAGATGAGGTGCTTGGTGGTCTTCTTTAAAGACACTTCTGTTTACGCCTCCTCTGGCGTGAATGCACCAATCAGCTGGGAGGAAAGTGTGCGGATAAGTGTTCCTTTGTTCCCTCGAGATCGACTTTGCATGTTTCATGACCGTGATGTAAAAATGCGTTCAATTTTACTCCAGAGATGATAAAACATAGTAACATACATTTTACGGTTTGCACCCATATATATATGGTTTGGTCAGATCAAGAGGATTCGAAAGGTGTGAAGAACGACATACAAACATTATAGGAAAACACAGTTGCATTAAAAATGCATCTAAAAGCACCTCTGTTCATTTAGAGTTATAATACGATCACATCTAACCCCAATGGAACATGGGCAAACATAAAAACATATCGAATATATCATAGTACAAGTCTCTCAATTGAGGAGATTGGAGAAAAGTTCTTGTGTGTGTGTGTGTGTACTGTGGACGTGGCTGGGTCATTCGTTGGTGAAGATGTGGTGAACTTTTGCTCACCCCCCTCCCGGGCAATGATATCTGTTTGCGTATTCTTTGTAATCCAGACTTAAAACTCATCAATTCAATGACCAGTGTGGTTCATTACACAAGGTTGTCTGTGTTTGTGAGGTGTCCTGCAGAGGGGACACCACGGGATCTCCGGCCAGAGAGAAGCCCCTGTTGGGTCACATGTGGTAAGACAGAGGACCCTGTGATTACTTATCAGCGAAAAACGCCGCGGGGGGGCACTTCTGGCATCGGTAATTTAATTAAGTCCAAGAACCATTTGCTGGTGTGTGAATCGGTAACTTAAAAAGTCCCATGACATCTGTTTTTGTCACAATCTGAAGAATGGAGGAGTATTAGAATCTTAGTTGATTAAAACCACATGATTGTGCTGATCATCTGATTATTGCTACACACTTGATGGCTGCTCTGTTAAGTCTTCGTCGTCGGTTAGGAACCTAGGTGTGCTCTTTGATAGCAAGCTTTCATTTGAAAGTCATGTGTCTAGTATCTGTAAAACCGCATTTTTCCATCTTAAAAATATATCTAAATTACGACATATGCTCTCATTAATAAATGCGGAACAATTAGTTCATGCTTTCATGACATCAAGACTAGATTATTGTAATGCTCTACTGGGTGATTGCCCTGCAGGCTTAATAAATAAACTACAGCTAGTTCAAAACGCAGCAGCTCGAGTTCTTACTAGAACCAGGAAATATGACCATATTAGCCCGGTTCTGTCAACACTGCATTGGCTGCCTATTAAACATCGTATACATTTTAAAATATTGTTGGTTACTTACAAAGCACTAAATGGTTTAGCTCCGCAGTACTTGAGCAAGCTCTTAACGCATTATAGTCCTTCACGTCTATTGCGATCTCAAAATTCGAGCCAGTTGATAATACCTAGGATATCAAAATCGACTGCTGGCGGTAGATCCTTTCCCTATTTAGCACCAAAACTTTGGAACAGTCTTCCTACCAATGTCTGGGAAGCAGACACACTCTGTCAGTTCAAAGCTAGACTAAAAACACATCTCTTCGACCTAGCATTCACAATACATTATAGACTTCTATGAAGAGTAGACTAGGAGCTTTGCCTGGACCCGATGACAACGCAGTGCTGAAGTGCCAACTAGCCTCTCCCTATGGATGATCCCTTTCCCACTCTACAGATAAAACGTTGTGATTACGGTTCGCGTACCCAACCCCGAAGTGATAAAATAAAACAAAATTCTGTATCAAATTACAGTTACTGTAAATCCGGAGAACTGGCCCCAGACTGAGCCTGGGTTCTCCCAAGGTGTTTTTTTTCTCTCCATCAAGTCACCTGATGGAGTTTTGGATACCAGTAGGTCACTTGGAGTTTTTCGGTTCCTGGCCACTGTCGCCTTTGGCTTGCTCAGTTGGGGATATTCAAATTAATTAACCAAGCATTAATACCATTGATCAGCCGTACCAATCGTAAATGGGGTTTTTTTTCCACTAAGAAACAAACATTATGCTATTTGATTGATACTGTGAAGCTGCTTTGATACAATTTATATTGTGAAAAGCGCTATATAAATATACTTGACACTATCGTCATATGACATTTTAATATATAACACTGAAGTAGACTGCTTGTAAATAAACATTTATTTAAAGTAAAGGTTCTTCATTGGCAAAATTACATTTGTTTAGTAGCCTAAACAGGCTTTACTCCCTTCAAACTTAAATTGGAATGTCACTATTGTTGTGTAATCTGTTTTATTGTGAAGGGCCTAACAGGATGTAGGAGGGGCTATTGGTGTTTACGGGGTGGGGAGTGTTAGACAAGGAAGAATAAAGAAGCTGTTCAGTTGCTCTAAAACGTGTCACTTGAATCTATGCCAAGAAAATACAACATGGTGTCATAAGTCGGGCGGCAGTAAGAGCTTAATCGCCGGGGAGTGAAAATAAGCTGTTCTGGGAGTGAAAAAGACCTTATCCGGAGAAAAAGATGTCGGATACAGAGGAAGCGGGAGCTAGCGCACCCCATACGCAGCCTCGCATGCTACTGCCCCAGATACAAGTAAACAGCGGCAATAATGCTAACGCTAATCCACCCCCAAACGCCACATTCACCATTAAGCCTCCCGAAGCATTTGATTTTTCTAAGCCTCAGCAATGGGAAAAGTGGATACGGAGGTGTGAAAGATTCCAATTAGCCAGCAATCTGCACCTCAGCTCAGAGGCTAACCAGGTAAACACGCTCATCTACTGTATGGGGGATGAAGCGGATGACATTCTTCGAGGTCAAGCTTTATCGGACGTGCAGAGACCACAGTACCAAGCGCTAAGAGACACTTTGGACATATATTTCGTGCCCAGGAAAAACATTATCTATGAAAGAGCCTGGTTTAATCAAAGAGTGCAGCTAGCTAATGAGACTGTTGACTCGTTTGTCACCGCGCTTTATGCTTTGGCAGAAAACTGCAACTACGGGGCACTACACGATGAGTTAATAAGAGATCGCCTTGTCGTGGGACTCAAGAGACACCAGCTTAGCAGAGAGACTTCAAATGGACAAGGATTTGACGCTGGAGAAAGCAGTAAATCAAGCCCGGCAGTCAGAAGTCATAAAAAGGCAACAAACAGACATCAGAGGCGAAAGCAACATCGAAATAGATGCTGTGTCAGCGAAATATAGGAAACAACAGCATCCAAAATACAAGTCCCCAAGTCAACCAAAATACACAAAGTCCAAAACACCATATGAGAGATCCTGCTACAGATGTGGTAAAACCCCTGCACATGCTAAAGGACAATGTCCAGCAAAAGATGTGACCTGTCATACTTGTGGTAAAAGAGGACAGATCTTACAATCAGAAACCACAAGGTCAGATTTAAGATAGACACTGTAGCTGATGTTTCAGTTATCCCAGCCCAGATGTACTTCTGTATAAACCAAAATGAGACAGAGTTATGGAAAACAGATAGACCATTGTTTGGACCAGGTGGCACTCCTCTCAATGTATTGGGTATGTGCAGAGAAACATTGTGTAAAGCTGAAAAAGAAATAGAATAAAATGTGTATGTTATCAAAGATTTATACATAGCGCTGTTAAGCAGGGCAGCAAGTGTCAAGCTAAACCTTGTGTCTAGAGCAGATAGCATAGACATGAAACTGTTCAAGGAGAATTACCCAAAGTTGTGTCAGGGCTTGGGGTTAATGCAGCAACCTTATTCTATAAAGCTGAAACCTGATACAGTACCTTTTTCCCTGGCTACACCGAGACTTGTCCCCATTCCTTTGTTGGGAAAAGTGAAACAGGAACTGGAAAAAAGTCCATTGGAGTAATTAGCAGAGTCGAAGAGCCAACCGAATGGTGCTCAGGTATGGTCCCAGTGCCAACCAAAAATGACTCAAGCAGTGTGCAGAGAAAAGTACATCTTGCCTTCAGTCGAACAGACACTTGGATCCCTGGCTGGAGCTAAAGTCTTCAGTAAGTTCCATTGTCACCAGAGTCAGGTTCCATTGTCACCAGAGTCAGCACACTACACAACGTTCATTACTCCCTTTGGACGTTACCATTTCAACAGACTTCCTTTTGGAATAGCCTCAGCCCCAGAACATTTTCAGCGGAGAATGTCAGTGATTCTCAATGGGCTGCCAGGCGTGGTTTGACATCCTCATTTGGGGAAAAGAACAGCAGGAGCATAATGTCAGACTTCACTCAGTGCTTCACAAACTGCAAGAGGCCGGTGTAACACTAAATATGGAGAAATGTGACCAAAGCAAACAAGAGGTAAAGTTCCTTGGACAAGTTTTATCTGCAGAGGGAGTCCAACCTGACCCGAACAGAATCAGAGCGGTCAAAGCGATGAAAGAGGCGTCAAACATCAGCGAAGTGCGCAGCTTTCTTGGGATAGTCAACCAGTTAGGCAAATTTATTCCAGGACTGGCTGGAAAAGATAAGCCCCTAAGAGATCGGTTTTCAAAGAAAAACCAGTGGGTTTGGAGCTATGCACAACAAAATGCATTTGATCCGCTGAAAACTGAACTGATGTCAACACCTGTTCTCACACTCTACGGTCCAAACAAAGAACTTAAGCTGTCTGCAGATGCCTCATCCTATGGACTTGGAGCAGTTCTATTTCAAAAAGGGGTGCAGTGGAGACCTGTCGCATATGCATCACGTTACTTAACTGAGACAGAGCAGAGATATGCCAACGCATTCTCATCCTAGGGCGTCATATGACATATTTTGACATTTCGTCTACATCCAACGCACATGGCACCCTTTAGCGTCAATATGAGACGCAGATAGATATGGGTAGGTTTAGGTCTGGGGTAGGGTTAGGGTTAGACCGCTAGGAGGCGCCTTCTGGCCCATATCTATCTGCGTCTCATATGGACGCTAAAGGGTGCCATGTGCGTTGGATATAGACGAAATGTCAAAAGCGTCAGTATATGACGCCTTGGGATGAGAACGGGCTGGATATTCACAGGTGGAGAAGGAGGCGCTTGGACTAACATGGGGATGCGAAAGATTTAAAGACTTTCTCATCGGGAGACACTTCTCCTTAGAAACTGACCATAAGCCACTTGTCAGTCTGCTGGGACAACAAGCCCTAACCGAGCTTCCACCCAGGATCCAGCGGTTCCGACTCAGGCTCATGAGGTACAGTTACTCCATCTCACACATTCCAGGCAAAGCACTCTTCACAGCGGACACACTGTCACGCGCTCCTGTCGAGCAAGATTCAAATTCTAATGCTACAGCAGAACTACTGGCTGACACAAACATCTACGTCAATGAAATAATCAGAAGCCTACCTGCTAGCTCGACGTACATCACACAACTGAAAGAACAATTAAAAACAGACATCACATGTTCTGAAGTCATGTCATTGTGTCAGAGAGGCTGGCCAGATTACAGCCATCTCACAGGTCCAATCAAAGCATATTGGCCACACAGAGACTCTTTAACTGTACATGATGAACTGTTACGGAAAGGCACCAGACTTGTGATTCCTGCCATTATGCGCAACTCTGTCCTCGTAGCCCTACATGAGGGACATCAGGGAATGTCTAGATGCAGAGAGAGAGCTAGAGAGACAGTGTGGTGGCCTGGTCTGAGTGGCCAAATCAACGAACTGGTGAAAAACTGCACCATATGCATTAAAGAATGTGCCAACTCAGTGGAGCCTTTAATACCCAGTGAGTTCCCTCAAAGACCATGGCAAAAAGTTGGAGTTGATCTTTTTACTCTCAATAACAGTAACTATATTCTTGTGGTGGACTATTACTCCAGATTTGTGGAGATAGCTAAACTGACGCCCACGAGATCAGAAGATGTTATAGTACACTTAAAGTCCATCTTTTCCAGACATGGCATTCCAGAGCTTTTCTACAGCGACAATGGACCTCAGTTCTCAAGCCAGCTGTTCAAAGACTTTGCAGCAGCATATGGTTTCAGACATGTAACCAACAGCCCAAGATTTGCACAAAGCAATGGTGAGGCTGAGCGTCATGTCCAAACTGTGAAAAGACTACTAAAGAAAGCAAAAGGAGAGAGAGGAGACTAAAGGACAGTATTGTGTATAACAAAAGACATTGTGTGAGAGATCTTCCTCAATTATCACCAGGACAATCAGTGTGGATCAGAGACACCAAGAGTGAAGGGACTGTCATCTCACCTCATCTACACCCCGCTAATATGTCCTAGAGAGTCCTTCAGGAGTCATCAGGAGGAATAGGCATCATCTATTGCCATTGCCTGAAATCACTCCAAAGGTACAAATTCCAAACTCACCTACAGAGGGCGCCAGGCTCACACCAAACTGTTCAAAGTCTGTAGTTAGGACTCCAAAGGCTGCTACCCCGGGTCCTGTCAGAACTAGACTTGGCAGAGTTGTTGTTAAACCGCAAAGACTGGACATGTGAATACAAAAGAATTAAGTAAAAAAAAAAAAAGAGAAAGTGTTCAATAATTTGTAAAAGGTAAAAAGAAAAGAGTTTTCTTTCATGCAGTACATGTTCATTTAAGTTTGCATTCATCTCATAGAAAGGGGGATGTGGTGTAATCTGTTTTATTGTGAAGGGCCTAACAGGATGTAGGAGGGGCTATTGGCGTTTACGGGGTGGGGAGTGTTAGACAAGGAAGAATAAAGAAGCTGTTCAGTTGCTCTACAACGTGTCGCTTGAATCTATGCCGAGAAAATACGACAACTATTTCCATCACTGCACCTTCCCGAACACACACAGAAAAATAATTGAGTTCAGCCCAAGCAAAGGCTTCACTAATAACATGTAAGCTGAATATAAAAAGTGACAATAAAAGGAAATCACTGTAGTTGGTTTATGCTCCAATCCATGATTCACTTGTCTGTGTGTGCGCGCATAAGCATGGGAGCGCATATGAGCCCAAAGAGTGGATGGCGGAGCAAAACACGTCCACATAGCATCTCTGTCACTTTGGATGGGGCCAATTCAAACAGCATCCATATCCCTAGATACCAAACACACAATGATGGTCTCTCTCACACAAAGACACAAAACACATGATAAAAGTATAAGCTGCTACATGTGGACACACAGAGATAAAAAGGGGCCACGTGAAAGAGGAGTTCCCTCCGTTTGTAGCGCTTGCTAGTTTCAATGTGCAAATGAGTTCACAAATGGTACTTGTTAAGGGGGAAAACGTGAAAAGCCCGGGGGAAGATAGGAATCATCTTTGTGCCATTGTGTGTCACAGATGCTTTGAATCATTAAGGATGTTGTTCTAAAGATGGCAGCAGGCTAGGTGTGAGGGGCGTAAATTCAGATTGAAATACTGTCATCGTGAACTAGAACAGCTGAACAGATTAGAATTAGGGGTTAAACAGATCATAGTTGATTAGTACGGACCAGGCCCCATGGTAAAATGCAGCAAAAATCCCCAAAACTAGAGGTCTTGCTTGAACCAGGAAGAATGACCATATTAGCCCGGCTGTGTCAGTGCTGCATACATTTTAAAATCTTGCTGATTACTTATAAAGCTCTAAATTGTTTAGCTCCTCAGCACTTGAGCGATTTTTTTTCCCATTGTAGTCCCTCACGTTCACTGCGATCTTAAAATTCTGGCCAGTTGATAATACCTAGAATATCAAAAATCAACAGCAGGGGGTAGATCCTTTACCTATTTAGCACCCAAACTCTGCAACAGTCTTCCAAGCCTTGTTTGGGAGGCAGACACACTTTGTAATTTTATATCTAGATTAAAGACCCATCTCTTTAAAGATGCAGCAAGTGATTTCTCAGAAACACTGTTTATATTTGAAATAAACCCAAAAAAACATCCCTCCCTTCATTTCAAAACAACATCCCTCATCACCCCCAAAATGCACAAACACGCAATGCAAGAGTGGATGTCTCTATCATAGCTGAAGTGAAGCAAAATAAGCAAGATTTCATTGTTAGTCACCAGCAGCACACCAGCTGCAGATAAACAAATACACTCACTATTGTCCCGTTACTTAAGCTTACATTACAACGCATTTTGATTTTTGTGAAACAGCAAAACCAAATGTTTAAGTCAAATGTTTAAGTCAAGTCACGTACACTGTAAAAAAAAATAAAAAAATTGCTGCCTTAAACTTAAATACAATCAACTTGGATGTTTAAATCATTTCAACTTAAGTTACATTAAATTGACTTAAATTAATTGAAAATTGCTTAACTTATTTTGATGAGTTAAAGCAATGTAAAAACATTTTGTCATAACGTAACCTCTGCATCCATTTTCAGGCCTTACCACTTAGGTCTCTCCAGCACTGGAAAGCTGTAATTATGCTTTTTACAAATTATATTCCTTTGACTTATCTTTTGTGGGAAAAGGTTATTTTCGTAACGTTCGTATTTTGCATTATTGCTTTAAATCTAATTTGGATGGGTGTTTTTGTCTAATTTTTCATCGATGTTATATTTTTGGGTTATGGATTATTCATGTTTTGAAATTTGAATAAATGTTCATTTATAAGAATCTTTGTGTACTTTCACATTGCCTGAGTTTAACACCAACAAAAACTGTGTAGAGTATAAACTGTCATCCAGAGTCGTAATAATCCTTTCAGGAAGGTAAAATGCTAAAAAAATATCGTATTGGTGATATAGGAAACCTATAGGTGTCCATGAATAATTAGATCACCTTGTGTGAACCCAGGCACTCCTGAATCCTGAGGTCTCCCAGAAGAGAGACAAAGGTGAGAAAAGTTGGTGTCTTTGCAAGCACCATATCAGCCTTCTCTCACAACCCTTTTAAAATTCATGAATTCCAGAAGAGGCCAATGGCAGCCATTATCCATAATTTACAGCAAATCATACAATCAGATTAAAGTTCCATGCTATGAACTCTTTTGGTCCCTTTTGATTTGCAAGTCCTCTGCTTCTATTCCTCCCCTGGTGTGTCCTTGTCTGTGCCTGGGCTCGACTCGACTGGAAAACAATTTCAATTTGTTTATGTGATGTAGAACTGTGGGTGTCCAGGAAAACCTCTAGCATAAATCAGTCACGTAGGCCAGCGTGTATACACAAAGGTGCTGGTCCAAGATGGCTTTGCCCATAAACTCAGAGCTGTGGCCTCCAACACAATAAGCAATGGTGGACAGGTAGGAGACTGATAAAAAAAGATTGGCTGGGGGAAATCTGATCTGGTCTCAATATTACAGTAACTTTGTTTGAATTCTAAGTCTTCTGAAATGACAATTCCTTTGAATGATGAACAGATTTAAAATTAAAATATTATCTATCAAATCAATAGATTGATCAACGCAGGCATACAGAGACTACATCAAAAGAAGAGAAACACACATCAAACCTTGTTCTTCTTGAATCTGCATTTGTGCGCAATGATTAAGGTTGATTTGAGTGTAAGGCTGTGTCCACCAAAGCATTTTTTTCCTCAATTATTTTCAAAAGGAGCTCCTCATCACTGTCAATTTTTACCCAGCCGAAAATCACACTGGAGGAGGGGCAGGACAAATACCAAACCGGTATTATACACTTTTATATTTACATTATATATACACTTTTTCAGAAAAGTGGCTGGCTTTTTAAGATGGCTAAAAAATGCTTTGGTCAACACATGGCCTAAAACTTCAATATCAATCTGTTCATCAAACAAAGTGATTGTGTTGCTTTGAATGCACACTTTCTTTTATGTCCATTTTGGAGCTTTTTTTATAATATGTACAAAAACATATTATTGGTTTCAAAAACCAAAGATTCTGATCAACTGAAGTCAGTCATACTTATTTGGAGCTTGTTTACTTTTTTATTAAAATAAATATCATTGGTCTTAACTAGAAGGTAATGAAAATCAAGAAATCAATATTGTTAAGACAGCCATATGGTATGATTTCATTTTGACAAATCTATATTGATTCCCAAATGCCAAAATCAATCTTTTACTCTGTGCAGTTTTCAGTAGATGTGAGAACAAAACGTATTTGTGGTGCGCGTCTCATCTAGTAATCACAATAAGCATGTTGATTGTTTTATCTCAAAATAAATAGCAATTGAAAATCAATTTGCACTGTGCCCCTCCAGTGTCCATTCTTTCTCACTGTTAAACCTGCTTCACAGATTAAGATGTGGTAAAGTGTTTTGTCTAAACACCCATCAGATATGAGAGCCAGATTAAGGTTGCTACATCATGACCCACTTGACTCCAAAATCTCAATTCGCTGTGACCTTGGGAAAAGCAGTGCGTTTCAGATACACTCCACTGCACTAACTCCATGACAGCAGCACTGCAAACAGCTCCAAGATGTCCTGAGCCATGACACTTGACACTTCTAGCGTATTAAAGCTAATCAGGCCTTTTTCTTTGTTTTATAATCATACCGGGGCATATGGGATTAAGTGCCGAAAAAGTGCTGGGTCAGGCAGTCAGAATATCCTTCACCCTATAAACTGTAATAAGCCATAGGGACCATTTCTTAACAGCTAACAGCTCAATGATGCCTAAAACGACATCATTAAAGAGTTTAAAGTCATTAAAGCAATAGATGTTGACTGACAGCATCAGCCTCCTTTCTCTCACTCATCTGATTGTCATTTTCTCTTACTATACTCATAGCTCAGAATGTGATTATCATAAATTCTGATCCTGCTTCCACTTAATTGACTCCCCGTAAGAAACAATTAAATATAACGTGTCCTGAAACTTACAACAGGGACTAGGCTAGTGCATGCATGTGGGATATAGCTAAAAATTAATATCTTGATATATTTCCAAATTTTTATATACAGTAGAGATCAAAATCAGAGAACAATTAAGAAACACTTGATTATTTTCAGAAATATTGTTAATCTTTACTGCTTGAAATTTTAAGGAATATTCGCTGTGGGTGTACCATTGTTCTACTAGCATTTTTTTTTTTTTTTGCTAAATAACCAAGGTACCTTTATTTTGTGGAAAACAGCGATCAAAATTAGAGAACAATAACCATTGCAGCACAAAAAAAAGTATTACAACAAAAATGTGAGGCTTACAGCAGCCAAAATTTAGTAGGAAGTTTAGAGGCCCTTGCTTTGAATGACCAGAGCACATCTGCGGCAACAGGACATCACTAGATTCTCACACTGCTCTGGTGTGATCTTGGTCCACTCTTCTTCCAGTCTCTTCCACAGTTCGGCAACTGTACTGGGTTTCTTAGCCATAACTTTGTCGCCAAGGATTTTCCAATGATTTTCAATCGGGCTTAGATCAGGACTCTGGGCTGGCCATTTCATTATTTAAATTGTCTGAGCTTCACCTGAGCAACAGGGAACTGCTTTACCCATTTTGCAGTGTGACGGGGCATTTTCTTGCATGAAAATTGTGGGCTGATTGGGAGATGCTTGCAGGGAAGGAACCACATGTTGCCGAAGGAGGTTCTGATAAACGTGCATTCACCCTGCCATGTAACTGTATAATCGGCCAAACTCCTGCTGAAGAAAACATCCCCAAACCATGACACATCCTCCTCCACCTCTGACTGACTTCTTTATGCACTTTGGGTTCGATCTTTCCCCAGTTTGACGCCGAACACAATGTTTCCCATCGGACCCAAATAAATTAAACTTACTTTCAACACTAAAGCGAACTTTTGACCAGTTCTCCTCTGTCCACACAACATGCTCCTCCGCAAAGGTTAGTCCAGGTGGGCCTATTCTACAGCTACATGGCAGGGTGAATGCAAATGTTTATCAGACCCTCCTTCGGCAACATGTGGTTTTACTAAATTTTGACTGCTGTAAGCCTCAAATTTGTGTTGTAATGCTTTCTTTTGTGCTGCAATGGTAATTGTTCTCTAATTTTGATCACTGTGTTTTCCACAAAATAAAGGTTTTTGTTTAAGTACTTTGGTTATTTTGTAAAAAAAAAAAAAAAAAAAAAAAAAAAAAAAAATGCTAGTAGAACAATGGTATACCCACAGCGAATATTCCTTAAAATTTTAAGCAATGGAAATTAACAATATTTCTGAAAATAATTAATTGTTTCTTAATTGTTCTCTAATTTTGATCTCTACTATATACACACACATATACACATAAATATACAGCTCCTTCTCAAAAAATTAGCATATTGTGAAAGTTCATTATTTTCCATAATGTAATGATAAAAATTAAACTTTCATATATTTTAGATTCATTGCACACCAACTGAAATATTTCAGGTCTTTTATTGTTTTAAAACTGATGATTTTGGCATACAGCTCACGAAAACCCAAAATTCCTATCTCAAAAAATTAGCATATCATGAAAAGGTTCTCTAAACGAGCTATTAACCTAATCATCTGAATCAACTAATTAACTCTAAACACCTGCAAAAGATTCCTGAGGCTTTTAAAAACTCCCAGCCTGTTTCATTACTCAAAACCGCAATCATGGGTAAGACTGCCGACCTGACTGCTGTCCAGAAGGCCATCATTGACACCCTCAAGAAAGAGGGTAAGACACAAAGAAATTTCTGAACAAATAGGCTGTTTCCAGAGTGCTATATCAAGGCACCTCAGTGGGAAGTCTGTGGGAAGGAAAAAGTGTGGCAAAAAACGCTGCACAACGAGAAGAGGTGACCGGACCCTGAGGAAGATTGTGGAGAAAGATCAATTCCAGACCTTGGGGGACCTACGGAAGCAGTGGACTGAGTCTGGAGTAGAAACATCCAGAGCCACCGTGCACAGGCGTGTGCAGGAAATGGGCTACAGGTGCCGCATTCCCTAGGTCAAGCCACTTTTGAACCAGAAACAGCGGCAGAAGCGCCTGACCTGGGCTACAGAGAAGCAGCACTGGATTGTTGCTCAGTGGCCCAAAGTACTTTTTCCGGATGAAAGCAAATTTTGCATGTCATTCAGAAATCAAGGTGCCAGAGTCTGGAGGAAGACTGGGGAGAAGGAAATGCCAAAATGCCTGAAGTCCAGTGTCAAGTACCCACAGTCAGTGATGGTCTGGGGTGCCATGTCAGCTAATGGTGTTGGTCCACTGTGTTTTATCAAGGGCAGGGTCAATGCAGCTAGCTATCAGGAGATTTTGGAGCACTTCATGCTTCCACTTGCTGAAAAGCTTTATGGAGATGATTTCATTTTTCAGCACGAAAAATGTGTCAAAACGTCTGGTAAATGGTTTACTGACCATGGTATTAGTGTGCTCAATTGGCCTGCCAACTCTCCTGGCCTGAACCCCATAGAGAATCTGTGGAATATTGTGAAGAGAAAGTTGAGAGACGCAAGACCCAACACTCTGGATGAGCTTAAGGCCGCTATCGAAGCATCCTGGGCCTCCATAACACCTCAGCAGTGCCACAGGCTGATTGCCTCCATGCCACGCCGCATTGAAGCAGTCATGTCTGCAAAAGGATTCCCGACCAAGTATTGAGGCCATAAGCGAACATAATTATTTGAAGGTTGACTTTTTTTTTTTTTGTATTAAAAACACTTATTTTATTGGTCGGATGAAATATGCTAATTTTTTTTTAGATTGTGTGATATGAATTTTGGGTTTTCATGAGCTGTATGCCAAAATCATGAGTATTAAAACAATAAAAGACCTGAAATATTTCAGTTGGTGTGCAATGAATCTAAAATATACGAAAGTTTATTTTTTATCATTACATTATGGAAAATAATTAACTTTAATCACAATATGCTAATTTTTTGAGAAGGACCTTTACATATTTTTCTGGATGAGATGATCAAGTTGATGAGACGATTTATCTTAGGACTGGGCGATACAGCTAAAATATGTATCACAATATAATGTTTCATATCATTCGGTATGATAATTATTGAAAGAAATTACTTTTTTTTTAAACAGACCAATAGAAAAAAAAGGTTCGAATTTAACCACTGTATTATAATTTACCCAATTTATTAAGGCAAACAACACAATTTTAGTGTTAACAGTCAAATGCAAATGAAAACAAACATCTTTCTTTAAAAATAATGGAGGATTAAAGTATTAAAGAAAATTTTAGCTCATCTCGAGACATAGCCGAGACATTTGACAAAGTCTCGAGACATCATTTCTAAAAGTCAAGTCAAGTCAAGTCAAGTGTATTTATATAGCGCTTTTCACAATATAAATTGCATCAAAGCAGCTTCACAATATCAATCAAATAACATAATGTTTGTTTCTTAGTGAAAAAACATCCACGTTTGGTAGGGCTGATCAATGGTATTAATGCTTGGCTAATTATTTTGAATATCCCCAACTGAACAAGCCAAAGGCAACAGTGGCAAGGAACCGAAAAACTCCATCAAGTGACCTACTGGTGTCCTAAAACTCCATCAGGTGACCTAATGGAGAAAAAAAAACCTTGGGAGAACCCAGGCTCAGTCGGGGGCCAGTTCTCCTCTGGCGTTTATGAACTAGAGGCCGGATTTACAGTAACTGTAATTTGATACAGAATTTTGTTTTATTTTATCACTTCGGGGTGGGTACGCGAACCGGAATCACAACATTTTATCTGTAGAGTGGGAAAGGGATCCTCCATAGGGAGAGGCTAGTTGGCACTTCAGCACTGCGTTGTCATCGGGTCCAGGCAAAGCTCCTAGTCAGATCTGGATACGGCCTGGATCCGGTCGGCTGCGGGAAAACCTCGGGATAAACAAAGACACTAAAATTAGCGTAGATGCCATTCTTCTTATGATGATGTAACGAGTACATCAGGATGTAAGGGAAGTGTTCCCAGTTCCGGCTGACCTAATCTATGCAGCCTAACATTGAATTATAGAAGTCTATAATATATTATGTGTATGCTAGGTCAAAGAGATGTGTTTTTAGTCTAGCTTTGAACTGACAGAGTGTGTCTGCTTCCCGGACAATGGTAGGAAGACTGTTCCAAAGTTTTGGTGCTAAATAGGAAAAGGATCTACCGCCCGCAGTCGATTTTGAAATTCTAGGTATTATCAACTGGCCCGAATTTTGCGATCGCAATAGATGTGAAGGACTATAATGCGTTAAGAGCTCGCTCAAGTACTGCGGAGCTAAACCATTTAGTGCTTTGTAAGTAATCAACAATATTTTAAAATTTATAAAAGTTGAACCTCTTTTAACTTACAGCTGCAGTTCTCTGCCAAAACAAAAGCTTGAGGGTTTAACTTTTGCAAGTGAAGAAATGCTGGAAGGCTGTCATGCTGGAAGACCCATCCACAACCCATGTTTTAGCTGAAGGAAGGAGGTTCTCGTCTAAGAATTTACGGTACATGGCCCGGCTATCGGCCCATCAATGCGATGCAGTCATCCTGTACCCTTAGCAGAGAAACAGCCCCAGAGCATAATGTTTCCACCTCCGTGCTTGACTGTAAGGATGGTGTTCTTTGGGTCATAGTCAGCATTTCTCTTCCCTCCAGACATGGCGTGTTGAGTTGATGGAAAAGAGCAACTCATCAACTCAACTTTGGTCTCATCTGACCACAGCACTTTCTGCCAAGCCTTCTCAGAATCATATGTTTCTTGGCAAATTTCAGATGGGCCTCCTGTACATGTCGCTTCTTGTACTTGCAGGAGCTGCAGGATTTTAATCCATTGCGGCGTAGAGTGTTACCAATGGTTTGCTCGGTGACTGTGGTCCCAACTGCCTTGAGATCATTAACAAGCCCCTCTTGTGTAGTTCTGGACTGATGAGGCAAGATCTTGCATGAAGACCGAGGGCGATTGATGGTTATTTTGTATTTCTTCCATTTCCGAATAATCACACCAACAGATGTCTTCTCACCAAGCTTCTTGCTAATGGTCTTGTAGCCAATTTCAGGTCTACAATCTTGTCACTGACGTCCTTTGAAAGCTCTTTGGTCTTGCCCATGGTGGTGGAGAGGTTGGAAGGGAAGATACAGATTCTGTAGACAGTTGTCTTTTATACAAATAACAAGCTGACATTAGGAGTACTTTGGCTGAATCAGAAATCACCCCCTAAACCCCTACATTAATCCACTAATATGTTTAACTTGACGTAGTGAATGAACATGAGTGAGCGAAAATCAGACATACTCTCATTATTGCGGTCCAATGTGGGATTGAATGAGTGAACTCAATAACATCCACTATGGTTTCGTACACCACTACAAATGGCTGTACCCTCAAATAGCGCCCTATATGAGGGTATAGGGGGGTGATGTCGGATTCAGCATTTCTTAAAGTGATGAGACTAATCTGTGTGGCACATAACCAATCTGAGGGAGGCAGTATCCTTGCTGGTTGGTAGGGGATCAAGTGCTTATTTCACTCAATCAAATTCTAATCAATTTATAACCTTTATATAATATGTTTTTTTTCTGGATTATTTTTCTCTATCCATTAAAATAAACCTACCATAAAATTATAGACCCTTCATTTCTTTGTAAGTGGGCAAAAATCTAATAATTATTTCCCCCCTGTATATAATCCCCTCAGGGCTATTCAAGAGCAGAGTTTCAATTGATAATTTATTTTCGCCATAGTCAAAGCATTTTCTTAACTTTGATACTGTTAATATTTTTTATATTGTTTAACTATATTTTTCCCAATGTATTTGTACTAAAGTCAGAAATTCCAGTATCATGTGTAATGGATTTTTTAATTAATCAACTAACATTTGTTTTTCTTGCAGGAATAACATTCATATGCTTATATGTATGTTGCCCCTTTTGGCGAAAACTTGTGACTTTGGTTGTGTGAGTGTATAAATAACAAATATGGGAAATGAAACTAGACAGATGTCTAGGTTTGAAAACTTGTGATTATGAAGTAATGAAGAAAACAGAGTTTAGTCCTACCTAGTAACAGAAGAGTTTGCCTATGAAGAACCAATCAAATTGTAGGGAAATTACGTAATGTATCATGTAATTTTGCCATACCCTATTCTATAAAAACTGTTGTATTTGTGTTAACTGGTGGGATTCCTAATGGAATTTGTCTGAGATCCCCCGGCCATGCTTAAAGCTTCTTCTTGGGAGATTCTCCCAGCCGTGATTAAAGCATTTAAAGCATTTGCTAAGTCTGTTTTATTATTGCTGTGCAGCAAAGTTAGTAAGTGGGACAAGTTATTAAGCGAAACACTAGAGACCTTACTACCAAGTGATAGTGTGGGGCAAGTTAATAACACTAGAGACCTTATTCCCAAGTGATAGTGTTCAATAGGGGGCGAGACGTTGTTCAACTCTTTGTGAGACTCTTAGGCGGGGTTAGATTGTGTCAACCCGCGCGGGTGTTCAGAGGTAACTCAACTGAGTATAATATTTTCAGGTGTCAAGGACACCAGGTTCAACCGAAGTCAGGTGCGTAGGGGAAAAATCTACCACACATGACAACACCACTGTGAAGGCCAGAAAATTGAGGCAACTTACACAAGTTATTAGCCTGATCTGCCTTTCAGTGACGTGCCAAATTGTCCATCATGCGTTGCATCACACCTCTTCATTGGATGGTTATAGTATCTATTCTTATTATACTCTTAGTATACTCTATAAGAGTGCTTCACCTCAGAAGTGATTAAGACCATTGTTCCAGAATAAGCTTGCTCAAGGGACAGAGGAAAGGACAAAGGAGAATGAGGTGAGGATGCTAAAATTCACCCTATCAGTCAGACATATGCCATACATTAACCATTCAACACTGAAACACTTTACCCAGCAGAGCTTTCATTGTCTGAGCTCTAAATTACTGTTCATGTCAACTTAGCATCAAAATTTCATCCCAGAATTTGGCAAAGGACAAAACCTTGTTTTATACGATTTGGTGCTATGATCAAAAGCAGTCACGCAGTGGTACAGTACTTTGAGTTCTGCAGCTGCTTTGAAGAGAGAGTTATCCCAGTCATGCCTTTGATATTGTGGCAAACATGCTGTTAAAGGCAGGGAACAAAAACAGATACTGCAAATATTTACATGCAATTTCAAAGCTATTACATGTGAGATTATGTTTTTGTTTGCAAAGTGCTGACAGGTTGCTTTCAGACAAAGGGAGAGATTTGAATAAAAAGTACACCTGTCAGTTTGCTCAGCAAACAGACCAAGTATTAAATAAAGACGGCAGCTGTTGTCCAATGTAACCGACGTTAGGATTGCCAGGGGTAGGACAGCACAGCGGATTTAGCATATGTCAGGACTTGCTGGATTTAAGCACATCCCCATTGTCTTCATCTCAACAGTACCAAAGCACTCCGTTTAAAGCGGCTTCAGTTGCCAGATTTAAAGGTACACATGCAGGATTTTCACTATGCAGGAAGTATACTAAAAAAAAAAATGTATCTCAATCATTACTTATGATCCACTAGAAGTGCGTGGTGGTTTTTGTTTCTACAGAGATAATGTATTTTTCACTGGCTGTACTTTCTCAAATCAAAAATAATTCGGTAATATTGCTATTGGCTTATTGACTGCTGTCTGTAACTCAACAGATTACTAGGCATTGTAATTATGTTTTTATGACAAGTAATTGATTATTAGTGAGCTAGACTGAAGATGGCTAAGCTCATCCGCAAATTCCAGCAAGTATTCTAATCATTACATAACAGTTAATTCATACACAAAATGCCATATATGCTGCATAAACACAATATTTGAAAAAATATCTGCATAACACTATCACTCATCTTCACGCAGGTAGTCTGCTCTTGAGTTGCTGTCTAATGTGATGCTGCTGCAGGGTGGTCAGTGTGTATCCTGGCAACTGATATGATGTCAAGAGCAGGGGCATGGTTTCTGGCAATGTTAAGCAAAACTTGTAATAATGATTTGTGCGTTTGTTGAGTTTAATTTGAAAATAGCAAAGCAAATATCAATCAGTTGATACTTTAAAAAGTCTAAATTGGATATCCCAATTGCACTACTGCAAGAAACATACTTCTGGTTTCACAGACAAGGCTTTAGCCTAGTCCCAGATTAAAATGCATGTTTGAGCTATTTTAACTGAAAGCAATTTATGGCACTGACATATTTTAAGATATGTCAGTGCCATTGTTTTGTCTCAAGATGCACACCAGTAACATTTTTTTCTAAGGCATGTTTAAAAAAAAGCAACTTAAATGTCCTAATTGAACTAAGGCCTAATCCTGGCTTAATCTAGGCCCTGTCTGAGCAAGCAGGCCCAAATCTAGCAATAAATCCGGGCTATTCCTTTAAAGGGGATATATCACAAAAATCTGACCTCTTCCGTGTTTAAGTGCTATAATTGTGTCCCCAATGCATCTAACAACCCAGAAAACATGAAAAGTGACAACCCAGTAACTTTGTCTTGGTAAGCCTTTCTCTGCAATAATGTAAAAAAAAATAAGCCGATCAGATTTCGCTCCCCCTCTGACGTTGGAAGAGGATCTATAATATTACCGCCCCTTAATCTGCACATTTCCACCCACGGCGCCGCCATCATTTGGTTTCGCAAGTGACAAAAGCGTAACCTGTTCTAATGCAATAGCAAAAGTTCAAGCAAAGAATGCAACCTGTTCTGTCATTGGCTGCACAGAACACTATTTGACCCCCCCAAAAAGTCAAGAAACAGCTGTCTTATAAAGACCTCAGGGAACTGTGTCAACTTGTGTAAAAGTTAAACATGACTGTACATGCAAGTTGATGAGATGAATCAATGTAATGTATCCACTAACCATTCAAAAACATCCAGGTGCAGTCTAAAATTTGCAACCTCTTCCTAAGTCTCTTTGTAAGGCTGCACTTCGGTACTGACTAGGTTTTGGATGAGTGAAATTTGCGTTTGTCATAGCTGGAGCAACCGAAGCTCGTGTAAAAGGATCGACAGTCTTCTGAACGGGGAAAAACAGCTCGTTTGCATTTAAAGGGACACACAAAAACACCGTGTTTTTGCTCACACCCAAAAAGGGGCAACTTTGACAAGCTATTATAATCTGGGGGGTATTTTGAGCTGAAATTTCAGAGACACATTCTGGGGACACCAAAGATTTATTACATCTTGTAAAAAGGGGCACAATGTGTCACCTTTAACACAAACTGACAGAGACACTTGATTGTGATGAGTTCTCCGTTTTTAAACAGAAGATCCGTTGTCACAGACTAATATTGTAGGATAACATGTAATATTCAAATAATGTCTATAATGACATACCTTATAGAAAAAGTGTCATTTTATTGTTTTTTTTCATGCACTGTAAAAAAATATGATCAATAATTCTTGGCACTATGTTTTTACATTAATTCATAGAAATAATTTAAGCAATTTCAGCTTTCTTTTATGTATACGAGATTCAACTTGATTTAAGTCAGTTTAAATAAAAGTAAAAAAGTCATTTAAACTTTAATTATATTTTTTATGGACATTTGTTAAAGTGTATTCTCGGTTCCCACTGTTTCTGTGGTCCATCCTGTGTTTGGTTTCAGTTTCTCTTAGACACCGTGTTAGTTTCTAGTACTGTCATTAGTTAAACCTGTCATTAATTATCACTGATTTCTTTGTGCATTCAAGCTCTTGTTTTTCAGTCATGTTTTGTCAGTCTTTTGTTGTATTCATGTATTCGGTCAGGACATTCTAGTTATTTTTATTTTTTTACCTTTGTGTTCCTTGGATTATGTTGTTGTTTCCTTGTGTTGACTATTTGGCTCTTTCTTGTTTTGGAGCATCTGTGTTTTTGATTTTTGTCATTAAAACTGTGAATGCATTTGGATTCTCTCTCCGCCTCGTCCAACCCGATCACACTAAATGCGTCTCTATAGCACGCAGTGTGTATTTTCGTGTAATTTATACGCGAAAATTAGTTTTTACGTGCATAGGATAGACGTTAGACTAGTACAGCCAAACTGATTATACTTAAAGCAGAACTTAAGTTAAAATAAGTGGACATTTTTTATAATGTAGTTTTTTTTATAGGTTGATGTTTGCTGTTTGAAACTTTGAACTTGAAACTGTGCTGCGTTAGTTTTCTTGGTAATTTGGCATGCTGTTTTCATACTCTACGCCAGGGGTTCTCAACCTTTTGCAAGCTGGGCCCCCCCAAAGCTGGTTCATTGCAGTTGGGGCCCCAGTGCCCCCATCCCCCCGCCCCGCTCTACCTTGCATCGATAGATCGATAGATAGCCCTAGGCTATTATTTTTAGGCCCACATTATTATTATTATCATCAACAGTAGCGGTAGGTAGGCCTATCATCATTACTAGGCTATTGTTATAGTTGGCAGTAGCACCAGACTTCTAATGTGAGCTTGCAGGCATTATTATTATTATTTTTATTATTATTATTATTATTATTATTATTATTATTATTATTATTATGAGTTGTATAGGCCTATCATCATTACTAGGCTATTGCTATATAATTGTGAGGTTACATGCTTTTTTGTTGTTGTTATTATTATTATTATCATCAGTAGGCCTATCATCATTACTAGGCTATTGCTATAATTGGCAGTAGCACCAGACTTCTAATGTGAGCTTGCAGGCATTTTTATTATGATTACTACTATTATTATTATTATTATTATTATTATTATTATTATTATTATTATGAGTAGTATAGGCCTATCATTATTACAAGGCTATTGCTATATAATTATGAGGTTACATGCTTTATTGTTGTTGTTATTATTATTATCATCAGTAGGCCTATTATCATTACTAGGCTATTGCTATATAATTAGGTGATGTTAATGTGAGACCTGAGCCTGCTTTGTCTTGCAAAGATCCTCAATTCTTGGCTCAATGTTTGATAAGCATAGCCTCAAATCATCACTCGATTGATGGCTGTCTAAGTGGTGTCCGCAAAACAAAATAATATAGGGTTCATAGACAATTGAACGTTTTTGGGGAAGAACTGACCTGTTTAAAAGAGATTGTATTCACCCCTTCTGGAATGGTGCTGCTCTTCTCTCTAGTAATATGGCACAGCCTTAGAGCTCAAACATGACGATTTGGGGCTCAGGTCAGGAAGCAGACAGACTGGCTAAACCGACCGCCTGCTAGCTATCTCGCGTCACTGAGGTCAGATAAAACCCAACAAATAGAGACTTTTTCACCTAGATATCATCATATAGAGACTGTGTCTGTTCTCCGAATTAGGAAATACAAAAAACTTCAATCCCCAATTTAAGGGTACAAATTTAATTGATGTTCAAAAAATAAATATTAGATATAATACAGATGAACAAATGATAAAGTCTGGGTTGCTGAAGATTCAATCCTTTTATTCAAAAGCATTTATTGTTCATGATATGATTACAGATTATAACCTAGACGTGTTGTGTTTGACAGAAACCTAGCTAAAACCAGACAATTACATTACTTCTACTACTATCACACCCCAAGATTACTGTCATAAAAACGAGCCATGTCTGAAAGGAAAAGGGGGGTGGTGTTGCTGTAATCTATAGTAATATCTTCAGAATTACTGAGAAGTCTAGTTTCAAATATAATTATTTTGAAGTATTGGTGCTTAATGTAACACCATCTAGTGTAAATGACAAATCACGCTTGACATTTGTGCTGGCTGATACAGATTTTATCAAAGAATTTGCTGATTTTTTATTCTTTGTTCTAAAAGCAAAAGTATGGTCTCATTTGAAATCGAATCGAAAATCGAGTTTATTAAAAAAAAAAAGGCAAAGGGGGAGGTGTTGCTGTAATTTATAGTAATACTTTCAAAATTACTAAGAAGTCTAGTTTCAAATATAATTATTTTGAAGTGTTGGTGCTTAATGTAACAATATATAGTGTAAATGATAAATCATGTTTGAGATCTGCACTGGTTTTAACTCTCTCTTTTCCAGCACTTTAGACACAGTTGCTCCGTTGCACTTAAAGAAGATCAAAGAAAATAGTCCAACGCCGTGGTACAACGAGCACACTCAGGCCCTTAAGAGAGCAGCCAGAAAAAAGGAGCGAAACTGGAAGAAAACTAAACTAGAGGTATTTCGCATTTCATGGAAGGAGAGCTCGATTGCATACAGAGATTTACTTATTTTTCAACCCTATTAGAAGAAAATAAACAAAACCCAAGGTATGTATTTTAAACAGTTGCTAAACTAACGAAAAATAAAGCTTCAAGCCCAGATGTTTCCAAGCAGCACAACAGTAATGACTTTATGACCTTCTTCACTTATAATATTGATAATATCAGGGAGAAAATTATAACTATGCAACTAGGGCTGCACGATTAATCGAAAGAAAAAAAAAATCACGATAGCGATTCAAACAAATGCGATCTCATTTTTTAATGATGGCGAATCACATCCGTGTATTTCCCTGCATTTAGATGATGCTGCATTCACACGTTATATTGGTCATACTGACCCCTTTGTTTAACCCTCTGGGGACCAAAAACGCGCCGGCGCGTTTTGGCAGATTTTTTTCACATAGCAGAAAAATAGACTTAAAGTACTACCATCATTTCTGGCATTACAGAGTTAATAAATATGAGAAAATAAACTGTTAAATGTGTACTTTTTTATGTGTCCACATACAATCGTAATAAAATATTGTGCTCTAAACGTCTCTAAACTTAAACAAAACTCAGCGAATACTATTCACCCAGCCATGAGCAATATATCTTTTAAATCATTTAAGTTTGTACTTTTAAATGATCTGATTCAAAACTAAAATAAATATTCTCCGTTTATGTAATCTATATAAAAAGAGTGAGGTGTCAGCCGTTCTCATTATCGTTCTCGCATCTCATTATTCCGCTAATGTGACACGCCCACGGAGAGCATGCGCTATTCAAACGCAAATTATCTGAAGAGATAGATATTGAGAGTGTAAAGGCCCACATATACTCTGTGAACACACTATATTTAGTCAGATTATTGTACTGTCTTCTTGCGCGGCTGTGAGGAATAATCCTGGGACACTTACCTACCACAGAACAAGTGCTGGTTTATTTTCATTTCGATGAGGAGCAACAGATCCAGCTGAGAAGTGTGTAATGTTTTATTCTTGTGCTTCATTCTAATCGCGATGTAGAATAAAGTTAGTGTCTGTAAACGCAAAAATAGCATACTGTTTCAATTTGAATCGTGTGTGTGTGTGTGTGTGTGTGTGTGTGTGTGTGTGTGTGTGTGTGTGTGTGTGTGTGTGTGTGTGTGATGTATGTATGTATGTATGTATGCATGTATGCACAGATGCGCAAATAAAAGATGTATTGGCCTACTAAGACAATTATGGAAAAAAACAATTTTCTTTTCAAGATGTTTCCAAGTCTAACTTTGAACCAATTCTGTAGAATGGCCCATATAACCTATTGGAACAGGATTTGTTTCCAGGTATGACTAAAAATCAATCACACATCACACACACGTGTGTGTGTGTGTGTGTGTGTGTGTGTGTGTGTGTGTGTGATGTATGTATGTATGTATGTATGTATGCATGTATGTATGTATGTATGTATGTATGTATTGTTCTTGCATTCTTTGGGGTCCTTGCATTCTCTCACACCTGAATGAAAGGCTCATTACTATGCAGTCATTACTATGCAGGTTATTCACAAGGGGGTTTTGCCTTGGCAAACAAAAAAAATGTTTTTCACAATTTTAATCAATCTATTGTGTAATGTGAATGATTAGGCAGGATGATTTTCAGATCATTTTGAAGCAAAAACTCTAGGCGACAACTTCCATTAGTCAAAAGTCTTGTGGACACATATTTAGTATGTGTTTTGTGGCCTTATTTCAGAAACTTTAATTTTTTGTTTTTTCAATAACCATGCATAAACAATATTCTCTCAAAAATACAAACATGTATATGCATGTTGCTCACATATTATGGTAGCCCCGTTTGTGCTATATAGAGTGAATTTACACCTTTGCCATTAACATGTTTATAAATAACTGAAAAAAGCACAAATGTCAGTGCATGTCAAAACATCCCAAGGGCCCCAAAAACACCTTGGTCCCCAGAGGGTTAATAAACAAATTACAGCTGGTCCAAAACAGCAGCTTGAGTTCTTACCAGAACCAGGAAGTATGACCATATCAGCCCGGTTCTGTCAACACTGCATTGGCTCCCTATTGAACATCGTATACATTTTAAAATATTGCTGATTACTTACAAAGCACTTAATGGTTTAGCTCCGCAGTACTTGAGCAAGCTCTTAACGCATTACAGCCCTTTACGTCTATTGCGATCTCAAAATTCCGCCCAGTTGATAATACCTAGAATATCAAAATCGACTGCGACGGCGGTAGATGCTTTTCTTATTTAGAAACCAAAACTTTGGAACAATCTTCCAACCATTGTCCGGGAAGCAGACACACTATGTCAGTTCAAAGCTAGATTAAAAACACATCTCTTTGACCTAGCATACACAACACACTATAGACTTCTATAATTCAATGTTAGGCTGCATAGATTAGGTCAGCCAGAACCGGGAACACTTCCCATAAATCCTGATGTACTCGTTACATCATAAGAAGAATGGCATCTACGCTAATATTAGTCTCTCTGTTTATCCCGAGGTTTGCCGCAGTGCACCGGATCCAGGCCGTATCCAGATCTGATGAAGGACCTCCGCCTGGACGCGACGACAACGCAGTCCTGAAGTGTCAACTAGTCCCTCCCCTGTGAAGGCCTCCCTCCCATCCCTTACCTCTATACAGATAAAGCGTTGTCGGGATAATTCCGGTTCTCGTGGCTACGCCGAAGCGATAAAAATTCTGTATGTTGGGTTTTTTAGGGAAGAACTAAATGCCTGCACATATTCAAACATGTATTTTTAAAGTTTGCGTAAAGAGAACTTTTCTGTTAAAACTGTGTCGTGTTAGCGGCCCCTAAGTTAATAACTAATGAGAGTTGCGACGGAAGTGAATCAATCAAAACTAACTTTAGCTGGAAAATAACTTTATTCTAGAGCTGCTATAAAGCCAAAACAATCTCTGTTACCTATTATCACTGTAAAGCCACTTTGGAACTACCTACATGGTTAAAAGCGCTATATAAATGAAGATTACTTGACTTTTATAAATCATTACTGGTGTGCATCTTGAGACAAAACAATGACAGCGACATAGGCTACTTTAAGATATGTCTGTGCAAGTTGCTTTAAGTTAAAGGGGTCCTATTATGCCCTTTTAAAAAGTCTTGATTTAGTTTTTGGGGTGTACTAGGATACTTTTTCATGCTTGATTGTTCAAAAAACACCCTATTTTTCATATTTTTTACATTACAGCTCCTCTCTCCACAGTCTGGTTGAATGTGTTGTTTTCGATGAACCCCCTCCTTTCGAAATACGAAATATGCTGTGATTGGTTAGCTTACCCAGTGTTTTGATCAGGAGAGCTTAGCGCGTGTTCGGGAAATGTCACGCACCTTCAAAAATGAAAGCTCTACTCAGATGTAAATATTAATAATTTAAAACCATTTTGAGCCCGATTCAGACACTGACAATGTTAACGAACAAGAGGATTGTGCTGAACGGATTTCAAGCACTGACTTTGCAAGCACAGATTTCACAGTACATTCCAGTGGTATGTTTTTATTTATTTTTATTTTCTTATAGATAATGTTATCAACCATTTAATCATATTTGTCAGAAAACTATTGTAATACAAACAGTAATCGATCACAAAATCATGGATACATTTCCTAAGGGGCGGTGAACAGTCTTACAAAAGCAAGAGCTTACAAAAGCTAAAGTAAACACTACATCAATAGGGTAATGTTAGTTAGCAGGCTAGCTGAGGCAAAGCCTTGCCCTTCATTTACATCATAGCACTCATACCAACTACATAAAGCTTATAATTGGAACTGCTAATAGAAAACAACTACAAATACAACATACTTACAAGTTGTGATCCATAGACAGATTGTCCTGACAAAATGGGAATTTATGCATATAGCCTGCACTGTACTCTCTTCTGGAAGCTGTTCTCCATAAAATGTGCAGTGCACAGACAACATTGAGGTTATAATGTTCAGGAAGCCTTAGGACAAACTTTTTCCGGGTGTAAAAAACAGCGACAACTCTTCCTCTTCTCTAAGGCAGCCCAACATGACCTCAACACCTTTGTTGCGTGTTCCTGGGGGCAGTGTTTAAGTAAATTTTAGGGTTTGTGATGTCACCAACCCGGGAAGAAACTCGTAGTCCCTACAAGCCATTTGTTGTAGTCCTTAAAAAGTGATTTCTGTAAAAGAAAGTATCATTTTCTATATCTTTGCAAGAAATTTATTTCATCATTCAGTATTCCAGATATTCCTCAATTAACTTGTTTTAGATCATTACAAATCCGTATTTAAATTTTTCCATTCTTACTTTTCGAATAAAAATCGTTTTTGTGTCACTACCCTTCTAATGCGCAACATGGGTCTAAAAAGACCCGTACTCATGTTTCTTTGCTGAATATTTGAAAGAAATGTATTTTATCATTTATTAATCCAGGCATTCATTAAATATCTTGTTTTTGATTTCTACAAATCATTATGTTTATTTTTCCTTTCTTTATAAAAAAACACGTTTTTTTGTATTTCTACATCAATTTTACACAGATGGGTCAAAAATGACCCATATAAGAACCTTTGATATTTATAAATAGTATAAATATATTTACTGCAGAAAACTATTCACTTGCCACACGTCACAATTCAACACGGCTGCTTTTGTATATGTCATGCATGTAAGTTTTATTCAATAAATTTGTCACAGAAAATATTTGATATTTTGTCAAAGACATCTAGATATAGCCTAATATTTAAACGTTTAGGCTAAAATGGCTCAACAGCCCATATCTGCTGCTAAATCTTTATTCTAGAGGAGTGCTTTTTTTTTTAAAGTTCAACTTCTTTTAACTTCAGACCCATATTTAAAACAATGTGTTGCAGAAGACATGAGCGCAATGGTCAAACATGTCCATCTAGCACACGTTTACAAAGGAAAACAAATGGAAAAACAGCGCACTGAATGCAAAAATGCGTTCTCTGTGAAAATGAACTGGACACTCTCGACTGCCACGTCCCGTGTGAAATGTCCTTAGAGCTAGCGGTGAGTGTGCACAATTTCGCACCGAAACAGTGGATTGCGGCTTTGAAACCGAGTGCATTTGGACTTAGTCTTCCAAACTGCCTGTAAGAAAACACTATAACGCCTTGAATAATGTCTTTTTTCACCTTTCGATGTCCGTTCTGCGTATAAAGGAACTACCTGAGGCCTGCTTTTCGCCCTCTGTGTGGTTCAAGTGCTCTCACACAAGGCGAAATTCATCTAAACAATTACACCAAGCAAGCATTCAGTTCACACCTCCAATAAACCTCTAATTAACAACATTGACCAGACGTTCCTCTGGGTGTTTCCATTGCCTGAACCACAATTGTATATAACACTTTCTCTTCCCAGAAAGGACAAACAGAGACATGCTGACCTGATAGTGAAGAGGAACACAGTTCCTGTCGATCGGCCCTGACAGTGAGAGGTAGACTACGGCCCTCAAATCCCAGAGTATTATTGATGAGGGATTGGTGAACTGTCATGGCAGTAAACCCAGATCCCACTGCATCGGATGTTAATGCATGCTGTTAGAGGGCAATTTTAAATAGCCCCATGCTCAAGGACACTCTGGGAAACAACCGCTCACAATAGGTAAAAATGGCTAGCAAGTTAACTTGCTTTGACTTTGCTTGATGCTGCGAAGCATAATATCAGTGTGCAATGTAGCAAATTGCTCTTGCATCCATGGAGGCTTTTAAAAGCATTTTGTGCTCTCATTTGTATTTAACCGGCATGTCGGGACCAAAGAGTTCGAGGGTCAAGACATGCAGAATTGATCCATAACAAGTCCTGTCCTCCCAGGTCACCCATCCACACCCCTATCCTTTAGCAAGTGGTGAAATGCATTCATTAAAACTGATGGCGAGAAAAAGTTAAGTGGGTTATGTTGCTAGTGAATAGAAGTGAGAAAAAAAAAACATGGCAGACAGAGTAGCATTTAAAATCTGCCAAGAAAAGCCATATTCTCAACTGTCTTTTCCAAATGTGGCTTTAAACAAGCTTGTATTTGGTTTCCGTTTCCCTGATAATGGCCTTCATTGTCACATGAATTGCTTGTCAATAGAAAATTGGAAATTGGAAGTTTTTGGGGCAAGCCTGACCTGTTAAAAAGAGATGGTGTTCATCCCTCCTGGGATGGTGCTGCTCTTCTCTCTAGTAATATGGCATATAGTCTTAGAGCTAAAACATGACAATCTGGGGCTAAGGTCAGGAAGCAGACAGACTGGCTAAACCGACCGTCTGCTAGCGGCCTCGCGTCACCAAGGTCAGATAAATCCCATCACATAGAGCCTATTTCACCTAGATATCATCATATAGAGACTGTGTCTGTTCCCCGAATTCCAAAAAACGTCAGGTAAAAAATGTAATTGATGTTCAACAAATAAAAAACAGATATAATACAGATGAGCAAATGACAAAGCTTGGGTTGCTGAATATTCGATCCCTTACTTCAAAATCGCTCATAGTTAATGATATGATCTTTATGATTATTATCTAGATGTGCTGTGTTTGAAAGAAACCTGGCTAAAACCAAACGATTACATTACTTTAAATGAGTAAACCCCACAAGATTACAGTTATAAACATGAACCTCTAAAACGCAAAGGGGGAGGTGTTGCTGTAATTTATAGTAATATTTTCAAAACCACTAAGAAATCTATTTTTAAATATACTTCTTTTGAAGTGTTGGTACTTAAATGTAAAAATAGTGTAAACGATAAATCACGTTTGAGATTTCTGCTGGCTACTGTATACAGGCCACCAGGGCACCATAAAGATTTTATCAAAGAATTTGCGGACTTTCTATCAGAATTAGTATTGGCTAACGATAAAGCACTAATTTTTGGTGATTTTAATATACATTGAAATAATAAAAAAAAAATGCATTGGGATTGGCACTTAAAGACATTGTAAACTCAATTGGAGTTAGACAACACGTGTCAGGACCCACTCATTGTCGTAATCATACTCCAGATCTAATATTTTCACATGGAATAGATCTTGATGCCGTTGAAATTCTGCAGCAGAGCGATGACATCTCAGACCATTATCTAGTCTCATGTAAATTACATTTAGCCAAGGCTGCAAAGCCGACTCCGTGTTATAAATATGTTAGACCTATAACTTCTGCCACTAAAGATTGCTTTATCAATAATCTTCCTAATCAGTTTCATCATCTCAGCATCCCGGATAGCTTAGAAGAACTCGATATTGCAACAGAAACTTTTAACTCTCTCTTTTCCAGCACTTTAGACGCAGTTGCTTCGTTGCGCTTAAAGAAGATTAAAGAAAATAGTCCAACGCCGTGGTACAACGAGCACACTCAGGCCCTTAAGAGAGCAGCCAGAAAAATGGAGCGCAACTGGAAGAAAACAAAACTAGAGGTATTTCGGATTTCATGGAAAGAGAGCTCAATTGCTTACAGAGAGGCTTTAAGAGCTGCTAGATCTGCTTATTTTTCAACCCTATAAGAAGAAAATAAACATAATCCTAGGTATTTATTTGAAACAGTGGCTAAACTAACGAAAAAGAAAGCTTCAAGCACAGAAGTTTCCAGGCAACACAGTAATGACTATGAACTTCTTCACTTATAAGATTGATAATATCAGGGACAAAATTATGACAAAACTATGCAACTGTCTACTACAGTATCACATCAGGGAGTGCATTGTAGTCTCCCTGAGGAAAAATTTTATTCATTTGTTGCTATAGGAGGGGAAGAATTCTGCAAACTCGTTAATTCATCTAAATCGACAACTTGTATGTTAGACCCTATACCGACTAAGCTATTGAAAGAGATGCTTCCAGAGATCATAGATCCTCTTCTTAATATCATTAATTCGTCTTTGTCTCTAGGATACGTACCAAAAACTTTTAAGCTGGCTATGATAAAACCGCTTGTTAAAAAAACGCAACTTGATCCTTCAGAATTAGTCAATTACAGGCCGATCTCAAATCTGCCTTTTCTGTCAAAGATATTAGAAAAAGCAGTATCCTCACAACTGTGTTCCTTTCTTGAAAGAAATGATATCTGTGAGGATTTTCAGTCAGGATTTAGGCCGCACCATAGTACTGAGACAGCTCTCATTAGTGTTACAAATTTTTTACTTTTATCATCCGATCGTGGTTGCAGCTCTCTATTAGTGTTACTTGATCTTAGTGCTGCATTTGACACAATTGACCACAAGATTCTTTTAAATAGACTAGAAAACTATGTTGGCATTATTGGATTTGCACTAGCATGGTTTAAATCATACTTATCTGACCGTTATCAGTTTGTAGCAGTAAATGAAGAGATGTCTTATCGATCACAAGTTCAGTATGGTGTACCACAAGGCTCAGTACTAAGACCGCTGCTGTTCACTCTGTACATGCTACCATTAGTAGATATCATTAGGAAACATGGAATTAGTTTTCACTGTTATGCCGATGATACTCAGCTGTATATTTCTTCAAAACCTAACGAAACTTACCAATTCACAAAATTAACGGAATGCATAGCTGATATAAAAAATTGGATGACTAGTAATTTCCTACTACTAAACTCTGAAAAAACAGAGATTCTAATTATTTGACAAAAAACTTCCACACGTAATAACCGAGAATACTGTCTAACACTTGATGGGTGCTCTAAGTCTTCGTCGTCAGTTAGGAACCTGGGTGTGCTCTTTGATAGCAATCTTTCATTTGAAAGTCACGTGTCTAGTATCTGTAAAATCGTATTTTTCCATCTTGAAAATATATCTAAATTACGACATATGCTCTCATTAACAAATGCGGAACAATTAGTTCATGCTTTCATGACAACAAGACTAGATTATTGTAATGCTCTACTGGGTTGTTGCCCTGCACGCTTAATAAATAAACTACAGCTGGTCCAAAACGCTGCAGCTCGAGTTCTTACTAGAACCAGTAAATATGACCATACTAGCCCGGTTCTGTCAACACTGCATTGGCTGCTGTATAATTGCATATGAAGAGCTACCTTTCAGCCAATTTACATCTCAGATATTAGACACAGACCACTCCCATTATAAAGCTTGGAAGAGCCAGGACATTTTTTTTATATAACTCCGATTATATTTGTCTGAAAGAAGAATGTCATATAGGCTACACCTAGGATGACTTGAGGGTGAGTAAATCATGGGCTAATTTTCATTTTTGGGTGAACTAAGGTTTTAACGGTATTACTACTCTTACCGATACTGCTTATCGACCCGGTACTTTAACAGTATTCTTTCCTTATTGGTTCTTTTTGATATTTTTTTACTAAAAAAAAATAAACAAATTAAGAATTAATATTGCTGTTTCTTTTGCTATAGATATTTATTTTACATTTCAGAATATAAAGCAATGTTTGAACAAAAATTAATATAAAAAATCGATTTGTAAATGCACTAGTGTGCAGGCATTTTTATTGTACAAACAAACAGACAAAAACAATATCACAAATATACACAGAGCACTTTTTTTCAGGAAGGTCTATTAGAATTACTGTTCAGGCAAGTAGATATAGCCTACAAAAAAACCTAATAAAGTAGTCAAATTTAAAATAACACTGAATAACTTTTAGCTTTAATTTATACAGTGAAAACTATGCAGTTAACATCAGTAAGTGATTTTCTATCCACTGTTTACCCCCACTTAAGACAAACGACTGTTTAAGTGACAATGACAAACCATTTTGACATTTTTGTGTCCATTTGATAGTTTAGGTGTCCAAAGATAGTATGTTGAAAATAGTATGCCAAAAGTCCCTGGATGGTCTACTATTTCTGATGTATCTTCAAAGTGTGTATATGTGCACCCTCTAATGACTGATTGTTGCTTACAACCCACTGTTCTTTGGAGAATGATTCAGTTTAAAGTAAAGAGAACTACAAACACAGCGGATACATAGTGATTTTTGAGACCGATGGTTAAGTAGAGATGCTCTGAAAGGGATTTGACTTCTTAATATCTAACATGATAAAAAAAACATTTATTTAATATTATGCATTAACCTCAGGCATACATGCACCCGAAGCCCAAAGTCAAGTATAATTTGCTTGTCTAAGTTGCGGTCACAGAAAGGGATCAATGATGTCGTCTGACTGGTCGTTCTTCAAAGTGTCTGAAGAGGATCCTCGCTATGCTGTATGCAATGATTGTGAGGGCTGGGTGATGCGAGGGGGAGTTTGTGTCAAATCGTTCAATGCAACCAATTTGATCACCCACTAAAAAAACAAGCATCCCGAAGCCTACAAAGAATATGAGAAACTAGCTAATGCTAACAAGCAGCGACCAAGATTTTCCTGGCTCACATACAGGTAGGCCTGGCTATTTTTTAGGACGGACGCAAATTAAATTAAAGTCAGGGCAAAAGGGAAAGTATGATGGCTGGCTTGCATGTCAGCTGCAATAGCCTAACGCCTAGCACTACATATCTCTCGCGGTAGGCTAAATATAACTGTGTATCAGGCAAAATGTAGTTACATGATCATAATAGGAATTGCAAAGAACAGCAGTCGTCTTGCCAAACATTCCAGTTTGGCTCAATACATATATTTGGCAGACCTGACCTGTTGAAAAGAGATGGTATTCATCCCTCCTGGGATGGTGCTGCTCTTCTCTCTAGTAATATGGCACAAAGTCTTAGAGCTCAAACATGACAATCTGGGTCTCAGGTCAGGAAGCAGACAGAATGGCTAAACCGACTGTCTGCCAGCTGTTTCACGCCACCAAGGTCAGATAAATCCCATCACATAGAGCAGGGGTGGGGAACGTCCGGCCCCCGGGCCGTAACCGGCCCGCAGAACAATTTGATACGGCCCGTGAGTCAAATCCTCCCAAAAAAACTTCAGAACCAAAAATCTCAGCAATTACTTTTCCTGTGACAAAAAACACAAAATAGGCAAAGTGGCAAGCAGGGCGAGGCCAGTAGCGCGAGTGTCACCTGCGCACCGGTTTCAAGTTTCTCACGGATGAGCTTCAGGGGTGCGCACGCCGCACTGGTTTCAAGTTTCTCACCGTGCCCCGCACCGGTTTCAAGTTTCTCACTGATCAGCTTCGGGGCGCATAAAAGGATTGGGAAGAAGACAGCGGAGGACCAGGCATGGACTTTACTTTATGTGTGTGTGGTCGTCGTCCACGAGGAGCTACTGCTTTTACTTTCGTTTTGTCATTTGCGTATTAATGTATTAAAGTGGTTTAAACGTTTGCCGGTTCCCGCCTCCTCCTTCCCTGAACTAACTAACCACGTTACATTTAATATAATAGATAATATACAGTACAATATTATAAAATAACATAATATATTACAAAATAACAGAAGAGAGTCAAGTTTCCGGGTGGTCGCTTCCGACTGTGTCCGAGTCACAGTCAGAATGAACGCAACAGACACGTAGCGGTTGTCATCGCTGATATGCATCATGGCAACTGGCAAACAAAGAAAGGTAGATTCAGAATGTCACTCTTTTCAAGAAAAATGGACAAATGATTTTTTTTTTTTTTGTTGAAGTGAAAGGCAAGCCAGTCTGCCTAGTTTGTGGGGATGCACTTGCAGTGATGAAAAAGGTAAATCTCGAACGTCATTACAGCTCAAAACATTCTAAACTCAATGAGTTGCAAGGACAAATGCGTTTGAATAAAGTTCACACTCTTCTGCGGAGTTTGGATGCCCAACAAGCAGTTTTCACAAGGCCGCATTCTGACAGAAAATGTTACTCATGCAAGTTTTGTGGTGAGTGAGTTAATTGCTAAGAAACTGAAACCTCATATAGAAGGAGAGTTTGTGAAAGAGTGCCTTGTTGCCGCCCAGGGTAGCTCCTAGCACCAGGCAAAGTAAAACTGTTCCAACAAGTCAGTTTATCTCGACGAACCGTTGCAGAATGACTAACTGATATTGCACAAGACATTGAAACAACACTGAAGGACATTGCAAAAAAAATCCAGTTTTTCTCTCTGGCCTGCGATGAAACAACAGACAAACACCGCCCATCTAGCCATTTTTGTGCGTGGGATTACTGCTGAATTTTATACAAGCAAGGAATTGCTGTCTTTGCAAGCCATGCATGGCACTACAAAAGGTGAAGATTTGTTTGAGCAAGTAGTTTTGGTGATGAACAAATTTGAACTACCATTTGAAAAGTTAAGTGGCTTTGTCACTGATGGAGCTCCAGCCATGCTTGGCTCGCAAAAGGGATTAACTGCGTTGGTCAAAAAAGAAATGAGTCGTCTCAGTCTCTATCCAAGTGATTTAGTTGTATGCCACTGCATCATACATCAAGAGAGTCTGTGTGCACATTCTCTGAAGCTCAACAGTGTAATGACAACTGTCGTTTCCACAATAAATTTCATAAAAAGCAGAGGGTTAAACAGCCGCCAGTTCAAAGAGTTACTGTGTGATCTTGAGTCTGAGTACGGAGATCTGGTTTACCATTGTGAGGTGCGATGGCTGAGTCGCGCAGATATGCTCACACGGTTTTACAAACTGAGGGGCAAAGTAAAACAATTCATGGAGATTAAGGGAAAACCTGTTGCAGAACTAAGTGATGGCAAGTGGCTGTGTGATTTGGCCTTTATGGTGGACATAACGAAGTACCTGTCAGAGCTGAACATCAAGCTTCAAGGTCCGAACCAGCTTCTCATCTCTCTGCTTTCAAATGTGAAATCATTTGAAGTGAAATCTGCTGTGGCAATTGCAACTGGAAAAGTGTAACTGTGCATTTTCCTACTCTGCAAGAACAAAAGCCTGCTATGACAGCTGAATATGCTGGTGAGTGTGCAAAACTGCTTCAAGCATTTGGTGCGAGATTTCAGAACATGAAAAGTAAACAAAAGGAACTGAAGATATTTGCTACGCCATTTAATGTGGAACCATCTGATGTACCTGACAACCTGCAACTTGAAATTATTGAGCTTCAAAGCAATGACGAGCTCAGAGCTATGTACATTCTGATGGTTTTCCCATTCTGAGGAGACATGCACTGAAATTTGCATCTCTGTTTGGGACGACTTACTGCTGTGGGCAGTTCTTTTAGAAACTGACTCTTGCAAAGACTCGATTCCGCTCAAGACTGACTGACTCAAGCTTGGAAAACCAGCTGCGAGTAGCATCATCATCACTACTATGTGACATCAGACGCCTTGCCAAAGAGAAGCAGTTCCAACCATCACACTAGAGAGGTTAGTGATAGGTGTTCAATATTTTATTATAACGCTATGGCAAAAATATCAATCACAATTTTTTTCGTGGCCGACAGCAAGTGGAATGAGTGGCCGACTAAAAGAGGAATGAGTCTGTGCTGATTTAGTGGAAAGACTTGAGCTCAAGTTGTGGAAAGGGTATTATTGTGTGACTATTTTTGTGCTGTAACGAGGCTATGGTGAATGCCCTGCCTGCGCACCTTTTGTTTTGTCCCAGTCACTCGGCGTGCCTGTTGTTTTCGGTCTAGCTAGATCCGGTGTGGTGCTGTAGTTTACTTTCAGAGAGGACGCAGAATGCGCAGCGCTGGCCGCTGGGTAATCGTCACAGACCACAGCGGCAAAAGTTGAACTATTTTGAACTTTGACCGCGGCGTGCAAAAAGCGACAAAAGCAACAAATCACACTGTGCTTTTGTAAAATAAAGAAAATAAACAGGCTGTGCTTTCTGCCTCTCCGTCTGAACTTTTTTTCTGGTGCACGTTTTTCTGAACTTAAAACTCAGCGAATACTGTTGTTCACCCAGACATGAGCAATATATCTTTATAATCATTAAAGTGTGTACTTTTAAATTATCTAATTCAAAACTAAAACAAATATTCTCTGTTTACGTAATCTATATTAAAAGAGATAGACGTCAGTTTTCATTATCGTTCTCGCAGCTCATTATTCTTCTATTCTTCTGTGAACATGCCCACGGAGAGAGTGCGCTATTGTCACGGTTTAAAAACAAAGCACAGCAATGATATTTGAGTGTTTCTCCCTTTACAGGAAAATTATCAAAAAAGTATCGAAATCGCAATTCTTGACCTGGTATCGACACAATAAATTTGGTATCGTGACAACACTAACCTATAGAATGAACTCTTAATGCGCATGTGCACACCATCAGCGTTCTCACAGGTTCGCGTTTTTAAAGTTTGCGTAGAGAGAACTTAAGAGTTTCGTGTCCTGTTAGCGGCTCCTAAGTTAATAATGATCGTTACGACGGAAGTGAATCAATCAAAACTAACTTTAGCTGGAAAATAACTTAATTCTAGAGCTGCCATAAAGCCAAAACAATCTCTGTTACTTTAATTTTCTATTATCACTGTAAAGCCACTTTGCAACACTTGACTATTGATAGACAGAGACTTTTCTCTCTTCACAGAATGGTAGCACAGGGATAAGATTCAAGCGGGGTTAAGGGTAGAGAAAAATACTAGATACTAGTGTGTGTAGCAAAATATTAGGAACCTCAGAGAACTCATGTTTCCAGCCTAAAGATTTTTTTTTAAATTCACAATGTTGTTCCAGATGAAATTTAAAATAATATTAAAGACTTTAAGAACTCAAATCCCTTTCAGAGCATCTCTGCTTAACCATGGGTCTGACAAATCACCATGTATCTGTTACGTTTGTAGTCATTGTTATTGGAGTTTGTAGTTCTGAACTGAATCCTTCTCCAAAGAACAGTGGGTTGTGAGCAACAATCAGTCATTAGAGGGTGCACAGATACACACTTTGAAAATATATCAGAAATAGTAGACCATCCAGGGCATACTATTGTCAACATATTATTCTTTGGGACACCTATTCTAATATCACATACTATTTAGGATTAACAGTATGCACATTGGGATGCAGGATGCAATAATTTATTCTGGAAGAAGTTTACAGAGTCAGCCGGGAAGGATATCACACAGAGTGAATTGCAAACACACAGTGACAGTCGAGTGGACTGTTTATGTCTAACACTTTAGTTTAGGGTCCAATTCTCATTATTAACTAGTTGCTTTTAGCATGCATAATACTAGGATATTGGCTGTTTATTAGTACTTATAAATCACATTTTAATGCCTTATTCTGCATGACCATATTCTACATCCTTTAATCCTACCCAATACCTAAACTTAATGACTACCCTACACTAACTATTAAAAGCAGTAATTAGGAGTTAGAGGCAAAAGTCATAGCAAATAGTTAGTTAATAGTGAGAATTGGACCCTAATCTAAGTTTGAACCAGTTCACCCAATTATTAAATTATATGGTAAATATGAAAGCGCTATATAAATGCCTCATTCATGTAAACGAAACCGTTTTTTTAACCGGTTCACTTAAACTGTCCGAAAGAACCAGATTGCGGAAAATAATCGGATTTCCCATCACTACAACTAACTACTACATTTCTCTAACATGACAGACACATGGATCGGAGCAGCTTACAAACTGCACCTAAAGCCACACATTTGAGCCATCGGTCCACAGTGAAACTCCTCATGTCTTCCCTTATTTAAATCAATTTCATCTGCAGAATGGTTCAAAGACCAGTCAAGTGCAGCTCACACCTGACCGTGAGCCGATGCATGTGCCAACACCTACGCTCAGCAGGCTTTTTCTTCTAAATTCCCTCAATCCTCTTTTGCTGTTCTTAATCTACTTCTCCTCTCTTCGGGTATGGGAAGAAGGCTTGTCATATTACTGAACACTTCTCCTGGCACCGAGGACTCTGAGAAACAGTGGTAGCTGCAAAAACAAGCAGCAAGTTGCTCTGTAGCCAGTGAGAGGAGGCGGCGGTAGCGTCACAGCAGTTGTGCGCTTTCATTGGTCACCTCTGCCAGACGTAACATTGTGTAGACCGAATTCAGCCACTCATAGAACTGTGAGCATGGTCTATTTTATGAATGAACAGTGAGAGAAATACATAAATATATTGTTAATTGAAAATTGTTCATTGTTCATCAAATCATCATGAAATCAAGCACAAAGATGGTGTTCTAGTCTAAAACACCTTAAAGAAAGGTATCTATGAAACAATATATTTAAGCATTTATACGCAACACATTCTTAATGTTTTTCTCCAAAAGCACGTAAATAAAGTTTTTGTGGTTAAAAAAAAATATATACTGTAATACTGTCTATGTAAATCATTGCGGAATCCCACCCAACAGTGCTGACTTTCTATGAAGACAATGCCTGACGATCAAAGACAAGGAGATTTAGTGAGTCACTGCAGCTCATTTCATTTGTCAAGAGTGCCACCTACAGATGGGTTAGGGTCATGATTAGGATAAACCCTATGATTCAGACACTTAAAAGATACATATTCTTCAACATGCAAGCTCAAAGTCAGTATGTGTGTGTAATAAATTAATAAAATATTTTGGTACACATTACTGCTTATGTATTGATATCTTGGTGTATCAATGAATAGATTAGATCATTATTTGCAGCATTTTAGTTCTTGCTTTAAACATTTTAATGTATTGGCCAACAACAGTTCTATTAATACAATTATTTGGAATGAAAGTTTCAGAGCAAATGTAAAGGCAAAAAATAAAATAAAAATAACAAATTGTTGCTATAATTGCATCGCATGACAACTAAACAGACAAAATAATACCAACCATGTATCTTAAGTGTAGTTCAAACCAAATTTAAAGTCAACAAACTCAACTGGTCAAAAAAAAGCTAATGTGATGTGACAGCAAACACATACAAACAACATGCTAAGAAAGAACAATAGTATAAGAGAAAGAAATAGAAAAGATGAAAATAAACCCCATGCTTGTCTTTGTCCCTGACTGAACAGTACAGACAAATGAAAGAAAGTAAAAACTGTATATTTGACATCAAAAGCTTTAATGTCTCAGAGAAGACGATAAACTGAATTCAACTTTAAAGCTTTAAAACATTTACCCCTACAAACAGGTATAAACAGAAAAGGCAAAAACAGAAAAGACACACAGAAGTTTTCTAATTTATAAAACAACATGTACTGCTATGTCCAGCCATGTCAGTTACTGACATTTAAATTGCCAGAACATGCAGCAAGTTTGTCTTGGCTTCAGAATACAAGCCCTCAAATCCAAGATCTCTGCAGCGAGGGGACTCATTTCAGACAGTCATGCTGATAACTGCTAAATTGCCATGCTGAGCATCACCAACACAAGAGGCCTGCTCATTGACCTCAGCTTGATGCTTTTACATAAGACAACCACTGCAGATCCCTCCAAAACATGTGCCACTGTACCAAAAACACTTTAATCAAGACTATGTCAACCCTCTATGCACACATTAATAAATATACAAGCCAATAGTGATTCTATTGACAGTTTACACACCAGAATTTTGAGGCTCACACACAGACACATTTTAAATCTACCCCTGAGTCCCCGACTAAAGATTCTTTTAGTTCACTATTAGTCGTTCATTTAAGCGAATAGTTGACTAGTTGCACATTTATGATATTAATTTAATTACTTAAATATATACTGGGGGGGGACCTTTAAAATATAAATTAGCGCTCAAGCACATGCATAATTTGCCGCAGCGCACCAGGAAAAGTAATGGTTATGAATGTGTTGGAAAAAACAGCAAGGAGACTTACTGAAAATTTTAAAAATGTATTGGTAAACTAAAGTTTTCTGAGTTGGTGTTGGCTGCAAAGATGAAAGTTGAAAGCTGACTCGCTTACCTCATAGTACAGTGGAAGAGAGATAGAGAGAAATGCACATTTCATATGGATTACATGATCAGAGAATATTTGTTTTACTGGTTAATTTAAAAGTAGACATTTCAAGCTTCAGAAAGTAGTTCACAGACACCAAGACGGAAGGAAGCGCACGCTGCTTGTTTTCTTTATTTTACAAAACTACAGGTTTTGTTATTGAGAATTTACACAAATAAAAGTAGACTCTTTACAGTTTAAAATTATATATTATTATTATTATCTGTATGACCAAAAATGGCAGTTATTTTCACTGTTATCAGAAAAAAAAATGCAAGTGTACATTTAAAGTGGCTAAAGTTAGGCTACTACGTATACGTTTCAAATAATAAGCCATATTTGACGTCGGTGAATGATAGGCGAACATTTGGATTTCCTACCCGACATGGGCTACTGTAATTACCACATGGACCAGCCATGTTAACGATCCGCATAATGAGTGTGTTGCATGACTGTTTTAAATCTCTGCACAGAGATTAAGAGATTACATAAAGGCTAAATAAGAGGGGCCCTAATATTGAGCCCTGAGGAACCCCGGTAGTTAGCTTAAGAGACTCAGAATTGCAGTTGTTAATTAGTACAGATTGTGTACGATCATGCAGGTAGGATTCAAACCAGCTAACAGTATCACAAGAGAATTTAAATTGTGGGAGCTTGTTGAGTAGAACTGAGTGGTTCACTGTATCAAAGGCTTTTTTGAGATCCAAGAATACCGCCCCTAGCACTTGTCTAGAGAAGATTTTATTTTCTCGATAAAAAGGCACGTAGCCGTTTCAGTAGAGTGTTTGGACCTAAAACCAAACTGCATGGCGTGAAAAGAGGGGAAGCTACTGTTTAAGTACTGGAGGATCTCTGATCTGCTGTTCACTGATCGATTGCTCCTGTCTGCCTTCCTGCCTGCTGTGAGTTTGTTTGCGTGGAGGCTGTAAGCTCTACGCCTCGTATTAGCTTTGTATTTCTTTCTGTTTTGAACCATCATTTACTATCATTTCTAGTTGTTTATATTACTAAATATAGTTTACCCACCATCTCAGATTAACCTTACATCGCTAGCTTCCGTTATTGTTAGCACCGCACGCTAGTGTTTACGCGCCACCCGCGCTCATTTATTTATTATTTTCTCTCGCGCGCCCTTGAATTCATAAAAGCCCAGGTAAGTAAGAATCAGTCAACAAAAACGGTGAGTAATGTCTTGTCCTGTTATTGTCACCTGTGTCACATGTCATATGTTTAGTATAGCCTTCTCCGATGGCAATATAGGATTTATTTGTGATAAATGCAAGGAGACAGTCAGGCTGACTTAGAAGATTTCAGAGCTAGAGACCCGCATTCAAACTTTAATTGAGCATGGTAAGGATAGTACTAGAGCTTTAGATACTATTTTGGATGCGCCTAGCATACTGAACTCTGTACATGATTCGGTTCCGGCTGAAGTAGAGCCCACGCAGCAGAGCAGATGGGTGACCGTGAGAGATCGCTCTAGTCGCGGATTAAAAAACCACTCTTCCGTTCCGATTACCATAAATCGATTTGCCCCACTCAGTGAAACACCCACTGAGAATTCTGTTGATTGTGCCCTGGTAATTGGTGATTCGATCACACGGAACGTAAAAATAGAGACACCAGCCACCATAGTCACATGTTTGCCGGGAGCCAGAGCGCCTGACATCAAAGCAAATTTAAAAGTGCTGGCTAATGCTAATCGTAAATTCTCTAAGATCATTATTCATGTCGGCACTAATGACGTTCGACTCCGCCAGTCGGAGATCACCAAAATTAATATTAAAGAGGTGTGTAAACTCGCAAGTACGATGTCAGGCACTGTAATTTTCTCTGGCCCCCTTCCTGTTCGCAGGAGTGATGAGATAGTTAGCAGATTGGCCTCACTCAATGGTTGGTTGTCTAAGTGGTGTCCGTTGAATAATATAGAATTCATAGACAATTGGAAAAGTTTTTGGGGCAAGCCTAACCTGTTGAAAAGAGATGGTGTTCATCCCTCCTGGGATGGTGCTGCTCTTCTCTCTAGTAATATGGCACATAGTCTTAGAGCTAAAACATGACAAACTGGGGCCCAGGTCAGGAAGCAGGCTAAACCGACCGTCTGCTAGCGGCCTCGCGTCACCAAGGTCAGATAAATCCCATCACATAGAGCCTCTTTCACCTAGATATCATCATATAGAGACTGTGTCTGTTCCCCGAATTTGGAAATCCAAAAAACGTCAGGTAAAAAATTTAATTGATGTTCAACAAATAAAAAACAGATATAATACAGATGAACAAATGATAAAGCTTGGGTTGCTGAATATCCGATCCCTTACTTCAAAATCGCTTAAAATAGTTCAAAATAGTTAATGATATGATTTCAGATTATAATCTAGATGTGCTGTGTTTGAAAGAAACCTGGCTAAAACCAAACGATTACATTACTTTAAATGAGTCAACCCCACAAGATTACTGTTATAAACATGAACCTCGTCTAAAACGCAAAGGGGGAGGTGTTGCTGTAATTTACAGTAATATTTTCAAAACCACTAAGAAATCTATTTTAAATATACTTCTTTTGAAGTGTTGGTGCTTAATGTAAAAATATATAGTGTAAACGATAAATCACGTTTGAGATTTCTGCTGGCTACTGTATACAGGCCACCAGGGCACCATAAAGATTTTACCAAAGAATTTGCGGACTTTCTATCAGAATTAGTATTGGCTAACGATAAAGTACTAATTGTTGGTGATTTTAATATACATGTAGATAATGAAAAAGATGCATTGGGATTGGCACTTCAAGACATTGTAAACTCAATTGGAGTTAGACAACACGTGTCAGGACCCACTCATTGTCGTAATCATACTCCAGATCTAATATTATCACATAGAATAGATGTTGATGCCGTTGAAATTCTGCAGCAGAGCGATGACATCTCAGACCATTATCTAGTCTCATGTAAATTACATTTAGCCAAGGCTGCAAAGCCGACTCCGTGTTATAAATATGTTAGACCTATAACTTCTGCCACTAAAGATTGCTTTATCAATAATCTTCTTAATCAGTTTCATCATCTCAGCATCCCGGATAGCTTAGAAGAACTCGATATTGCAACAGAAACTTTTAACTCTCTCTTTTCCAGCACTTTAGACGCGGTTGCTCCGTTGCGCTTAAAGAAGATTAAAGAAAATAGTCCAACGCCGTGGTACAACGAGCACACTCAGGCCCTTAAGAGAGCAGCCAGAAAAATGGAGCGCAACTGGAAGAAAACAAAACTAGAGGTATTTCGGATTTCATGGAAAGAGAGCTCGATTGCTTACAGAGAGGCTTTAAAAGCTGCTAGATCTGCTTATTTTTCAACCCTATTAGAAGAAAATAAACATAATCCTAGGTATTTATTTGAAACAGTGGCTAAACTAACGAAAAAGAAAGCTTCAAGCACAGAAGTTTCAGGCCAACACAGTAATGACTTTATGAACTTCTTCACTTATAAGATTGATAATATCAGGGACAAAATTATAACTATGCAACCGTCTACTACAGTATCGCATCAGGGAGTGCATTCTAGTCTCCCTGAGGAAAAATTCTATTCATTTGTTGCTATAGGAGAGGAAGAATTCTGCAAACTCGTTAATTCGTCTAAATCGACAACTTGTATGTTAGACCCTATACCGACTAAGCTACTGAAAGAGATGCTTCCAGAGATCATAGATCCTCTTCTTAATATCATTAATTCGTCTTTGTCTCTAGGATACGTACCAAAAACTTTTAAGCTGGCTATGATAAAACCGCTTGTTAAAAAAACGCAACTTGATCCTTCAGAATTAGTCAATTACAGGCCGATCTCAAATCTGCCTTTTCTGTCAAAGATATTAGAAAAAGCAGTATCCTCACAACTGTGTTCCTTTCTTGAAAAAAATGATATCTGCGAGGATTTTCAGTCAGGATTTAGACCGCACCATAGTACTGAGACAGCTCTCATTAGAGTTACAAATGATTTACTTTTATCATCCGATCGTGGTTGTATCTTTCTATTAGTGTTACTTGATCTTAGTGCTGCATTTGACACAATTGACCACAACATTCTTTTAAATAGACTAGAAAACTATGTTGGCATTAGTGGAATTGCACTAGCATGGTTTAAATCATACTTATCTGACCGTTATCAGTTTGTAGCAGTAAATGAAGAGATGTCTTATCGATCACAAGTTCAGTATGGCGTACCACAAGGCTCAGTACTAGGACCGCTGCTGTTCACTCTGTACATGCTACCATTAGGACATATCATTAGGAAACATGGAATTAGCTTTCATTGTTATGCCGATGATACTCAGCTGTATATTTCGTCAAAACCTACCGAAACTTACCAATTCACAAAATTAACGGAATGCATAGCTGATATAAAAAAATTGGATGACTAGTAATTTCCTACTACTAAACTCTGAAAAAAAAAGAGATTCTAATTATTGGACAAAAAACTTCCACACGTAATAACCTAGAATACTGTCTAACACTTGATGGCTGCTCTGTTAAGTCTTCGTCGTCGGTTAGGAACCTGGGTGTGCTTTTTGATAGCAATCTTTCATTTGAAAGTCACGTGTCTAGTATCTGTAAAACCGCATTTTTCCATCTTAAAAATATATCTAAATTACGACATATGCTCTCATTAACAAATGCGGAACAATTAGTTCATGCTTTCATGACATCAAGACTAGATTATTGTAATGCTCTACTGGGTGGTTGCCCTGCACGCTTAATAAATAAACTACAGCTGGTCCAAAACGCTGCAGCTCGAGTTCTTACTAGAACCAGGAAATATGACCATATTAGCCCGGTTCTGTCAACACTGCATTGGCTGCCTATTAAACATCGTAGAAATTTTAAAATGTTGTTGATTACTTACAAAGCACTAAATGGTTTAGCTCCGCAGTACTTGAGCGAGCTCTTAACGCATTATAGTTCTTCACGTCTATTGCGATCTCAAAATTCGGGCCAGTTGATAATACCTAGAATATCAAAATCGACTGCGGGCGGTAGATCCTTTTCCTATTTAGCACCAAAACTTTGGAACAGTCTTCCTACCATTGTCCGGGAAGCAGACACACTCTGTCAGTTCAAAGCTAGACTAAAAACACATCTCTTTGACCTAGCATACACATAATATATTATAGACTTCTATAATTCAATGTTAGGCTGCATAGATTAGGTCAGCCGGAACTGGGAACACTTCCCTTAAATCCTGATGTACTCGTTACACCATCATAAGAAGAATGGCATCTACGCTAATTTTAGTGTCTTTGTTTATCCCGAGGTTTTCCCGCAGCCTACCGGATCCAGGCCGTATCCAGATCTGACTAGGAGCTTTGCCTGGACCCGATGACAACGCAGTGCTGAAGTGCCAACTAGCCTCTCCCTATGGAGGATCCCTTTCCCACTCTACAGATAAAACGTTGTGATTCCGGTTCGCGTACCCACCCCGAAGTGATAAAATAAAACAAAATTCTGTATCAAATTACAGTTACTGTAAATCCGGCCTCTAGTTCATAAACGCCAGAGGAGAACTGGCCCCCGACTGAGCCTGGGTTCTCCCAAGGTTTTTTTTTCTCCAGTAGGTCACCTGATGGAGTTTTAGGACACCAGTAGGTCACTTGATGGAGTTTTTCGGTTCCTTGCCGCTGTTGCCTTTGGCTTGCTAAGTTGGGGATATTCAAAATAATTAACCAAGCATTAATACCATTGATCAGCCCTACCAAACGTGGATGTTTTTTCACTAAGAAACAAACATTGTTATGTTATTTGATTGATATTGTGAAGCTGCTTTGATGCAATTTATATTGTGAAAAGCGCTATATAAATACACTTGACTTGACTACTGGACAGTCTGCTCCAGCCACCCATTTTTCTGCAATTTTAGAAATGGCCGGAAGAATGATTATTGGTCGGTAGTTATTCACGGATGTAGATAGACCAGACTTAAAAACTGGCGTAACAATAGCAGATTTCCAGGCCTTTGGAAAGTGACCACTGGAAATAGATAGATTAATAATAGAAGCAATGGGAGTAGCTAGAGTGGATCCTGAATCTTTAAGCATGTTCGTGTCCATACCAAATACATCCCTGGCCTTAGATGGTTTTAGTGTTTTTAATTATGTCAATGACTTTAGTCTCAGTGATGTTTTCTATGATGAAAGACTGTGTTGCAGACACTAAGTGTTCTTTTGTTTGTTTTATTGTAAAGTTCCTAGAGATTTCTGCTACCGATTTAATAAAATAGTTGTTAAAAGCATCAGCTATTACCTTGGGTTCTATTAAAAAGTCTCCATTTAATTCAATTTGCATTTGTTTTGTCTTATTTTTGTGGGACTCACCTGTCAGTTTTTTAATGTAATGCCAGGTTATTTTAGATTTTCAACGTGCACTATTCAAAGCAGTAATGAAAAAGTCAGCTTTAGATCTCCTTATTTCTCTCACTACTCTATTTCTTAAAGTGATAAATTGATGCCTGTTATATCCTGATTTTACAGCCTGCTTCAAGGAATGATCTCGTTCTTTCAATTTCAGAACAGATTCATTTAACCATGGAAGGCCATTTTTTTTTAGCTCGTAATCTAATTTTCCGTGTAAATTGTGTAATAATTTGCTGTATTTTATTAGAAAATAGAGAACAATCCTTGTCCAAGTAAATGCCAGAGAGTAATTCATCCCAGTTTCCATCATCGATTGAATCTATGAAGTTTTGTTGTTCCTGCTTTGGTATCCTAAAGGATTCTGTGGCTGGCAAAGGTTTAAAATGCTTTTTATTTAATTTTCTGGTGACCATTATGAGATTGGGATCAGACAATCCAGTAAGCATATTATATGATTTCAAAATCCTTTCTGGCCTGTTTGTAAAAGCTAAATCAATTAGAGTGCTCGTAGAGTTTGTAATTCTCGTAGCACCATTAATCACATGAGCCATATCCATTTTATCCATTACCTTTTTCAAGTTTTTCCTGATTTGCTTAACTTCCCAATTAACATTCAGGTCACCTAATATTATAAGTTATTTTGCAGGATTAAGTTGTTTTAATAAAATATCCAGCTTTTTATAAAAATCTACATTTGATGGAGGTCTATAAATAACCACAAGAATAAACGACATTTGCGGTGACAAAGATACATTTAAACCAATAAATTCCAAATCATTCTCATCTGTGACATGAATTTCATTACAGTTAAAAGTGTCCTTGGCATAAATCATAACCAACCAGGTATAGATATTATTGCAGAGGGTGAAGTTTCCTTAAGCCATGTCTCAGAAAGGCATAAGAAGTAAATATTAGAATCAGTAAGTAAGTGGCGGACTTGATCACTTTTTAACTTGATACTTCGTATATTTAAATGTGCACATAGAATACCCAAATTAGTTTGGAGTTATTAACTGTCTGAAATACCCCAAGTTTCCGGTGTTTTATTATCGCTGGGTTTGGCGGTTTCCTGTTTCTATTGTTGACATTATTCGCAGTTAGCTCCACAACTTCTGCGCTGTCACCTGTTGCACAGCTCCCAAACTCAAGAGAAAGAGAAGATGGGGCTCGAACATTACCCGCCGATGCAGAAAGGGCCTGACAGCCGCTGTGAAGGATTGCAAACTGGATTGTCTGTGGAGCCCAGCGAGCCGGCCGGCAAGATCCGCACCAGCCTGCAGACCGCCGACCCCACCGAGGCTCTCACGGCACAGCTCAATGAGCACGATGGACTCCGGTGAAACGGCGCTCCCCAGCCATCCCGGATGGCGTCCTCGTCCAAACACCCAACCGACAGGGGCATCCCACAAGGCGGAGGGGGCAGCGCAGCGAAGCCGGTAGACCCGCCGCCAATCCCCGACGGATCCGCCCAACCGGCGACCACATCCGCTCCAAACACCGATCTCTGTAAGTTCCTTGGGATGCTCCTGCAGTAGTTAGATGTGATGATATGGTGGCTATCTGATTGTTGGACCATTTGTCGGACCGGGGCATTGATGGATGTCCCCGGACAGCAAAAGGCAGATGGTGATTATTAGTGCGAGGCTCTGTTGCGGCTTGAGTGCCGATTTGGTGTGCTTTCTGATTTCGCTGTACAGATGTGGATATATAAAAGATGACCCAATGCCCCTCCAGTAGATCTGCTCTGGCGCCGACTCTGCCTCAGTCATTCTCCATTCAGCATTCAAACAGCACGTCGCGTTCGGTTACGACAAGATCACCGTTCCCACTATTATACTTTTTGTAGATAAACGTCTATGGTTTGCATTAAGTGACTTTATCTTGCTGGAGTTAACTGCGCTTTCTTAATCATATTCCTTTCTCCCGGGTGTCTGTTAGAATACAGCACTGGAGTAGAGAGCACTATGAATTGTTCTTCGTGCGCACTGTAACCTGAAATTTAAAACTGTTAAAAGAAAATGCTCAAACTGTTGCATAGATATAATACACTAAGCATCAAATATCTCTTCGCTTTGTGCTTTGAACTTTTTAATGTGAAGCGCTGCACGCTGTGACTTCGCGTTGCTTCAAGTGTATCATTCTGAGCATAATAATCGCTTTGGCGCACTAAATTGGAGCCCTTCATATTATAATACTTAGCAGAGGTTTAAACACCTGGGTAAAAGGGGGCATGCAAACTTAATTTTTCCGCAACCACCTTATGGAGCTTTGATTTCAGAAAAGGTACTCCTGTTGTTATACAGTATTCATGTTTACATTTTATTATTATTTGAACAGCTGAGCATATAATTATGTACCAGGTGAAGAAACCTGTTATTTTTTTCATTTGATTTTGCAAGGGTTCACTGAAATAGCCGGTTTAAAAAAAAACTACTTGTGACATGTCATATTTGGATTTGACTGAACATTTGCTCTCACTTTGCGGAAAAGATATCGGGATATATATCGTATATCAATATTCAGCCAAAATATATCGGGATATGACTTTGTCCATATCGCTCAGCCCTAGTTTCAACAGCGGGAAAGAAAATATCAATAAAATATCTTGTAAACAATGTCACGTAGCATTACATGTATTCAAATTTTATGTTTAAAATTTCTGTCATGGAAATGACAGCCACTGTGTAAATGATTATATTACAATTAGATTTAGAAGGTAATGCAAAAACTACCTTATGTGCAGTTTACATGTTTGCATACAATTTGTTATTTGAGTGTTAATTGTTATATTTAAAAATAAATAACTGAATTTAGGCTAATAGTTTGGGCTCTATTGCTAACCTTTAATATTATAGTAATGTGCAAGCAAGGACTCGCTATACAGTTTACAGCATTAGCATAGATCTTTTTTTATCCTTAAGAAACTTTTAATAATAATAATAATAATAATTGAATTAAAGACGGAGATACAATTTGTTCAGTAAACCACTTTTTTTTTTTCAGTAAACCGTACCGTCAGTTGTGTGTACTGTCACACCCCTAATTTGTTTTATTTTTTTCCCTCATCACAACACATAAATAACAATAATAATAAAGATATTGATATGATTTCCTTAATGTCCAAGATATGCACAATTAGCCATATCAATATTTCCAAATATTGGACATTATTTCCAACATGAAATCAACTAATTGTTTTCTCAATGCTATTCCTATTAAGTTGTTCAAATATATACTGGACTCTTGGCTAGTGTACCTTTACTTTTAACCTTTACTTTACTTTTAGCTTAAAAAAAAAAAACTCAATTCTAATCTTCTCAATAATTAGTCACATCTCAAAATTAACAATTCTGCTAAACAAGCCATCTCCTTACTTGGTTTCTATCAATATTCTGGATCCTTTTCAGTTTTAGAGCCAAGCACAGTACTGATCTATCCTTTTAAAAGTGGTAAACGCCCTCATCTTATCTGTTGACTCAGGTAACTGTGCCATCCTTTTATTGATGGAGTTTTTCATTTGTGAGTACCATAAGGTCTTTAATATTCATGCAGATGATACCCAGCTTTATCAAATGTCAAAAACCTGGGGGTTATCTTTGATCCTGATCTAAAGCTGACAAACAAATACATTTTGTAGTCAGCGCTGGCATTTTACAGCTTAAGGGGCTTCGTAAGGTCGTCGGGCTTTGTAACTTTTCTTATTTTCAATGATTTGGAGACTATTATTCAAGTATTCATCTCTACTAGGCTTGATTGCTGCAGCGCTTTATGTTCCAGAATTAATCAGGTCTCATTTTTATTTCACTGTCCTGTGCTGCTAGTATTGTATATATTAGATCTTTTCTTTCTTTTTTTTTTCTTTTTTTTTATCATCAATATTTTACTTTTTTTTAGGTTTATACATAACTGGTCTATATTATTTTATGTTATTATTATTTTATGTTTTTTTGCAGCATGATTCTCTAATGTTGTGCAGCACTTTGGTCAGCATTCATCTTGTTTTGGTTACACTTTTAATTTAAGGTGTCATTGTTAGTGTAATTATATATTTAAGTACTGAGTAATATTAATTAACAACATGTACTTGTTATTATGCATAGTTTACTGTTATTACTTTGGTGAGTACACTTTATTTTACAAAGTGCTATATAAATAAAATTTGACATTGAAGACAGCCTAATCTGTTTGAACAGAGTACCTGTTATCTTATAGCCACTGGCAGCCAACTGCCCCGCCATGTATTCGCCATCAGAGCTGTTGTGAGAGCAGCCCCACGTCCTCACCCAGATCTTCTGTGTGCCAGGAATTACACTGTAAATAAGGCATAAGATTAAAGGTTTATCATCTATGAACAGTGTGGGGTAAGTTACTTTAAAAAGTAATTATGGTTACTAGTTACTTCTCATAAAAAGTAGAGTTACATCATTACAAAAGTAACTAATTACCAGGGAAAGTAACTATTGCATTACTTCTTTTTTTTTTTAAAATGGATAAATGTGAAATAACTTGGATACTCCCAATATTAAACATGTTAAATGAATGAAATGGACACTAAATAGAATAAATTATTATTATAAAACATTGTACACTACTCTACACTATTTTAAAGTTGCTGTGGGACAATGTGAGAGACACCTATTAACTTAAATATTAAAATATTACATTACTATAGTGGAACAACAAAACGCAATAGATGGTATAGAACTTTTAATATTTATTGCAGAGACAACAACTGGCCAACAAGTCAAGTCAAGTCAAGTCAAGTGTATTTATATAGCGCTTTTCACAATATGAATTGCATCAAAGCAGCTTCACAATATCAATCAAATAACATAATGTTTGTTTCTTAGTGAAAAAACATCCACGTTTGGTAGGGCTGATCAATGGTATTAATGCTTGGTTAATTATTTTGAATATCCCCAATATCCTTATATAAAGACTAAAGACTTATATTACAAATAAGTCTAAACAAATTATGCTTCTTAAGAAACGTACCAAAAATAAATAAATCGTAATAAAAATATATATATACACACACTCTTTGTAGTGCAAATTAAAATGATAAAACACACACACCTTTACTGGTAGACATACTACTGTATAGCCTACTTGAAGTATTTTCTTCTTCACAAAAGTAAACAGTTTCACAAATATGCTCTCAATATAATACTGAACAATGTACCAACTTAAATAATAATAATGATAAAATATAATATAATATTGTTTGGTTTTATAACCTACAGAGAACGTCATCATCAGAGGTTATTTAAGCCAAACTTTAGCAGTGTTTGCCGCACGTGTTCACAACCGGTCAAACAAAGATGTTTTCTTTGAACGTTCCCTGCAGGTTATTTTGGAGTTTTATTTTATAACCATGTAAACTAAAAAACTTTGCAGGTCCTATGACTGACAGAGAGAGCCAACTCATATGAAAACCGCTTCAGTAAGCTCAATTATAGTAACGCCGCATTTTATTGTCAGTAACGGTAACGGCGTTGTAATGGAGGAAACAGTAATTAGTTTGATTACTCCTTACTGAAAAAAATAATGCCATTAGTAATGCTTTTTATTTATAACACCGTTATTCCCATCACGGTCTATGAATGCTTGATCTCCAGGGTTGTTTGGACATTACATTCTGATACACATAGATGCAAACCTGAAAACAACGTAGGAAAATCTGAATCTATACTGTAAAGCAGTCATCTTCAAGATCGTTTAATAGTGATTACATTATTGTAGATCTGACATGACCCACACTGTCAAACATTTATTTCCAAGCTTTATCCACTAGATAGCAATATTTAATCAGTGTAACTGTAACATTCAAAACATTATAGGTTTCATTCAGATATTTAATGTAGTGATCTATGTGATGTAGGCACCAATCATGATTCAGATTTGTTTTTTTACAAGCAAACTGGCTGATTCAGATACCGGTTGACTATTTTTTTTCTTTAAGCAAATGTAGTTGTTATTTATTGGCTCTATAGAATAGGGGCAGTCCTGGCCCAATGGTTAGAGAATCAGACTGGTAACCCGAAGTTTGCGGGTTCAATTTTCAGTACCGACTGAGGTGCACTTGAGCAAGGCGCACCCACAAATCGCTCACTGAGCACCGCAGCAAAAATGGCTGCCCACTGCTCCGGGTGTGTGTGTCCACAGTTTGCAGTGTGTGTGTGCGTGTTCACTAATCACTACTCGTACTACTTTGTGTGCACTACCTTGGAAGGGTTAAATACAGAGGACAAATTCCAAGTATGGGTTACCATACTTGGCCTTCACATGCCACTTTCACTATAACAGGCATTTGAAATTAGAGGCAACCACTGAATTTAATAATGATCCAAACAAGGATGCTACACACATGTAGCATGAGCAGTTGTTTTTGCATGAGCCCCTTTCACACAGCGCGATGATCCCGGCAAATTGCCGTCAAATTGCCAGAACGCCTTCTGTGTGAACGCAAACACGACCCGGGATTGATACCGGCATTGATGCCGGGTTGAGGACCTAGTAACATTGCCGGAATCAGTCCTGTGTGAACAAAAACCAGGACCAATGCCGTAAGGAGTGTGTCCTAGTGATGCCGCACGTGCCACTGCGCTACTCTGTTGCTCTTAGAAGAAAGTTTGTGTTCGTCATCAACAAAGAAAGAAAATGTCTGCAAACTGGAACGAAGCAGAGACCAGGAGCTCCTTACTATCCGCGCTGAAGCTGATATCGTTCGCCAGCTTTGTGGAAAGGTACATGTTTTCGTCGCGTACATTACACGTCTCATCCTGAAGTCCTGTGTCTTTACGGGATGTGTGTGAACGCACTCACAGATCCCGGAAAATCACTGGCAGTGTGAATGGACCAAAATCAAACAATCCCAGGACAAATCCAGGGTCACAATATCCGTGTATTTGCCAGAATCTCTGTGTGAAAGGGGCTATGTTTTTTTTATTTTTTTTTATGACACAATATTGATGTGCGCAGTAAGCCCTGGTAGGACAATCTGGCGGTCAGGATGAAATGTAAGGACACCGGCCCGATACCTCAATTTTTGGTGTAAAATGTAGGGGCTGTTTAAGGTCAGGTTTGTTGATATACCTTCACATGATCAATGTGATATGTCCTCAGTGATTTTACTGGATTTGTCACATTTGCATCCTGGTGTTCTTGGTTGCAGTGTTAAACATCTTCTCATATAAGGGTTTACCCTGGAAAACTTCAAAAAGGGAAAGAAGAAAAAAGAAAAAAAAGAAAAAAGGTATTGGTTACAGCTTACAGTTGCACAATTAGTTGAAAAATTATTGACTAGATGTGACCAATCATAAAAAAATGGGTCTATTCCCATTGTGTGTGTTTTTTGTTTTGTTTGTTTTTTTGCAGCAGCAGCAGCAGCAGCACTGAGCATTAACAAAACATGTTTTCCAATCGTGGGTACTTAATTTATTGGCCCAGAAGAAATCAGCTTAATATCACTTAAACGCAAGCTTCTTTTGTTTCCAGTGTGAGCTCACTGATGGAGCGCTCTCGTGAATGCTCTCATTATCGTGAGAGTGCAGAAGTCGCTTTCTATCTTTATGTAAGGAGATCCAGGAGAGATCCTGAAGATCTGCCATGTTTTCTGTCTAAATGTATTTAAGGTAACTTTTAAGGCAAAATGTGAAAGTGCACATTCCCATAAACTACGTTATGCACATTATCTTGAGGGAATCCACCTTTATTATCTTTAGTCAAGTCAAGTCAAGTGTATTTATATAGCGCTTTTCACAATATAAATTGCATCAAAGCAGCTTCACATTATCAATCAAATAACATAATGTTTGTTTCTTAGTGGAAAAAACATCCACGTTTGGTAGGGCTGATCAATGGGATTAATGCTTGGTTAATTAATTTGAAAATCCCCAACTGAGCAAGCCAAAGGCAACAGTGGCAAGGAACCGAAAAACTCCATCAAGTGACCTACTGGTGTCCTAAAACTCCATCAGGTGACCCAATGGAGAGAAAAAAAACCTTGGGAGAACCCAGGCTCAGTCTAGGTGAGTCTAGGCTCAGTCTAGATATCTTTATCAGATAAATCCCATCACATAGCAACTCTTTCACCTAGATATCATCATATAGAGCAGGGGTTCTCAACCTTTTGGTCGCGGAAAATGGCTTGGTTAAGCACCTTAAGTGTAGGAAAGGCCTATGCAAATCGAGATTGATAACAGACTAGCGAGAGCTGGCACAAGCGAACTTGGCAAGAGACTAGACTAGAGTGAATGGAGAGCTATGTCGTGAGTCAATTTAAATGCATTAATTTATTTTTGTGTGAGAGTGAGTGAACATTTACACCCCGCTCTGTAAGTCAGGGCGGGAACGGCGGCGGCCATGAGCATGCGCGATTCATTTGCAGCCTGGACGCAGAGGGGTGTGTGTCTCCTCTCTGCTCTGACTGCAGGCTGGGACTGCTGCGCGAGGTTACTGAGAGACTGACCGCCTGTGAGTGCCTTTGGACGGGAGAGGGGCTCATGGCAGCACCCGCTGCTCGTTGAGCACAGTAGGCCTAACTGCAGAGTGATTCGTGCTTTCAAGTCTCCAAACACCACAAAAGTCTCCAAAAACACCAGTAAAAGTCGCTGGATTTGTCGCTTTTGACAAAAAAAAGTCTCCAGGAGGATGTTTTATTGTTGTTTATTTATTAACAACAAATGTTTTTAAACATGTTTGTGTGTGCGTGGCTGCGTGCGTGCGAGCATTTCACAAAAACTAAAAGAAAGCTTTAACTGTAGCCTATATTCTGACTAGTTTATTCGTTTATATATATACACTGTATATATATATATATATATATATATATATATATATATATAAATACGACTTCACGTTTTATACGTTTGCAGCCTCTGAAACTTCCGTCCGTCATACAATTAATTCGGGTGGTTCGAATTTCTGCATTTTTCGCATACGTAGCAAATATTTTGAGGGGTTTTGACAATATTGAGAGACACCAAATGACTAATATGAATACGAAAACTAATACGACAGTTTCGGACTCAAAATGTGGTGTTTTATATATTTATAACATTTGAATACAGTTCAGCAACATACATCACATGACCTGACGACCAAGAGAGCTGACAATTGACCATCACTTAATTTACCATCACCTCACCTTGAAAATAATGTGACCCTGATTTCATATGACAGTTCAACAAACAAAATAATATTAAGTCACTTACATTTTAGACGAAATAATGACTGTTTTGGTCTATTTTAGCAGCGAAAATAAATCCGATGAATCCAAACAAAGATCACAGCATAGCGCATCTCACAGCAACACTCAATCGTGTTTTGAATGATTCAGTGTTTTGAACGAATCGGTTGAGTCAAAAATACAATGACCCATTCACAAACATCTGTCTCATTCTTGATGAATCGGCCGTTTGAACAAATCATTTAAAACAAAACGACTCGCTTAATAAAACCGCTTATCACCTGCATTTGCGCTCACTATCGACAAACCAATCAAATTTGTTAACTTTTTTTTAAAATCAGTCCAAACATTTAAATTTTTATTCATTCAGTTATGTATATACAAAACGATACTATTTTTATGACAGTAGTTTAGTGATTTTTTTTTTGCTAATATTGGGGGGGGGGGGGGGGTTTCACTTTTTTTTTTCTCCCATCCTGTAGCCTACTCGCGCCGCGAGAGTGTCGGGGACGCGCCCCACCGGTTGAGAACCACTGATATAGAGACTGTGTCTGTTCCCAGAATTAGGAAATACAAAAAACTTCCAAGGCCATCTAAGGTTAAAAATTGAATTGATATTCAACAAATAAAAAAAATATATCTAATACAAATGAGCAAATGATAAAGCTTGGGTAACTGAATATTCAATCTCTTACTTCAAAAGCACTTATTGTTAATGATATGATTACAGACTATAACCTAGATGTGCTGTGTTTGACAGAAACCTGCCTAAAACCAAACGATTACATTACTTTAAATGAGTCCACCCCGCAAGATTACAGTTATAAACATGAGCCTCGTCCGAAAGGCAAAGGGGAGGTGTTGCTGTAATATATTATAATACTTTCAAAATTACTAAGTAGTAGTTTAAAAATATAATTCTTTTTAAGTGTTTAATGTAACAATATATAGTGTAAATAATAAATCGCGTTTGAGATTTGTGCTGGCTACTGTATACAGGAATCAAAGAATCTTCGCTGACTTTCTATCAGAGTTAGTACTGGCTGCAAATAAAGCCCTATATTCAGGGGGCAAAGGGGGTTTAGCAGACATGGGCTGCAGTAAAAGGTTGTCATTTAAAATGAAATCTATGATGTCTGAGGATCACAACCTGGGTGGGCAACCCGGTCAACAAGCTGCTGGAAACTTGTAATTAGGGTCAAAACAATGCTACCTCAAATTCTGCTTTAAAGGTGCCCTAGAATGTGAAATTTAATTTATCTTGGCATAGTTAAACAACAAGAGTTCAGTACATGGGCATAACAACACAGTGAGTCTCAAACACCATTGTTTAAATCTCGTTTTTGAAAAACACCCCTGAAAAATAACAAAATAACGAATCTCCACATAACACCGACTGTGACGCAACAGTCGGGATCATTAATATGTACGCCTCCAAAAATGTGCATATGCCAGCCCATGTTCAATGACATGCGGAACTGCGCAGCCGAAATCATCGGAAGTTCTGCAGGTGAAGAAACAAGCGAGGATCATAGGGAAAATGGCAGATCATGGAAATAAATGTTATGTTCCAGGCTGTGCATGGGATGCGAGGACTTTTCATACCCTTCCCACAGAAATGAAATGTCAACAGTCAAATGTTGATGTTTATCTATAATCGGATACCGCAACAGTTTAATTCGAAGTTGTTAATTTGCTCTGCACATTTCACCACGGACTTAACTTTCTAACCTGGGACAATATCAAGCAGGCTTCTCTTAGTAAATAAATTATATACAGAACGCGATCAAAGAACAATCTTTCCTCACAACACGAGTCTATCTGGACTTGTCACCTTTGGCTTGCTCAGTTGGGGATATTCAAATTAATTAACCAATCATTAATACCATTGATCAGCCCTACCAAACGTGGATGTTTTTTCCACTAAGAAACAAACATTGTTATGTTATTTTTATTGATACTGTGAAGCTGCTTTGATACAATCTATATTGTGAAAAGCGCTATATAAATATACTTGACTTAACTTGTCAAACTCGTTATGAAATCAACATTACGCTGCACAAAGAAGCTCTTACTGTATTTACATCGTGTTTGCATTGGTAAAAGCATTATAGAGAGTGCAGAAACTGTGTTGCAATGATAGGATCTTCATTTTCGCGATCAACAGACTATCATCTACTTGAAAAAACACACAAAATGACTTATTTTCAATATGAAATGTGATTGTGGACTGGATTTTTTTTTTTTTTTTTACCTTTTATCACAGTCTTGGACATGTCAAAGATTAGAAACAACATTGGTTTTGATGCATTGTTAGTTTTTGTGCAGCATCAGGTTTTAACTTTCTGCCTCATTTAATGTTCGTGGCTATTTTTTATATCGTGACTTCCATTATAACCACATTTTTTGATTTCAAAGCCATGACACCATATAATCATGCATTTTTGATTGGTGGTTTTCCCTGTTGTGAAGAGGATTTGTAATGTTTACTGTTGATAACCAGGTGGCACCATTAACCCTTTAGATAGGCCTGTGCAAAAAAAAAAAAAAAAAAAAGCTTAGTTTCTGGCTTCTACATGGAGTATAATAGCATATTAAAGTGAGTGTGAGAGAGAGAGAGAGAGAGAGAGAGAGAGAGAGAGAGAGAGAGAGAGAGAGAGAGAGATGGAACGGGTGCGAGGGCCCTTTCAATGCTGCTTGCAGCTTTAATTATACATTTTTTTTGTATTTTATGTTATTATGATGGGGTTGAGAGTTGAGTCTTTGTTGAGAAATATTCTTCCTTTTTAGTTTTACAGCCAATAGCTTCGCTATGTGCACTCGTTTTGCACATTTGCTGATCTGCACCCTGTCCACTGTTTTAAGGAGTGAATCCTCTTATTAGTGTTAAATTCTTTGTTTGTTGGAGTCAACTTCACTACACAATCGGTTGTTGCATTGTTTTGTACCCAATTTATATTATGTTCGACTTTGCAGTTCTATGAATAAGTCACCTGTGAATTCTAACAGGGGAGGGGTTGGACACAATATTAGAATCATTACATGGAACATCCGTGGGATGGGTGGCCAAATTAAACGCTCCAGAGCTTTTTCTCATCTAAAATCACTGTCCTCTGATATTATGTTTCTCCAGGAGACACATTTGCGTACAGGTGATCACACCAGACTGCGTGATCAATGGGTTGGTCAAGCATTTCATTCCAGTTTTAATAGCAAATCCAGAGGTACTGCAATTCTGATGCAGAAAAGAGTCATGTTTCTAGCAGAACAAGTACTTTCAGATCCTGAAGGCCGCTTTGTAATCGTCAGTGGTATTCTTTTTCAAACTCCAGTAGTGTTAGTAAACGTATATGCCCCAAATTGGGATAACCCTACTTTTATGTCTATGCTTTTCTCAAAAATCCCAAATCTTGACACTCATCACCTTATTTTTGGAGGGGACTTTAACTGTGTTATCGATAATAATCTTGATAAATCTGCGACTAAATCTTCTTCTCTTACCGCTATGTCCAGGTCTCTAATTTCGCTAACAAATCAAATAGGCTGCATAGATCCCTGGCGCTTTTTTCATCCCTCTGACAAGGTATTTTCTTTCTTCTCTGGTGTGCACCATGTTTACTCTCGAATTGATTATTTCTTCCTTGATAAAGCCCTGCTTTCTTCGGTTATTTCCTCAGATTACTCTGCCATTGTTATTTCTGATCATGCCCCGCATGTGTTAGATTCTTCGTTTATGCCTGCTTTTAAGAGCCGACCTCAGTGGAAATTCGATGTAGGGCTTCTTGCTAGAACTGATTTCTGTGAATTTCTATCCAAAAATATAGACTTTTTCATTGAGACTAACAAAACGGAAAACATGTCTGCTTCTCTTCTATGGGAGACATTTAAAGCGTTTATCCGTGGTCGAATCATTTCCTTTAGTGCTCACTTAGCCAAGACAAGAAAATCTCGGCAACAAGAGCTTATCCGTTCAATTTTAGAGGTTGATGGACAGTATTCAAGCGATCCCAAACCTGATCTTAAGTTAAAACGTTCAAGGTTACAAACTGAATTTGATTTGCTTTCAACAAATAAAGCTGAATATGTAATTAAAAGAGCTAGAGCCACCTATTATGAACCTGGGGATAGAGCAGGTCGTCTTCTTGCTTCCCAGCTTAAACACCAGTCAGCACCACACTATATCACGCAGATTTATGATAACCATTCTAATGAGCTTGTTACTGACCCTCAAAAAATTAACTCTGTCTTTTCCTCCTTTTACTCCAGTCTTTATACTTCTCAACCTCCTTCTGATGCTTCCTTAATGGAGTCTTTCCTACATAATTTAACTATACCCACTATTAATACATTTACAGAGGAGACAATAGAGGTACCTCTGAGGCTAGATGAAATTACCACCTGCATTGGTCTCATGCAGTGTAACAAGGCTCCAGGGCCTGATGGCTTCCCCTTAGACTTTTATAAGAAATTCTCAGCGCAGTTAGCCCCCTTATTTGTTTGATATGTATAAGGAATCATTTGAGCAGGGTTTTCTCCCACCCTCTTTAAATCAAGCATCTATCTCTCTTTTATTAAAAAAAAATAAAGACCCAACTTTATGTAGTAGCTATAGACCTATTAGTTTATTGAATGCTGACATTAAAATTCTAGGAAAGGTGCTGGCAAAGCGCATTGATGCATGTCTTCCTGATATTATTTCTGAGGATCAGACCGGGTTTATTAGGGGACGTCAGATGTCATCTAATATCCGGCGATTGCTAAATATACTTTTTAGTCCTTCTCCGTCTAAGACCTCTGAAATGATAATCTCTCTTGATGCTGAAAAAGCATTTGACCGATTGGAATGGAATTATTTATTTTATTAAAGTTTGGCTTTGGGCACAATATTATCTCATGGATTCGATACTGATACTGACTAATACTGATAGTTCATCATTCTTTTCCCTCTCTCGTGGGACGCGGCAGGGTTGCCCTCTGTCTCCTTTGCTCTTTGCTTTAGCTATTGAGGCACTTTCTATCACCTTAAAATCATCTTCGTCTATACACGGGATCCATAGGGGAGGCACAGAACACCGTGTTTCTCTCTATGCTGACGAATTCTTGTTGTATGTATAGGATCCAGTTGGCTGCGCCAACGAGATTATGCACTTGCTCGACACCTTTGGCTCTTTTTCAGGTTACAAATTAAACTTTACCAAAAGTGAATGTTTCCCCATAAATCATGTGGCTAAAAAAAAATTCTAAAAGCACTCTACCTTTTAATTTTTCTCCTTCAGGGTTTCGATATTTAGGTGTAAACATTTCACACTCTTTCAATTCTATCTTTAAGAATAACTTTACGAATTTGGTTGATCAAATTAAACTATATTTAAAACGATGGGGCAGCCTACCCCTTTCTCTTGTTGGGAGAGTGGAGACCATTAAAATGAATGTTTTGTCGTGACTTATTTCTCTTCCAGTCTCTCCCTCTTTTTCTACCTAAATTAAAAAAAATTTAAATGTCTAGATAAAACCATCTCATTTATTCGGGCTGGTAAAAATCCTAAGGTAAAAAACTATCCTGCAACGAAATAAACGTGATGGAGGTCTAGCTCTGCCAAATTTTCTTTTTTATTACTGGTCCGCCAACATTTCTAAGATTTTCTTGTGGTGTAATGCGCCCAGAGGTCAACTGGTGTACTCTAGAAGCTGATACTTGTCTTTCTTCTCTTTCTGCACTTGTCTTTGCTCCTTTTTCTCTGCATCCCTCTAATTATACTAGAAATCCTATTGTGCTATCAACCTTAAAAATCTGGAAACAATTTCGACAACATTTTTGGCTGGAGTCACTATCTTTCTTAAGTCCTATTTGCAACAATCACTTGTTTTTACCACCAGCTATTGATCACACTTTTAAAAGATGGAAAGATAGGGGGATGGCCTGTTTTTCAGATCTTTTTATTGATAATTCTTTTGCTTCATTCACCATTCTTATGTCTAAATTTAACCTGCATAATACAGGCTTATTCAGGTATTTTCAACTCTGCGGTTTTGTTAAGACGAACTTCCCTAGTTTCCCTCAATTAACCGAAAAATCTCTGGTTGAGAACTTATTGTCAGCCCCAACAGGTGGCAGTCGTATATCCTGTCTACACCATGTTACTTTCATCTAGTACGTCCTCTCTCTCCAGCCTAAAGATGACTTGGGAAAATGAGCTGCGAATCAAGTTGTCGGAAGAGCTATGGTCTAAGGCCCTTGCTAGAGTTAATTCTACTTCTATATGTGCTCGGCTGAGTCTCATTCAGCTAAAGTCTTTCATAGAATTCATCTTACCAAAGCTAAACTTCATAAATTGTTTCCAGAAACAGGGGACTACTGTAACAAATGCTCCTTTTCTCCTGCCGATCACACCCATACATTCTTTAGCTGCCCAAAACTGGCCCCATACTGGGCTTCTTTTTTTGACTTCATGTCTAGGGCTCTGCACGTTTCTCTATCTCCATGCCCTCCAGTCGCCATTTTTGGTGTGTCTCACTCGTCATCCATCACGAGACAGAAAGCAGAGGTTATTGCTTTTGCTTCTCTTATTGCTAGACGGTGCATTTTGTTGCATTGGAAGTGTCCAACCCCCCAAATATGGAACAATTAGTTAATGTGTTCATGACATCAAGGCTAGATTATTGTAATGCTCTACTTGGTGGTTGTCCTGCCCGCTTAATAAATAAATTACAGCTGGTCCAAAACGCAGCAGCTTGAGTTCTTACCAGAACCAGGAAGTATAACCATTTTAGTCAGGTTCTGTCAACACTGCATTAGCTCCCTATTAAACATTGTAAGTAATTAGCAAGATTTTAAAATTTATACAAAGCACTAAATGGTCTAGCTCCTCAGTACTTGAGCGAGCTCTTAATGCATTATAGTCCTTCATGTCTATTGCAATCTCAAAATTCTGTCCAGTTGATAAAACCTACAATATCATAATCAACTGCAGGCTGTAGATTATTTTCCTATTTAGCACCCAAACTCTTGTTCAGGAGGCAGGCACACTATCAGTTTAAATCTAGACTAAAAACATCTCTTTAACCTGGCATACATAACAATATCACATTTCTATAATTCACATCCGTAAAATTATTGTTAGGCTGCATAAATTAGGTCAACTGGAACAAGGAAAACTTCCCATAACGTCCGATGTACTGGTTACATCATAAAAAGAATGACATCTACGCTTATATTAGTCTCTCTGTCTATCAAACCGAAATGGACAGAAGATCATGGACCTGCACCTAGACAAGAACACAATGCAGCCCTGAATGTCAGCATTCTGATTACTTACAAAGCACTAAATGGTTTAGCTCCGCAGTACTTGAGCGAGTTCTTAACGCATTATAGAGGGTATGCGCGTGATGTCACCGTCGGCCGGTGTGCCTGCAATTACGCGCAGTGAGTGGCAAAAAGACTGAGCGGCAGCATTTGTTTTCAGCATGAATGCCGCGAAAAACCAATAAAACATATAAAGCAGGAAAGAGCTTTGCGATTGACTGTACAACTAGATTTGACAAGAAATCTGAAGTATATTTTTACAGAATGACAAAAGCTACAGACCAGAGGAGCAAATGGATCGCTGCAATTCACAGAAACAACTGGACAACTGGAATGGACAGGTGGATTTGCAGTTATCATTTTGTGTCATTATGCTAACTTTAGGTGTAAAATCATACCCTATATATTGTATTGTTAAATATTGTATTAACAACTCATCAATTAAATATTTATCATTGTATATTCTGCATTAGGCTATTGGATGTTTTTAAATAAACAATGACAAAAAACGATACAAGTTCTAGGGCTGGACGATATGATGATGATGATGATCACTACCGTTCAAAAGTTTGGGGTCGTTAAGATTTTTTTATGTTTTTAAAAGGAGTCTCTTCTGCTCACCAAGGCTGCATTTATTTGATTAAAAATACAAAACAAACCCAGTAATATTGTTAAATATTATTTCAATGTAAAACAGCTGTTTTCTATGTGAATATATTTTAAAATGTAATTTATTCCTGTGATCAAAGCTGAATGTCTTCAGTGTCACATGATCCTTCAGAAATCACTCAATGATTATTTGATGCACATTTATGATTATTATCACAGTTGACAACAATTGTGCTGCTTCATATTTTTGTGCAAACAGTGATTCATTTTTTTCAGGATTCTTTGAAAGTTCAAGAGAAAAGCATTTCATTAAAAAAATAAATATTTTGCATTATTATAAATGTCTTTACTGTCACTTTATATCAATTTCATGCGTCCTTTCTGAAGAAAAGTATTAATTTCTTTAAAGAAAAACAAAAAACTAATTGACCCCAAACTTTTGAACGGTAGTATATATGTATATTATATATTAAATATTAAATATTAAATCCAGTCATACAGCAGCTCTTTTGCCACTCAGTCTGGCTGAGGGGGCGTGTTCCGGCGGGAATGTGACGTCAATGCATTCCCTCTATAGTCCTTCACGTCTACTGTGATCTCAAAATTCCGGCCAGTTAATAATACCTAGAATATCAAAATCGACTGCTGCCGGTAGATTCTTTTCCTATTTAGCATCAAAACTTTGGAACAGTTTTCCTAACATTGTCCGGGAGGCAGACACACTCTGTCAGTTAAAAGCTAGACTAAAAACACATCTCTTTGACCTAGCATAAACATAACACACTATAAACTTCTATGTTTCAATGTTAGGCTGCATAGATAAGGTCAGCCGGAACCGGGGACACTTCCCATTAATCCTGATGTACTCGTTACATCATAAGAAGAATGGCATCTACGCTAGGTTTAAAGTGCACCGGATACAGGCCGTATCCAGATCTGATGTAGGACCTGCGCCTGGACGCGACGACAATGCAGTCCTGAAGTGTCAACTAGTCCCTCCCCTGTGAAGGCCTCCTTCCCTTCCCATCTCTACAGATAAAGCATTGTCGGGATAATTCGGGTTCGCGTGGCTACGCCAAAGCGATAAATTCTGTATTATATATTTTAATGCCAGACAAGTAGTTTGTTGAGGGTTGGTTTGAATGAATCAATCAAAATTAACTTTAGCTGGAAAATAACTATTTTCTAGAGCTGCTATAAAGCCAAAACAATCTCTGTTACTTTAATTTCCTATTATCACTGTGAAACCACTTTGGAACAATCTACATTGTTAAAAGCGTTATTTAAATGAAAATGACTTGACTAATTGTATGTCATGGCTTAGCTGAATGCTTACATACAGACACAATATTTTCATAAAAATAAATAGATGTAAACTCAGCAAATAAGATGTGCAAACACGACTTCATCACAACAGCACCTGAGCGCACCAATAGGTCTGGGAAATCTTGACAATACCTTTCCTTCAGGGTTAGTTTAAGGAGAGGACCAAAGTATAATGTGACTGCATGTGACAGTTGTGTTTCTGACCTGTCTGCCAGAAGCTCTTCTCCTGCAGGCTGTTCCTTGTGCTTGCGTGCACGAGGCACAATGCTTCTCCTGGCAAACTGGCGCTCATGGGGAGTAGGGTCATGGGAGGTCACCATATCCTCGATATCATCAACAAGAGAGTCACAAGCAGACGGCATGATCTAATGAAAACAAATGCACTAGATGAAATACCGCAGAGTAATTCTTTATTTTATTTGTTAGTCTATTTTTAACAGGGACAGTGCACATTAATAAACTTTTCAGTTGCCTAAATGTGCCAGAGTTAGCCGAGGGCTATTTTTCATCTGTAGTTCCTGGACAGAAGTCACCATAAAACAGTAGGTATGATTAAAAATAAACAATATTAAATTTAACTAAGGAAACAATAATAATAATAATAATAATAATTAAAGCTGCGAGCAGCATTCGGGGTTCAAGCATTTAAGGCCTTAAAGCACATATGAATAAAAACTTGTGAAGTTTTATTTGGCAAGCATGTAACTGACAATAAGAGATGGAAAAAAACATGTAATATGTTTTACAATGATTTACCATGTTCAAGTATGATTTACCATGATTCTAGCATGATTTACCATGATTTACCATGTACTAGGATGGTTTACCATGATTTACCACGTTCTAGTATAATTTACCACAATTTACCATGATTTACCAGTTTACCATTATTTAACATTCTAGTATGATTTACACTGTTCTAGCATGGTTTACCATGCTCTAGTATGATTTACCATGATTCTAGCATGATTTACCACCTTGATTTAACATGTTCTAGGATTATTTACCAAAGAGTACTGTGATTCTAGCATGAATTACCATAGTTTATCATGATTTATCATAGTTTACCATGATTTACTGTTCTAGCATAGTTTACCATGATTTACCACGTTCTAGTATGATTTACAAGGATTCTACCATTTACCATAGTTTACCATGATTTTCAAATTTGCCATGATTTACCATGTTCTTGGATGATTTATAATTATTTATTATGTTCTAGTATGATATACCATGATTCTAGCATGATTTACAATTGTTTACCACATTGCCACATTGTATGGTTTATCTTGGTTTACAACATTGCTAGCATGATTTACCACAGTTTATCAAATTGCTAGTGTAAAGACTCACGGGCGGATCTAATCCGTGGGGGAATTTGCATATCATAATTAATAATTGGTCATTAATAATTATTCATACAAGTTTGGATTAGATCAGTCTTACATGTTAATAAATCTCCCGATAAGGGATGATGTCATTTTACCTGCATGCATGCATGTGTATCCTTGCAATTAACCACAAGTTGATAGCAATTAATTACACGGACCACGTCTTACAAAACAGGCAAAATTAATTAGCTCAATTGTCAGAATAATATTTGTGGGGATCCACAATATCATCCTACTTTATAGGATTTTAGGAAAAGCAATTCTGTGGCCACAAGAATTGGGTTTCCGGCCCTATAAACACATACTCTTTAAAGTATCTTTAATTTGTAAGCTTGTAGCTATAAGATCTTTGGCACTTAAGGGACTTGGAAAATGAGCAAAGAGGCAGTACATCAATCAAATGAATATAATGAATTTAATAAGGCAGAACTACTTGTGTATTTACTACGGTTACATGGGATATATGTATTTACAAACATAATAAACAACAAAACACGATAAGGCATCGATGAACGAGAAATGCATAGAGACAGAGAGAGAGAGGAAATGTAGAGAGTTGCAGTTATGCAAGAGGGAGTTTAGAAAGACCCGAGGATCCTTCTAAATAGCAATTTCACATAGATAACGAAACTTCGAGAGACAACAAGACTTCAACAAATCTTAAAAGCGTGATCAAACACGGATACTTGCACTCTTTGCGTGGCTTGTGAAGAAGCGTGTGTGAGAGATGGGTTTGTCAATTCGTTGAAGAAACGATGAAAGATGCTTTTACTATTAATATGTTGTTGTTACCGACATATCGTGTATACAGTCACTTCGATCTTCAAAGTACCAGGTTTTAGAAACCAAATATGTCACATCTGATTCTGGTTGATCATAGTGTGAACAGTCTGGAATAGTAAGTATTAGAGTTTACATGAAACAAACCACATAAAAGGCCACATCATAAGATTGGAACATTAGATGCATGGTAATACATTTTTCACATGGTTTTATATATATGTATATATAGAATATATAGGATTGGAAAGGTTTCATTTCTCTTTCTCAGCAAGAATTCAGAGAGGGAGAGAGCCACAGTTCTGTGAACATTCCTTTAGGTCGTAAACGCTGTTATCTAAGAACACCAGTGATGTTAGTTTTGGTCTCTTTTCACTCCAAAGATGGAAAACATAGTAAACTATATTTTACTGGATATTACTGTACGTATTCTGATTGATCACACCGAAAGCATTCTGGAGGTGTCCAGAACTATGTGTACTAGTAATGGGAAAAGACAGTTATATTTAAAATGCATAATGAAGGTATTTATACTTCACTTTAAGCTACGATAAAATCATAGTCATTCCAATGTGACATGGGCAAATGGACACACAAAAAAACACATCGAATATATCTGGTTAAATGTCTTTTAAAAAGAGAAGTTTCTTTCTCTTTAGAAATAACCTTCTTTGGGACATTCCAGTCAGTCATAAAAATGTCTCGTGACTGGACACCACGCTCTGTCCTGAGCGGGCTTCACTTGTGGGGGATGCGTGTGTGGTTGTGTGTGTGTTACATTCAGGCTTTCTGGGTCTGAAGGCTTTGGGACTTTAGCCAGGAAGCATTTAAATTATCCAGATTCACCCTCGCCCAGTCCTTACACTAGCAGTTTACCATTATTCACCACATTGCTAGCATGATTTACCATGATACACCATGTTCTAGTATTATTTACTATGATTTACAATGATTTACCATATTGTTAGCATTGATGTAAAGTGTCAGTACAAATGCAGTGATAAACTATAAAAATATAACAACTACTATTATAAGACAATCATATTTTGTCGGTCTAAATATGAATGCAAAAGCACCTGTGAAAAGACTTTATTAATAAGTAAACTGGCCAGCAGAGGGAAGAATAAGACCACTTATTGGCTCACTTTCATTTTAAACTTCCTTGATTTTCACCAATATTCTGCACTAAAGCAAACCAGTGTTTCCATGTCAACTCCATAATTCATGCTTACACACACACACAAAGACTTTTTTTTTCAATGCTATATGTCATTCTGAAAATATCTTCAGATGGTCTATAAGCATTTAACAATGTCTTTTGTAAACTATTAATCAGATTATTCAGAATTTATTCAGAAACCTAGGACTAGCCTATACACACATTCTGTTGTAGATACAGACATTTGAACTATATGATGCAAAACAAAATGTTTACTGCAAGTCTCCTTCAGGATTCACATTTCTCAATGTGCCACAATTGTCAATAATAATACTTCAATAGATGAATTTTGACTATAAAATCACTATTTTAACATTTACAATCACATTTAAAGTCTACATATAAATTATAGAACAATATTAGTGAGTAATATGACAAAATTACTATTTTAAACAGCAGCTGGCAATAGAATACCACTTATTGGCTTAATATGCCATTATGATCATATATGAACATTGTCATTTTCACCTTTTTAACTTTCTGTCTTCTGCTGAAGACAAAGGAACATATTTTGAAGAATGTCGGTTTACCAGACAGTTGATGTACCCCATTGACTTCAATAGGAAAAAAAATGTATATGGAAGTTAATGGGGTACATCAACTGTCTGGTTATTGACATTTTTCAAAAAATCTTCCTTTGTGCTCAGCAGAAAAAAGAAATTCATATAGGTTCGAAACAACTCGAGGGAAGGTAAATCATTGAATTTAAATTTGTAAGTGAACTTTTACTTTAAACAAAACAGAGGGTAAAAAACTCTGCTTCACGTTTCTCTATTTATTTTTCAGTAGGGAAAAAAATGACCAAAAGCCACAAGGATGGTAACATGCAAATTTAAAAAAATTCAAGCCCTTCTAAACTCCGCTGAATGTGTATCATGGCGCGTAAGCGCTGCCTAGTGGACCTTTGTTTTTGAGCTCTGTCACTCGCACATGTTCTGTTGTTCATGGGCGCGCAAAAATCAACGGACTGGGCTTCTGAGAAGGGAGGAGGAACACAGAAGGACATTAAATATCTTGGGAAATCCACCACTGAAAAACGTCTGGGAATCACTGTCTTGGAGCTACTAATGAGATAATATAAATGGAGACATTCAAAATGTGCAGTACCAAAGTCCTCAAGCAGGGGCAACACTAGGGCTGGGACAAATTTTCATCTGCATTAAGATGATGTCTATTAGAACCACAGATCTGCTCCCTGCAAAATAACGTCAACTTACGTTGTCATGCACACCCGACAAGAACTGCCCACTAAAGCGAGAAATGAGGTTGCACAGACTACCGTAATTTCCAGACTATAAGCCGCAACTTTTTTCCCACGCTTTGAACCTCCCGGCTTAAACAATGACGCGGCTAATATATTGATTTTTCCCACTTTCAATTTTTTTCCAAAAAAAAAAAAAAAACACATTCTGTGACGTGCTCAGTTTTTTGGCGGCATGAAGCTTTAATTAGACCAATGAAATTGCCGAACGGGTTAAGGTCTAACAACTTTTTTGTTTACTGTTTAGATTAAATCGAGCGCGCTCAAACTTCCCATCATTCTGATAATGGTAGTCATTTTGTCACCCTCATCATGGCAAAGACACGGAGAAATGCATATGATGCAGTTTTCAAGTTGAAGGCGATTGATCTGGCTGTTGGAAAAGGAAATAGAGCTGCTGCACGGGAGCTTGGTCTTAATGAGTCGATAAGACGTTGGAAACAGCAGCGTGAGGAATTGAATCTGAGTGCAAAAAGACGACTAAAGCTTTCAGAGGGAAGAAAAGCAGATGGCCCGAACTAGAAAATGAGCTCGAAGACAGGGTCAACACACAGAGAGCAGACGGCCGAGGTGTTTCACTGTGCAGATCCGACTGAAAGCCAAAACAATCGCCACCGCAATGAAGTTTGAGGATTTTAGAGGTGGACCATCGTGGTGTCTCAGATTTATGAGACGTAAAGGCCTGTCCATCAGGGTACGGACGAGTCTGTGTCAGCAGCTCCCTCCCGACTACGAGGAAAAAGTTTCAAACTTCCACAAATTCACTGATGCAAAGAGAGCGGAGCATTCCATTGGCCCGCACGACATCATAAATATGGATGAGGTTCCTCTGACATTTGACCTGCCTCTCACTCGGGCTGTCAACAGGAAAGGCGAATCATCCGTCACGCTGAAAACAACTGGGCATGAAAAAACGCACTTCACCTGTGTTCTGAGCTGCACGGCATCGGGAGAAAAGCTTCCACCGATGGTGATTTTTAAACGCACAACGATGCCAAAAGAAAAATTCCCGAGAGGAATTGTTGTGAAAGTGAACAAGAAAGGATGGATGACGGAAAGCCTAATGCATGAATGGCATACGGAGTGTTACGGCAAGCGACCGGGAGGATTCTTTCACAGGAACAAGGCATTGCTCGTTTTGGACAGCATGAGGGCCCACATAACAGATTCGGTGAAAGAAGCCATCAAAAGGACAAACTCAATTCCAGCTGTGATTCCTGGGGGCACAACAAAGTATTTGCAGCCACTCGACATCAGTGTGAATCGTGCATTTAAGGTGGCGCTCCGTGTTCAGTGGGAGGCTTGGATGACAAGTGGGGAGAAATCCTTCACTAAAACGGGCCGCATGCGAAGAGCAACTTATGGTCAAGTCTGCCAGTGGGTCCTGACAGCGTGGAGCATTGTCAAAAAATCCACTATCATCAACGGGTTTCGAAAGGCTGGACTGCTGCGTGTTGAAGAGGGCTCAGCGGGGGATTTGCCTCCGGATGAAAGTGACTAGAGCGACAATGAAAACGATCCAATATCGGATGAAGCAATTCTGAGGCTATTCAACTCCGACACCGAAGGAGAAGACTTCAATGGTTCCAGTGCACAGGAGGAAGATAGTGACCAATGACTTTCTTGGTAGGCTGTTTACTGCTATTTTTATTTTATTTTTTAGAAGCCGTGTTTCGTTAAAGCATTTTTATTTTTGTGATAAGCCGTGTTTCGTTAAAGCCTATTTAAATGGTTACAAGCCGTGTTTCGTTAAAGCCTATTTATTTTTTGTTACAAGCCGTGTTTCGTTAAAGCCTGTGTAAAGTCCATTTGTTTCAATGTACCGGTAGGCACCTGCGGCTTATAGACATGTGCGGCTTATTTATGTTCAAAATAATATTTTTTTTTTAATTCAGAGGGTGCGGCTTATATTCAGGTGCGCTCAACAGTCCGGAAATTACGGTAGTCGGACACTTTAAGCTTGACGTCAACTAGTCGCTGATCATGTCCTACAGGGTACAACAGGATAAAAAATCTTTGAAGTTCACTTTTAACCCCGTTTCCAACTGTTAAAATTACAAATATATGCAATTACAGGCTGATCTCGAATCTACCTTTTCTGTCAAAGATACTAGAAAAGGCAGTATCCTCACAACTATGTTCCTTTTTAGAAAGAAATTATATCTGCGAGGATTTCCAGTCAGGATTAAGACCGTACCATAGTATGAGACAGCTCTCAAAAAAGTCACAAATGATTTGCTCTTTTCATCTGATCGTGGTTGTATCTCGCTATTGGTGTTACTCGACCTTAGTGCTGCATTTGATACTATCGACTACAACATTCTATTAAGTAGACTCAAATATTATGTTGACATTAGTGGAATTGCATTAGCATGGTTTAAATCAAACTTATCTGACCGTTATCAGTTTGTAGCAGTAAATGAAGAGATGTCTTATCGATCACAAGTTCAGTATGGCATACGACAAGGCTCAGTACTAGGACTGTTGCTGTTCACTCTGTACATGCTACCCTTAGGAGATATAATTAGGAAGCATGGCATTAGTTTTCACTGTTATGCTGATGATACTCAGCTCCATATCTCTTCACGCCCTGAAGAAACTTACCAATTCATAAAATTAACGGAATGCATAGCTGATATAAAAAAATTGGATGACTAGTAATTTCCAAATACTTAATTCTGAAAAAACAGATTCTAATTATTGGACATAAAAAAAAATTTAAAAAAAAAAAATTACTGACGTAATAACCTAGAATCTCACACTTAATGGCTGCTCTGTCAAGTCTTCGTCGTCGGTTAGGAACCTTGGTATGCTCTTTGATACCAATCTTTCATTTGAAAGTCACGTGAATAGTATCTGTAAAACCACATTTTTCCATCTTAAAAATATATCTAAATTACGTCATATGCTCTCATTGACTAATGCGGAACAATTAGTTAATGCATTCATGACATCAAGGCTACATTATTGTAATGCTTTACTGGGTGGTTGCCCTGCACGCTTAAAGAAATTCAGCTGGTCCAAAACGCAGTTGAGTTCTTACCAGAACCAGGAAGTATGACCATATTAGCCCGGTTATGTCAACACTGCATTGGCTCCCTGTTAAACATTGTAAGTAATCAGCAATATTAAAAAATGTGTATGAAGCACTAAATGGTTTAGCTCCACAGTACTTGAGAGAGCTCTTAATGCATTATAGTCTTTCACGTCTATTGCGATCTCAAAATTCTGTCCAGTTGATAAAACCTACAATATCAAAATCAACTGCAGGCTGTAGATTATTTTCCTATTTAGCACCCAAACTCTTGTTCAGGAGGCAGGCACACTATCAGTTTAAATCTAGACTAAAAACACATCTCTTTAACCTGGCATACATAACAATATCACATTTCTATAATTCACATCCGTAAAATTATTGTTAGGCTGCATAAATTAGGTCAACTGGAACAAGGAACAGTTCCCATAACGTCCGATGTACTGGTTACATCATAAGAATTCCGGCCAGTTGATAATACCTAGAATATCAAAATCGACTGCTGGCTTTCCCATTTAGCACCAAAACTTTGGAACAGTCTTCCTAAAATTGTCCGGGAAGCAGACACACTCTGTCAGTTCAAAGCTAAACTAAAAACACATCTCTTTGACCTAGCATACACAACACACTATAGACTTCTATAATTCAATATTAGGCTGCATAGATTAGGTCAGCCAGAACCAGGAACACTTTCCATAAATCCTGATGTACTCGTTACATCATAAGAAGAATGGCATCTACGCTAATATTAGTCTCTCTGTTTATCCCGAGGTTTACCGCAGCCCGCCGGATCCAGATCTGATGAAGGACCTGCGCCTGGACGCAACGACGACGCAGTCCTGAAGTGTCAACTAGTCCCTCCCCCGTGAAGGCCTACTTCCCTTTACCTCTGTACAGATAATCGTTGTCGGGATAATTCCGGTTCATGTGGCTACGCCGAAACGATAAAATTCTGCATTATGAATTCTAAGGCCAGACAAGTAGTTGGTTGAGGATTGAATTTTTAGGGAAGGACTACATGCCTGCGCACATATATTCAAACGAGCATACCTATAGAATGAACTCTTATACGGATGTGCGCGCCATCAGAATTCTTGCAGGTTCGCGTTTTTAAAGTTTGCGTAGAGAGAACTTAAGAGTTTTCTGTTAAAACTGTGTCGTGTTAGCGGCCCCTAAGTTAATAACTAATGATCGTTGCGACGGAAGTGAATCAATTAAAAAAAAACTCTAGCTGTAAAATAACTTTATTCTAGAGCTGCCATAAAGCCAAAACAATCTCGGTTACTTTAATTTCCTATTATCACTATAAAGCCGCTTTGGAACAATCTACATTGTTAAAAGCGCTATATGAAGATGACTTGACATACTCCGAGAGCACTCCACAAGACTTTGATCATACCATCTGGATGCTGAAAAATTATCAAGGGAATGCACATTTTAAACAACTTACAGGTGAAACTCGAAAAATTAGAATATCGTGCAAAAGTTATAATTTGGATGATTATGGTTTACAGCTTATGAAAACCCCAAATTCAAATTCTCAGAAAATTTTATTACATTAAATCAATTTAAAAAAAAAAAGGATATTAAACTTTTGCATGATATTCTAATTTTTTTAGTTTCACCTGTATATTGTACATAGCCTTGGGGACAGCACTGTCTTATGTCACAGCTGTGCACAAGCCAACCCACGTCGAGTCTCAGGTCGAAGTTCAGGCTTATTTTTTCATTAAAGGGATAGATCAACCAAAAAGGAAAATTATCCCATGATTTACTCACCCTCAAGTCTTCCAAGGTGTATATGACTATCTTCTTTCAAACAAACACAATCGGAGTCATATTTAAAAAAAAAAAAAAGAAAAACATTGTAGTGAATGGCAGTCCTGATTTTGAAGTTCATAAAAGTGCATCCATTCATCATAAAAGTAATCCATATGACTCCAGGGGGTTAATAAAAGCCTTGTGAAACAAAGCAATGGGTTTTTGTAAGTAAAATATCCAACTAGCTTCCGGCAGATGGTCTACGTAAGTCAACTTGCACCAAAACAGTAACCCCTGATGCGATGTATGACGTAGGATGTAGGAGTAGCGTAAGCCTTGATGGCTCTTGGGGATCAAACAAATAGGGCAGTGCAACAAATTCAAACTCCTCTTCTCTTATATTGAAATCCTCCAACATTTCTCTTTAAAAATTCACGTTTTAGACTTCTAATTCGTGACCGGTATTTTGTTTTGCTCTATCCTCTGCACTTCCGTGTTCGTCAATACGTCATGCATCAGGTCATCCGGCCGTCTGTTGGAAGCTAGTTAGTTTATAAAGTTTTAAATATGGATATTTTTCTTACACAAACGCATCGCTTCGATTCAGAAGGTGACGTCACTTTGCCCAGAATCTGCGATAGGCTTGTTCGGAGATGGTGCTTATGATTTATGGGGATAAAAAAAAAAAAAAAAAAATAAACACTGGGCGAATTTGTATTATTATAAGGTGGTTGTAGGGCTGTATAACGATTAATCGCAACTAATCGTTTGCAGAATAAAAGTTTTTGTTTACATCATAAATGTGTGTGTACTGTGTAAAATAATTATGTATTTACAAATACACACACATGCATGTATATATTTGAAAAATATTTACATGTTTATATACATTTTTATATTTAAATATAATTTATATTATATATAATTATAAATACTTCATATATAAATAGATTTTTTTCTTAATTAAACATGCATGTTTGTGTATTTATATATACATAATTATTATACACACACATATGATGTAAACAAAAAACAGAATTGCTCTTCCTTTCTGCTCAGTCTCGCAGCGCGCGCTCGTACGTGCACACTTCACAAGTCATCTGCTGCAAGGAGGTCAACATTATGTTTACAGTCATCACAGAAATCACAATGTATGATTTTTTAACTATTTATTTGTATGATACAGCTGCAAATAAGTATTTGAACACCTGTCTATGAGCTAGAATTCTGACCCTCAAAGACACCTCCACTCCATTTATTATCCTAAATTAGATGCACCTGTTTGAGGTTGTTAGCTGCATAAAGACACCTGTCCACCCCATACAATCAGTAAGAATCCAACTACTAACATGGCCAAGACCAAAGAGCTGTCCAAAGACACTAGAGAAAATTGTACACCTCCACAAGGCTGGAAAGGGCTACAGGGAAATTGCCAAGCAGCTTGGTGAAAAAAGGTCCACTGGAAGAAGCTAAACATGACTGTCAATCTCCCTCGGACTGGGGCTCCATGCAAGATCTCACCTCGTGGGGTCTCAATCATCCTAAGAAAGGTGAGAAATCAGCCCAGAACTACACGGGAGGAGCTGGTCAATGACCTGAAAAGAGCTGGGATCACCGTTTCCAAGGTTACTGTTGGTAATACACTAAGACGTCATGGTTTGAAATCATGCATGGCACGGAAGGTTCCCCTGCTTAAACCAGCACATGTCAAGTCTCGTCTTAAGTTTGCCAATGACCATTTGGATGATCCAGAGGAGTCATGGGAGAAAGTCATGTGGTCAGATGAGACCAAAATAGAACTTTTTGGTCATAATTCCACTCGCCGTGTTTGGAGGAAGAAGAATGACGAGTACCATCCCAAGAACACCATCCCTACTGTGAAGCAAGGGGGTGGTAGCATCATGTTTTGGGGGTGTTTTTCTGCACATGGTACAGGGCGACAGCCCAGAAACCTGACTGATCTAGAGAAGATCTGTGTGGAGGAATGGGCCAAAATCCCTCCTGCAGTGTGTGCAAAGTGGTGAAAAACTACAGGAAACGTTTGACCTCTATAATTCCAAACAAAGGCTACTGTACCAAATATTAACATTGATTTCCTCAGGTGTTCAAATACTTATTTCCAGCTGTATCATACAAATAAATAGTTAAAAAATCATACATTGTGATTTCTGGATTTTTTTTTTTTTAGATTATGTCTCTCACAGTGGACATGCACCTACGATGACAATTTCAGACCCCTCCATGATTTCTAAGTGGGAGAACTTGCAAAATAGCAGGGTGTTCAAATACTTATTTTCCTCACTGTATATGAATGCAGATGCAGGGAACATATCCCTTTTTGGGAGATTTAACATGTATAATTATCTGGTTCAAACCCGTATGAATAATTATTGAATACATATTCCCCAAAACCTGTCCAGATACTTTACATTGTGTTGATTTGTGTAATTCTTATAACCACTAGTGATGATGTCCGTATGCTATCAATATCTTTATCCTTTCATTTAAAAAAAAAAAAAAAGCCTACAGACTATACACGTAATAGCCTAGGCATGTGCAGGACATCACCATTTTCTCAGATTCGTGTTTTTGTAGTTTGCACAGAGATAAGGGTTTCGTTTTCAAAAACTTGTCAAAAACTCCAGGGACCCCAGACAATAACATTTAATTTTGTAACCGAAAAATAGTAATAAAATAATTTAAAACAAATTACAAATGTAATTTTACTGTTAATTAATGTTTTACTCAACATTTGTGCAGTTTTTGGAGGGCTTATGATATCTTTTAAATTTCTATAAATAAATATTTAAACATGCTTTTTACAAAAAAAATGCATTTTATGTAAAATTAACTTTATAAAAGAACCTGATTTCTAACTTTCATTCATGGGGATAACATGGATCATTTTACATGGTTTAATGTAAGATTTTTGCCTATTTTTTGGAAAATGCAGTTTTAAAATAAAATAAAAATCACTTTAACCACTAGATACCTATAGAGCACCACTATATGCTGTTTGCTATTTGACTAACCGAAAGATATCTTTTCACAAGTTGGATCCAGTTGGATTCATATCTAAATATTATAAAATCACAATTATAACAAAAAGAAAAATACTTTGTCAAAGTTTAGCATTTTTTTGTACTGAAAAAAGTTTTTCAATAATGTTACATTATGATTGGAATCAAACCTGAACAAGATGTTACAAAGAGAAATGTTGGAGTCGTGTGTGTTATTTCAATCATCTGTTTTTAATATAATTCAAAAATTGTAATCAACATTTCAGTTACTAACTGTAACAGAACAAGAATGTACATAAATTTGTGGTGGGTCTGCATTTTATTTGACAAATTATAAGACTTTTTATAGCCTTACAAATGCGTGCATGCGTGCGTGCGTGCGTGCGTGCGTATTTTTGTGGTGGTTTTGCATTTTGGATGATTTTATTTTACAAATGATAAGAGTACAGTTTTTATAATCCCAAAAATGTATTCCTCTGGTGAGCATGATCATTTTGCATTGCGGATGTTTTTTGCATTGTTGGAAGTGTAACACTTTATTTCTGTGTGTTCTGCGTTGTTTCTGATTTTGATGATGAATTTTGTATATTTACTATGCGGAGTCTCACCCAGAAGACAACAACTAGTGTCACTATTTTTTTCACGCTAACATAAAAACAGATAGCCTATCATGCCAATTTTTTTTTTTTTTTAGATCTAGAAAGTGTTGAGAGCCGCAGAAAGTGTCATACCATTTGGACAAAGAGAACATATTTTTTAATTTGAGCAAAAGTAATTTGCAAGTTAAAAAGACCCCGATTATAACCAGAGGGTTAAGACTTGCGTGATTTGCCGCCACCATATAACTTTTAAACATATCTTAAAGTGTATCTGAGTCGTGTATAATGACACACACGTGAATGTCTCGGATATCCACTGAGGAAAACCCATGCGTTTCACGTTACCTCAAACAAACTCTTTATAGACAGTCCAAAGAGTGCGTACTCACTGGAAAGACGCCAAAATCAATCGTATTGGGAAACACTGAGAAATCCGTGGGAGTTTGAGGGAAAATATAGTTGTTCTGCTCTTTGATCGGTTATATTCGCGTTGTTTTGCTTTCAGAACGCCATGCTGAAACATTTCACCTTTAACCTCGACGCAATACGGCAAGTATAAGAGGACAAACCTCAATCTCGTGATGGGCACTTTCGAAACACTAGGGGCGTTCCGATTGAAGGGCTGTGTTCGCAATGGCACACTAACTTGCTGCCCAGTGGCGCATACAGAGTGTTTGAAATAGTATATGCAACAAATAATGTTTCAGAATAGTATACTAAAGTGTTGTCACATGGCACACAGCTGTCAAGTTGTTATAAATGAATGTGCTAACCCTTCTTTTGTAAAGGCAACCCTGAGTGAAAGGCTGCATCCGAAATCGCATTAACAGTAGGATATGTGACAAAAGAAGTGTGTCCGAATTCACATTACACAGAAAAGAGTAGGCACCCGGATGAGTGTGCATATGATGGACCAGGTTGCGGATTACACAATGTTCTTCAAGGGGGTCAATGATTTTGCACGGTGCATATGTATATGTGTGTGTTTGTGTATGTAGGCCTTTACATATACACGCATTTTATTTTTAAGCCTTTTTAGAGAACAGTTTTTATAATAAGCCTACCTTATTAAAATCTATTTGAATCTGTGTATCTGTGTTGTTCAAAAAGACCTAAATTTACCCAGTTACTTTAATCAATCACAATTCTACAGACTGTTAACAATTAAATCTTTTTCAACCATCAACTAAAGCCATTTTTACACTGCAAAGGTGGAAAAGAAGCTGCATCTACATAGTATTTATGTTTATTTAAGAATCAAAAATACAGAGGTGTGCACATCCCAAGCACCCTAATTTGGCTCAGGTGCAGGACAACAAAATAACAAAAATAGAAAAAAGAAAAAATATATATTTTTTTCTATTTATGTTTATTTACAAATAGGCCTACTGTTTAATGCTGCTCATGTAATAATAATAATTTGTTACATTTTATATATAGCTTTTCTCTGCTCTCAAAGCACTTAAACATTACATAAGGTAAATAGCCTAAACATGAAGTCATTATAGGGGTGAAGCTGCAATATCATGACAAAATCATTATGGTTAATATTGCTCTTGAAATTTTAATGATGATTATTAAGTCAACAAAAAAAAAATGTTGGGTGGGGAATATGGTCTCATATTCTGGCTACAGACAAAACAAGCTCCGTTAATGGTCCATGACTTCTACTGTGAATATTATACTTTCACAAAAACTCATCTCTTACTTACATCTTTTCTGCATTTTGTTGTTTATGAAGAGAATTCGCTTCAGCTCAGATTCAGAATTTAGTCAGTGAGCATATGCAACCCTCATGACACCTGCATTTGTGACGAATCAAAATGCCTCTGATTGCACATTGCATTCCTAAACTCAACAGAAACGTATGTGATTGGTTATAATGCTCAACACTGCAAACTATGTGTTAAAGAAAATAACTATAAATATGATGTATCACAAACAAATCTAATGTAAATGTAATGCCACAATTCATATTTATTTTATTCATATTTATATTTATTAAACGCTTCACATTACGGGTAGACTACTTTCTTTGACCCCCAAGATCTTATTTTGATGTCCTTCAGGGAGATCAAGCCTTCATTGGGGGGTCCTCAAATCCCCCGTAATATGCACCCTGCGATAGACACTTTACTATCCCATGAGGATTTATGAATGACAGTGAAGCAACGTAACTGACACTGGTAACAATCATGATAATGACAACATGATGAATGCAGTGCGTCCAGATTACATTCATACACACATTCATATTATAGAACATACTTTTTTGGCAGTAGTGAAGTAATACCTATTCAAAATAAGTATCTACTCAAGAGGTAGGCCTACTTTGGCTCGGACCCAGACAAAATGTCTAACCTGTCCTCACCAATGGTCTTGATAACCCTATAAAAAGTCTGTTTGTTGGTGTAAAGTACAGTTGATCTGGTTAAATAAAAATCATGTTTTCACTTGAAATCAGTTGATTCAATTTTATTTGCTCAAAAAAATAATTCACACTGAAGAAATGTTAATATACAAATGTGCTTAAAGGACTAGTTCACCTAAAAATGAAAATATCCAGATAATTTACTCACCCCAATGCATCCAAGATGTCCATCTCTTTCTTTCAGTGGAAAATAAAAAATAAAAAAAATGAGGAAAACATTTCAGGAATTTTCTCCACACAATGGACTTCAAAGATAACCAAATTGTTGAAGTCCAAATCAATGCAGAGCTTGAAAGGGCTCTGCACGATCCCAGCTGAGGAATAGAGGGTATGCGCGTGACGTCGCCGTCGGCTGGTGTGCCTGTAGTTACGCGCAGTGAGTGGCAAAAAGACTGAGCGGCAGCATTTGTTTTCAGCGTGAATTCCGCGAAAAATCAACAAAACATATATAAAGCGGGAAAGAGCTTTGCGATTGACTGTACTCTTAGCTCTTAAGAGTGCTCTCTACGTGCAAGGTTACGAACGCTCGCCGCAATTCCACGCGCGTTTTTCTCAAAAATGCACTTAACATGAACGTGCTACTTAAGAGTCGCTGTCCATTTGAGAAGTGCTGAAATATAACCTTATATGGAATCGTATTCTGAACGTTTAACCTAATAATTGTCATCTGTTGTGGATTAGCAATCAATACAAGTCTACATAAAGCACCTACCTAATACAGGCACTGACAAAATGGCTGAACAAAAAAAAAATCAAGAAAAGATACCTTTCAAAAAGATGAAATGTCATTTTAGAGGAGATAGAGCAAAACAAGGATGTTATTTTTAACAGATTTAAAGGACACCATACAAAAAAAAGAAAAACAAAACATCTGGGAGGACATTGCTACCAAACTAACTGCAACCAGGGGTGTTCAAAGATCAGGGAAGGAGGTCTGCAAGAAGTGGCAGGATTTTGCAAGCCTGGCAAAAAGGAAGAGGGCACTGCAGAGGATTGCAATAAAAAAAACTGGTGGTGGGACCAATGAGTCCCCCTTTCTCACAGCAGAGGAAGAAAAGGCATTGTCAATATTTGGCAAAAGTGCTTCAGATGGCATTAGTGGGGGTATTGACATCCATGTAGGAGTAGGGATAACTCAACCTGAGCCTGAGTCAGGTCCTTCATGCTCAGAGGAACCATCAGATTCATCTGCCATCTCCCAGCACCTACCATCTCCTAGTCCTCCAAACAACCCTCCCAGGCCTCAGCCTCCATCTTCAGTGTTCCAGACTGCAGCCACAACACCTCAGCAGTTTGAGAATATCTGTAGCTGTAGTCAGGACCTAGTGCAGCTGGAGAGGGAGAAGCTAGATGTCTTGAAAGACATTAGGCAGTGCCTTCAAGAACCCAATGAGAGAGATAACAACTTTCAACAGCAGCTCATTGAGCTCAAGGAGGCCAAACTGGCCTTAGAAGAGAGGAGGCTTGCACTAGAGGAGATGAGTTTTGCAAGGCCCTCAATTTCTGTGCCAATTATCTTGCCAGAAGACACAGGTAATGTGATTTATTGTTCAATGAGGATTCATGAAGTTTCAGTCATTTCTTGTGCAATGTGAAATGTTTTCTATATGTAGTTATGACTCATCCCACTGTACAATGTCTTTTGCAGGTCATGGGGAACTGAATAGCCCAAATTAATAAAACTATACAATGTTTTTTATTAATAAAGCTATGTCCATGTGTTTGTTGAACCATGCACACAAGGCCTAAGGCCATATGAAATACTATAATAATTGTTATGAGTTCTTCCAAGTGTTTCTGAAGTAAATGGCTAATGGTTGATGATTATTTTCAGACATAAGCATTTAAGTTTCAATATTATTAATATATAAAGTCTATATATTTAGCATGCCAGATAGCACAAATATACGTACAGTATGTACTTCATCTAGCCAATACATTTCTACAGGTATAGACAAAAAAGACATGTTTTACCAGTACTGTTCTATGTATATATTTATAAGAAGCACAACTTTTCATCATTATGAACATATGAGGATAGATTAAAGGAATATGTATCTATACAATTTCTAAGCATGCCACACCTTCACTTTCTTCAATGTAGGGGCTAATGTCATTACTAAAATTGATGATAGGCAGTGGGATTTGTGAACATTATCACAGCCTGATAATCATCACATGGTTCCTTCAATTAAGCTAGGATTACTATAGAGTTTACACCTCACTAGACTTTCAGAGGAAATCATGGCTGCACAACAACGTGTTCTTCAATTGAGGGTCAGAGAAAGACAAAGACAGAGACGACCACGAAGTAGATTGGTGACTTTAAATGCCTTCGTCAGACAGCATCAAAACCCCTTGGATATCCTTGATGACATGGCTATAATTAGGCGATACCGCCTGCCAAAAAGACAAATAGCCCAACTGCTAAATAGCATTGGACCTCAGCTGATGCGTGTCACCAGGAGAGATTTTGCCTTGTCCCCTGACGTCCAACTCCTATCAGCCTTGAGATTATATGCAACAGGCAGTTTTCTTCAGGTACTTGGTGATGGGCTTGGACTAAGTAAGTCATCAGTTTCAAGAGCTGTTCAAGCGGTCACCAATGCATTACTTCCACTTACTGCGGAACACATTAAATTTCCAGTATCAAGACAGGACATCACAGAAATACAACAGTATTTTTTAACACATCATCACATCCCACAGGTCATTGGAGTGATCAATGGTACCTTGATCCCGATCCTTACACCATCTGTGGATGGCCATGTATATATATGCCGAAAAGGCTATGCAGCTATCAACTGCCAGGTGATCTGTAACCATAAGGGTTTGATCACAGACATTGTGGCAAGGTGGCTTGGAAGCACACACGACTCCTTCATATTCACCAATTCATCTGTGGGTCAGGAGGCACAAAACTCACAAGGACAGTGGAGGCTGCTTGGGGACAGTGGTTACCCACTGAGGCCATATCTCTTCACGTCTGTGGCTAATCCTATGAATAACAGGGAGACAAATTTCAACGAGTCACACTGTGTTGCACATAGTATTGTGGAAGGCACAATAGGGAGGTGGAAGATGTGCTTTCGGGCAATTCACCAGTCCAGCGGTGGTCTTTTGTTTGCTCCACAAAAGTGCTGTGCAGTAATAATAGTAACAGCTATGCTGCACAACATTGCAGTGCAGATGAGAGTTCCCTTACTAAACAGGGAGGAAGATGAAGGGGTGGAGGAGATGGAGGAGGTGGAGGACGAAGATGGCATGGGACCACATGACCAACCAAGAAATGCCCAATACATGGCTGGTTTTCATGCACGTCAGCAAGTCATTGACAGATTTTTTTTAAATCATCCCTATTTTGGCCAGTCTTTGAAGAATATTTTCCACATTACTTATTTTATGATTTTTTTTTGTTCATTCATTTAATTTAGATGTGTATTTCTATTTTTTCTTCCCTTTTTAATTATTTCATTTATAAATTTAATTTAAACAAAACACGATTACAATAAAGTACAATCAAAACCTTATTTTATACTCACGTTGCAGTGTAATCTGTTAAATCTAGATAAAAAGTGTAATCTGCCGGTTGTCTTGCAGGAGACCTCATAAATCTGTCTTCTTACGATGCACTTGGGGATTAACGATTACTCCAGAACACTCGTAGTTCCACGAAGATTTTCAAGTGCTACTTAATTACGATGCTTTTGGGAAACAGACCATAATATTATCGTTTTTGCGAACTTCTTAGGCTTACGATGCTTTTGGGAAACGCAGCCCTGGTCTGCGACGTTCCAGGTATTGCGTAATCATGTTGTAAAGGTCACCCTGGATGTAGGCCGAAGTACCGCCCCATTGTTTACAAGCGTGGAGAAGGAGGATCGTTCAAGTTTTATTGTATGTTGAATAACATATTTATGTCTTTGTGTCAGTTTATTGTTTAAAATGGTCCTTTCGTGTGCGTATCCTGGATGTTTAAGACTTCCGCCTACGTCTAGCGTGACCTTTCCAACGTGATTACGTAATGCCTGGCGCGTCGCAGACCAGCACAAGACGAACAATTGTGGTTAAAAAGAATGTACTTTTTTTTTTAGAAAATGACAGATCATTTCGCTAAATAAGACCTTATTCCTCAGCTGGGATCGTGCAGAGACCTTTGAAACACTTCAAAGCCCTTTGAAACTGCATTGATTTGGACTTCAACAATTTGGTTACAGTTGAAGTCCATTGTGTGGAAAAAAAATCCTGGTCAAAACAAGTCAAGTCAAAAACTCCAACATCTTGGATGGCATTGGGGTGAGTAAATTATCAGGAAATTTTCATTTTGAGGTGAATTATATAATTATAATTATAGTATAATTTAAAGTATAATTGTCACGTTTTCATCAAATTGACTATTAGGTTAGCTATTTTTAAGGGTTCAGCCTGAGAAATGCAAGAGAATAAAATTTGCATTTTTATGGAAAATAAAAGAGCTGACCACATTGACATCGCAGTTAAACAAAAAACTCTACAAATCAAGGACTCAAAAAGTCGCTCAATAATTGTTATCATGGTATTGTCCAGTTGAAGACTGGTATAATGTTGGCTTGACGTTGGATGTTCGATTATCGCAAATTAAGGGGCCTTCTCTAAAGTTATACGACATTGGTATACACGTTTCTAACTTCATCAGCCTTTCACGAGGATGACTTACAGTCAGAAAAACAACTGCAAAGTGGTGTCAGGTATGATGCACACCTTTTAGATTCTTGATATTTAATAAAATAAACTGTAAAATCATATGTAAATATTGCTGTCTTTCACTACAGAACGGGTTCACATACACAACATATACAATAATTTAAAGCTTAATAGCATTTAAAGAGTATGACATACAATCACCTTTATCACCTTTATTTATATAGCGCTTTATACTATACAGATTGTTTCAATGCAGCTTTACAGTGATAACAGGAAAATAATGCATTTTGGCTGTTGTTCAGCTGAAGTCAGTTCAGTGTTGATTTAGTTCCATTGGAAGGATCTTCAATTACTAAATTACTTAATTTCATCTATAAAGCAGTTCTGCAAAAAAATTAAAATATTTGTCTTCGTTCAGCTCAGTTCAGTGTACTCAAACAGAGGCAACAGTGGTAAGGAACCCAAACTCATCAAGTGAGAATGGATAAAAAAAACCTTGGGAGAAACCAGGCTCAGTCAGGGGGCCAGTTCTCCTCTTCCAACAAACAAACACAGTGTCATTATGATTCAGGCTGCATGACAAGTTATAATTCAGATCGGGATCATGAGCATTCAATTATTCATCTAGTTCCTTTTGCTTGAAGATTGGATTCATCATGCTGGTAGGGAGCCAAAGGCCGAGTCATTCACAGGGGATTGTCTAGTTGACATGGTCTCTGCTGACATTCAGGGCTGCGTTGTGTTCTTGTTTGGGTGCAGGTCCATGATCTGCTGTACATTTGGGTTTTATAGACAGAGAGACTAACATTAGCGTAGATGTCATTCTTCTCATGATGTAACCAGTACATTGGACGTTATGGGAAGTGTTCCTTGTTCCAGTTGACCTAATTTATGCAGCCTAACAATCCTTTTACGGATGTGAATTATAGAAACGTGATAGTGTTATGTATTGTATGCCAAGTTAAAGAGATGTGTTTTTAGTCTAGATTTAAACTTATAGAGTGCGTCTGCTTCCTGAACAAGAGTTTGGGTGCTAAATAGGAAAAAAATCTACAGACTGCGGTTGATTTTGATATTGTAGGTTTTATCAACTAGCCAGAATTTTGAGATTGCAATAGACATGAAGGACTATAATGCATTAAAAGCTTGCTTAAGTACTGAGGAGCTAAACCATTTAGTGTTTTGTAAGTAAAAAGCAAGATTTAAAAATGTTATCAATGTTTAATAGGGAGCCAATGCAGCGTTGACAGAACCGGGGTAATATGTCATACTTCATGGTTCTAAGAACTCTAGCTGCTGCATTTTTGACCAGCTATAGTTTGTTTATTAAGCATGCAGGGCAACCACCCAGTAGAGCATTACAATGATCTAGTCTTGAGGTCATCAACGCATGACTGACGACGGAGACTTGACAGAGCAGCCACAAAGTGTTAAGACAGCATTCTAGGTTATTACAGGTCCTTCTCAAAAAATTAGCATATTGTGATGAAGTTCATTATTTTCCATAATGTAATGATAAAAATTAAACTTTCATATATTTTAGATTCATTGCACACCAACTGATATTTCAGGTCTTTTATTGTTTTAATACTGATGATTTTGGCATACAGCTCATGAAAACCCAAAATTCCGGTCTCAAAAAATTAGCATATTTCATCCGACCAATAAAAGAAGTGTTTTTAATAAAGTCAAACTTCAAATAATTATGTTCAGTTGTGCACTCAATACTTGGTCGGGAATCCTTTTTCAGAAATCACTGCTTCAATGCGGCGTGGCATGGAGGCAATCAGCCTGTGGCACTGCTGAGGTGTTATGGAGGCCCAGGATGCTTCGATAGCGGCCTTAAGCTCATCCAGAGTGTTGGGTCTTGTGTCTCTCAACTTTCTCTTTACAATATCCCACAGATTCTCTATGGGGTTCAGGTCAGGATAGTTGGCAGGCCAATTGAGCACAGTAATACCATGGTCAGTAAACCATTTACCAGTGGTTTTGGCACTGAGAGCAGGTGCCAGGTCGTGCTGAAAAATGAAATCTTCATCTCCATAAAGCTTTTCAGCAGGTGGAAGCATGAAGTGCTCCAAAATCTCCTGATAGCTAGCTGCATTGACCCTGCCCTTGATAAAATACAGTGGACCAACACCAGCAACTGACATGGCACCCCAGACCATCACTGACTGTGGGTACTTGACACTGGACTTCAGGCATTTTGGCATTTCCTTCTCCCCAGTCTTCCTCCAGACTCTGGCACCTTGATTTCCGAATGACATGCAAAATTTGCTTTCATCCGAAAAAAGTACTTTGGACCACTGAGCAACAGTCCCGTGCTGCTTCTCTGTAGCCCAGGCCAGGCGCTTCTGCTGCTGTTTCTGGTTCAAAAGTGGCTTGACCTGGGGAATGCGGCACCTGTAGCCCATTTCCTGCACACGCCTGTGCACGGTGGCTCTGAATGTTTCTACTCCAGACTCAGTCCACTGCTTCCGCAGGTCCCCCAAGGTCTGGAATTGGTCCTTCTCCACAATCTTCCTCAGGGTCCGGTCACCTCTTCTCGTTGTGCAGCGTTTTTTGCCACACTTTTTCCTTCCCACAGACTTCCCTCTGAGGTGCCTTGATACAGCACTCTGGGAACAGCCTTTTTGTTCAGAAATGTCTTTATGTGTCTTACCCTCTTGCTTGAGGGTGTCAATGATGGCCTTCTGGACAGCAGTCAGGTCAGCAGTCTTACCCATGATTGCGGTTTTGAGTAATGAAACAGGCTGGGAGTTTTTAAAAGCCTCAGGAATCTTTTGCAGGTGTTTAGAGTTAATTAGTTGATTCAGATGATTAGGTTAATAGCTCGTTTAGAGAACCTTTTCATGATATGCTAATTTTTTGAGGTAGGAATTTTAGGTTTTCATGAGCTGTATGCCAAAATCATCAGTATTAAAACAATAAAAGACCTGAAATATTTCAGTTGGTGTGCAATGAATCTAAAATATATGACAGTTTAATTTTTATCATTACATTATGGAAAATAATGAACTTTATCACAATATGCTAATTTTTTTAAGAAGGACCCTGTATATGCGGAGGTTTTTGGTCCAATAATTAAAATCCTAAGAATTAATTAGTAGGAAAATACTAGTCATCCAATTTTTTATATCAACTATGCATTCCATCAATTTTGTGAATTGGTATGTTTCGTCAGGGCGCGAAGAAATATAGAGCTGAATATCTACAGCGTAACAGTGTAAAACTAATGCCATGCTTCCTAAAGATATCCAAAGGTAGCATGCACAGGGTGAAAAGCAACGGTCCTAGTACTGACCCTTGCTGTTCTGTTGGGAAATTTCCTTTGTCTCATGCAAAAGTCTATACACTGTAATGTCAAGCGGAAGAACTGGGTAACAGGGTTTGTGGGGATGGAAAAGTACCCAAAAGCTCTGTGCATATATCATATGGGAAGGTGGACATGGGTAAAGCCACAAGAAGGTACTGAAAAACATGTAATATGATGTGTTTTCAAAAAAAGTATATGTAATATGTGATGTTTTTCAAAAACAGAAAGAATGCCTCGGGGAAGATGGTTCTAACGGTGGCGATATCTCGAGGAGGAGCAAAAAGAAAAAGATAACTGTATGGATGCCAATTAGGTACCTAGTGATAAGAAAAATGTATAAGACCTGAAGACTGACCATTGTAAGTCAGATGAACAGCTGGCATCTCACTTTGTTGTTTTGTTTTTTAGGTAAATTTTTCTGAGACCTGAACCAAAGACCTGCCACAATATTCTCCATACTGAACTTTTGATCGATATGACACCTTTTTATAGGTTTTTAAAACTTTTTTTAAAGAATAAAACTTTTTTCCTTTAATTTAATTAGAACAAAATAAAAGAGTAAAATTATCTCAAATAAACAGAAGTTCAAAATGTGAGTAATTCACACCATCACATTTCTTATAAATCACCAATTGACACAAAAATCACACTCATAATGCAATACCTAGGTGACAAAATTATTGAATTTACTGAAACATTCACTCGTACTGCATAGCTAGACGCTCCTTTAGAAAACTCTTTTTTAAATTATTGAAGCCTTTTATAAAATAACGCAGTGTTACTGCACAGCCATAACAGTGAAGTGATCTGCATGTGCTTATTGTCTGAACAGTGGGAACTGCATGAACCTATGGCGATGCAGTGTATCTGTGTGAGCCAATCAGGGCACATCCTGCCAAACCAAGCGCAGAGCGCAAGGGCATCTGCCTGTATAAGCTGCTCATCTCGCCATAGGATTCAGATTTTTTTCTCCTTTAGCGACGATCTTCAGACATCGCATTGACTCCTTCAAGAATGCCTTCTCGCCGTCGACCAGCCCAGCAGAGGAACAAGCTGAATCCTCGCTCTGCAAGCAAGCAGATCAATCAGCAGGCAGCCTAACACACACCATGTGCTCGCCTGCAAGCTGATTCGGTGCTGCTCATTCACCGCTCCCCTGCGGTCATCCGGTGAATATTAAAAGAACAAATATGTGTGACGTTGATACAAATGTCGCCCCGTGATTGTGGCACATACAGAGCCCCTATTCACCAACTGAGGAAAAATACACACAGAAGCGCTCACAAAGATGAGCTGCTATCACTGCAAGAGTGTCAAGTCACCTTTATTTATATAGCGCTTTTTACAATAAAGATTGTATCATAGCAGCTTCACAGTGATAACATGAAAATAATACAACAAAGTTTGTTTCTAGAAGAAAATTGCGTCATCATCCACCTTAAGTAAGGCAGATCAATAATATTGTTGAATATTAAATGTCTCCTATTAAATGTCACCAAGCAAGCCAAAAACCAAGGCAACAATTTCTCTCTCTTGTCTCCGCTCGTGAATCGCTTTCTTTTCAGAGAGCGGCTCCACCCCTCGCGCTCTCCTGTTTCTCTCCTCCCAGGAACCTCAGAGGAAGAAACAACGGGCCAGAGGAGTGAGCGATCAGATATGAGTGAGCTCATGCTCATGACCTTTGCCGTGCTGCTTCCTGCCCAAGCGCTCCAGCTCTGCAGCATCGAGTCGCCAGAAAGCAGTGCCAACTCAGCAGCCAGCCAAGCCAGCGCCTGCGACTGCTCAACCACAGCCAGCGCCTGAGCATTCATTCACAGCGCCCTCACCAGCCTAAGCGCTTCCCTCCTAAGTACCAGGGACCCCGAAGCAGTCCTGATCCGCCAGGAAGGAAGAGCGGAGGGTTAAGTCTCACTGCATCTGGACCAGTGTTTCCCAACCGGGGTGCCGACGAGAGCAGAGGTGCCGAGTAAAAGTCCTTCAAATTCTTTTTATTTTTATTTTTTTTATGATAAAATGTAAATAAAAAATGTAATACTATATATGATGAATATCTAATGTCTGAAATATCAAATAAGACAGACACACACACATAATAAAAAAAATGTATATCCGCCCCCTCACTGACCTGTCAGCATGTCCCCACATGTGAAAGCCACTCACTGCTTTTTACATAGGGAGGCACTGGTAGAAAAGACGCTCCCGAAGGATCTCTCTGATATACTGGACATAGCAGTAGATATACGTAGTTAATTTCATCAACGCACGCCCACTGAAGAGCTGTCTATTTTCGATTGTATACAAGGAAATGGGAGCGGAACATCAGAGCTTGTTATTGCATACTGCTGTTCGATGGCTATCAAGCGGCAAGGTTTTGGCACGACTCTGCGCACTGAGGGAAGAGTTAAAAACATTCCTCAATCAGGAGAATTCAGGATATGCAGAGTTAATTGCAGACATAGAATGGTGTTCAAAATGTGCATATCTCGCCGATGTTTTTAAGCATCTCAATGACCTGAACACAAAAATGCAAGGCAAAGATGAAAATATTCTCACTTCTACCGGCAAATTGCGAGGCGTCAGGTCCAAGCTCGCCCTCTGGCGTTCTGTTGTTGAAAAGGGCCAACTTGAAATATTTCCCTTGTGCAATGCACACTCAAACAGCAAACCCCCTAGGCTTATCAGCCAGCATCTAAAAGTCTTAGAGGAGAGGTTCAACTTTTATTTTCCAGCTGAGATTTATGCTGAGTTTGACTGGGTCCTTGATCCTTGGAGTTCATCAGGACTGGAAAGTTCAAAAGGCATGCCACTGCAAGTACAAGAACAACTCGCAGACAAAAGGAAAGATCGCAGTTTAAAAATGAAATTTCAAGACATGGCTTTGGACAGTTTTTGGATAACTGTGGAGAAAGAATGTCCAGCTCTTGCAAATAGTGCCGTTGAAGTTCTGATGCCTTTTTCCACCACCTATTTGTGCAAACTGAGTTTTTCTAGCCTGACATACATCAAGAATAAGTACAGAGAACGTATGATAACAGTGGATCAGTCTGTCTGTCTCCCATCCATTCCTGCTAGAATTGATAGTCTGTGTGCATAATCTCAAAATTTTGAAACTTTTCTAAGGGTGCCATGACTGAAAAAAGTTTGTGAAACGTTGGTCTGGAAAAAGTGTTGAGTCTTCCTCCAAACACCCTGTTCAGTTCCGATTGTTGGAGTAAATGTCACAATTTCAGAAAATTGACTCGTTCAAGTTCATACACACATGCAGTTGACCGCTGTTATAGCGGACAAAATAAAAAACAAAAATACTCGACAGAAGAGCACTTTTCCACTTCCCAATTCCACAGGCATCAGCTCCATGCCTCAGCGCAGCGAGCTGCTAATTTAGCCCCTAGCCGCCAGGGCCAAGGCCTGGAAGGCCATCCCCGTTGTGTCAAAATGGGTTCTGAACATGGCGACACAAGGTTACTCGCTTCAATTCGAGTAACTCGAATCAACTCCCTGCTGTTCACTGATCGATTGCTCCTATCTGCCTTCCTGCCTGCTGTCTGCCTTCCTGCCTGCTGTGAGTTTGTTTGCGTCGAGGCTGTAAGCTCTACGCCTCGTATTAGCTTTGTATTTCTTTCTGTTTTGAACCATCATTTACTATCATTTCTAGTTGTTTATATTACTAAATATAGTTTACCCACCATCTCAGATTAACCTTACATCGCTAGCTTCCGTTATTGTTAGCACAGCACGCGTGTTTACGCGCCACCCGCGCTCATTTATTTATTATTTATTTTCTCTCGCGCGCCCGCGCCTTTGAGTTCATAAAAGCCCAGGTAAGTAAGAATCAGTCAACAAAAACGGTGAGTAATGTCTAATCCTTTTATTGTCACCTGTGTTACATGTCATATGTTTAGTATAGCCTTCTCCGATGGCAATATAGGATTTATTTGTGATAAATGCAAGGAGACAGTCAGGCTGACGGAGAAGATTTCAGAGCTAGAGACACGCATCCAAACTTTAATTGAGCATAGTAAGGATAGTACTAGAGCTTTAGATACTATTTTGGATGCGCCTAGCATAGTGAACTCTGTACATGATTCGGTTCCGGCTGAAGTAGAGCCCACGCAGCAGGGCAGATGGGTGACCGTGAGAGATCGCTCTAGTCGCGGATTAAAAAAACACTCTTCCGTTCCGATTACCATAACAAATCGATTTGCCCCACTCAGTGAAACACCCACTGAGAATTCTGTTGATTGTGCCCTGGTAATTGGTGATTTGATCACACGGAACGTGAAAATAGAGACACCAGCCACCATAGTCACATGTTTGCTGGGAGCCAGAGCGCCTGACATCAAAGCAAATTTAAAAGTGCTGGCTAATGCTAATCGTAAATTCTCTAAGATCATTATTCATGTCGGCACTAATGATGTCCGACTCCGCCAGTCGGAGATCACCAAAATTAATATTAAAGAGGTGTGTAAACTCGCAAGTACGATGTCAGGCACTGTAATTTTCTCTGGCCCCCTTCCTGTTCGCAGGAGTGATGAGATAGTTAGCAGATTGGCCTCACTCAATGGTTGGTTGTCTAAGTGGTGTCCGTTGAATAATATAGAATTCAGAGACAATTGGAAAAGTTTTTGGGGCAAGCCTGACCTGTTGAAAAGAGATGGTGTTCATCCCTCCTGGGATGGTGCTGCTCTTCTCTCTAGTAATATGGCACATAGTCTTAGAGCTAAAGGTCAGGAAGCAGACAGACTGGCTAAACCGACCGTCTGCTAGCGGCCTCGCGTCACCAAGGTCAGATAAATCCCATCACATAGAGCCTCTTTCACCTAGATATCATCATATAGAGACTGTCTGTTCCCCGAATTTGGAAATCCAAAAAACGTCAGGTAAAAAATGTAATTGATGTTCAACAAATAAAAAACAGATATAATACAGATGAACAAATGATAAAGCTTGGGTTGCTGAATATTCGATCCCTTACTTCAAAATCGCTCATAGTTAATGATATGATTTCAAGTTATAATCTAGATGTGCTGTGTTTGAAAGAAACCTGGCTAAAACCAAACGATTACATTACTTTAAATGAGTCAACCCCACAAGATTACTGTTGTAAACATGAACCTCGTCTAAAACGCAAAGGGGGAGGTGTTGCTGTAATTTATAGTAATATTTTCAAAACCACTAAGAAATCTATTTTTAAATATACTTCTTTTGAAGTGTTGGTGCTTAATGTAAAAATATATAGTGTAAACGATAAATCACGTTTGAGATTTCTGCTGGCTACTGTATACAGTCCACCAGGGCACCATAAAGATTTTATCAAAGAATTTGCGGACTTTCTATCAGAATTAGTATTGGCTAACGATAAAGTACTAATTGTTGGTGATTTTAATATACATGTAGATAATGAAAAAGATGCATTGGGATTGGCACTTAAAGACATTGTAAACTCAATTGGAGTTAGACAACACGTGTCAGGACCCACTCATTGTCGTAATCATACTCTAGATCTAATATTATCACATGGAATAGATGTTGATGCCGTTGAAATTCTGCAGCAGAGCGATGACATCTCAGACCATTATCTAGTCTCATGTAAATTACATTTAGCCAAGGCTGCAAAGCCGACTCCGTGTTATAAATATGTTAGACCTATAACTTCTGCCACTAAAGATTGCTTTATCAATAATCTTCCTAATAAGTTTCAGCATCTCAGCATCCCGGATAGCTTAGAAGAACTCGATATTGCAACAGAAACTTTTAACTCTCTCTTTTCCAGCACTTTAGACGCAGTTGCTCCGTTGCGCTTAAAGAAGATTAAAGAAAATAGTCCAACGCCGTGGTACAACGAGCACACTCAGGCCCTTAAGAGAGCAGCCAGAAAAATGGAGCGCAACTGGAAGAAAACAAAACTAGAGGTAATTCAGATTTCATGGAAAGAGAGCTCGATTGCTTACAGAGAGGCTTTAAAAGCTGCTAGATCTGATTATTTTTCAACTCTATTAGAAGAAAATAAACATAATCCTAGGTATTTATTTGAAACAGTGGCTAAACTAACGAAAAAGAAAGCTTCAAGCACAAAAGTTTCCAAGCAACACAGCAGTAATGACTTTATGAACTTCTTCACTTATAAGATTTATAATATCAGGGACAAAATTATAACTATGCAACCGTCTACTACAGTATCGCATCAGGGAGTGCATTGTAGTCTCCCTGAGGAAAAATTGTATTCATTTGTTGCTATAGGAGAGGAAGAATTCTGCAAACTCGTTAATTCATCTAAATCGACAACTTGTATGTTAGACCCTATACCGACTAAGCTATTGAAAGAGATGCTTCCAGAGATCATAGATCCTCTTCTTAATATCATTAATTCGTCTTTGTCTCTAGGATACGTACCAAAAACTTTTAAGCTGGCTATGATAAAACCGCTTGTTAAAAAACTGCAACTTGATCCTTCAGAATTAGTCAATTACAGGCCGATCTCAAATCTGCCTTTTCTGTCAAAGATATTAGAAAAAGCAGTATCCTCACAACTGTGTTCCTTTCTTGAAAGAAATGATATCTGCAAGGATTTTCAGTCAGGATTTAGACCGCACCATAGTACTGAGACATCTCTCATTAGAGTTACAAATGATTTACTTTTATCATCCGATCGTGGTTGTATCTCTCTATTAGTGTTACTTGATCTTAGTGCTGCATTTGACACAATTGACCACAACATTCTTTTAAATAGACTAGAAAACTATGTTGGCATTAGTGGAATTGCACTAGCATGGTTTAAATCATACTTATCTGACCGTTATCAGTTTGTAGCAGTAAATGAAGAGATGTCTTATCGATCACAAGTTCAGTATGGCGTACCACAAGGCTCAGTACTAGGACCGCTGCTGTTCACTCTGTACATGCTACCATTAGGACATATCATTAGGAAACATGGAATTAGCTTTCATTGTTATGCCGATGATACTCAGCTGTATATTTCTTCAAAACCTACCGAAACTTACCAATTCACAAAATTAACGGAATGCATAGCTGATATAAAAAATTGGATGACTAGTAATTTCCTACTGCTAAACTCTGAAAAAACAGAGATTCTAATTATTGGACAAAATACTTCCACACGTAATAACCTAGAATACTGTCTAACACTTGATGGCTGCTCTGTTAAGTCTTCGTCGTCGGTTAGGAACCTGGGTGTGCTTTTTGGTAGCAATCTTTCATTTGAAAGTCACGTGTCTAGTATCTGTAAAACCGCATTTTTCCATCTTAAAAATATATCTAAATTACGACATATGCTCTCATTAACAAATGCGGAACAATTAGTTCATGCTTTCATGACATCAAGACTAGATTATTGTAATGCTCTACTGGGTGGTTGCCCTGCACTCTTAATAAATAAACTACAGCTGGTCCAAAACGCAGCCGCTCGAGTTCTTACTAGAACCAGGAAATATGACCATATTAGCCCGGTTCTGTCAACACTGCATTGGCTGCCTATTAAACATCGTATAAATTTTAAAATATTGTTGATTACTTACAAAGCACTAAATGGTTTAGCTCCGCAGTACTTGAGCGAGCTCGTAACGCATTATAGAGTCACGTCTATTGCGATCTCAAAATTCGGGCCAGTTGATAATACCTAGAATATCAAAATCGACTGCGGGCGGTAGATCCTTTTCCTATTTAGCACCAAAACTTTGGAACAGTCTTCCTACCATTGTCCGGGAAGCAGACACACTCTGTCAGTTCAAAGCTAGACTAAAAACACATCTCTTTGACCTAGCATACACATAATATATTATAGACTTCTATAATTCAATGTTAGGCTGCATAGATTAGGTCAGCCGGAACTGGGAACACTTCCCTTAAATCCTGATGTACTCGTTACATCATCATAAGAAGAATGGCATCTACGCTAATTTTAGTGTCTTTGTTTATCCCGAGGTTTTCCCGCAGCCTACCGGATCCAGGCCGTATCCAGATCTGACTAGGAGCTTTGCCTGGACCCGATGACAACGCAGTGATGAAGTGCCAACTAGCCTCTCCCTATGGAGGATCCCTTTCCCACTCTACAGATAAAATGTTGTGATTCCGGTTCCCGTACCCACCCCGAAGTAATAAAATAAAACAAAATTCTGTATCAAATTACAGTTACTGTAAAACCGGCCTCTAGTTCATAAACGCCAGAGGAGAACTGGCCCCCGACTGAGCCTGGGTTCTCCCAAGGTTTTTTTTTTCTCCTGTAGGTCACCTGATGGAGTTTTTCGGTTCCTTGCCACTGTTGCCTTTGGCTTGCTCAGTTGGGGATATTCAAAATAATTAACCAAGCATTAATACCATTGATCAGCCCTACCAAACGTGGATGTTTTTTCACTAAGAAACAAACATTGTTATGTTATTTGATTGATATTGTGAAGCTGCTTTGATGCAATTTATATTGTGAAAAGCGCTATATAAATACACTTGACTTGACTTGACTTCAATTCAATCCTCTCGCAAGTACGCCCAGGGATTGGTATTTCTCGGTGGATCTGAAAGATGCATACTTTCATATCCAAATACAGACCATTTTTGAGATTCACGTTCGAAGGGGTGGCCTACCAGTATATGGTCCTACCATTTGGACTTTCCCTGGCACCACACACTTTTGCATGGTGCATGGAAGCCGCACTTTCCCCCCTGAGACAGAGGGGGATGAGCATCTTGAATTACCCTGAACGCTGGCTCATCCTGGCCCAGTCAAAGGCAAAATTTTATTTCTTACAGATCTGTGAACCAGCCACATGGAATGCCTAGGACTCAGAATCAACCTTGCCAAGAGCTCAGTGCCCGGTTGCATAAAGCCCCTTAAGTGTAATTTTCCCTTTAGGTCACCCTTATGTTTCCCTTAAACCTAAGGGTGTTGCAGAAAAATACCCTTAAGTGTTACTTAACGTTTTTTTTTAAGTGAAACGTCATAAACACTTAGAATTTACCTTAAATGCTGTTTTTTCACTTAAGTAATCGTTAAGTGTTGCATAAAACCCCTTAACGGTAATTTCCCAAAGTATAACTTAAGGTTTGGAAATCGTAACCTTAAGAGTAACGCGGACAAAAATAAGACGACATGGCTGAATTTATGGAACCAGCTGAAGATTATATGGAATAGGGAGAACCCTCTGGACCGATTTAGCGATGAAAAATTGTTGAAAGAATACCGATTCGATCGACGCGCAATATTTGACATCGCTATCAAACTAGACGGCTGTCTGTCTGTCATTATACGTGACTTGCATGTAAACTATCACAACGTTAAGAGAGTGTGTGGCCGACCCGTGCAGAAAAAGATTCACAGGAGAACGAGCTGATTCTGTGTTTTAAAAGGAATCATGACAGAAGAAAACGGGTATGCTATGGAAATATACTCAGCTGTATTTCGAGACACAGAGCCAGAAGTGCATTCACAAAACCTAAAAAAATGCCAAAGCATGAGACGGTGAACAACACAAACTGCCGCCACTTTCGGAGCTAACGTGGTGTTGCGTGATAGCGTCAGAGGACTGACACGTGATATTCCGACATGTTAGTGTTTTCCGTATCTATGGCAACAACAGACTTTTATAACGTGAATCCAGGATCGCTGTCGTGAAACACTTAAATGTTTCCCTTACCTAAGAGAACCGTTTAAGAGATTATATGCAACACCCTTAAGTTATTCTCTTAGGTAAGGGTAAATCGCCCCTTAAGTATCATACTTAAGGAAAAAACTTAAGGTGCTTTATGCAACCGGGCACAGAGCTCTGCCAGAGAATTTCCTTCCTGGGAGCAGTTCTCGACTCAAATGCGGGCGTGGCTATCATCCGAGCGCGCTCAGACTATCCACAGCTCGCGATATTGTTTAGAGTAGGTGCCTCTTCCGCTCTCAGTACTTTTCAGAGGATGCTAGGCTTAATACATTATTGACTTCTATAACTCAATGTTAGGCTGCATAGATTAGGTCAGCCGGAATTGGGAGCACTTCCCTTAAATCCTGATGTACTCATTATATCATAAGAACAATGGCATCTACGCTAATTTTAGTGTCTTTGTTTATCCCAAGGTTTTCCCGCAGCCTGCCGGACCCAGGCCGTATCCAGATCTGATGAAGGACCTTCGCCTGGACCTGATGACAATGCAGTGCTGAAGTGTCAACTAACCTCTCCCTATGGAGGATCCCTTTACCACTCTACAGATAAAGCGTTGGGGGAAAATTCGGTTTGCGTACCTACCCAGAAGTGCTAAAATAAAATTCTGTATTAAAAATGTATAGGCAAGACAAGTAGTTTGTTTAGGCATGGTTTGTAGGGAATTACAAACCTGCGCACATATATTCAAATGCACATAACTATAGAATCAATTAGTAATGCGCATGTGAATGCCATCAGAGTTTATCACACGTTCGCGTTTAAATTCTGTTTAGAGAGAACGAGGACGAGAACGAGAACGAGACGAGGCGTCTTAGCGGCCCCTAATTTAATAACAAATGATAATTTCAACATAAGTGAATCAATCAAAACTAACTTTAGCTGGAAATAACATTATTCAAGAACCACTATAAAGCCAAAACAATCTCCTACAAACTGAAGCATTGAGAACGTTGTAAGTGTACAGACAGTTTAATAAGAAGATATTTTATAAAGTCAGTCTACTTCGCGTATCCAGTCGAATCATGAATGCCGAGCCAAGTGCGCTGAACCATATGAGATTCCAAGACAGTTCAGCGCACTTGGCTCGGCGTTCATGATTCGACTGGTTGAGACTGTTTTCCAAAGATGGCTCCTGCCTGTATACGCGAAGTGGACTGTCTTTACAAAATATCTTATTATTAAACTGTCTGTACACTTAAAACGTTCTCAATGCTTCGGTTTTTATGTAGGGACTCTCGTTATGCTACCGTGTTAGTGTTGGGCTATTTTGAGTCTTGTTAGTGGTATTAACTAGCGATTTTTATATTCATTAATCTATGCCCTATATACTAGCGTTATAAGCTAAACAGTTTTTAGAGATAAAACTCTTTACATTTGATAATCATGAAAACAAATCTCAGGGAACGTTGACTATGTACCAATTATGTACCAATTAGACCAAAGGTTCATTTTGCGCCCGAGTTGTCCTTTAAATTAAATGTTTATCTCTGTAAAGCTGAGTGGCGAGCAGGACGAGGCCTAGGGACGTGAGAGAACGGCGCAAGGCCGGTGCGTGATTGATAATGAGTGACACCTGCAAGACGCACCGGTCTCATATCTCTCACGGAGGAGCGAAGACATAAAGGAGGAGCGACGACAGTGATGAACGAGAGAGGAACAAGCCTGAACCTGTATTTTGTTTTGTTTGTGTTTTATTGTGTGCCATCAGTCATCCGTGAGGGACTGCTGGTTTTTATTTTCATTTTGTATTTGTTTTATTTTTATTAAGTGTTTAAGTGTTCACTGGTTCCCGCCTCCTTCTTCCCATAACATCTAACCTTGCTACAAGCTGCTTTGAAACAATCTACATTGTTAAAAGCGCTATATAAATGATCGCCTTCGCGTCAAGGTGACCTGATTAACTGTCTGGAGATGATGGCAGTTTTTCTAGACCTCAAAACCTTACTAGCAGACCTGACAGGGCACTACGTCTTAGTCCGGTCGGACAATATGGCGGTTGTATCCTACATAAACCACCAAGGTGGACTAAGGTCGAGACCTCTGTACAAACTAGCCAGATGCCTCCCCTTATGGGCACAATGCAACCTGCACTCGCTAAGAGCAGTGCAGGTGCTGGGCAGCCTGAACCAGGGAGCAGATCCCAGGGCAATATGAAGGTTCAAATGAATTGGAGTATCTTTGGCAGGGCAGAAGTCTTCAACTCCGAAGACAACTCTCACTGCCCAATATTCTTTACAAAGAGCAAGGATGCACTTGCACACAAAATACCCAGGCATCAGCTTTACGCTTTTCTCACCAGTCGCGCTACTCCCTCAGCACATCAAACGGATCAGGCAGTACAGACGCACCGTCCTTCTGGTGGCCCCTCTCTGGCAGACCTAACCTTAGTTTCCCAAGTTGATTCAGCTCCTAGCAGCAGCCCCATAGCCAATTGAACTGAGGAAAGACCTCCTTTCCCAGGCAAACAAGACAATCTGGCATCCCCAACCACTTTCCTTCCTACAGGAGCTAATGGACGCTCAAAGCTTTCCACGATCCTGTGGCCGGCCAATCGCTGGGTAGAAGCAACCTGGTTGTTTGCTTCTTGAAAAGAGTAAGGAGGCTCAACCCACCTTACCATACCCTCTTTGGAAGTATCGACAGTCCTTAGGGCCGTCAAAGGGCCCCGTTCGAGCCGCTACAGTTGGCCGAGATGCAGTCACTTTCGCTTAAGGCCTGCTAGCGTTAGCATCGGTCAAGCGAGTGGGCTATTTGCTACTTCCTGCCTTGAGTTTGGGCCTAACGACTCTAAGGTCGTCCTCAAGTTATTTTGTTGTCGGCTCTTCCCGCTTTGGAAGATGAGCATCAATTACACTTACTTTACCCTGTCCGGGTCACGAAGCAGAGACTGTTCTGCTGGAAAGTGGATGCCAGTGGACGTGATATGGGTTTTTACCAGGGAGGTTGGGAGAGGGTCCAGGGGAAAGGTGGAGGATTTCATCTTCTTGATAATGTTCTGCACCTCTTCTGATGAAACCTCAGGAAAGCAGTTTAGGGGTTGGGAGATGGTATATGTTGGGGGAGCAGTTTGGGTGGGAGGACCAGAAAGGGCAGAGCGAATATGTGCAATTTTTGATGTGAAGAATTTGAAAAATTTGATAAATTCATGAATTTATTGCACTGCTCTTCTGTAGTGGCAGTAAGTGGGGGAGATTGTGGTTTGAGAAGGTGGTTTAGAGTGGAAAAAAGCTGCTTGGAATTTCCTGGGCTGTTTCTGATGGCATCGCAGTAAAACTGTGACCTTGCCTCTTTAAGGGACTGTGCAAATTTTTGTTGTTGCTCCCGGTAAATTTGTTTGTGGACAGTGAAGCCAGAGGCTCTGGAACGCCGCTCAAGGACCCGCCCTGCTGCCTTCATCTTACGAAGCCCATCTGCGAACCAGGGTGCTGGGAGGGTGAAAGTGACTGTCCTTGTTTTAACAGGGGCATGGAGGTCCAGGAGGCTGCTCAGATGGCTGTTGTAGTAGTCCACTGCTTCATCGACTGATGAAAAGTCTATGGAAAGAAGCTGAAAGTCTGCTGCCAAGAGTTCTGGGTTTATGTTTTTTAGGTTTCTGAAACAGATATTCTGCTTAGGCTTGGAGAGGCTGGATGGGGATGGCAAATCCATAGAAATGGCCTTGTGATCAGACACACCTAGGTCATACACCTGCAGGTTGGTGAGAAGGGCAGAGTTTGTAATGACCAGGTCCAAGGTATGCCCCCTGGTGTGTGTGCGGACACCAACAAGTTGTTTTAAGTTAAAGCAGTCCAGCAGTTGAAGAAATTCAGCAGCAAAACGGCAGGAGGGGGTGTCAAGGTGGATGTTAAGGAGGAGATTTGACATCTCAGTGATAAATGATGGGTTTGGTTTTGGTGGTCAGTAGATGAGGAGGAACAGCACAGGGGAAAGGGACTTACATTTAAATGTTAGGTAATGGTTCAGGAAATGGTTGCAGATATAGCTCCAGATCACTGCGATGGATGGATGACTGACAGGCTGCCACCAAGCCCTATGCTGCAAGCTTTCTGGAGGTAACTATATCCTTGGGGACAGCTCTTATTTAAAAAATAAAAGGTATTTGGTTGGTGCCAGGTCTCTGTAATGCACATATAATCCAGACACTTATCCAGGATATGGTCATGAATGAGGCAGGATTTGTTTGTAATAGACTGTGCATTTAAGAGTTCAATTTTGCTACTTGATGATGCAACAAATCTTTGCTTTGGCCGTAGCAGACTGGAGTCCACTCCACGTTTCCCATTCAGCTCACTTAGAGGTGTTGCCATGGAGACGTCCAAACTACTTATCCAACAGATATAAATCTGTTTGCATTGTGGAAGATGAGGGACTGAGAGAAATCATCTACAAGTCTTACAATCTAACCTCAAGAAGAACAGTTCTATGTCGACTTATGTACCTTTTTGAAATTCAACTGGCACTTTAACATTTTTTTTTACATTGTTGGTGCATAAATAGAAAATATTTATTTTCGCCAATTAGCTTAAGGTCTAAACTAATGTAGACTTTTTGATGACCTTGATGGTTTTAATATTCAACTTACACTTTGTTTATAATGTTGCTGCAAGCATTTTATTTGATGGGCAACTAGGCTACTCTGTGGTTCTGAAGAGAGTCTGTTTACAGTTCACAAGATGTCATTAAAATATTATTTAAAATATACTTCCTTTGTGTTGTTTAATTTAATTAGGTTATTCTACGTTTAAATATTGATGATTACAAGCTTGGGGAAAATGCGATTAATCACAGCAAATTGTGCGATTAATAAGTAAAAAAAAAAAGTCGATTCCCAGCCCTAAAATGGATACATGATCTTGACCAAAATTCAAGCTGCATGATCAAAATATTCTTTGCTCTCTTTCAGGTTGATTCAAAATATATTATAACTGTTCCACTGAGACAGCTTTCAGTTATATGGTAGATAAGGTCTATCAAAAATATGAAAATGTGGTGTGTTTGTGCTCTGAAAGTGCAAAGAAGTCAGGTAAAGTCAAAGTAAAAGTAAAGTCAAAACATGGAACCAAATCAAAGTCTGTTTTTATCCTTTAATTTTCATACTTTTATTGTTGCAAAAGTGGATGGTTTTAAAAGCCAAGTGAATACATTTACCTCAAATTTATTTACCAATAACATATTTTGCAAACAAGCGATACACAAGTTATACTTGATGCTTTCACCTTCCAAATACAGTATTGAAATACAGTGATCTTTAGCAAATTGGAGAACTTCAGTCTGCAGGTGAGGACTATGGCTTAAGCTTCACTCCCAAACACAGGGCCAGCTCACTCTTCTGAATCTTTCCATCTTTATTCATGTCACAGTGATGCAGCAGAACCGCACGGAATTTATCCAGATCCACTCCGCTGATACTAGGCTGAGAAAAAGAAGGTGTTTGAATAAAGAGGCAAATAGAGAGAAAGAGACAAAGTAACACAAACAGCTGCCATTATTGACAATTATTAGTAGTATTGTACCAGGGCACTTTGGTTGCCTGGCTGGAGTGAAATTTTGATAACATGATTCAGTGACCCCTTTTGGGGATTTTAAGAATCCAACAATTCATTTTAATTCCCTGTTAATAATGCAAATTAACCAAATACTTAAGCCTAATGTTGTACTAGATGCACCTTTTAGAAACTATTTGTGTATGCTCTGTGTGAAAAAAGTGTAGTATATACATGTTATAGTATAAAAGTATAAAAGTAGTGTATACAAATATAAGTATAAAGTATAAAAGTAGTGTATACAATATAAGCTTGTTTGTCCACAGTTGTAAAACCGAAAGACACAATCTAAGTGTTGATAGGTCAGGTAGAATGTTCTGTAAGAACACTCACATTCAGTCCTCTCAATACAGTAACATCTTACTCACATGTATTTTTCCTGTAGGGCCTAAATGTAAAAGACTCTTTTATGAAAATCCCATTACAGTGTAAATTATATGATGCATGAAAATACATATTTTAATCAAAATGCTTCCACCTGTTTAACACTCATGAACATGCATTTTGAATACATGTATATATTGAATATAATAAATGACTGTAGTGTCAATCTAAAACCTAGTTTTGGGCGCGGGAATGGGAGCCTTTACTTCTAATTAGAACCCGAAATAGATAAATATTAAGTCTGCTTTAAAAAAAAAAAAAAAAAAAAAGGAAATGAGGATGTTATGCAACAACAGCGGGGAAACTGCATATTCGTGCAGTGTGTGCATGTCAAACGTTTAAATTCGATTTAAAGCTTGTGACATTAGCTTGCGCATTAACCCGATCAGTTTATTTAGTGTTCATGTAAACACTATGTTCCGAAAAGTGTCCTTGTAAACGTGGCTATTAACTGACGGCCGGGATGATTGAACTCACCTGGAATGGAAGAAATTTAAGAGACAAGCTGCGAGAGGAAAGGTGAGTCCTGGGAGAGTTAATGTAACTGGCCTTCACGCTCAGGGGAATAGGGAAAAGTTTTGTGTTGCTCGAGACCATTAGGATTTGTCCAGCAACAAAGATGGCTAGATACAGTCGTGCTCAGAATTAATGGTACCCCTGGTAAATATGATAAAAAATGGCTGGAAAAAATAAATCTGCATCATTTATCCTTTTGATCTTTCATTCAAAATATTGGCAAAAATCTAAACTTTCATTGAAGTAAAAGAATAGAAAGTGGGGGGGAAATCACATTATGAAATAAATGTTTATCTCCAAAACACCTTGGCCACAATTATAGGTACCCTTTTATTAAATACTTTTTGCAATCTCCTTTTGCCAAGATAACAGCTCTGAGTTTTATCCTATGATGCCTGATGAGTTCGGAGAACACCTGACAAGAGATCAGAGACCATTCTTACAGAATCTCTCCAGATCCTTCAGATTCACAGATCCATGTTGGTGCTTCTTCTCTTCAGTTCACTCCACTCATCAGGTCTGGGACGGTCATGGCAGAAGCTTCATTTTGTGCTACTTAACACATTTTTGTGTTGATTTTGATGTTTGTTTTGGATCGTTGTCCTGATGGAAGATCCAACCACGGCCCATTATACGATTTCTAGCAGAGGCTGTCAGGTTTAGATTTTTTATCTGTTGGTATTTGATAGAATCCACGATGCCATGCATGTATCTGAACAAGAAGTCCAGGACCTCCAGCAGAAAAATATGACCACAACATTAAAGATGGTATATTAAATTGTACACATGGGGTACTTTTTATCCTTGTGTGCACCAAACCCATCTTGCATGTTTGCTGCCAAAAAGCTATTTTTTAGTTTCATCTGACCACAGAACCCTGTGCTGTTTGAAGGTCCAGTCGTGTCTGACAACTGAATTTGCTGGGGTTTGTTTTTGGATGAGCAAGGAGGATTTTTCTTGAAAACCTCCCAAACAACATGTGGTGATGTAGGGGTTGTTTAATTTTTTTTTTAATAGGCTTTCTGAACCCAAGACTCAACTAATCTCTGCAATTCTCCATCTGTGATCCTTGAAGAGTCCTTGGCCACTCAAACTTTCATCCTCACCATGCATTAAGACAATATAGACACACGTCCACTTCCTGGCAGATTTGTAACATCTTTAGTTGATTGGAAGTGCTTAATTATTGCCCTGATGGTCAAAATGGGGATTTTCAATGCTTTAGCTATTTTCTTACAGCCACTTTCTATTTTGTGATGCTCAACAATCTTTTGATGCACATCAGAACTATATTCTTTGGTTTTACTCATTGTAATGGATGATTAAGGGAATTTGGCCTTTGTGTTTCCTCATATTTAAACTCTTGTAAAACAAGAAGTCATGGCTGGACAATTTCATGTTCCTAGTCACCCTGGTGTGCAAAAAAAAGGTAAATATGAATGGGAATATACTTAAGAGATATTTTACTCGTAAACAATTCTAGGGGTACCAATAATTGTGGCCAACTTGTTTTGGAGAAAAACATTTATTTCATAATGTGATTTCCCCTCCACTGTCAATTATTTTACTTCAATGAAAGGTTCGATTTTTGCCAATTTTTTGAATGAAATATCAAAAGGATAAACGATGCAGAATTATTTTTTACAGCCATTTTTCATCATATTTACCAGGGGTACCATTAATTCTGAGCACGACTGTATATCTTACGTGTTAAGATTAGTTTGGAGGGGAAGTATTAGGGAGTGCTGGTCACATGCTCCATGAGTGTTTAAAGAGAGTGTGCTGGGCAAAGAGAACTCATCAACACCAGTGACATTGACTCTCATCCCCTTTTTCAGAGGATGCTACCCGGCACGGCAGATTTCTGGTGGGATCTTGTTCCCTGGAGGCGGGGTAGAATATCCCTTTTCTTAATATTCTTTCTTGTGTGTTGTGCATATGTATGAGTGTGTAAGTTGTAGTTGATGAGTTTTAAATTTGTAAAAACATGATTATTTTGTATGTGCTGAGCTAGGGGAAATTGATTTTATTTTCCCACTGTATAAAATGATTTGAGTTTGATCACGATTTATGTTGTGCCACGTGGGGCGGGAAAAAAACACTGGAGTGAAGTGCAGTCGATGTTTGTTGAATTTATTTAAATGTTAATTTAAATAATTTTTCTATTTTTTTGAATAACATCATTGTGGCGAGGAGGACGAGTGGCGTGATTGTTAATGAGCGACACCTGCGCGACGCACCGGTCTCTTATCTTTCATGGAAGAGCGGAAGCATAAAAGGGGGAGCGTCGACAGGGAAGATCGAGGCCTGGACTGTTTTAGTTAGACTTATGTTTCATTAAATGTGAATGTCTTTTACTTTCGTTTTGTTGTTTAGTTATTTTATTATTAAAGTTGTTGATTGTTCGCCGGTTCCCGCCTCCTTCTTCCAACAACATCAAACCTTGCTACATTGGTGCCGAAACCCGGGAGGAATGAGGAATGCGCTGTCAAAAAGCCCTCGCCTGTGGGGAATCCGTGGTGCCATCGAGAATGGCTGTGCAGAGCCTGTAGCCATGGACGCTTGAGGCGGTGCTGCTGGCTGCCTGGGTTCTGGAGGGGCATCTGTCATCCATGAGGGAGCACAGGAGTTTTCGCCGTTCGCCATGGGCCGGAGCCTGCTGCCGTCCACCATGATGGTGAGGAAACCGCCGCCAGGCACCGCAGAGAAGATCACCCAGCTGGTGGAGGACCAGATGGCAGTGCTTTGTGGGAACTGGACCAAGATTTTTTTTCCATACCCCCAAGTGCCGCGGTCGCCGTGACTGGCCCCCAGAGAGGGGGGGGGGAGTAGACGCAGTCTCGTGGGTACCCCACAGACTTCGAGGGGCGATGGGTGTATGTGGCGAGCAGGACGAGGCCGAGGGCCGTGGGAGGATGGCGTGATGCCGGTGGCGTGATTGATAATGAGCGACACCTGCGCGACGCACCGGTCTTGTACCTCTCACAGAGGAGCGGAAGCAAAAAGGGGGAGCGGCGACAGTAGATTGAGAGAGGACCAGGCCTGAACTGTTTTAGTTGGACTTATGTTTTATTATATTTGACAGCAGTCGTCCATGAGGGGCTGCTGTCTTTTACTTTCATTTTTGAAGATTCAAAATTTCATCTTTTAATATTATTTTATTATTAAATATTATGTATCTGTATTATTATTCTTTATTAATATTCATAATCAGTTGTATCATCTTATGAAGTTGCAAAAGCATGAGTTTGAATGCATGAGGGAACTATAGATAGCATGGATCCAAGGGAGGATCATATGTCAGACAGGGGGAAGCTATAGTTTGCTATGGGGTGTGTACGTATGATATACGTTCTAATTTTAAGAAGCTCAGAGCAACATGTTTTGTTACCTTACAAGGAAGCTGTAAGATTCTCTGTGATGTATAAAAGCTCAATCTTACTGTACTACCTCAGAGAAACACGGAAACGCATAGACATGGCATGAATACAACATCTTGAAGTTTCTCTCCTGACATATAAGAATAAAATCTTTCTTGGCAAGATAACTGGTGTCTGGTCCCGTAAATCAAATAATAACGGGGAAACAAAAGGAGGGCATTAATTTACCAAGTCTACATTTGGCGTCACTACGAACATGATTTCAATCTTCAGGCATTTGTCTCAATGATTCAAGGTAAGACTTTTTTCTATCTAAAATAAATCTAATCTCCTGATGATTGGACATTGAAATGAAACTGCTTAAAAGAACTGATTATTTAAAGTACCATTGTTTTGCCAATGAATAATGTGTCAGAAAAAAACAATAAAAATAAAAAATAATTTAAAAATAATTAAGGTGGCTTATTGAGTTTGCCTGGTCGTAAAACCCTCTGAATATGACTGATGCCTGGGGAGTCTTTTTCATTTTTGAAGAAAAAATGTAGAAAGTGGATCATTTTTTAGGGAAAAGACCATCTTAGCTCAAATTTTTGGAAATAGCTTAAGGCGATTTAGCAATTAGCTTGTAAGGTGTTTGGAATATGGCGAGATGCATAAAGGGCAGAATTTATCTCTAAAATATATATCCAATACACAAAGATCGTTTCAGAAGAAGACGAGGATAAGTGTGACAACTGTGATTTATAGCGGGTTACAGTGCGGTCAGTGCTTGAAGTTAGTACATGCAGTAAAAAAAAAGACAAATAAACCCTAAAACGTAAATACGCAGAGGATTGATCCTTAGAAGAAGGTAATCAAAGGAAGAGATGCTAGAAATTGCATGCATTCTGATTTTGACAATAAAGCTGTCAGTTTGAGGAAAAGACTGATCTGAGAGCAACTTACTGTGTGGTGTAAATATATATATATAAATATATAATATATATATAAATATATATCTATATATATAATATATAAACTAAAATTAATCTAATTAAGACAAACAAAAAAAAGAAAAACATAAAAATTAGAGTTGTTTTTTTTTTTTTTTTTGTTTCACAAACCCTTCTTGTTCTTGAGAAATTAGAACCAGTGGTGAGTGAGAAAATCAGAGGGCCTCCCCTGGAAATTCACACACACACTCCCTCACAAAAATAGCCCTGCTGTTATGAGCACACAGACCACAGAGTGACAAATAATTTCAATGTCAGAAAGTGGATTTTAACACATAACCATATCTGCTTGGTACTTAGAAAGAAAAGCAGAAAAACAAGCTAAGTTTTTGAAAAAGTACTGGACCCTTAACACATCTAAGGATGGTGCATTAAGCTGCTTGAATCCCAAAGGACTCCTATCAAGACAAAAGTATTCCAATCCTCGCCGCACACGGATTTTGAAACAAGTGGAAATGTTGTGTATCAATTGGTGCCGTCCCCACTTGTTTTGAATGCAATGAAGCCTCAAATTGATGCAATAACAAATTGAACAAAATTATGTCTATTAATGTTCAGATGAAAAATACAACCAATGATGATTCATTTGAATCCAATTTGGACCACAATATAATAACTGAAGCTGAAAAAAATATCACAAGCACCAGAAATCTGCAACAACTGTAACGCCCTCCTCCTTACAACCCAATTTATCCAATTTTGCTGAACAATAATATACAAATTCATCTAAACCTCTGACACAGCCTCAAGCTCTTCGAGATCAAATGAAGGTCCATTTTGACAAAATGTATATTGCATCAGTACAACAGCTCCGGTAATAACAAGACTAAAACATTCAGCCAAACACAGAGACATGCTGCGTTACACCTTTCGGAATTAATGATCTGACTGGGTGATGAACAAGAAATGACGACATGATCACAATTGACAAGATCGTCCTGAATTTCTTCACCTGTAATATAAAAGGGAAGGATCAGAAAGGATGACAGAAGAGAACCATTCACACCAGGATAACGTCAAGCCATACTCACACCTCGCTCCTCTGAAGAGACAAGATACCAAACACATAGTTTTGGCGAGAATTAGACTCCATTGATGAAGCACATCAAAATTGACATTAAGAACATCCACACCAACTTGTGAAAGCTAAAATCCCAAGAACGATGGGAACTCTTGCCAAGCTTCGAGAACAACCGCCCAAGTGGATAGATTTTGTTTGATGGCCAGGACGACCCCTGTCATTGGCAAGCATTAAATGTGTTCCGAAAAGAAATCCAGAAATCTTGCAAGGTAAAATTTCCTTTCACTTTAGTACATTTGAATTAAGCAAAGGAAGATGAATCTCCAATGAATATTCGCTACGTAAGGAATCTAGAAGATGGCACTCTGTCCAAGAAACATACCTGACAGAGATGGATTACATTCACTGACATACTGTGGATGGACTTAGCAACAAAATACCAACAAGCCTTATCACTTGGAGTCAACCCAGGTGATACATTTGACCAAATATGCATGATGGGGGCTGGCCGCTTAGGAGATGCTATAGATCAAATACAGAAGAAGAAAACAAGACCTTAAACGAAGAGGAATGGCAACAGCTCAATACAACAAGGACCACAAAAATAGGGTGAATTTCCTGCAGCACTGTGTAAGCGTGGACACTTCAAAAATAGATTGTTGGCTAAAAGGTGGAGCAAAGGTCAAGTCCATCATTTAACATCAGTCAAAAAACATAATGAAACCCCTCAAGGAAGAGGTGGACTTGAAGCATCAAGCCGTCACTCATGAGTGGGAATTATGCCGTCCGCAATAGGAATCAGCGGCCCCCTGTATTAGTACGCAACGAGACAATCGCCTTTTCGTCAATGCATTAATAGGTGCCACCTCATGTGACATCCTTGTTGACACAGGCGCAAGCCATTCAATAACAATCTGAACATACCTACAACAGAGGAAACTATGGATGTTGAAGAAGTTGGAGGAGGTATCACAAAAATTTCCGCAAATTATTCTAGTTCCACGCAAATACAGGAAGATGAAGTTCTTATGGACACTTCGGTTGGCCGAAATTCAACAAGGCAGCCTTATGGCAATGGACATTCTTCCATTGTTAAACATGATCAATGCTACTGACAGTCCCGTCAAATCCGCTACAACTGCTGGGATAAATACCACACGAAGATCCACATGTAATCTAAGGTCTGTTGTACAGCAAACCAATAACAGAAACTGAAGAAAGACGGTGTGTGGGGTCTTTCTGTGCAGTTTAATATCCGGATGTTGGAGTGCAAAACACAAATTGATTGTGGTAAAGCCAACATTGATCCCATTGTATTGAGGACGATACATGCCCCCACATAAACATACCCCTTCCGACCTGAAGCAAGACGAGCCGTGGAGGAGATAGTGCAGACTATGGAAGCGAAGAAATCATCATACAAACTTCATCTCCCACGAATAGTCCTGTCTGCCTGTCCAAGATATCTGATAACTCATGGAGACTAACCATAGATTACACAAGACGTAACATGAACACCAAACCGCATCCTATATGTGGCCAATCCTGCCACCATTCGAATAGACATTCCAAAATGCTAAAATTTTACGTAGACGATGTACTGTTCGGCTTCCCGTCCTATACCTATAGACAAATATCTCAAATAAATTAGCCTTCACATGGGTTGCGCAAAACAGTATGTTTGGAACAGACCACCCACAAGACTTAATCTTTCTCCCTGTTGTATTTCATAGGAGCTTTGGCCAGTTACCTAAACGGAGGCAAAAAGCTGAAATTGAAAAATTCAGGAAGTGTCTGCCTCCCATATTTGATGAACTTGTTAATTGCAAGCCCAGATGAAAACAGCCATGATTTGCTCTGAATGTTGTCCTACAAGCCCTTCTAGAAAGGGAATTCAAAGTTAACCCCGATAAAGCACAGCTGGCCAAATCCAAGGTTAGCTATTTGGGCCAAGAAATATCTGGTGGGAGGAAGGAAAATACAACAGACGTGTAGAGGCATTACGACAACTCCAAAACCTCTACAGTTTTGTACAGGAAATGCGAAAGTGATGGACTTTTCAACTATTGTCGTCAGTAATATACCTTAGGATTTTTCAAGCATCACCAGTCCCCCCTCATGCGACCTTACAGAAGGGAGGAAAGCCTGGATTGGAACAAACGAAACTTGGACACCAGAAGCTAGGAAGCGTTTACTTCTATGAAAGAAAAACTGTCTTCAGCCCCACATTGGACTTCCTGTCGACGGTGCATTTCATTTGAGACCAGGTAGGAGATGAGACTTATTCAGCAGTACTGGTGTCAAAAACCAGTGATCGATACAGACCAGATGGATACCTTTCCCACAAAGATCCCCTGTCACATGATTGGGCAACCACGATGTATACAAGCCCTCGATGGTGCCACATGGGCAGTGGAAGCTGTTGAAAACGATAGGAGCACAAACTATCATATTGCACACTCCACACAGTATAGTGACACTGTTGAACATCACGAACATCAAACCATAAACAGATGCAAGAAGAGCAAAATGAAGCAACTTTGTTAACAAAGATTTAAGAGTGAAATCACAGGGACAACACTCTTAACCCTGCAAACAATGATGCTGGAAACCACACGAGGGAATACCACATGAGTGTGAAAAACAATAGAAAAATATCTTGGTCCATTTTTTTTTTTTTTTAATCCAATCCCTCTTAATACCCAGACAAAGAAGTTATGGGTGATGGATCCAGTTTATTATGTTGATGAAACGAACTGCTGATGGCTTGTAGTGGAAGGAATGGAACAGTTGTAAAGAAAGGGAGCCCTTTCTGGGAAATTTTCAACACAAGTAGCTGAACTTATAGCCTTACAGACCTTGGAACAATCAGAAGGAGAATCGAGTCAACACTTATACAGATAGTCGTTAATGCTTTTGGCGTTGTCCATGACTACCCTTCTCAGTGAAAAGACGTGGACTTATCACTAGCATGGGAGCGAAAATAAAACATGCTACCTATTTCGTCGTTTGATTACAGCCATTACTTAACCCCGAGAACAGCCGTGATCAAAGTAAAATCACATCAATCTGACAAGTCAAAGAATAAGAAACACGGCAAGCAATTGCAGCATCTAGAGAAGCAGCTCTACCTCCTTTTACTGCCTGTGAACTTGGTAAAGGAAAATAGCAAGGACAATCCCAGCTCCATCTTCTGTCATATCAATTGGAGACAGATGAAGAGAAAAACACGTGGATAAAGTGGAGCGAAAGAGGATGATCCAAGTATCTGGAGAAATCCAACAGGCACAAGTGGTGATGCCCTATCGTAACAAGAAAAAACTAATGCACGGTATCAAGGAAAGGTACATGATGAGCAAAAGCAATGAATTCTCAAATCATGAGACTTGGTGGTGGCCCAAGAATGATTGAAGACTATTGATGATTACTGTAGGAGATGCTTGAATGCCGCAAAGCAAATTATGAAAATCCTGTAAAGGTGGCGAATGTCACTGTCACTCCTGCGTGGTTGTAGCAAAAGGAACAAGAGAAGCTGATCCAGATTGCAGCACACTTTAATTAGAAACTCAGTAACACAAACACAATACAATGCCAAAACTCCGAACAAGAAACTTCAAACAGGAACAACCGACACTAACTAGTAACATGACCAGAACTCACAAACACAGGCCGGAAACACAGGGCTTAATAATAAAGACAACAGAGCTGACAAGATAACGAGGAGGCGGAACCAACAAGAACACTGGACAACCAAATAGAACCAGGGAACCACCAAACAACAGGACGACAGGACTCAAAAAGCACATCATAACATAGCCCCCCCCCCTATTGGAGGCCCCCACGTCCCATACAAAACAATCAAAACAGTTCAGGAAGGAAGGTCCAGAAAGAGGGACGACCAGCCCCTCTGGGAACCGGACCAGGGATACGAGCAAGGCGGCCTGGCCCGTGTGCATGGTGACCTGGGCAGGAACAGGAACAGCGAAGGCCAGGCGGACAGATCGCGGCGCCAGGGCGGAGCAGGATGCGCGGGCTCCAGGGCGAAGCAGGATGCCGCGGCGCCTGGCGGGGCAGGATGCGCGGCGGCCTGGGCGGGCAGATGCCGGGCGGCCTGGGCGGGCCAGGATGCGCGTGCGGCCTGGCGGCAGGATGCGCGGGGCGGCCTGGGCGGGTCAGATGCGCTCGGCCTGGGCGCGGCAGGATGCGCGGGCGCCAGGCGGGCAGGATGCGCGGGCGGCCAGGGCGGGGCAGGATGCGCGGGCGGTCCAGGCGGCAGGATGGCGCGGACGGCCAGGCGGGGCAGGATGCGCGGGCGGCAGGCGGAAAATCCCCTCGGCCCTGGGCTGAGAAGACCTCGGCGGCCTGGGCTGAAGAAGACCCCTCGGCGGCCTGGGCTGAGAAGACCCCTCGGGCGGCCTGGCTGTAGAAGACCCTCGGCGCCAGGGCAGAGCGACACCGCTCAGGAACAGCGGACACCGCTCAGGAACACGGACACCGGCTCAGGAACAGCGGACACCGGCTCAGGAACAGCGGGACAACCGGCTCAGGAACAGCGACACCGGCTCAGAACAGCGGAACAACACCGGCTCAGGAACAGCGGACAACATACACACTGCACGGAACAAACGACACAACCCAGGCTCGGAAGACAGACGATTTAAACACAAATCTAGCTCAGGAACAAAGACATACACTCACAGGCCTTGAGACAGACAATACACTCCCACCAGGGGCCTCGGGAACAGAAGGCACACTCACATGGCTCGGAGACAGACGACACACCACTGGCTCGGAGACAGACGACACACTCAATCGTTCGGGAACAGAATGACAAACGCACACAATGCACAGACATACTACACGCACACAGGCATCCGGAGACAGACGACACACACAAGTTCGATACAAGAACGACATCACACACTGTTCGGAGCACAGACGACACACACACAGCTCAAAACAGACGACACCACTCACTGGCTCGGGTACAGTATGACACACTCACACACTCACTGTCGGGAAAACAGATACACGCACACAGGCAACGGAGACAGACACACGCCCACAGCTCGGAGACCGACGACACAACACACACACACTGGTTCGAGACAGACAACACAACAACAACAGTTCGAGACAGACGACACACACATAGCTCGGAAACAGACGACACACACATGGCTCGTACAATGAACACACACAGGCTCGGTGACCGACGTCGTCACACACAGGCTCGAGACAACACAACTCTCACAGACACGAGGACAAACACACACTCTCTGCTCGGGGACAAACGACACACACACAGACTCCGAATACAGACAGCCACACACTGGCCGGTGACAGACGACCACACATCAGGCTCGAGACAGACGACACACACACAGGCTCGGAGACAGACGACTGCAACACACAGCTCGAGACAGACGACCACACACAGGCTCGGAGACAGACGACCGCACACACAACCTCGAGACAGGTAGACGACGCACACTCTGGCTCGGAGAACAGACAGCACACACACAAGGTTCGGTTCAGTCGACACAGACCACAGGCGGAGAACAACGACACAGCCTCGAGACAGACGACACCACACTGCTTCGGAACAAAATACCCTCAATACTGGCTCGGGGACTAACGACACACACACTGACTCGGGGACTAACACACACTCAACAGGCTGGAGGACAAACGACACACCCTCGCCTCTGGGACAAACAACACACTCACTGCTCAGAAATAGATAAAACACTGATTGGCTCGAGGACAACGACATTCTCTCTGGCTCGGGGACAAGCGGCATACTCTCTGGTTCGGGGACAAACACACACACAACGGAAATCGGGACAGACGACACACACACTGACTCGGGACAGAATACCCACTCGCTGCCTCGGAAACGAACGACACTCGCATGGTTCGGACGACACACTCAATGGCTCCAGGGACAAACAACACACTCACTGCTCCGAACGGATAACACACTCTCTGGGTCGGACAGGCGACACACACGATGACTCGGGGACAGACACACACACACTGGCTCAGGAAACAAACAACACACGCACTGGCTTCAGACAAACACACACTCTTCACGCTCAGGAACGGATAACACACTCACTGGTTGGGACAGGCGACACACACGCTGACTCGGTACAGACACACACACACTGGCTCAGGGACAAACAACACACCTCACTGGCTCAGGGACAAACCAACACACTCACTGGCTCTGGGACAAACAACACACTCACTGGCACTGGAACGGATAACATACCCATTGCTCGAGGACATACGGTAACTCTCTCTCTCGGGACTAACAACACACACACTGGTTCGACACAACACCTCACTTGGCTCAGGCCAAACAACACACTCACTGGCCTCGGGACGGACAAACACACTCGCTGCCGGGACAGTCCTACACACCCGCTGACTCGGTACAGACTACAACAGCACACTGGCTCACGACAAACACACACTCACTGCTCAGACGGGTACAAAAAATACTCTCCCGGCTCAGGGACAGACAACACACTCACTGGCTCAGGAACAGATAAGAACACTCATTTTGCTCGAGAAAGGCACACACAAGCTGTTTGGAACAAACAAACACAAGCTCTGGCTCGTGAACAGCGGAGCGGACCTCAGCTCGGTAACAGGCGGAGCGGACCAGGCTCGGGACAGCCCGGAGCGGACACAGGCTCGGGAACAGGCGGATGACGGACTCAGCTCGGGAACAGGCGAGCGGACTCAGGCTCGAACAGTCGGAGCGGACTCCAGGCTCGGAACAGCGAGCGGAACTCAGGCTCGGAACAGCGGAGCGGACTCAGCTCGGAACCAGCGGAGCGGAACTCAGGCTCGGGGAACAGGCGAGCGGACTCAGGCTCGGGAACAGCGGAGCGGACTCAGGCTCGGAACTGCGGAGCGAGTCAGCACGGGAACAGGCGGAGCGGACTCAGCCTCGAACAGGCGTGCGGACTCAGGCCTCGGGAACAGGCGAGCGGACTCAGCTCGGGAACAGGCGAGCGGACTCAGGCCTCGGGGAACAGGCGGACGGACGCAGGGCTCGGAACAGGCGGAGCGACTCAGGCTCGGGAACTGGCGGAGCGACTCAGTCACGGGAACAGGCGAGCGGGACCAGGCTCGAACAGCGGAGCGGACTCCAGGCTCGGAACAGGCGGAGCGGAACTCAGGCTCGAACAAGCGGAGCGACTCCAGCTCGGGAACAGGCGAGCGGACTCACTCGGAAACAGCGGAGCGTACTCAGGCTCGGGAACAGGCGGAGCGGACTCAGGCTCGGGAACAGGCGAGCGGACCAGGCTCGGGAAAAGGCGGACGGACTCAGCTCGGGAACAAGGCGGAGCCGGACTCAGGCTCGGGAACAGGCGAGCGGACTCAGGCTCGGGAACAGGCGGAGCGGACCTCAGGCTCGGGAACAGGCGGAGCGTACTCAGGCTCGGAACAGCCGAGCGACTCAGCCTCGGAACAGGCGGACGACCAGCTCGGGAACAGTCGAGCGGACTCAGCTCGGGAACAGGCGGAGCGGACTCAGGCTCGGGAACAGGCAGCGGACTCTGGCTCGGGAACAGGCGGAGCGGACTCAGGCTCGGGAACAGGCGAGCGGACTCACTCGGAAACAGGCGAGCGGACCAGGCTCGGAACAGCGGAGCAGGACTCAGGCTCGGAACACGAGCGGACTCAGGCTCGGGAACAGGCGAGCGGTATCAGGCTCGGAACAGGCGAGCGACTCAGGCCTCGGAACAGCGAGCGGACTCAGGCTCGAACAGCGAGCGGACTCAGGCTCGGTTGAACAGCGGAGCGGACTCAGGCTCGGGAACAGGCGAGCGGACACAGGCTCGGGAACAGGTCGAGCTCTTCACAGACGTGAAGCTCTGCTGGACGTGGCAGCCGTGAAGCTCTGCTGGCCGTGGCAGACGTGAAGCCTGGCTGGACGTGCCAGACGTGAAGCTCTTGGCTGGACTTGCAGACGGAAGCTCTTGGCTGGACGGTGGCAGACGTGAAGCTCTGGCTGACGTGGCAAGACGTGAGCTCTGGCGGACTAGGCCAGACTGAAGCTCTGGCTGGACTGGCAGACGTGAAAGCTCTGCCTGGACGTGGCAGACGTGAAGCTCTGGCTTGACGTGGCAGACGTGAAACGCTGGCTTGGACGAGGCAGACGTGAAGCTTCTGGCTGGACGTGGCAGACGTGAACACTGGGCTGGGACGTGGCAGACTGAAGCTCTTGCTGGACGTGGCCGACTTAAGCTCTGGCTGGACTGCAGAACGTGAAGCTCTGGTCTGGATCGTGGCAGACGTAATCTCTGGCTGGACGTGGCAACTGAACCACTGCTGTCCTGGCAGACGATGAAGCTCTGGCTGGTCGTGCAGACGTAAGCTCTGCGGACGTGGCAAGACGTGAACTCTGGCTGACTGGCAGACGTGAACTCTGCTGTACGTGGCAGATCGTGAAGCTTCTGGCTGGACGTTTCAGACGGAAGCTCCTGGCTGACGTGGCAAACTGAAGCTCTGCTGGACGTGGCAGAAACTGAAGCTCTGGCGGGTCGTGGCAGACTAAAGCTCTGGCTGGTCCGGTGGCAAGACTCAGCTCTGGCTGACTGCAGACAGAATCTCTGGCTGGACGTGGCAGACGTAAGCTCGGCTGGACGTGGCAGACGTGAAGCTCTGGCTGGACGTGGAAGACGTGAACTCTGGCTGGAACGTGGCAGACGTGAAGCTCTGGCTGGGACGTCTCTGGCTGGACGGTCTTCCATGGCTGGACGGACTCTGGCTGGACCCCCGGTCTCTGGCTGAACGGTCCTGGCTGGACGGTCTCTGGCAGGACGGTCTCATGGCTGGACGGTCTCTGCTGGACGATACTTGGTTTCACAGGTTCCTCCTTTTAACCACCGTCACCCTGAACCGCTATAACCGAAGAGCCCGTCAATAAGCACTTCCAGGGTTTCGTGCGGCTTTATGCCAGGTCATGAATGAGCTAAGCGGTTCTGATACCCACCCGACAGAAGAGTATCCGCCTCTCCTCGCTCATCGCGATGAAAGGGTCCCAGCTTGAAAAAAACTCAATCACGAACTCTTCCAATCGAGCGGTTCTCCCGACGAGACGGATAATTCTCGACGTCAGGACTCCAGAAAGACATGGCTGCGGTCACGATGTGTTGAGTTCTTCTGTCACGTCTGGGCGTGTTGTAGCAGAAAGAAGCAAGAGAAGCTGGATCCAGATGCACACACTTTATATAAAACTCAGGTACAGCAAACCAATACACGGTCAGAAACCTCGAAACTAGAACTCAAACAGAACAACCACACCTAACTGTAACATAGACAAGAACTCATACAAACACAGGGCCGAAACAACACCGGGCTTAAATAATAAAGACAAACGACTGACAAGAAAACGAGGAGGCGAACCAACAAGAAACACCTGGGACAACCAAATGAAAGACATGGAACCACCAAACACGACAGGACACAAAGCACATCAAACAGTCACAGCACCCAGACCAACAGGTCCATATTGAACATAAAAATACAATTAACAATATACAAATCAACAAATTAACACAATTAATATACAACAATTAAAATACCAACACTGTTCAAACACAAAACAAATTATAAACAATCATTCACAATGCAAAATAAATAGAAGCATTCCACTTTTTAATACCAGTCATAACAATTCACATCAAAAAACATTAAACATATATTATACACAAATTCAAAACATCAAAAAATTCAAATATTAATGGCATACTACCTATAACATTAAATAAAATACATACATCAAACATAAACAAAAAAATTTCATTTAAATCAATAAATATCATTCCACAATAAAAATCCAAATTAAAAATAATAATAATTATCAACAAATAATGGTCCAATCACAACACAACATTACAATCAAACCATCCCATTAATTTTAATCATCAATTCCAATACCCCCCAAAATGAACCCCACACATCAATCACACATTTACAAAAACTATTTTATCAACTTATTATGTACATCCAATAATTAATTCCAATAAACACCAACATTCATGTACATCACATTACTATTCCCCTAACACAAAAAAATAAAAAAAACACAAACCAAAAAAACCAAACCAACAAATAACACAAAAACTACACATAAATCATCATACAATAATATACAGTTCAAATGATTGGGACACACCTCCAAATTGATTTCACAGGACCTTTATCACCCAGTGGAGGTATCAACCATACTTGTAATCATGAACAAATTTTACTAATGGGTGAACATACCCTATCAAAATCCTGCCCGCTGAAGCGCAGCACGAGTCAATGGTGAAAAGTTTTTCCTCGCTGGGCCTTCCATCTGAACTTGATTCTGACAATGGAACCATTTCACCTGGGAATTGATGAAGGAAGCAATGAAATTGATGGGAATTAAACAGAAATTCCACATTCCTTATAGGCCGGAAAGCTCAGGCCTGTTGAAAACGAATGAATAAGATCTTTGAAAACCGCTCTTACAAAAGCCATTCTGCAAACTGGCCAAGGCTGTGGCATAAGTTATACCTGCTATTCTGTGGAACTTGAGAGCAACTCCAAACCGAGTTACAGGACAACCCCTTTTGAACTATGACGGAAGAGCAATGGTTCTACACCATCCTGATGCCTCTGCCACCAGCGGGAAACAGGAGAGACTCAACTTTGTTCAAGAAAAGTTTACTCCGCTATCTCGCAATGCTAGACAAAGCTTACTACAGACAATAATAAGAAAGTGCAGAAGCCAACAGCAATGTGAGAAAAACACACCACTACAGACATTCCACACATACCCGAGTTCAGGTAGTTTTGTCATGATCAAACTAATGGCTAGAAAGGTTTAGAGCCTAATGGAAGACCATAAGAGATATCCCTAACTACTGATACTAGGTTTTGTCCAAAGGGAAGGGTGTAGGAACAGAAAGAGGTATCATTGTCTCAAGTTAAACACCTTGCTTAGTGAATGAAGCAAGATGATAATCGATGGCTTATGGCCTAGAATTGAGCTATGTGCATCCTTAGTGTATAAAAATTGGGACCAAAGAAGTGATTTTAATTATTTCTCTGCTTCCAGTTCAGGAATCAGTTCCATTGACATGGATTAGAATGGTTGCAAGTTTATTCTCGAGTACCCAACGACGATGGTCATGACTATAATCCAATCCTTATATTTTTACTAGAAGGCAAAGTACCAAACCTGTCAAATTATTATTTCTAACCAAATGGTTAGAAACTAAAAATGGGACATACAGCGTGAATAAGAGATGTTTTTAATTTTTAAAAATGTCAAAACAACTACTACCTCAAGCACAAACAATGAACATCTGCTTACTGAATTTCACCCCCAGGGATAGGATCCTGTAACTCAACGTTTAATTTAAATTCTGTTTGGTCGAACTGAAGGATTTAATTAATTAACGAGTTAATAATTAATGATTTCAGGCACGGGCAAAGTCTTATTAGTTTTTTCCTTTCTTAAGATTGATTGGGTTCATTTTTAAAGACAAACACATTGAATTAAAATAACACATATTATACGGGGACTAACAAGGGCTTGGGGGTTTTGTTCTTTTGTTTTGTTTCTCTGTTACGGATCTTCTGTTCTTTCTGTCTATTTTCTTGGTCTGCTATTTCTTCTTCCTCACTCTCACTTCTAAGTTTGGCCACCTGGAATTAGGTATGGAACTGACGGCCGTATTCCATGGAGGAGAGGAAGATTCCAAAATTTCATCTTTTAATAATTATGTATTTATTAAATATATGTATCTGTATTAATTATTCTTTATTAAATCCTAATCATTGTATCCTCTATGAAGTTTTCAAAAGCATGAAGTTTGAATGCATGAGGGACCTATAAAGATAGCATTGATCCAAGGGAGGATCATATGCCAGTAAGGGGAAGCAAAAGTTGCTATGGGGGGTGTAACGTATGATATACGTTCTAATTTTAAGAAGCTCAGAAGCAACAGTTTTGTTACCTTACAAGGAGTTGTAAGATTCTCTGTGATGTATAAAAGATCAATCTTACTGTACTTAACCTCAGAGAAACACGGAAAGCATCGACATGGCATGATTACAACATCTTGACTTTTCTCTCCTGACATATAAGAATAAATCTTTCTTGGCAAATAACTGGATGTCTGGTCCAAAAATCAAATAATACGGAACAAAAGAGGCTTTAATTCCAAGTCTACAATTTTGTTGTTTGGTTAATTATTATTAAAGATGTGATTCCCCTTCCCAGTTCCAGCCTCCTTCTTCCCCACAACATCCTAAACTACTACCGAGTTTAATAACGTAATATTTTTTCTATTAAGTCTTGGTGGTGTGATGTGGCCTCTGTCCTCCCATATATGTCCAGGTTAAAACCTTTGTAAGGACAATTAGAGGTGTATTACATTAAAATTACTCCATATGTCTAAGAAATAATCTACAGAACTTTTACATCCCCTTTTTTAAATTTTAGCGCCCATGCCCTTGACAAACTCACTGCATGGCCCAGTATACATTGGATTGGTTTTAATCAAGCCACATCAAGCACTAGAAAAATTCAAGTACTGACAACATGGTATCAGCAATACTCAATATTGAATATTTAACTCGGCACAAAACACTTGGGATCAGGAACGTCCCTAATTACATGTGATGTTTATCACTGTATAGGTATAGAAGTACATTGATACCAACAATCAATCACTTACCTTGACAAGCTCAACATGTCTTTGACAAACCCATCCACTTCGGACCTTCAAGTGCTCCATCTTACTCTAGAATCAGAGCACCACAAATTGATTTGGAACATCAGATATCTACTGTGATACACATACACAACTATAAACAAACGTACAGTTAAAAAAGTAAATAAATCATCAGTCACTCAGATTGGTTGCAAAATAAATTGGAAGGTTAAAAAAAATCTTACAACATCATAGTGAGGCCAAAGATCGTCTCAAAGTCTCACTTTCTCTCCATTGAACTACTGGCCTGTGGAGGGCGAAAATCAGACAGCACATGCACTTTCTCATTAATATTTGAGTGTCACAAGCAGGGAAAAACATTTGAGATAAAGTACTCTCAATAAATTAGAAAAAGAAACTAACATCCATTTTGAACTGCAACAGAATTCTCTTGTAAAGCCAGAATTCCTGGGAAGAGATACAGGTTAAATTAGAATGCAGGCATGAAAACATTGTGGCAGCGCATGCGATTTTCAACTCTGGAAATATATTAATAGTGATAAATTAATCAATGGAGAAATGTGCTGCATAACCATAAGACAAAAAAAACCAGATAAGAAAAAAGCAACGCATAATTTGCGGATGACTACCTCCCTGGTTTGTGATCGCTCAACCACACCACGGCGTGGAGCGGCATGATCCCTGGTGCTCACCTTATCATCACCCCTGACTTAAATGCTAAATATATTCTGCATTCCCAGACCTCGATTTACAGGGCTAGGCTGCCCACAACCCTCACACTCTACTGTGCACAATGTTCTTTATTTTTTCATTTTTATTCGTAAATAGCAACGCATCCTCACAACCAAATCGTAAGAATTTGTACGAGTGATTAAAAGGTGGCTAAATGTCGTACAAATTCATACCCCTCACTCGTACGACTCGTACGATTTGTCTAAACCCACGTGATCGTAGTTTAGGGGTGGGTTCAGGGGAAGGTTCATTCGTTGAATTCATAACAATTTGGCACTCGTAAAATATGTACGATTTTAGCAAAAATCGTAGCAAATTTCGTTTAACGAGGAGTCGTATGAATTGTTACGAATTAGCCACACATCGTAAATTCGTACGAATGCCGTGAGATCGGGCTGGTAATAAACACCTCTCTGAACTTGATGACACACCCACTATTTCGATCTTTTGTTCAATCAGCCACAAATTTTAATTGTAGTGCACTTTGTATTTAAACCATCTCACCAGTAAAATTAAAATGAAGGCCTGTCAGGGGTTCTGTCCACTTCTGTCTGTTTTATCTAAGAGGGTAAAACAGAGCTCATGACATTCCCGGTTTGTAATGTGCTTGTGTTCTAGTTCTGTTTATATTGTTGAGCACATGGCATTCATGTGTTTCCCTTTGGTGCTCTCCTGTCTATTGTCTAGCCCCCCCCAATCTGTAATCTGATATTGGTTAATATTTGTCCCACTTGTCTTTCTCGTTACCCTCCTTTGTTTGTTCCCCTAATTTTAGCCTCACTGTGTGTGTAGTCTTGTGCTGGTTCGTTGTCCCCCCCCCCTTCCCCCAAAAAGTTACTCGTTCCTGAGTGTTTCCTTCCCGCTTGCTGTTTGAGTTGTGTACCTTGTCTTCCATCACGGTGGATAAATTTCCTCTGCAGTTGAATTCCTCGTTTCACGGTCAACCCATTATGTGACAATGCTATTGAGATTTAATCTGAGTTAAAGTTTATGGTTCAACAGGATTAAAGTTAATGTATCTTAAATACAAATTAAATCAGGATCAAAATTATGGTGTAAAATTAAACCTGTCTTTATTTTTAACAAGGTTTTAAAAGTTTGGTGCAACAGATATAATAAACTTTATTGAATCTACATTTATCTTTATTGGGGGCAAACCACTAAGGGTTTACTTTCTGCAACATCCTGATTTTAAGGAAACCTAAGGGTATCTTAATGTGAAAAATATTGCTTGCAAAGCACGATTGACCCCGGTGGCTTTAGACAACTATGCATGTGCGCATTTAAAGCAGGGTAAATATAAACTTAACTATGTCAAGTATTTTTGGAATACGCCCACATTACTGCATCCAGTACTGGCTCCACTTACACCATGAGAACAAAACAGCCACATCCATGAATCATTTAAATTCAGATGAATTTCATGTCATAGGATTACTTTCAAATGAGTGTAAAGTTATCATATGCAGTCATAGATAAGTCCATAAGTATTATTTCTAAGATTTTATGTATGTAATAAATGTATTAACCTTATTAATTTAACTTATTATATAAAACTATGTTTTCAGTGCACTACAAATAAACTGTTCTATGTCTTTATTTTGTCATTAAAACTGTTAGATACAGATCCCCCTAAGTCATAAGGTATGGAGTGAAAACAGTAATCTTAAACCTCCCACAAATGCCCCTAAGAGAGCCACACCCACGCACACAACCAATCCACACACACAAGGCAATCCACATATGCAAAGGTAATAGATCAACACATGACGGCAATACACGAATGCACCAAGGATCCACACACACAGCACATTTAGATTATTGTCATTTAGTGTCTTTGCTCAGTCCCACAAATGCTTTATCTACCTGTAATTATCATGCTCAACAAAATCTTTTTAGCAAAGGTGTTCTGCCTTCAAGAATAACCGTAATCTGGTGGCTTTTGTTTTTGGTGAATCTTTTGAGAATGTCGTTCCCGTGGCCCTTGATTCAACAAATGCCACAAGCCTATCTGTCCCAACAAACTTGCGGGTAAATGGTGACTAGAGGTGTCAAGTAATCAAGTACCAATACTTTCGATATCCCTTAAGTAGAAATTTGTGTAACACACAATAACAACACACGTTAATAGATCTGAGTCCTGCCTCCCAGAACAAACACATCGCTAAACTGATTCTGGCTTTTATTTTCTTTCTAACTTGTGAGAGGCGTAGTTACATTGTCGGTGAAGGCGCTATGTGTGAAGCGGCAAAACTCCTCGAAGGAAACCTAGAGATGGCGCAAGCGACGGAAGAAATCAACAGTTATCTGCTCAAGAAAACGGGGCAGAATCGCGTCCAAATAGGCTATTTATTCGGGGACAGCCTTTTTTACAATATACTGTATAACAATCGCTGGATAAGTGGCAAAATAATCAGAGTGTGTGCGTTAGAGAGAGGAATAAAGTATGTGTGTGTGTGTGTGTGTGTTGTATCGCAGAGGTGTGCACTAATACATCAACAACGATTTTGTTACAAAATACAAATTACTGGCCCTGAAATGTAACAAATAAAATACAAAATACTGAGTGAAAAATTATTTAAATAAAATAACAAGTAATTAGATATTTATGAAAATACAAAAATACTCCTACAATAATCTTAAGTCTTTTTTATTGCTGAAATGTCTATATCACAAATAGTAGCAAATAACACAACTATGCAAATGTGTCAATTCAAAATGGCGAAATCGCAAAATAAAAAAATATGGACATCGCAACGCTATCCACGACCAATTCCGTACAAAATTTGGTTACGAGTGATTAAAAGGTGGCACTTCGTAAAACGAATTCAAACGACTATTTGTCTAAACCCACGTGATGGGTAGGTTTAGGGGCGGGGTCAGGGGTAGGTTCATTTCGTAGAATTCATACGAATTTGCAACTCGAAAAATATGAGTGAGTCGTATGAATTGTACGAATTAGCCACCTCGTAAAATTCGTAAACGAATTGCCCTCACAGGCCTGAAATAGCTTCCCCTCAGACGGAAATGGCATGTATATCTAAGTTCACATCAATGGTTGGTAGGCTGCCCTTACAAGCAAAAACGTGTTTGATGTAGCTACGTAGCCATTTTATCACCGATACTCTACTCGTGCCTAAGGCTTGAATAAGTTAGAGAGACATTTCCACTCCAACCACAGGCTAAGGAGGGGAAACAGCCAAAAATCTATAAGTTATGTTATGTTAACAGCGTTTAATGAAGATCGTTATTGAAAGTCGATAACAAAAAATACAATAACACAACACTATGCTACAAAAGAGAATACTAAACCATTGTCATTGGGGCTAGTTTTTTTTTAAGTACAACCAACTTGGCAAAATCAATTACTTAGGTGATTTGAAATACTCTAAATACACTCCCTCAAATATTTTGTTAAAACTACATTTTATTTTTTTACATACATCACGTTTTACATACAAACCGTTTCTACGGTTTGCCTTTCGAGAGCAGGCATACCATACACCACGGTTCTCACCCCATTCAAGGTTAGCCCTGTCTCTGCGTCTGCATGAAGGTCGTCGAGAGCAGGCCCTTTTCTGCTACGGCACACACGGGGTTCGCATCCTGAACCATCCTCGACGACTGCTGATCCAAGCTCACCTCGAGACCAGGCTTGCGAACACAGGGACCTTGTGCTCTGGCACCATCCCCCGTTGGGCATCGGGTTCAACGTGAAAGAGCAAACTTGCCCCATGCAGAGGATCACTTTTCTCGGTAATGGAAATTGAATCGTCACATGTCGCGCAGCTTACGACGAGTGCGCACATTAACTGCTGACTTGCCTGAGACATTCAGGCAAGAGTGTGGTTCCACTGAAAATACTTTCCAGAGCTCTCCTGGGCATATGGCATCCAGCATATCCGAGCAGTCGGCCGCAGGCAGCGCCGCTCGTTAGCTTCATATATACCTACTTTAGCTCTGGCTTCGCGATCGAGTCCCTAGTGGACATAGCAACAAGCATGTTCCGATACCATTTACTCTCCGACCTGCCATCCAAACCTCAACCCCGTGATCGAACCTCACTTTTTCTACGGCCGAGTGCCTTTACGTTAGGTCGAGTTTTCTAGGCATGTGTGTCCCAACAATCCTCCCCCAAACTGGCGGGCTCCATGTGCTATGGACATGCGGCCGCGGGTCCTGGACAGGACCCCACGCCATTGGCAATGTCAATTGCCTCGATGCTGCAGTGCGCCTCGCTCTGCCCCCGATTCCATGTACTGCTCTCTAGAACCTGCACATACTAGTCCCAATCAGAACAAATACCGCGACAGTACGTATATCCATCGATAAGGTTGTTCTGCGCTCCTGCCGTATGACGCAACTCTGCCCCGCCACCTACCTCATATGGAGTCAGAAGCTTCTGGAGGTCGCTTCGATCCTTTTCCATTCCAGATAGATCCTGTTTGCCTCCCATCACTTGGTCCCATAGCATCCTCGTTTTAACCTCCCTGTCCGAGGGCAAATCGCTCGGCATGGTGCACTGGTGCACACTGCTGCCCGGGATTTCCAGTAGGGTGTGGTAGTCCACAAATATGCGTTTCCCCAGTGACCGTCTTGCACAGACCCTGTGCAAGATCAGGGAGGATGAAACAGGTCATTTTTGGTTGCGCCTCTTTACTACCATCACTTTCCGCTAGAGCATCGTCCACGAGACATCTATGCGTTGAAAGTGAACCTCTTCATCAACTGGTGCACGTCTCACAGAGAAGACCCCAGAAATGCTCGACAGTGTCATGTTTTCCCTTCAATCAGATGGGTGTGGGAGCATAGCCTGTCTCCCTCCACCCTGAAAGTGGTACTTGCCGCTATCGCCGCACATCCACGAACGCAGTTGAGGAAAGTCCAAGGAAAAGCACGATCCTGATCTCAAGTTCCTGAAGGAGCGAGAATGATTCCTCCTCGCCCTCTCTCGTTCCCTCTTGACCTCTCAGTGTTTTTAAACTGCCCGCAGAGTGCCCCGTTTGAGCATCTGCAATCAGTGGAGCTTAAGTTTCCTGTCAGTTAAAGACAGCGCTCCTGGTTTCCATTGGCCTCCATTAAGAGGGTAAGGACCTCACGCCTTTGCCATTGACGAAAGCGTGCCTGGAGTCGGTGCTGGCCTACTCTCGCGTGATCCTGAGACCCCCGCCTGGATATGTGCCCAAGTGTTCCCACCCCTCCATTTCGAATCAGGGTGTGAACCTGCAAGCGCTGCCTCCTGGAGGAGCAGACCCAGCCTTGGCACTTCTCTGTCCAGTACGCGCCCTTCGTGCTTACGTAAACAGAACGCAGTGTGTTTCAGGTACTCAGACCACTCTTTGTCTGTATGGTGGGAAGACTAAGGAAAAGCTCTCTCCAAGCAAGGTTGTCTCACTGGATAATGGACGGCATTGCTTTGGCATACCAGCAGCAAGGTCGACCGTGCAGCGTGCACCCTGGTGTGAAGGCACACTCCACACCCAACTGTGGCCTCCTCTGGGCTCTACACATGGCGCCATCGCTTACAGACATCTGCAGAGCTGCAGGCTGGCGACACCCCAACACATTTGCGAACCTATAATCTACTGAGTAGAGCCAGTGTCCCGCTAGTGTACTCCGCTTCATCTACCGTTACGGACCCAGCTCAGTGTCTTCGCTGCTCGCCATTCCACTCCTCGGACTGGATCCTGCGATAATCTCCTCGTGACTCCCAACCCTGAGTTCCTCCAACACTGTTGACGTCAACCCAGAGTCTATGCCTGTGCGCAGCTTTTTCGCAACGCTAGTGCCTCGAGTGTGCATGCCTTCCTCCCCTCCGTGACCCCCACATGTGTATTTCCTCGCAAGCCTCTCTGACATGTGTTTTTCTGCCCTTGGCAATTCACCTTGGGGTTGAAATATTCCACCCTGCGGGCCTACACCTCAATGTTTATCCATATGCATCCCGCCAGGTCCATAATGTGTATTTCTTAAGTCCACCCCCTTCCGGTCTGGTACTGATTGCATATTTCTATGAGATTTGCTACCCCCAGTGTACCTTGGTATTCCTGTGTTAAGTAGGAGTCCTTCATCCGTGCTAGTCTCAAACAGGGATTCTCAGACTTACGCAGGCACTAAAGACACCGAGTACGTGATTAGACTGGAACCCAATTTCGTCCATTCGGCGTAACTCAAAGTGACAACTAAAGGAACGGTTTCCCTGAGTAGGAACGGAGGCCTTACTCTCCCTGCCACCTTCCGTTACCGCGATGGCCTGAGGTTCAGTGCTCGGCACCTCGCGAAGAAAAATACTGCATGTTGCCGGCAACCTCCTTTATACCCACAGGTGGGGCGATTTACGCTAAATGCAAATTCCGCAGACCCATAGCATTTCTTTGACATTGGCCTCGTTTTTGTTATACTCGAAGTTGAAAGGCTTTTAAGCTAAACCCATTCGTCTCATTTCGATGTAACGTCTCCGTTCTGTTCAGTTGTCTCTCATCTCATAAGTAAGCGCCTCTGGAGGAAGACACCATATCGCATCTTTGCCTGTAATGTAGGGCAGTGGTTTCTCAAACCTGAGTTAGGCCCATGTGGACCTACATTTTTCCCCATGGTCCACGGCAACCCACCTTTTAAAGTCAAATCAAGTCAAGTGTATTTATATAGCGCTTTTCACAATATAAATTGCATCAACGCAGCTTCACAATATCAATCAAATAACATAATGTTTTGATTCTTAGTGAAAAAACATCCACGTTTGGTAGGCTGATCAATGGTAAATAATGCTTGGTTAATTATTTTGGAATATACCTCAACTGAGCACGACAAAGGCAACAGTGGGCAAGGGAACCGAAAAAACTCCCTCCAAGTGACCTACTGGAGTCCTAACCTCCATCAGTGACCTACAGAGAAAAAAAAAACCTTGGGAAACCCAGGCTCATCGGGCCACACCCCAACCCGTCCAATCCCTCTGGCGTTTATGAACCATAAGGCCTGATTTTTGCGCGAATCGCAGCTAGGAGTAAACTCTCCGCACTCTCCCCTTATCCACTACACCACTCCTACAGATTTTTGTTTTAATTTTTATCTACTTCGGGTGATTAAACGCGAACCGAAATCTCAACATTTTATCTGTAGATGGTATGGATCCTCCATAGGAGAGCCAGTTGGCCACTTTCAGCACTGCGTGTGTCATCGGGTCCTGGCCAAAGCTCCGAGCCAGATCTGGATACGGCCCTGGATCCATATGCGCGGAAAACCTCGGGATAACAAAGACACTAAAATTAGCTAGTTCCCATACTTCATATGATGATGTAACGAGTACATCAGCATTTAAGGGAATGGTTCCAGTTCCGGCTGACCTATATCTATCACCACAATTGAATTATAGAATCTATAAAAAATTCTGTGTATCTAGGTCAAAGAGATGTTTTTTATCTACTTTGAATGACAGAGTGTTCTGCTTCCCGACAATGGTAGGAAGAACTTTCAAAGGTTTTGGTGCAAATATAAAAGGATCTACCCCCGCAGATCGATTCGATATTTTTAGTATTATCCAAATGCCCCGAATATGAGATCGCAATAGACTGAAGGACTATAATGTCGTTACGACTCGCTCAAGTACTGCGGAGTAAACCATTAGTGCCTGAAAGTAATCAACAATATTTTAAAATTTATAACGATGTATTAATAGCAGAGCCAATGGCAGTGTTGACAGAACCGGCTAATATGGTCATAGTTCCTGGTTCTGACAGTAACTCGCGGCAGCTGCGTTTTTGACACAGCTGTATTTATTTATTAAGAATGCAGGCAACCACCCATAGCAGCATTACTATAATCTAGTCTTGATGTCATGAAAGCATGAACATATGTTCCGCATTGTTAATGAGTAAGCATATTCGTAATTTAGATATATTTTTAAGATGAAAAAATGCGTTAACAGATACTAGACACGTGACTTTCAAATAAAGATTGCTATCAAAAACACACCCAGTTCTAACCGACCCACGAAGACTTAACAGAGCACCATCAAGTTTCGACAGTAACTAGTTATTACGTGTGGAAAGTTTTCTTGTCCAATTGAATTAGAATCCTGTTTTTTCAGAGTTTAGAAGTAGGAAATTAATAGTCAGACCAATTTTTTATATCACTATGCAATTCCGTTAAATTTGTGAATTGGTAAGATTCGTAGGTTTTTTGAAGAAATATAAGCTGAGTATCATCGGCAAAAAACAATGAAATCAATTCCATGTTCCTAATATATGTCCTAATGGTATTAGCATTACAAGTGAACAGCAGCGGGTCCTAGTACTTGAACCTTGTGGAACCCATACTGAACTTGTGATCGATAAGACATCTCTTCATTTACTGCTAACAAACTGATATCGTTCAGATATGTATGATTTAAACCATGCTAGTGCAATTCCATAATGCCAAACATATTTTTCCATTCTATTTAAAAGAATGTTGTGTCAATTTGTCAAATGCAGCGCTTAAGAAACAAGTAACACTAATAGGAGAATACGAACCACGATTCGGATGATAAAATGTAAAGCATTTGTAACACTAATGAGAGCTTCTCAGTACTAGGGTTGCGGTCCTAATCCTGACTGAAAACCTCGCAATATCAGTTCTTTCATGAAAGGAACACAGTTGTGAGGATACTGCATTTTTCTAATATCTTTGACAGAAAAGGCAATTTGAGATCGGCCTTAATTGACTAATTCTGAAGGAACAAGTTCGTTTTTTAACAAGCTTTTATCTTAGCCACTTAAAAGTTTTTGGACGTAGCCTAAGACAAAGACAATAATAATATCAAAGTCTATGATCTCTGGAACCATCTCTTCTGTATCTTAGTCGGTATATGGTCTTAACATACTAGTTGTCGATTTAGATGAATGAACGATTTTGCAAGAATTCTTCCTCTCCTATTACCACCAATGAATACAATTTTTTCCTCAGGGGAGACTCAACTGAACTCCCTGATGGCGATACAGTAGAAGAAACGGTTGCATAGTTTATAATTTGTCCCCAGATATTATAATTCTTATAAGTGAAGAAGTTCATAAAGTCCATTACTCTTTGTTGCTTGGAAACTTCAGTGCTGAAGCTTTTTTCTTTTTCGTTATTTGTAGCCACTGTTTCAAATAAATACCTACATTATGTTTATTTTCGTCTAATAAGGATTGAAAAATAATCAGATCTACAGCTTTTATAAGCCTCTTCTGTAAGCAATCGAGCTCTCTTTTTCCATGAAATCCGAATACCTCTAGTTTTGGTTTTTTCTCCAGTAGCGCTCACAGTTTTCTTTCAGCCTGCTCTCTTAAGGCCTGAGTAGTGCTCTTGTACCACGGCGTTGGACCTATTTTCCTTTATACTTCTTTAAGCGGCAACTGAGCAACTCGTCTAAAGTGCTGGAAAAGAGAGAGTAAAAGTTTCTGTTGCAATATTCGATTCCTACTAAGCTATCCGGATGCTGAATGATGAAACTGTATTAGGAAGATAAAGAATTATATATATAATCTATAACTGTATATATAAAAGAAAAAAACATAGCTGTGCGCATAATGTGATGTGATGTAAAAAGTTAATTTATTTAATTATTAATTTATATATAAGCTGTGTGTGGTGGCGTTCTGGGCGCAATATGTCGTCCGTCGCATCATCCGTGGATCGCACATTGTAGTGGTTGAGGAATTTTCCGCCTTCCAAAAAAGTGAAAGCGCTTTGAGTACCTAGAAATGAGCTATATAATTAAATGTAACAAATTAAGTAGCCTGCTCTGGAGAAAACAGTGAGTATCGTCAAGCTGAGTTCAGTTTCTCAGATTATGGTACAATGCAGCAGATCACTTAATAATTTGTTGAATATTAAATTTAAATGTCAGTTCCCCAACGACGCAAGCCAATACAAATACATAATACAAAAGCGCATATTCACTGATATTCTTAAAGGTTAGTTTCACCACCCCAAAAATGAAAATCTGTCATAAATACTCACCTCAGTTTTCCAACTCCATACGACGTTCGTTCATCTTGGAAAAACAAATTAAGATATTTTTTGAATGAATCTGAGAGCTGTCTGACTCCTTCATAGGCCTGCAGAAATTGCTCTGCCAGCCCAGATAAAGTTTAATCAAGACATTGTTAAAATCGTCAAATGAACTACAGGCTCAACCTTAAAGTTAGCACGCGACGAGAATAACTGATGTACGGCAAAAAAAAAAAAAAAAAAAAACTTTATTCACTAACATTTTCTTCAGTGTGGGCCTCGACGTGAGTTTACGAAGCGCCACGAAGCATGCCGCGAAAAACTATAAGGATATGCTCACGATCATATGAAAGGTAGTGTAAAGTTTTCAGCTACTTTTATTATTAAAAAGTTGTCACCAGTGCATTCTCCTTTTACTCTAAACATCCCTTTAATAGGAAACGTATTCCACGTTTAAACACAATTTGAACCAAGTATTTTTCAATGCATATAACTTCTATATAGATTATAACAGTCTCCGTCTCAGAGAATTAATGGTTACCTCTGTAAAAATGATAAAAAATCTGGAAAAAATAAATCTGCATCATTTATTCCTTTTGATCTTTCATTCATAATATTGCAAAAATCTAAACTTCATTGAAGTAAAAAATAGAAAGTGGGGGGGGGGGGAAACACATTATGAAAAAATGGTAACTCCAAAAAAAAACCCCCCCCAAAAACCCCGTTTTTTTTGGCCAAAATTATTGGGTACCCTTTTATTAAATACTTTTTGCAATCTCCTTTTGCCAAGATAACTGCTCTGAGTTTTATCCTATAAATGCCTGATGAGTTTTGGAGAACACCTGACAGAGATCAAGACCATTCTTCACAGAATCTCTCCAATCCTTCAGTTCCCAGATCCATGTTGGTGCTGCTTCTCTTCAGTTCACATCCACTCATTAGTCTGGGACGGTCCTGGCAGAAGTTCATTTTTTGCAACATTAACAAACACATTTTTTTGTTTTATTTGATGTTTTTTTTGATCGTTTCCTGATGGTAAGATCCAAACCACACGGCCCATTATAAGATTCTAGCAGAGGCTGTCAGTTTATAAGATTTTTTATCTGTTGGTATCTGATAGAATCCACATGCCATGCATGATCTAACCAGAAGTCCAGACCCCCTCCAGCAAAAAATATTCACTAACATTAAAGATGGTAATTACATTGTACACATGGGGGTGACTTTTAATACCTTGTGTGCACAAACCCATCTTGCTTGTTTGGCAGGCCAAAAAGCTATTTTTAGTTTCATCTGACCACAGAACCCTGTGCTGTTTGAAGGTCAAGTCATTGTCTGGACAACTGAATTGCTGGGTTTGTGTTTGGATGAGCAAGAAGGATTTTTTAATAGGCCTATCTGAACCCAAAAGCGTCAACAATCTCTGCACTTCTTTCTCCATCTGTGATCTTTGGAGAGTCTTTGGCCACACAAACTTTCATCGCTCACCTTGGCATTAAGACAATAGAACACACTCCACTTCCTGCAGATTTGATAACATCTTTAGTTGATGGAAAGTGCTTATGTATTGCCCTGATGGTCAGATGGGGTTTTCAATGCTTAGTATTTTTCTTACAGCCACTTTCTATTTTGTGATGCTCAACAATCTTTTGATGCTCATCAGAACTATATTCTTGTATTACTCATTTAATGGATGATTAAGGAATTTGGCCCTTTGTGTTTCCCCATATTAAACTCTTGTAAAACAGAAGTCATGGCTGGTCAATTTCATGTTCCTAGTCACCGGGGTGTGCAAAAAAAAGTAAATATGAATGGAATATACCACTACTTAATAGATATTTTTAGTCTCGTAATCAATTCTAGGGGTACCAATAATTGTGGCCAACTTGTTTTTAGAAAAACATTTATTCTAATGTGATTTCCCCTCCACAGTCAATTATTTTACTCAATGAAGGGTCGATTTTTGCCAAATTTTTTGAATGAAATATCAAAAGGATAAACGATGCAGAATATTTTTTACAGCCAGTTTTCAGCCATATAACCAGGTACCATTAATTCGGAGCACGACTGTATATTAAGTTGCTCAAGCAAGTGGTTAACATATTGAACATAGTTAAATTAAATCGCAAACATTTTAAATTAAAAATGGGGACAAAACAGCAGACTCATACCTTTTCTTTTGCATAATTTAAATCTTAAAACAATAAATCTGCATCACATAAGAACTTGTTTTTCCACCTCCTATAATGAATATATCGGTCCATATTTCGCCGCTTTGTGTGAAGTAAATTGTAGTTTTTCCTGTGCTTTAACCCTGTCTTAAAGTAAAACGATGACTTAAAAATAGTAGTATTTTAATTAAAATGCATTATGTGAGAGTAACTACCTTTTTCCTGTCAATTGTTTGATTTTTTGACCACGAACAATGCAACTGTCACTTAATCAGCGCGTCAGCACAGAAAAAATAGACTCGGTGTTATCCCCCCCGGTTAAAAAAAACCGATCCCTTCACTGCTGTTACGCACCGCAACTGAACAAATCCGCCGACCGCATCCCCCGCCCCCCCCCCACCTTGGGCAGTGTGAAAGCTCTAACCTAACAAGGTACGTGCATCAGAAAGCTCTAATCTAACATGGTTACGGAAAAAAATACGCACCTCAACCGAGAGAGTGAAACGGGCCGTCAACACACACACTGCCCCGGCGCCGCCCTTCCACTCACGTCACTTTTTTAAATCCCCTACAGCACAAAACGAGTCCCGCAAATGGCGCGCCAAAGGAGTTAATGTAATTGGGGACAAATGCTTCCTTATTTTCGAAAATGGTTTTGGTACAAGGTGATCGCGTTGGAAAATAAAGGCGTTAGTCTAGTGGTAGAACACATTTGAACATTGACGCGGCTCATTTAATAAATGACAGCTCCGAATGAGAACGCTGCTTTAGTATTGAAAGTAAGTTTATGCCTAACAATAATAAAGAAAGATGATATCATCATCATCACCTTATCTGTTCCACTGAAATGTAGATGTAATGTAATACCCAAATCTAAGCCCATCTTAATCTTATCGGAATGTTGCCTACTAGAATGCATCACGATAAAACCAATGATATAAAAAAGGCACCTTCAAATCGTAAAAGACCACCGGCCCAGCCCCCGCACCCAGGTCTAATACTCACATGTGGCCTTCTAAGAACGGACAGAAACAACTCTTGTATAATTAAATATGTAATTTTTTTATTTTTCAAAAGAGACAATGTTAAACTTCTGTAAGGCAACATCTTCCTAACCTACTGCATCATCTGTCGTCTGCCCGGCACTTCCTCGAGGTTTTAGCCTGTAGCCTTACTTTTCTGGCAAACTATGAAGCGCGCAAACCCAAACGCTTGACCTCGCGCCAAATGTTTTATTGGGGTTAATGTACAAACAGCAGTTATGAAAATGGAGTGTGGAGGATTTGTTCACTTCACTCAAACATAATCTTGGAAGAATGGCTAACTGTAGTAGCGTTTAGCCCACTGTCCCTATATAAAAGCCTAATTTAGAGATCACTTTCTTTTTTTTTTGTTACTGACTAAAACTAACTTAACGCTTGATACGGTCAAACGGATCCATCGTTAACATCCCCAAAATTACAAGGTAAACAAAGCTATGTACATTGTAGGCAAAGACACAAATGACAATAATGTACAATCCAGTATTGGAATGGATCCCTCCATGCCGTCTTGGCCTAATGGTTAGAGAGTACAGACTGAAACCTGAATAAAGGGTTCTCCCATTTTATTGCGGTTTGTCAATGTGTGCACAAACTTGGATGGGGTTATAAAACAGAGACAAATTCCGAGTATGGAATTACCAACTTGGCGGCTCACAGTCATTCTCTCTGCTCTAAACTATGGATGTCATGCCACCTACAATGAACTAGATCTAGCCTTTATTTTGTTATTCAATACTGTAGAAAAAATGGAAGGCCGAAGAGATTTCTTATTCATACCACAAAAAGCACAGCAATAATGTTTAGTGGTTACAAAATTTATAAATGTTTTAATTGGTATGTTCCAATTACAAATGTTTTGCCATACTTTCTCATTAAAATACTAGTGTTCTCCACATTTGAGATATAAAATGATGTATTTACAAGGAGATTAAGTCAAGCATTCAGGTGTCTGACCTTACTTTTTTGTCTCAAATACAGCTGTGTGTTTGACTCTATGATAATGTGAAAGTATGGGTGATACAATCAGCTGATTGTATTGCCAGCTATACATGACACTGTTATTCTGATGTGATCAGGAATCTCTGCAAACGTCAGGGTTCCCACGTATATTCCAGAATGTCCTGATCCTCTCTAGTGCAAAGAAATTAATACAATTACTGAACTATCACCCTTTTTTCTTTACTGTTTCTTGAGCTCCTGTCTCAGCAAGAGAGTCCTGCCCTCCTTGTCCTTTGAAGATAATGCCTGATGGATAGGATTGGTAGTCTAAGGGGCCATGTTTCCTAAACCTGTATACATCAGTTACATGCTTTGTTTAGATGGGGTCTCCACCTCTAGTAACTCTCCCCCTTTCAAGATAAACTACAGTCTGTATTTTTGCCTAGGTTAGACATGGATGAAATACACTACAGCGATGCCACAGAACTTCACAATAGAAGATCCTGTTAAGATATCCACGTCTCAGGATTTCCCACGAGAAAAGATATCCCAACGATTTTCTACGATTTTAGAAAAAAAAGTTCAAAACGGATGTGAGTCGTTACCCGGTGAATAGCTCACCGAAATCCAATTGAACTTCAAGCTAAACAAAAGAAATCTCAACAAAGAAATAACTTTCCTGACTGAAATTCCAAATGAATCTTGAAACATCACCTCAACAAAAGAATTTCAACAAAAATTAACTTTCCTGACTGAGTTCCCCAGACTAATCTTTCTCGTACAACTAAAGATTTGGTGAGGTTTGTTCACTCTATTCAAAGAACCACTGCAGACCAGCACAAATGTGTTTATTCTCTGCCCTCAAGAAAGATAATCCGACAACTAAAGAGTTTGGTTTAACTAAGTTACCCTTTAAAAGTTTTCTTTTAGATATAAAGTGTATCCTCTGTTCAGGCAGTGGAAGCTAAGCATACAGGTGCGAAATTTGTGTCCTCTGTTCAGGAAGGGAATATACTAAAGTTGCTAGAATTTTGCAGGTTGATGTAACCCTCTGTTGATCAGAGAAGTTTTTAGGTTTTTTGATTGGTGTAAATCAAAGAAATCAACAAAATGGTTGGAAGGAATGGTTGGTTCCCCACAACTAAAAAGGTGACTAGCTAGCCCTTTATGTGAGTTCAATCAAGAGTTAGAGAGCACATGGACTCCATAGTGACTGTGTCTGTCAGATTTGGAATTTGAACAAAGAAATTGTATTCACCACAGAAAAAGTATGGTCATATGAAGAATGCGAGAAGGTGATAGGATCATGTATCCAGAAGAAAACATAAAGCTTATCTTTGGCCGGAGAAATTTAGCATAATCCATTTCCATTGCACAGACCTAGCTAGGTGTATAGCTAAAATAAAAAAAAGAATCAAACAATTGCTCACATTGATCCCCTTCTCCAACAAAGGTGCCATAAACAAGCCTCAACCAAATGAGACTCAGAAGACTCAACAGTCAATTAAACTAAACCTGATTACAAGCTTTTCATTTGAAACAATGTAGCCATTTCAATCAGTAACGATGAGCCTGTAGACTCAGGCATTGCAGACTGAAAGAGTTCCACCCCACTCTGCTGTTTGTCCAAGTTACAAACTGTTAGCCAAAGTCTAGGACCTAAAGAATATAGAGAGACTATCCCTATGCTTACCCTCAGCCCACACAAATTTTTCTGAATTTAGAAGACAATGAACAAAAAAGAACGTTAGAGAAGTTAACAATGTTACGCAGGCTTCCTACTCAGTCCCTGCTTGATACTCTGAAGGCAGCCCCTCCCCACGTTATTAAACTTGTGGGCAGCGTAGAGGTGATAACCATTTAGGCTGAGTGCTGTTAATTCCCATAACTTACAACTGAGATAAAGACTTTATTTTTGTTTAATAGAAACAAAAGAAATGACTGTCTTTACCTCCTTTGGGGACACTGGGGGGATAAGTAGACTCACAGCCTTAAATGTTATGGCTACAAACACAGGACCCTTCAGTCATATTCTGAGTTTAGTCAGGCAATAAATGGAAAAGGCCCCTCATGTTGTGACCGCAATAATGATCAAGCAAAGGTCACTTTTGTCACCTCCTTTTGTTCCCGTTGGGAAATGGTTAAACGACCCTCACTAGCCCCGTACATTGTTTTAAGCAAGCGTCACCAGTCCACAAACCCACCTCATGTCGAAAGTCTACAAATGACTGAAGTTGTGTTAGAGTGATGAAGGAAAATAACTCACATTTGTTTATGCCATTACCTTATACACCTACGAGTTGAGAATAAAAGAAATCCCCAAGAGAATTCAGAATTTGAATGGTTGTTTTGACAGATCAGCTCAGTCATTGAAGTAACAGACATCAGGTTATTGCATTAACGCCACCACTGAAGTGTTTGCCTTCAGTCCGTCTTCCAGACATTTATCAGCTCAAATCTGCAGACTAAAGCCTGTAACAAAGCTTGCATGCTACTTCTGGATCGGTTGCAAAATATCTACATACAGATTCCAGAATAGCTTTTGGGTAATTCATGAATTTTTGGTGTCATTTGGCAAACCCAGACAGTTTCTTACTTCTGGTGGACCCCATTAACATGCTGAATTAATTGAAAATCTAATGTTTTCCATAAAACTTCCAAAAGAAATTAGCATGACAAAGTGATAAGCACATCTCAAAACCTAATTCTACGGAAGCTAAAGGTAATGCTCTTTGCTGATGTAACGCTAAACAGCTTTTATCTATGCAACTGTACATATTTGGGTCACAGTGGTCCTGCAACGATCCATCAGTTCTCAAATCAGTGGTGCATCCAAAATTCAGAAACGTACCACCGAACACCAAGAGTGTTTTACATGTCCAGAAAAATAAAGATGTAACCCGCAGCCACTACACCACAGCGACATACCCCAAGCTCCACAAGACCATTTCGTCACCTGCAATTTAATACATATCACATTGCCTCGTATGTAAGGAAAAAACTGATGATTTGGTAGTAAAGACAATTGCTCTCAAGATGGGTACAAGCTTATCCAAACAGGGCGTGCTACCGCTGCAATACTTCTAAATGTCTTTTTCACTGATTTCATTCCCCAGATGGTGGATTACCAGATTGCATGACTCAGATCAAGGTAACACAGCTTCACAGGACAGGTAAGTCAAGAAGTTCTAAAGTTACGAGATTAAGTAGAAAAAAACCTTCACTGTCCATATCGACCACAAGCATCAGGGCAAGTTGAAAAAACGTCGAACAGAACAAACAAAAACCCAGGCCTAAGCAAAATGCATCAGGAAGGAATACCCTGGAGGTCGAAGCGCTGCCAGCAGTACTGTGTAGTTATGAGAGCACACCACCTAACCAATCATCGGACTGAGCCTTCATGAGGTTTATTAAACTGGTTTTATAACTAATACAGATACCACTGGATGGCTGTCTGAGACCATAAGCAACACCGACCTCCCGACGCGTAATGAAGCCACAACTTCCAGAAAACAACTAGACCCACTGCGCGCCAACTATCACAAAAGAAAAAAAAAACCAATGCAGAGCACCACAAACCAACCATCAGTCATCAATCAACAAGATCAAGATTTTTTTTTGTCCTGAACAACTCTGGAGCATTAATCCCGCCATTATGGTGTCCCATCAGGCCCTTGAAATCAATGTTAGAAGCTTATCGAATTCTGTTACAGAAATTGGGCCAATGATACGGCTTATGTCCTTGTAACATCACGGACACTCTCGCTTCGCACAAATAAAGAATGATCTTACAGAACAAGTGGCCTTTTGGCATACATCTAGCAACGAAAGGAGGCGCCTGCAGCCGTCAACGGGCCTGAGTGCTACACCGGTTTAATGGATCCAACAGAGAACTTAACTAACAATCCAACAATACAGTCGTATTTTGTATTAGTAAGAATTGGATGAAATGCACTATAGCGATGCAATAGAGACTTCACAATAAAGAATCTGTTAAAGATCTCCCACATCTCCTGTCTTCGCTCTGAGTTTTCTACACTTTAAAGAAAAAAAGTTCACAACAGGGTATAAAAGCTAAAGCATAAAAATAATAAAATAGACTGACCACACACACATCACACAGGAGCATGGGTGAGATCAAAGGGATAAGTTGGAGATCCCATTAGTTGAGACAGAAAATTCAAAAATGACAAATGACAATCAGTCTTTCAAAATATCAAAATATACACCAAATTCGATAGCTAATAATGTAAAAATTATGTCTGGAAACACTGTTCACCCACACAATGACTTTTCTCACCCCTGTTTAAAAAGAAGGCCCCATCTAAACGGTTATAACAGGAATTACATTTGATTTATTCTTTCAACCAAATAGAAGAAATCGTGCATATTTTTACTTGCCATAATAAAATCATTACAAAATATATAAATTGTGCTTTTTTTTTTACCTTTTGTTTGTATTATATAATATGGAAATATACAGTATAATTTATTATTTAGAAAATATGAGAGTTACTCTTCGTTTCCCTATTTGTCATTATTTAATCCCTCCCAGGCAATACCGTTCAAGGTATCCATACCCATTTGCATTGTATAGCAGTCTTCAATATATTGGCATCATGTTGAGAAAATGTTGTGAATCATATATAGCCCTTAGTTAAAAATTCAGAGTTTTGATTTAAAAAAATCCACATGCAAACAAAAATATCTGAACGTCCTGTAGGTCAGGTGCTAATGACTAAATTAGAAAGTTTATCATGGCTGGGTCGATGAGACCAATATACAATAGCGAGTTTGGGTGACAGTAGTAAACCTAACCCCCCAGTTTAGACAGACGAGGCACTAACTGAGAACCCTCCTACATTGCCAATTTCTTCTAAGACTTGCCATGTCTACCTGGTCGCCAACTACAGAATTACCCTTGTGGAATCCCTGCAATGCGTTATAAAATGTGTTAAATGTCGAACTTCAAAATGTGGTTGGTGAGTCCCCAGTCTTGGCCTCATCTGACCGATTTGAGTGCAAATTGGGGATGAATCCCATAGGATAGTATCTCAAATCCAGGGCATGCATTTTTTCCCAAACAAAACAACCCATAATAACCGACTTCCCCGGTTGGGCTGCCATATGATTAAGAGTGTGAAAGTTTTGCCCAATGAGATCTATAAGTGTTTGAATTTGTTACTTAGTTAAAAAGTGGTCGCTACAAAGCCCCATCAAATACAACCATATAAAAGATGCGCCACAGAGCTCCACCGACGATCCCCACCTCCTCCTCCCCCACATCAACTTGTGCATTTGCCCAATGGCTGACGATTCCAATCTGTGTGCAAAGTTTAGCAAAGTTAAGAGCAAAGTTAAGGGCCCCAAAAGTGACAAGCCATATTGAAAAAAAAAAAAAAAAAAGTACCTTCGAAAACAATAGGGCCCTTCACCCCTTAGGCTTGCAATAAATACACTAACGTCTTTATGCAATTGGGCACAGAGCCTGTTGCCCTCTCTCTTTCAACAACACAAACACCTATACTCCTCTTAATACAATGCCTAAACACTTCCATTTACAGGACAAAAGAGCTATCATAAACACACATCACCTGCCAGGTCATTAATGATCCAATCTGCCATCTTGTTTTTTGCCAAAAAATTTTCACCTGAAAACACAAAAAACAAAGTGTATCATTTTAGAAAAGGGTTGAAAAACCGTTTCTTCTAGAATCAAATTAAGGAAAATTAACACAAAAAAAAAAATAATAGAGAGCTAGGGTGTGCATTGGCACTGCCCCTCTCAAGTTGATTCGATTACCGATTCACCAGGTAACGATTCATTCAAATTCGATTCTATCAATGCAGCAAAATTCTACTGCACAACAACAATGCAAATTTTTCATCAGTCATGAGCAATACAAGCATCAGATATTGAACAAACAATATTTATTGCTGCTATGTGTGTATTATAACTGCCCCCTGTATCTTGACTAAAATGTCAAAATAAAATAAAATGAATGGTACAGGTATTTATCAAATGCCTGCTTTCAAGCTTTGGGTGCGATTTTTGATTACCTGTCTATCGCGGTCACCTCCCTTCGCCGCAGCCATCTTTATTGTTTGATTATTATGCCCCCAAGTTAATTGAAACTTCAAAAATGTTATTGTCCAAGGCCAGAAAATTTAAACAGTGACATAATCGATTATGGCCACTTTGCCGACATCCGATCTATCGTGCATTCCCGCATTGCGGAAGCTTGCCGAATCGATTATAGTTGACACACTAATAATGCAACTTGCGGTCAATTTACAAGATTGTCAATTTTACATACCTAAAAAGTATGCACTTCTCGCTACAGTCTGTTAAAAAAAGAAGTACACCGACATGAAAAACATGACATAAATGAACTCACCATGAAATGCTTAAAAAAACTACATGACCAGCAAAACACTACTCTCTTTAGGAGAGCTTGGGTGAGGGATACACTGATGGTCTATATACTTTTTTAAAGTTTAATTTGCTTTGTGGCTGCTTTGAACAGAGAGGAATTAATGTAACTGCTGCCGTGTGATAAAAACTAGTGTCTGTATAATCAACATGCTAAATTTAGCTACTTATTCTATCATAAAAGATGGTGGGGGGTATTAAGGGCTTCTGAAGTGAATAGATTGGTTTGGTGTTAAAAATAATTTAAACATTAAAAAAACATTTAAAAACTATTTATTAACTAAAACAACTTTCTTCCGCCTTTACTAATAAAACTGTAATGCATTAAAGCACAGTAAGAAATTCTTTGTGATGTTTTTCTATGGATGTGGTGGAGAGGCATACCAGCAGCAAGTGAGCATTACTGTGGGATAGCGGTAGGAGTCAGTTTAATAACAGTGTTTCCACTCTGTAAGTGGGTAAGAGAAGAATAAAAGCCGTCTTCAGTGTTTGATTGAGGATAGCGATAGCACAAGACAAAGGAAAGACCTTGATATTGACCTGAGAATATGCTGAAAAAGCTGACTTTTTTTTTTTTGTGGTTATTTTTTGAAAAAAAACAAAAACAATACAAATGAGTGCTAACTGGCGTCACCGAACTGTCACGGTTCACTAATCTGGCTGACTCATGCTTGAAGTGGTCTGCTGAGTGTAAATGTTGTGGGTGGTGGGTTTTTACTCGTTGTGTTGATTAGTGTCACCAGCCTGACATCAATTCCAATTCCTTTTTATGCTCGCAGCATTTTCTCTCTTCTTGTTGTCGAGATCGTATGTGGTTGTTACTCGTGTGTGTCCAGTCTCTCGTTCCTTCGCGTTTCTGTCATCTACTGGAATTTCGTCATACCTCGTGTTGTCTGGATGTTCCACTGTTCCTGTTCACTCGAGCACATCTTCCAAAGCACCAACACCGGATCGCCATTCCGGCCCTGCTTCACCTTCCCCCAAACACAACAAAAACACAAACAAAAAAACTCACAACAAAAAAAACAAATAAAAAACCAACAACAACACACAATTCCACACCAAAAACAGAACAAAAAAAAAACAACAAAAAAAAACAAAACAAAAAAAAAAACAAAAACAACTCCAAAACAAAACCAAAACAATCAAAATAAAAAAAAAAAACAACCTTTCAACAAAGAAAACAACACAAAAAGCACACACAAACCAACAACACACCTAACCAAACAACAACCACAAAAAACCCCACCACAACACCAAAAATCCCCAACAAAAGAATAAAAACAAAAAACGAACAAAAAAAAAACCCTGATGTTTGCCCCGATCTGTTCCCTACTTTTATCTGACCCCTCTTCAATAAACTGATTTACTTGCATCTTGCAATCCGCCTGTTTTTTTCCCTACACAGAACGATCATGACCACAACCATGGATGCAGCAAGCACATCCCACTCAACGACTTTCATTTCTCACAGCATCTCCCGTTTGACCAACAAGAGGAATAGCATGCGCGGCACAGGTCGTGGCGATGCAAGCACGCGTGAAGCAGTGTCCCCGAGCTCACCCAAACAGGTAACAACTTCTACGACTCCCACTGCGCCCACCGCAAACAGCGTCATTGCCGTCGTTTCCCCCACCAACCGCGCCGCAGCTGCGAGAGACCAACCACGCCTACCTACACCAGAGGTTATTCCGGTGAACCATGATATTGCAGACGTTCCTCAACGAGATGTTTTTCTATTCATATTTGCCCCTCCACCACGCACTTTTCCAGAGGCGTACCGCTAAAGTGGCGTTTGTATTCACCCTGCAGTCAGAAAGCAGCGCTTTGGGGAACAGGCCGTGGTGGAAACGGAGACAACGGCTGGCACCTCGTACCAGCACCTTCCGAGGAGATGAAGAGAGTGTTTCGATCGTGCAGTGCGGTAAGGAGGGCGCCCAAGATTACTCGCCGAACCTCGAACAGTAGAAGGCTCGTGTGGTCGACTTTTCCATTTCGGTTCCGCACCCTTGCCCGCAAGTGGCCGATGAACGAGGAGGCGCAGTGGGAAATGTTCCTGCATGGGCTGGCTGACCGCGTTCCAAGGGAGATTTACCGCATGGACTTACCGAACGCTGAACGACTTGGTGGAACTTGCGCTGAATTAGAGAAACGCTCGACTGAATCGCGGACCAGATTGACGCGCCACCAGCCGTCCACAGTTCAACACAAACACGGAGGACCACACAGCCGTTGGGGCGAGCGCGGATCAGCCCCGCATACGACCATGAACCCATCAGTGGGGAGAGCTCGGCGTTTCCCGGGAGAGAGGGAAAGGCGGAGATCCCAGACTCAGTCTAGACTGTGGCCGGCGGCCACTTTCATCACACCTGCCCGTAAAAGAGCAACCCGGTAGTAAGTATGAGGCTACAATCGGGTTGGGATCTCCGCCGAGAAGAACCTCATCACCATCAACGACCCACCTCCGATAGACTGGAGATTGGCGACAGACGACGCAACTGCACCAACGCACTGCTGATTCAGGGAGAGTGGTAATTTCATGACTACAACCATGCACTCAGACTTCAGTTCCCGCCCACTCCGCCTCATCCGCACCAATTACCGCTAACGCACTTATGGTCAAGACTTCCCCCCCATACACATGCTAACTGGAGACCATCACCCTCATTACTTCGGACATTCACACTGAACTCATCTCATTTTTATACTCATGGACTCACCACTTGCACCAGTGGTTTTGGGATCCACCCGTGGCTTTCCAGACACAACTCCCCGTGTCGGACTGTGGCACTAACACTGGTTCCCACATGGAGTAACCTCGGGCATGAGTCCTGTTTTAGTGTCTGGCCGTGGCCCTCAGTGTCTGGTTCTGTGTTTCAGAGTGGGCAGAAGCGGATTTGTCTAACGTGCCCGCGGAGTCCCTCGACCTGAAGGAGGTGGTTCAGTAAGTCTCGGCTGCTTCTCCTCCTCCGCAAACGTTCCTATGACTGTGCGATAGATCAACCGCCAGGTAATCTCCCCCAAGGGCAAACTTACTCTCTTTCTGTTCCCGAGAGGAGGCCATGGAGAAATATATTTCTGATTCTCGGCCTCTGGGTTCATCCATCCTTCCTCTTCTCCTTGCGGGGCGGGTTCTTTTTCGTTGGGGAAAAGGATGGATCTCTGCGACCTTTGCATTGATTACCCGAGAGCTGACAACATCACGATAAAGAATTCTTATCCTTTGCCGTTGAGTCTTCACTTTCGAGAGTTTAGCAGGAAGCATCCCATCTTCACGAAACTGACTTACGTAATGCATATCCTTTGGGTTCGCAACAGAAGGAACGAATGGAAAACCCTTTTAATACACCCTAGGGCACTTTTGAATACTTGGTTATGCCTTTTTGGGCTTTCCAACTCCCCGCGTTTTCCAGCACTCGTTAATGACGTGTTGAGAGACATGGTATATCAGTTCATAGTATGTTTACCTGAAGACAATATTATTTTTCTTCGTCTCTCCAGAACACGTTCACACACAACGAGCGCTTCCCAGAACCTGTTAGAGAATGGGCTTTTTGTCAAGGCGTAGAAATGGCTCGTTTCAGGCACAGTCTGTTCCCTTCCTAGAGGTACAACATCTCCTCTGAGGGATTGCGCATGGATCCTACAAATTTAAGGCCTGTGGCAGATTGGCCATCCAGAATTCCGTAAGTGCCCACACGGTTTCTTCTGGTTCGCCAATTTTTACCGCGTTTCAATCGAAATTTTCAGCCAACTATTCGCACCTCGACTGCCTTTGACCGCCCGCCCCCGAACGACGTTTGCATGTGTTCAAACACTCCGATGCAGTGTTCACCAACCTCAAAGAGTCGCTTCGTTTCGGCTCCCATTCTTGTGTCACCCTGATCACACACGTCAGTTCTTGTGGAGGTCGCGCGTCAGAGGAGGGATAGAGCAGTGGCTTTCACACGGCGCTTCCCAGAAACGAGAAGAGACATCCCTGCTGCGCGTTTTTTTCTCATCGAATATCGACTGCCGAACGGAACTATGACATTGGAACAGAGAGTTGTTGGCGGTCAAGTTAGCGTTGAGGAGTGGCGCCATTGGTTAGAGGGTTTCAGGTACCCTTTATCGTTTGGAACAGACTTGACCGATCACAAGAACCTTGAATATATTAGATCTGCTAAAAGACTCAACTCCAGGCAGCTCGTGGCACTTATTTTTTCGGGACGTTTATGACTTTGTTCCTCTCGTACCGCCCGGGTATCCAAAAACAAAAAACCCGCCTCCTTATCTCGTAAATTTTGATCCATGCCGAAGCCCTGACTCTCCGAGTGTATTGTACCGTGAGAGAAATAGATTTATGCTCCCCAACACCGTATGGAGGTCAGTCGAAGGTCAAGATGGCCCTTTTAGAAGGGGTAACGCCTCCCCCGGATGGCCCACCGAATCGGTTGTATGTTCCGGAGGGGGTTACGGTCTGACGTTATTCGAATGAGGGTCATTGCTCCAACGTGGCTATGTCATCCAGGATGAACTTCGCACCAGTTATTAGTTGAAGCAACGATTCTGGTTGCCAGATAATGGCTCGCGATATTTCACGATTTTGTTTTTGGGCGCTGCTCCTCCGCCCCGGTGCCACTGGAAGACATCTAACCGACCTCCGGATGGTTACTACTTTCGACCATTGTCTCCTTCGAACCCTGGTCCCACATCGCCTAGATTTTGTCAACCGCCCTCTACCGCCCACCAATGGCATGAACTGGTTGTTTTGACCGTAGTGAAACCCGGGCGGGTCTCGAAGCGCCCATTTATTCCCTTGCCCAAATTCCCTAGACACCAAGGAGACAGCGCACGTTCATTGTGGATCACGCTTTCGGTTACATGGCCCTCCCGACGTACGTGGGTCTCTGACAGGGGGTTCCCAATTTGTTCTCAAAATTTGGCAGGAGTTCTGTAAGTTATTGGGGCCACGTCCGTCTGCCTTCGGGTATCACCCAGGAGCAATGCAGTCACTAGAGCGGCCAACCAGATCTTGAGAGAATGTTTCGATGTTTGGGTAGCCAGAATCCTTCGTCCTGGAGTCAACAACTTTTCTATGGTGAGTAACGCCCAAAACTCGTTACCAGTGTCATCTACGGGCCTCTATCTCCGTTTAAGTGTAGTTTTATTAGGTTACCACCAACCAATTTTTCTTCCGATCTGGAAACCGTAGTCGCGGTTCCCACCGCTCAGTCAACTGTGCTTTCGTCCAGAGTGGCACCGCACTTGACAGAGCCCGTGAACTACTCAAGCGGGGATCATGAAGGGCCAGGCCCGGACGCGCACCGGTCCAAGGCCTCCCGTATACCGTCGTGGGTCAAAAGGTGGCTTTCTACCAGAAATATCCCGCTCCATCCGTTTCTAACAAGTTAGCTCCCAATTAACGTCCCATTCCCTTCACTCAAGATTATTAGTAGTCCGTGACAGACCGACGCAAACTCCCCTCACTTCAGGAGAAATCACCCCCCACTTTCACGTATCAAGGGAACAAGCCTCGTGTTTTATTCACCCATTTAATCCGCCCGCCCTTTTCCCCCCCCCCGCCGCGACTCGGTAGATGGGAACTTAACTTATTCGGTACATCGTATCTGGACTCGAGGCGAGGGAGCTGCAGGATTTCAGTACTTGGTGGACTGGGAGGGTTACGGTCCAGTAAGAATTGGGTGACCTGCTAGAGACAACCTGGATCACTCCCTTATCGATGAGTACAATCGACATGTAAAGGGACTCTGAGAACTGCCAGAGGCTTCGTAGGAGAGGGTACTGTCACTGAGTTCACTAATCGGCTCTGTCCTCATGCGAAGTGTCCTTCGGAGTGTAATTGGTGGGTGTGGTTTTCTCGTTGTGTTTATTAGTATCACCACTGTCTTCAATTCCATTCCTTTTTATCCCAGTCTTTTTCACTCTCGCTTGTGTCAATCGTTGTGGTTGTTACTCGGTTGTGTCCTTTCTCCGTGGCCTCGGCTGTTTCTGTTCATCTACTGGATTTTCGTCAGTTCCTCGTGTGTCTGATTTCCACGTTTCCTGGGTGCACACTCACTCGAGCACATCTTCACAAAGCATACCACCGACCGGATCGCCATCTATCGTCCCTGCTCACCTTCCACTGAGTGTTGCCCCAGCTGTCCTACTTCTGACCCCTCTTCAATAAACTGGATTTACTTGCATCTTGCATCCGCCTGTTTTTTCCCTCACACGAACCAATCCTTCTTTCCCACACAAAATATACTACAATTGTGCCGAAACCCAGGACTGATGGTCAAGTCAAGTCATGTCACCTTTATTTATAGAATGCTTTCTACAATACGGATTGTTTACATTGATAAACAGCTTCACAATGATAAACAGGAAAAAAAACATGATTCAACATGTATCAATTCAATTCCGCTGTAAATCAGCTCTAAAAGACAATAGTACTTTTAAATAGTTATTAAGTTGAAATAAGTTCAGTGTTGATTCTGTTCAGTTTAATAACTGTGAAAAGTTCATGAACGAGTTCAATTCATCTATAAAGCAGTTGTGGGGAAAACAATTCATCCAGCTCATTTCAGTTCTCATCCATTAGTGTTAGTGCATTAAAGTCAATAACATTGCCGAATATTAAGTGTCCCCAACTAAGCAAGCCTTTTGGCAACAGTGGCAAGGAACCCAAACTCCATCGGTGATAGAAATGGGGAAAAAACCTTGGGATAAATTAGGCTCAGGCGGGGGGCCATTTCTCCTCTGGCCAGACGAACAAACATGGTATGGTTTAATTCCAGTCTTCAACACAAGTCAGATTGTGGATTGATATTCAGAAAATGTAATTCTTCTGCTTGAAGATCAGGATGAATTTTGCCAGCATTTGGTGGGAGAGGAGAATATGGCCATAGGGGTCTGTGCAGAGGCCTGGTTCGCATGGTTTCTAGTCGACAAGGTCTTTACATGCAGTTTGTCTCTAGGGATTATCTAGATGCATTTGTGTGAGGGGATTATGAGATCGCCGCAACTTTAGTTTAAAAGAATACAAAGACATTTTTATCGGTCATAACTTCTGGAGAAAAAAAGACAGACACTCGACACAGATGAAACTTTCTAGAGCGCATGTGTCAACCACCTGTGTTCGTGCACACTTTCAAATGTAGTATGCTTTGAAAGGCTAACGTACGTGTAAAAAAAAAAAAAAAAAAGTATACTCTGGGTTTAAGTCTGCAGGGCAATCACCCAGTAAAAGCATTACAATAATCTAGCCTTGAGGTCATGATTGTATAAATTTACATTTCTGAATTTGACAACGAGACTCCCTGTTACAAATATAGTAGAAATATTAGTTCGACCACTAAATATTGTTATTTAAACAATATTCCTGATCAGTTTCATCTTCTCAGCATCCCAGAAAGTTTAAAAGAACTCAATGTTGCAACAGAAACTACTCTCTTTTCCAGCACTTTAGACACAGTTGCTCCTTTGCGCTTAAAAAAGATGAAATAGTCCAACGCCTATTGATGGATTTTGTTGTCAGTTAGGGACCTAGGTGTGCTTTTTGATACCAATCTTATATTTGAACGCCACGTTTCTAGTTCATGAGTTTATGACCTCAAGGCTAGATTATTGTAATGCTCTAGTGGGTGGTTGCCCTTCATGCTGAATAAACAAACTCCAGCTGGTCCAAAATGCAGCAGGTAGAATTCTTACTAGAAACAAGAAGTATAACCATATTAGCCCAGTTCTATCAACACTGCATTGGCTCCCTATTAAACATTGTATATATTTTAAAATCTTGCTAATTACTTACAAAGCATTAAATGGTTTAGCTCCCAAGTACTTGAGCTAGCTCTTAATACACTATTGTCCTTCACGTCTATTGCGATCTCAAAATGGCCAGTTGATAATACCTAGAATATCAAAATCAACCGCAGGTGGTATATCCTTTTCCTCTTTGAACCATACTCTGTAACAGTCTTCCTCAGGACACAGACACACTCTGTCAGTTTAAATCTAGGCTAAAAACACATCTCTTTTACCTAGCATACACATAGCGCTTCATCAATTTCTATAATTCAAATCAGTTAAATGATTGTTAGGCTGCATAAACTAGGTCAGCCGGAACCAGGAACATTTCCTATAACACCAGATGTACTTGTAACATCATAAGAAGAATGACATCTACGCTAATATTAGTCTCTCTTTTTATTTTGCGATTACCGTAGTCAGCCGGATCCGGGCCGTATCCAGATCAGATGGAGGACCTGTGACTAGACACGACCACAAGGCAGCCCTGAAGTGTCAGCAGAGATTGTGTCAACTAGGTAATCCCCTGTGAAGACCTCATTGACACGACAGCCAGTGGCAGAGATCCACACAAAATCCGTCCCATACCAGGGTGAGGAATCCGAACTTCAACCAGATGGAACTGCATAAATATTTTTAATGTTCCGATTCCAATCTGACTTCTGACCTGTAATGTTGCCTGAATCATAATCATACACCGTTCGTTTGTTGGCCAGAGGAGAACTGGCGACTGAGCCTGGTTTCCTTCCCCAAAGGTTTTTTTTATTTGGAGTTTCTGATAGGAGTTTGGGTTCCTTGCCAGTGTCTCCTCTAGCTTGCTTAGTTGGGGAGACAATATTATTGACTTGAATGCACTCACACTAATGGATGAGAACTGAAACTGAGCTGGATAATGACATCACCGTTTTCTCCAGAGCCCCCCAAACCCCACCCCCAAATCCTTCTTGTCTGTTATTGGCTGGAACAGTTTTTTACGTTTCGTGGTGCGGTTTGGCCCAGTTTGTTTTTGTTGGCATTTGTGGAGCCTGGGGTGTCTGCAGAGACCGCGTCTTTTTACAGTGTGTTCAGGGGACAGGCAGCCCGCGGATAGTGAGGAGATGTTTGCTGTATGTGACAAAAAATGTTTTAGTCTAAAAAACGCGTGACATCGCTTAGAGCACCTTTAAGCTGGACAATGAAACTATTTTCTTCTTGAGCTGCTGTACAGCCAAAACAAACTTTGTTGCATTATTAAGTTGGCTTGAGAAACCTTCAGACTGTTCTGACTTGGTGTGCTATATCTTTTCTAACTGATCGGACTTACAGTTTTCCTAAAAATGATGACTAAACCTCGGGAAAATCCCATTGACTTTCATTGCAGAATGTTCAAATTGAGCCAAGGCTACGGTGGCCCAGTAGTGCACAACACAAAACTCAAATCTAAACTCTGTGAAGCCCTAGACTCAATTAAACTACCATTCTATGTACTAATAAATCTATCTATCTATCTATCTATCTATCTATCTATCTATCTATCTATCTAATCTTTATTTCTAACTAATCTTTCTTTCTTTCTAACTAATCTATCTTTCTTTTCTAAATAATCTTTCTTTTTTTCTAATCTTTATTTCTTTTCTAACTAATCTTTCTTTCTTTTTTCTAATGAAAATTTCTTTCTAACTTCTTTCTTTCTGTCCTTTCTTTTTTTCTAACTAATCTTTCTTTAATTATAACTAATCTTTCTTTCTTTCTAACTATTCTTTCTTTCTTTTTCTTTCTTTCTAACTAATCTTTCTTTCTTTTTAACTATTCTTTCTCTTACTAATCTGTCTTTCTTTTTCTTTCTTTCTGACTAATCTTTCTTTTTCTAACTAATCTTTCTTTCTAACTAATCTTTCTTTCTGACTAATCTCTTTTCTAACTAATCTTTCTTACTAATCTTTCTTACTAATCTTTCTTTTTCTTTCTAACTAATTTTTCTTACTAATCTTTCTTTTTCTTTCTAACTAATTTTTGTTACTAATCTTTCTAACTAATCTTTCTTTCTGTATTTTCTTTCTAACTAATCTTTCTTTCTTTACTAACTAATCTTTCTTTTTTACTAATCTTTCTAACAAATCTTTCTTTCTTTATTTCTAACTAATCTTTCTTTATTTTCTAACTAATTTTTCTTTCTTACTAATCTTTCTAACTACTCTTTCTTTCTTTCTGTATTTTCTTTCTTTCTTTTTCTAACTAATCTTTCTTTTTCTAACCTTTCTTTTTCTAACTAATCTTTCTTTTTCTAACCTTTCTTTTTCTAACTAATCTTTCTTTCTGACTAATCTTTCTTTCTTTTCTAACTAATCTTTCTTTCTTACTAATCTTTCTAACTAATCTTTCTTTCTTTCTTTCTAACTAATCTTCTTTTTTTCTTTCAAACTAACCTTTCTTTCTCACTAATCTTTCTGTATTTTCTTTTTTCTAACTAACCTTTCTTTCTTACTAATCTTTCTTTCTTACTAATCTTTCTTTCTTTTCTAACTAATCTTTCTTTCTTACTAATCTTTCTTTCTAACTAATCTTTCTATCTTTCAAACTACTCTTTCTTTCTTTCTTTCTAACTAATCTTTCTATCTTTCTAACTAATCTTTCTTTCTTACTTTCTAACTAATCTTTCTTTCTTTCTTTCTAACTAATCTTTCTTTCTTTCCAACTAATCTTTATTTACAGTATTTATTTCTAACTAATCTTTCTTTCTAACTAATATTTCTTTCATTGAAACTAATCTATCTATCTATCTATCTATTTTTCTAACTATTCTTTCTTTCTAACTACAGTAATCTATCTATCAAACTTCAAACTACTTTAAACTTCTTCAAACTCTCTGGTCCGGCTTTCTCAAGACAACTTAAAGTTTGTCTCAACAAACTTTATTTTTCCTAGTTTTCCTGATTTCACTGTAAAGCTGCTTTGAAACAATCTGTATTTAAGCACACTATAAATAAAGGTGACTTGTCTTGACTCTTATTTTTCTCAGTTCCGTGTCCTGTATTGGGTTTACATGTTGATTGTAAAACTGTTTCATTTTTTTTAGTTGTGAATTACCTTTCTGTTTTCTTTTGTAAATAAAGCGTGAAGCAGCAAAAAGAACCTTATCTCCTCTTCCTTGCTTCCCAGTTATGACATACTAATTTAAATAATGAAATTGTGATTTTATTTTTAGTTTAAATATTCAGTGCTTAAATATAAAGAGGGTATATTGAATAATGTGTCAAGCTGTGTGTTTTAAAGTTTAAATGTCCTTTATAATTAGGTTTATTGATTAATTCACTCAATGCTTGGGAGAAACTACCTCTAAAGAGGAATCGATCTCTAAATCAGCTGTTTTAACATTGTTTTTAACTGCCCATTTTGAATGCATGTGTATTCTTTTTTGCATTAGATTACTTTTACATTTACATTCACATTTATTAATTTAGCTGACGCTTTTATCCAAAGCGACTTACAATTGCTATATTTCAGAGGTCGCACGCCTCTGGAGCAACTAGGGGTTAAGTGTCTTGCGCAGGGACACATTGGTGTGTCGCAGTGGATTCGAACCCGGGTCTCTCACACCAAAAGCATGTGTCTTATCCACTGCGCCAACACCACCCACTTTATTAGATCATTTCAATTGGCATGGATAGATATGGATAGTTTATAAAGTTTAGGTTTACAGGCTACAACTAAAATAAATGCATGGTGCATAATTGAAAATAGCAATGTTACCATGGCATCTGTGTATTCTTCCAACTTGTTTGAGGAAATATTCTTTTTGTGCTGCTCAAATAGGTCCTTCAAGAAACTCTGCCAAGAAAAAGAGACATTTTATCTTTATATCTTAATTATGATGGCTAGACTAAAATAAAACAGAAAAGAGAAGGTAAGAGAAAGAAATTATTTAAATATTTTTATGAAATTGTGATGAGAATAGTACAGAGCCCCTAAAGTGACTTTTGAAGAAAAAAAAGCTTCCCGTGTGTAACGTTTTGCACATTGAGAAAAAACGTCTTCGTACAAAACAATTAATCATTACATTGCGAAGTCTATAAATAATCTATGATTAAGATGTCACATTTCTGTAATCAATTTGGTGCTTGCTGCTTTGTGAGAGTATTGAAACAGTAGAATGTTAACTTATGAGAAAAAGTCAGTTGTTACCATTCTTGACAAGGACATTTTGAAAATCAACATTAAACATGTTTCAAAACACACTTCAACCTTGTGTTTACTGTGATATGTTAATTGTCTCACATCTACTATAAAATATTGTTAGTCCCAAGCTTCTTTACATAAGTGAATAAATACATAGATCCGCAACCAGCATTCATACAACCTAATGGTCATTCATATAACCTAATGGTCTAGTGGTAGAACTTTTGTTAAGTGTTAAGAGATTCCGTGTTCTATTCTGCCCTCGTATAGTTTTATACAAATCAATTCTTTAATAAAAGGTCTTAAAATTGAGTATATAGTTTCCCTCATTAAAATAAAAAATTATCATCAATGATCATCAATCATTGGCTGCCCTGCGGCAACTGCAGCAGCCAACCAAAGAGCCCGGCGTGACGTCGCGCCCTCATCTGCTAATTGCAGCTGCTTATGCGTCTTAGCCTGCCAGAATGAGCATGGCTTAGCGTATATAAGCGGGGCTCGGAGGCTGTCTCCCTGGTTTTCATCGACTGAAGCGAAAGTCGCTTTTGCAGGTTATGCAATACTCGTTCCCTTTTTTAGAGAGAACCGAGGTTACGTTAGGTAACCGATACGTTCTCTTATGAGAGGTACGGGAACTCCGTCAACGCCGTGCACGCCAAGCATCCACTTCATGAGGACCAGCCCGCCGCCACACATATGTCATGAATTGAAATTCCGCTGGACCATGCCCACGACGAGGCCATGCCTCTAGTGCAATGAGCCCTGATGCCCAAAGGGCATTGCAGACCTTTTGACGCATAAGCAGCTGCGATAACGTCCACTATCCATCTGGACAAACTTTGTTTCGAGGCGACGAGACCCTTGGTGCACCCACCAAACGAAACGAAAAGCTGCTCCGTGCTCTGAAGGGAGTGCCAATCACTTTAGGGACATAGCCATGTCTAGGTTTGAGGATGACTTTAGAGTCATTCGGTCCGAACTCAAGACACGCAGCGCTAACAGAGAGTGCGTGTAAGTCCCCCACACGTTTGACTGATGATAGAGCAGTCAGAAAAACGGTTTTGAGCGAGAGAAACTTTAGATCCACGGAATCTAACGGTTCAAAGGGATATGCTTTCAGGGCCTCGAGGACCAAAGAAAGATCCCAAATAGGAACCGATGGGGGGCGCGGGGGATTCATCCTCCTGGCTCCTCTAAGGAAGCAGATGACAAGCTCGTTCCTTCCTAATGACCGGCCGCGCATCGACTCTGCGAACGTTGCAACGGCCGCCACATAGACTTTATGCGTGGAGGGGGACTTGCCCTTATCCAACAGCTCTTGAAGGAAGCTAAGCAACCGGGAGACCCCACACGTTCGTGGGTCCAGATTTGTCGGTGCACCATTTGGAGATCACGGACCATTTAGATGCATAAAGCTTTCTTGTAGAGGGAGCTCTAGATTGCGTAATCGTGTTCATCACTCCTTCTGGCAGGACAACAGGTATCAATTGATCAACCATGCGTGCAGAGACCATCGCTATGGATGGGGATGCCAGATTGAGCCGCGGGCTTGAGAGAGGAGGTCTGTCCTCAACGGAATCGGCCAAGGGACTGTGCGTGATAGCCACTTCAGCTCCGGGAACCAGATTTGGTTCTCCAATCGCGGGGCTGTAAGAAGCACCAAATGGCGCGTTTCACTGATTCTCTTGATTACCTGTGGCAACAGTGAGACCGGAGGGAATGCATACAGCGGGCGGCTGGGCCAGATTTGCGCCAGTGCGTCCTCGTTCTTTGAAAAGAACATTGGGCAGTGAGCGTTGTCCTTTGACGCAAAAAAGGTCGACTTCCGCTTTGCCGAAGAGGCGCCATAGCAACTGGACTGTTTGGGGATGCAGGGACCATTCCTCCGGGGGGACATTGTCCCTGGACAGTTTGTCTGGGCTGTCGTTCAGGTGGCCTGGCACGTGCTTAGCTCTCAGAGAGCACAAATGGTGCTGAGACCAAACGAGGAGGCGTTCTGTTAGATCGCAGAGGTTCCTGGATCTGACACCGCCCTGACGGTTCACTTAGGACACCACAGACATGTTGTCCGAACGGACTAGAACATAGTGGTCTCGTATGAACGGGAGGAAGCGCTTCAGCACGTTCTCGACCGCTATCATTTCCAGACAGTTTATGTGAACGAGCTTCTCTTGGTCTGACCACAGGCCAAAGACCGGTCTGCCCTCGAAGAGAGCGCCCCAACCTGAGTTGGACGCATACGTCGAGATGACCTTTCGATATGAGACAGCTCTCATCATCCCTCCCCGCTGATACCAGTCGGCCGCTAACCGGGGCTGCAGAGCTGTAATGCAGCTCTGAGTCACTCTGATTAGTTTGCAGCCGGAGGCCCAAGCTCGGCGAGACGCTCGGGCATTCAGCCAGAGTTGTAGCGGGCGCATGCGCAGCAAGCCCAGCTGGAGCACTGCAGCAGCTGAGGCCATACAGCCTAGCATCCTCTGAAATGTCTTCAGAGAAGCGATGTTGCCTTGCTGGAAAGACGCGGCTAGGTGCCGAACACGGCGCGTGCGCTGTGTCGATAAACGAGCCGTCATAGCCACAGAGTCCAGTTCTATTCCTAGAAAGGAAACTGACTGGCTGGGCAGTAATGTGCTCTTGGTCCAGTTGACCGTGAGACCCAGGCTTTCCAGATGACTGAGGAGCACTGTTCTGTGAGATAAAAGATAAAGATAAACCAGTCCCTCGGGCGAATTTGCGCAAGAAATTTTCTGGTCGTGAGCATTTTGAACACTCTTTTCATAAGAACTTTGTTCAGATGTCTTAGATCTAAAATAGATCTGAGGGCTCCGTCCTTCTTGGGTACAAGAAAATAGCGGCTGTAAAAGCCTGACTCGCTCAGAGAAGGCGGTACCGGCTCTATGGCCCCTTTGCACAGCAGTTTCACTATTTCTGCGCGGAGCAGATGTGCTACATCCACATTCACTTTCGTCGTGGTCCATGCTCGAGAGCGCGGGGGACGGCGATCGAACTGTAGCGAATAGTCCTGTCTTATTGTGCTTAGCACCCATTCTGATACCCCTGGAGAAACTGAGAAACTGAACCGGAGGCATGGGCGCGGCGCGCGCACCCTCGTGCTTGAATACGGCGGCTCGATGACAGCGGTTGCAGGCTGTTGCATATATGACTTCCCGATAGCTTTGAATGGGGAGCGTTTTGTGATCACTTTGTGATGCGCGAGCAGCGCCTTGGGCGAAGTGTTTATTAGTAAGCGTGAGCGCTCGTGAGCGGGCACGTAACTTACATTCATATGTGACGTCCCGATCGCTTTGGATGGGGAGCGTTTTGTGACAACTCTGTGACACGCGAGCGGCGCCTGGGGAGAGGTGTTTGTTAGTAAGCGTGAGCGGGCACGGGACTTACATTCATGACCTGACCAAGATGAGGCTGTTTTGGCCATGTGATAGAGCGGGCAGAGAGTAGGCGTGGGCACGGACTCATGGGCACATTTCCTACATTTAACACTCGAGTGGCATTTGCCAGCTTTATGAGAGTGGGCTCTGTGAGTGACACGGGGAGTGTTGTGCTTGTGTGTAGGAGTGAACACTGAGATGTGGGCACATTTTCTACACTTAAAACACCAACGGTGTGAGCTGGATAACTAGACATTATACTCTTTTCGAGATTTCTCTGGGTCGCTGTAAAAATGGTGGTTTTGTGCAGGCGAGCGGGTTGTATTACCGGCTCGTTGGCTGCTGAATATACCACTGCAGTAGCCTGTTCGAGGGGGACTGACAGGGAGAGGAGCTTTGACGGTGGTCCGGCCGCGGTGGGACTCGCGATGAAGAAAGCAGCCTTCGATTCTGTTAGGCGCGGGCTCCTTCGGCGGTGACCACTCAAGGCCGAGTCGGTCGACGCCCTGGGAAAGAAGGCGCATAAGCTCAGCGTCCACGCCAGCAAGGGTCCGGCCGGATTCCTGGATCGAGGAGGAGGCGGAGTGATGAGAACCCGACCACTCCTCACTGTCCGACGCCAGAATAGAGCTGCAGTCTCCGGTGGTGACTCATTTCGGCTTGTCACCTGAAGCGACGGCAGCGTGGGCCGAAGCCGGCAGCTGCGCGTCCGTGAGGGGGGGGGGGGGGTGTAGAAGGCGAGGGCGAAGAAGCTTCAAAGTTAAAAACTTCGAGTCGAGCCCGCAGCGTCGACATCGGAAGTTCTTCACAATGCACGCAGCCTCCCGACGAGAGAGCGAGGGCTGCGTGTTCCTGGCCCTGGCAGAGAGCGCAGATCACAGATCACAGGTCTCTGGCGCTGAGCGGGGCTTGGCACGAGCCGCAGGAAGTCCGAGACATTGATAAAAACGTCTCACTTGCTCTTTTAGAAAGGTGTCGCAGCGGCGAACACACACAGAATAGAGCTCAAAAAGGATACTCGTCACCGGATAGCGCAGCTCACACGGATGGCTGAAGGTGGCGAAGACGACCAGCTTCATCAGGCACTGCTGGCTTTGTCACTTTTCCGGCGGCGGCTTCTCTCAGGATCTAGCGATGCAAAGAGCGTCGCTGAAGAGATGAAAATCAGGGAGACAGCCTCCAAGGCCCGCTTATATACGCTAAACCACGCCCATTCTGGCGGGCTAAGACACGATGAGGGTGTGAGCGCCCTTCGTTGGGCGTGACGTCACGCCGGGTTCAGTGGTAGGCTGCTGCAGTTGCCGCAGGGCAGCCAATGAGCATGCTAGACAGCCTGCTCTAGTTCTGCTAGCTGCTGCACTGCGTTGACTATAAATAAGGATAATTTTTTGGCTTCATATCTCGAGAAAAGATGACTTTACCCGTAGCGTAAGCTAACTTACGCAATACGAGAGAACCTCTCGTAAGAGAACTATATACTCAGTTTTAAGACCTTTTATTAAAGAATTGATTTGTATAAAACTTTGATCAATTCTTTAATAAAAGGTCTTAAAATTGAGTATATAGTTTCCCTCATTAAAATAAAGAAATATCATCAATGATTGTATATGAAGTGCAGGAAACACGTGTACATTTTGTTTTGTGATTTCTCCGGAAAAAATTGAGTCTCTCTCCACAACGGCATTAAGAGATATATTGACGCTCATCTGTGTGAAGACTGCATGAGCCAAAAGAGGAAGTTTCGCTGCCACTGACAACATTGGCAACGAACACTCAGCATGTTTTCAAAAACAACACATTAAAGCACCAGATCACCTCTTATTTAAGACAAATAAATGTCAACTGGATATGTTTCATTTCCATTAGGTATCCGTGCTGCAAAATCTTTCACCAAAAGGAATGGTAGGGACAATATCGACACTAGCAAAAAGTGGTGGACATGTCCAACCCTCTAATTATGCTTGGAGTATAAATTTGTGAGTCATGTGTGTGCATTTACCCTGAGCTCCACAGCTGATATGTAACCACTGCTGTCAGCATCATGTTTCCTCCAGATCTATCATGGGAAATGTGGAAACTTTTTAAAATGGAAAAGTGAAATGAGAGTGTGATTATGTGAAGTCAAAGGTTACCTTCATAAATTCCACACTGTTATCTAACAGAGCCTCTCTACGAAAGATAAGAAGGAAGTTCTCATCCTCAGGCAGAATCATATTTGCCATCTAGTATACATGCACACAGACACAGACACACACACACACACACACACACACACACACACACACACACACACACACACACAAATGACATGTTTACTGTTTAGTTCCAGCTAATAAAGGGGTTTAATCATACTGAAATCAATTATGTCTCCACTCATAAAAGTGAATTACTTTCTTAATGCAAGACAGATGTTATACCAATGTTTTTGCCCATATGCTAGTGTTAGATACGGTAACTAGGGTGCTCTAGATGGACGCTAGGTGGTTTCTTACTGGCTCAAGTTTATGATATTTTGGTCTCTTGATATGGCTCAGGTCACTCTTTGTTTGTTGTTTTGTTTTGTTTTGTGTTTTGATTAGTTTTATCATCAGGTTATTTATTACAATACCCTTGCCTTTTTGTACTATTTTCCTGAATGATCCTCTGTCCTAATATTTTGTGTAAATGTCCTCTTTTTGTAGTGTTGCATGGAAGGGGAAAGCAAGACTACACACAAACATACACAGATACAAAATTAGGGGTCTGCAGTCCATAAGCTTTGAATGCTCTGCATATCCAAGCCAATTGAGTTTGTGGACTCGCTAATTATTACTATTCCTTTTTCTTTGAGGTGTAACGTAAAGCTTGCACAATAAAATGTTAGTAATACGTATGTAACTGTTTGTCATTTATTTATTTGGCAAACTACTGTAATTTTCTTTAAATCTGTGATTCTGTGCCAGTTATGGAGGGTTTCGGGTAAGCGGAGATCCTCAACAGCTTTGGCGCCTACGCTCTGTTGTCATCATTGTTCTGCATTCTCATTGGATTGCTGGCAAATGGGGGATTACATTGCGCAGGGAAAGCCATAGACATAAAATATATAAATTCCCTGGTGTTGCCAGGCTGAGCGGTTTTGAATTTGTGCCGATAAAAATTGGTTTGGGCGGGTGGACAAAATTGGGTCTGGTTTGGGGCCAGTTCGGCGTTTTTTTAAACATCCAAATTTTATAGGCTTAATTGGTTAATAAACAAAACTCAAGTGTGCATGCACTTTTATGCTTGCTACACACTGCGATTTCGGCAATCCTATAAGATCATAACAAATCACACTGGCTCTAGATCTAATTAACTTTGGTATGACATATACAAAGGCAACGTCCAAAAACTTAACAAGCTGACTTGTTGCCTTGCTTCCCTATCAGGCAATGACTTTGCAGGCAGCGTCTGCGCACAAAAGGTAGGCTACCTCACAAAACTGATTTCGGAAAGACTTCTGAGGCAGCGTACACAAACCGATGACCAGCCGCAACTTTCAGACGTCGTCTTTATTTTTCTAGCTCAACTGTCACAGAATGGAGAGCACGGGATTGTGGGATATCAAAGGCAGTGAAGGATACATCTATGCTGTTTTCAAAAATCGATCAGATGAAGTTATCTCAGGAGACAGGAAGTGAACATTGCATTCGGACGTGCCTTGATCCCTTCTGACCTTGGAATGGGTCCACCAAAAGGCAGTATTTATCAGTTTTCGGACGTGTAAAATGGATAACTATTTTATATGGCGGAATACTCGTGAAAAACCCTCTCACCGGCCCCCGCTCCCTCTCCCTCTCATTTCCGTCAATAGAACCAACGGAGAGGGAGCGGGGGCCGGTGAGAGGATTTTTCACGAGTGATGATATTACTGTGCCGAGTCGAAGTGCTCCCAAGCACTTGCTATGGTATTCCGCCAGTTATCCATTTTACACGCTTAGAAAAGGCAACGTTTTATTTTGTGTCACCGTCCTAGGTCAAGTTACACTACTCGAGTAACTTTTTAAATATGGAAAAAGTGGAGGTGTTTGGTCACTTCTCTGCTTGGCACGTATTGAATGAACTGGCCTGAGCTAAGTGCTAACAAAGTTTCGCCGCAAGACAGAGCGATTTAGTGCACGCGCTGAGACGAGAGAGGTATGTATCAACTCGTCTTAGTTAAGGGAATAACATAGTTTAATATGAAAATCCAGTAGAGTATCCCTTTAATGTGGACTATAAGATAATAGCAAAAGTTGTAGCCAGTAGATTGGAATCTATTCTTCCCAAGCTGATAAATCCTGACCAAGCAGGATTTGTGAAATCCAGAGATGGTTCAGATAATGTACGCCGTGCTCTTAATGCTATACATTATTTTTGCACTAAAAAAAAAGACATCAATGATATTATCTTTGGATGCTGAAAAGGCTTTTGACCGCGTGGAGTGGGCCTTCTTGTTTTTGTTTTTGGAAAATTTTGGACTAAGCTCTTGTAGTATTGATTCAGAGAGGAGGGGGCCTTGGAGTAAAAATGGTTAAGAACCACTGGTTTAATCCTTTAATTATGATTCATTTAATTAGGCCACGAAAAATATCCTTTCTGAGGGTTGATAGATGATCAATACTGAGTGTTCGATAGATGAACAGATTAACTGATTGTAATATTAATTAAGCTTCATCTTAATTCGTTTAACTTATCTAAATATTTACAATTAATTATAGCAAGTTATTAATCATTCATATTTCCCTTTTGAGCTAATTTGCTACATCTCTTTCCCACTCTCCCTGAGTTTTTCTCTCCTTCTCTTTTTTCTTGTTTTGTAAAAGTTAAGGGGAGGAAAGACAAATACTTTCTACAGTTAAAACAAACCAATTGTTACAGGGGAGCAAATGCTTTGAGAATTTAGAGACCCCTTCATCCAAAATCAAAATACATTTTGGACAATATTAGGCAAATTTGTGAATGATGCCACAGATGGATGTCCATTGTTAAGAGTGAACCTATGTAAATCTTTGTTTTGCATAGTCGGGAGTCTGTTTTATTAGTTGTTTATGTGAGACTGTAATTATGAGGGAGGGGTTCTTTCAGAGAAATTTACATTTAATAAGAGGGACAAGACAAGGGGATCCCTCGTCACCCCAGGTATTTGCTTTTTGTATAGAGCCCTTTGCTCAGAGCAGTGGTTCTCAACCGGTGGGGCCCGCCCACACTCTTCCGAGGGGGGCGCGAGTAGGATACAGGATGGGAGAAAAAAATAATAATAACGATTTGTTTCTGCAATGAACCAGCTTTGGGGGGGCCCAGCTTGCAAAAGGTTGGGAACTCCTGGCTCAGAGTACACGAATCTATTTAATAAAAGGTCTCAAAATCAAGGATGGGGGGGGGGGGGGGGGTATTTGTTTAAGAAATAAAAAAAAAAAAAAGTAAAAAAAAACCTCCATATTGGCAAGAATACGCTTGGAAAATTAATATGAGATTTTTTATAACACCAAAAATATCCTCTAAATAATCATTAATCTTTAGGGTGATAGAGAAGTTGTGGTGAACTTGAAGCTCATTATACTCATATTATATATTTGTAAAATAATAATAAAAAAATTGGACAGAATTCAGGTAATGGAAGACGAGTATTTTAAGAAACCAAATATAGTAAAGACACAAAATATAGTTTTTGGTATAGGAGCTATGCTACTTAATAAAGATGACTTATATTTATTTAGAATACTAAGAATTACAGCTTTTAAATCAATAAAAATCTTTAAAAAAAGTTTTTTTGGTTTTAAATGATTGGTTAGATCTAGGTTCTAAAGTACATTTAATGGAGATGATAACATATGAAACTAGAATGTACATTTCCTGAAGAAAATGTGAGTGGGTGCTTGCAGTGGCAAAACTCGCCACTCGGTTGCTAGGGTGCAGTTAGTTAGATTTTAACAAGATTCTAACCAAATTATTTAACGATTTAACGATTAACATCGTGCTAGCATGTTTTAACAAGATGTTAGCATGATTGACATGTTGCTAACATTAGCCTAACATGATTAGCATGTTGCTAGCATTATACTAACATTATTAACATGTTGCTAGCATGATGCTAACACGATTTACCACATTGCTACCATGATTTACTATAGTTTACCATGATTTAACAGTTTACCATGATTTACTATGAATCTAGCATGATTTACCGTGATTTACTATAGTTTACCACGATTTACCATTTTCTAGTATTTACCATGATTTAGTCATAACAGCTAACCCCCATGTTTTGATGCAGAGATATAGGTCTTGAAAAATGGTTGCCAGTCTACTCTATTTGGCTGGCAGGGAGTTGCTTGGGAGCTGCCAATGATACAACTCCAAAGGCTGCTTGTCAGTATGAATGATATAAACCAACCCCCATGCATCTGTGACATTCAGAATGGAAGATATCCCTCTTTGGAATTTGGTTTCTAAGGAGCTCGACAATGGTTGCTACGGTGGGGCTAGGAAGTGTTGAGGTGATTCATGATTGGCTGTTTGCTGCCCCGAGTCAAACAAGACCACCCTCATCTTTCTATGACACTTATATCCAAAGATATTCCTTTGATCTCTTTCAATGGACATCTATGGAACTTGTTGCTATGGTGCTCTAAATGGTTGCTAGGGCGTGGCTAGATAGCTTCACAATGATCCTGAGAGAATGATTGGTCGTCTGAGTAAAATGAGCCCACCCCCTTGTCTCTATGACACTGTGATCCAGAGTTATGATCAATACAAAATCCCTAAGCAATTTACTATAGTAGGAGAAAACGCATGCATTTCATGGGCCGTCCTACACCATAGTAAGTCTATGGGGAAATTTGGGCAGCTCCTGCCCCCCAGGGATGCAACATTTATCCCATTGTGAGGCATGTTCTTACATAGCCTGTCAGCCTCTTCATATGTGGTAAATTACACGTTTCTGCGGAATCCTCGCTCTAAGCTGACTCCTCAAAGTTCGTTGCAATGCACAGTCTATGGGACTTTTTCGGCCGCCTTTTTGCCCCTGGGTCGAACACCGTACCCCCGATTATAAAAGTCAGTGCACACCTCTCCTCAATAATCCACATGAATTGATGCCTCACTCATGGGTCTGTGACAAAAACTGCAGGATGAGTAGCGTGCCGTAAAAAAAGTGGAATAAGTTTGAGAAATAACAATAGTGAGTGCCTTGCATTTGGCAAGCCCCCACTAATAATGAAGAGCAAAAGTATACAGTTTAAAGTTACATGGGCACCTCTAAATCAAAGAATATGTTATAAAATAAAGGACTATATAATACATTAATTACTTTTTTCATATAAAAAAAAAATAATATACACTCACCTTAAGGATTATTAGGAACACCTTTTCAATTTCTCATTAATGCAATTATCTAATCAACCAATCACATGGCAGTTGCTTCAATGCATTAAGGGTGGTCCTGGTCAAGACAATCTCCTGAACTCCAAACTGAGTGTCAGAATGGGAAAGAAAGGTGATTTAAGCCATTTTGAGTGTGGCATGGTTGTTGGTGCCAGACGGGCCGGTCTGAGTATTTCAGCCTGCTCAGTTACTGGGATTTTCACGCACAATGATTTCTAGGGTTTACAAAGAATGGTGTGAAAAGGGAAAAACATCCAGTATGTGGCAGTCCTGTGAGCGAAAATGCCTTGTTGATGCTAGAGGTCAGAGAAGAATGGGCCGACTGATTCAAGCTGATAGAAGAGCAACTTTGACTGAAATAACCACTCGTTACAACCGAGGTATGCAGCAAAGCATTTGTGAAGCCACAACACGCACAACCTTGAGGCGGATGGGCTACAACAGCAGAAGACCCCACCGGGTACCACTCATCTCCATTACAACTAGGAAAAAGAGGCTGCAATTTACAAGAGCTCACCAAAATTGGACAGTTGAAGACTGGAAAAATGTTGCCTGGTCTGATGAGTCTCGATTTGTGTTGAGACACTTAGATGGTAGAGACAGAATTTGGCGTAAATAGAATAAGAACATGGATCCATCATGCCTTGTTACCACTGTGCAGGCTGGTGGTGGTGGTGTAATGGTGCGGGGGATGTTTTCTTGGCACACTTTAGGCCCCTTAGTGCCAATCGGGCATCGTTTAAATGCCACGGCCTACCTAAGCATTGTTTCTGACCATGTCCATCCCTTTATGGCCACAATGTACCCATCCTCTGATGGCTACTTCCAGCAGGATAATGCACCATGTCACAAAGCTCGAATCATTTCAAATTGGTTTCTTGAACATGACAATTAGTTCACTGTACTAAAATGGCCCCCACAGTCACCAGATCTCAACCCAATAGAGCATCTTTGGGATGTGGTGGAATGGGAGCTTCGTGCCCTGGATGTGCATCTCACAAATCTCCATCAACTGCAAGATGCTATCCTATCAATATGGGCCAAAATTTCTAAAGAATGCTTTCAGCACCTTGTTGAATCAATGCCACGTAGAATTAAGGCAGTTCTGAAGGTGAAAGGGGGTCAAACACAGCATTAGTATGGTGTTCCTAATAATCATTTAGGTGAGTGTGTGTGTGTGTGTGTGTGTATATATAAATATATATACATATATATACATACACACACACACACACACACTCTAAAAAGTTTAACCATGATTTACTACATTTTTTTGGTGAAACATTTTAAATTGAGTACATTTTAAAGCTGTGACATCAATTAAATATACTGTATGAATTGAGCAAATGCAAGTAAAAAAAATAGGTAAATCTTACTGCCTCTGGTACATTAACAAATAAAATTGAGTAGAAATAATTTAACATTTAAAAAAAAACAATATTTATGAGTAATATTAGCTGTTTTTATTTATGAATAATATCCAGTATACATGTATACATGACATTGGCCTTTATTGTCGATAGGCTATACAGCATATTTAACACCGTTTTAACTTACAATATTGCCTACATTTAAACATTTAACAAACATTTTAGAAGTATGAAACATTTAAACATTCAGGTAGCCTAATTCAAGAGTAATCAACTGGTCTGTTATCTAATATCCACCGTATCAGCGCTGGTTTCTCGTGGCGGAGATTGACTCGAGCTCTGCGGGTGAACTTCGAAATTCAGACCGCTGTCCTGCGTTTCACTCATAGCCGAAACATGCTGCGACACGACTGACTCTGACCTGCCAATAAACAAACAGTGCACAGTTCTGGGGACATTTTAATCATCCAAATGAATTATATTCATTATCATTGGGAATAAAAGTTGTGTGTTTTATGCAAGGCTTTTCAATCACGCGAAAAGACAGGCGCGACTCTCTTTTAACGTTAGGTGTCACATTACGCCTCTCTATGTTGTTTTGCATTAAATAAAATGATTTTATAGATAAAATAAAACATACACAAACCTGAATTTCACAGAGGAAATGTACCAATTATGCGACACTGAGAAGAAAAGAGGAGAACAGGTCTTCTGGAGACTAAAGAGTTCAAACAGACCACGCTCGCTAAACCGTTGTTGTCATCACGTAAGAGGGTGGGGGAGGGGTGCATTGTTTTAATTGAGTAAACGTACTCAATTTCCCTAAGTGTATTTAATATATGAATAATATTGACTTGACTTGAAGTAATTTTTGTGGTTCTTGAAATAAATCTGTTTAATTCTCCATTCTCAAATATTTTGATAGAAAATTCACAAATATATTAAGTTTATTTAAAAGAAATAATTGGTCAAATACTAAATTCTTTTAGTGAAAAAAACTTCAACTATTTTGGTATGATCAACTCAAACAAGTAAATGATATTTAAAGAATTTATTAAGTTAATAAAGTTTATTATTACTGTGATATTTACTAAACCCCTGAATATTATATATAAATAAAAAATAAAACCTTTATTCTCTTACCAAACATCTTTTGTGTTCCAGTGAAGAAAAAGTCATACAGGTTAGAACAACATAAGGAGTGAATGATTAATTTTTGGGGGGTGGACTAGCCATTTAACATGTTCTATACAGCCCATACTTACATTGTGAAACAGTGGCAAATGAAACCGGCTATCACCTAAGAATCAGTTGTTAAATTGCGAAATCTATAATGTGCTTATGAAACTACACATTTGATTTCAGTAACAATGTGGCTCTGTACAGCACATTAAGGCTCAATCCCAATTCACCCCTTGCCCCTTCCCCTTGTTTTCGATTGTACCCCTTGGCCCTTAAAACAGAGTTACAAGGGCCAAGGGGTTGAAATATTCCCCTACGAAATGGAACAACCCTTCATGAACCCAATACGTCATCAGTCGTCGATGATGGCTCTGACATTACGGAAGTGACGAGTTTTTACAGGATTTCTCCATGACAACGACTGACAATGAGCGCCGCTGCTCTTACCTCTGAGGAAACATGATGATTATAATGTTCCTTCCTTGAAATGTTTGTCTTTTCTGTTTTGGAAAGGTAATTTATTATACAATTTCTCAATTTAAATGACTATGTTATAATTATAAGAGTGAATAAAGTGCATTGCGTTGTCATCTGGGGCTAAAATTAAATGTTTAATCTTTTGCGAAGCCATCTCGCCGATGATTCGCGATATATTCTGGTAAATTTCTCGTAGCCCTCTGTTCGGAGTGTGCCTCTGAAAAATCTCCGTGTCAAGGGCTATTTAGCCCTACCCCTTCGCCCTACCCCTCTATCACAACAAGAATCGGGACACCATACCCCGAGACGTGAACGCGCAAAACGGAGGGGTAGGGCCAAGGGGTAGGGGTAAGGAGTGAATTGGGATTGAGCCTAATTATAGCACTTGTAGTTCTCGTCTCTGACAGCTGGAAATAGTTATATCTAATCCAGTGTTTCAACCATCCCCAGCCTCACTTTACTAACAAATCTATTGCAAAAATATGTTAAGGAAGCAAAACAACCATTAACATGACAAAGCAAATAGTTTCCATGTCATTGATCTGACTAGTAGCCTACAACCGTGCTGGAAACAGCCGGAAGCCATAAAGCAGCTAGATAACAGCTGCAGCAAACCTCTGCCATCAATGCATGCAGAAAGTAATTCAGCTGTTTGTTTGATTTTCTTTTCACACAGAAAGACTAATTATAGAGGAGTAGCCATGTAAGGCATGCGTTTAAAAACACTATGGGTTTTTATTTCATGCTTAATTTTTACCAGTTCCGTCAAATTATTATATTACAGGAATATTCATTTTAAATACCAGTTTTTACTTCTATATAGGACTAAACACTAAAAAAAATTAAGGGAAAAAGTGATGTAGGCCTACTTCCTCGATCTGCAGGCGTCCATCTGACGTGACATCATAGGCTGACATAAACCTCTTCTTTATCTGCTGTACGCTTCCCTTTGTTATCTTATCCTAAGGAGAGTCGAGAAAACAAACTGGTTACCATGACCACATTTCCATAATTTACCTCTCATTAAGCTCCCCAACATCACTCAGCAAAGCCATTAGATTGGTACACCTGTGCACCAATATAAATGCCCTTAAGATATGCTGGTACACAGAGAACATCTGGCTCATCATTTATTTATAAAAACCTGCTTGCTTACATCATAACGCTTATTCACTGAGAGTACAAATTTTGCAATATCAACTTCAGAACTACTATTGTGTAAAACACTATACATTTAGTCAAAAGTTATCCTATGAAACATTTGTGGATCATATATACGATCATTGTAGATCTAACTACAGAAGTGGGTTTTAGAATCAGTAGAGAACACAGAACTTGTATTTTTATCTTATGTGTCTAACCACAGTTTCCTGAAATTAAGTGTTTGATTTCCTGAGAAGTTATTTGAATTTCTGAGTGCCAATCTGAGATCCAAACATTTCAAGTCAAGTCAAGATTTATAAAGCGCTTTTAACAGTATGGATTGTAAGCAGCTTCAAAGTTATAATAGAAATTACCGTAACAGATTGTTTAGGCTGTAATACAGCATTAGGATAATTCAGTCACAAGTGAACATGTGCGTCAATTTTTTATACTATGATTACTATAGTGTGGCAAGCAGGACGAGGCCGAGGGCTGTGAGAAAACGACACGAGATCGGTGACGCTCATCATTACTCACGCCACCGGCCTCGCGCTGTTTTCTCACAGCCCTCGGCCTCGTCCTGCTCGCCACATATAGTTTCTATAAAAATAACATAAATAGTACCGTTACTGTTACTATAACTTTGATAAACTGTGGCATTAACCATCAAAATAAAAGAAAATGACAGAAAAAAAACTTTTCTAGTACCAAAACGATTTTAAAATAAATCAGCAGATGTTAAATGGCTGGACACAAAATGTATTGGAAACATTTTATATTAAATTTCATTAATGAAATTAGCAAACATTGGTTTACTAAAGACTATTAATTTATGTACATGTCAATAAACTTACTCATCTATTTTTATGGTCTTATTTAAATGTGCACAAACTACTGATCTGTTAACCATTATATAAAGTTTGTTTTAACATACCTCTGGCCTTAATTTCTTCAGCATGAGCAGGAAAAAGTCATCCAACTCTTTATCTTCAATGTAGCCATTATCTGCAGAAAAGTATTTATCAATGCAATTTTATGAACGGATACAGATAGAGACAATACTTAAATCCAAACACAATACTCACAATATATGGAAATATATCACATCTGAAAGCAGAATTGAAATGATTTTACTTTCTCACCATCAGCATCAAAGTGTTGCCAAATCTTTAGAAAACCAGCAGCATTTAGGTTGGCAAAAGCACAGTCCATGATGGAAAAATAGCGTTAAGGATACAGTGATTATAGAGCAAGAGAAGAAATGCACCTGTGCTCAGAGAAAGCAAATGCAGATGTGGCCAATTTCCTCTGACTCACTATGTCAGAAAAAAAACCCTCCTCTTTCACACCACGTATCAGTCATATGCTGAGAGCCTGATATGATCTAAGGACAAACTTTAGTATGTTTTATCATGATCAAACTGTAGGCTTTTTACTTATTACTTCACATTCACTACCAGAAACTATTAGCAAACTGTTTGAATACAAAGTAAGAAATGGAGGAATACTAGAACTGTAGAATATCTAATATAATGGTGTACATAGCAAAAGCCATGCATTATTTCTGTTTTTACATAGATTCCTCTCCAATAGTAAGTCAAAAGTTAATATAACATACATAATATATAAATAAATATGAAATTGTGTTTTGTGCTATGACTAGAGGTTCTGCCTCTACTCAATGTTCTTGACTAAACAAAGAATTGAGAAGTCTGAACTTTTTTTGGTGTATCAGTTTTACTCCCACACTTACACAAAAAAACGAAAAGCTTCGAGTGTGCAATTGTCACGTTTTGAGTCTGATTTTCCTCGGTTTTCTGTTGTCTTCTATTAGTTTCTTTATAATCTAGTTTGTTAATTAGTTAACTGAGCCCAGTCCTATGTCCGCTCCAGTCCCAGAGCTCAGCCCAGAGTCCGCTCTAGCCCCAGAGAGTGCAGCGCTGATCCATCATGGCTCTCCCAGGCACAGCCACAGAGGCAGTGCCAGATCCGCCCGCTCTCCCAGACAAGGCCACAAAGGCAGATCCTTCCTGGCTCCTAGAACTGCTAGTGCCTCCCTGGCTACCCGAGCTGCCTGTGCCTCCCTGGTTCCCTGTAACATTGGTACCGCCCTGGAGGCTTACTCTCCTGCCTAAGCCATCCCGGCCTAGTCAGCCTCCAGGGCACCCACTCTTGGTCTTGTGAACCCTGGTTCTAAGATGCTTTTTCACTGCCTCTCATATTCTTAGCATATAACTGAACACTGTGCATGGCATCATGTCTGCCTACAGCCATAGGCAGTGAGTGAATGAATTGCGTAAATAAAAATTAATTGTGTAATATGTAGGCTTGTCGCAATAATCAATATATCGACTTATATGCATATGACCTCGATATTTTTTGGTGACGCTATATATTGCCCATTATGTTTACATTTTGTCATTCGCGCTGTCATTTCGTCTGCTCTCCGTGTCAGAGGCAACAGTGCGGCTCAGGTAGCTCTTTCATTCACAGAGCGGACATCGCAAGGGTGAAAAGGAGGCGTCATTTGAGGCATTATAGTGGTTTCCTGACAACTACAGACAGTTTGGAAGAATAAATCCAAATTTAAAGCTGCAATCCACTGTTCCGGTACACATATAAATGTCAAAGCTAGTGTTAAGGCTGTTTCACACGGGATCCATCAGTCTGTCTAGTTCATTTTCACAGAGAATTTTTTTTTCCATTACACTGTTTTTTTCCATTGTTTTTCTATATAAACAGACGTTTGGTCGTCTTTTGCAGCATCTCTTGCAAAATGGCGTCATAATCATGCGGTGCTCAAGTTAAAAGAACAAATTTAAAACACCTCTAGAAAAATAGTTTTATCAGTAGATATGGTCTGTTGTGTTATCTGTGCCTTTGCACATTTAACTACTAAGTAGGGTTTGTTTTTCAGCAATAGTTTACACCCTTAACTTTACTGAGAAAATGTCAGGGAAAACTCTGTAGAAAGAAAACCTCCATATGAGTTCTTTTGCAGGTGTTTTTTTCCCTACTTGTTACTTGTGCACTTATTTACTAGAAAATGTATTCATTTTTCAAGGGTTTTTTTAAGGATTTTTTCTTCATGACATGTGCAGCTTCAGGAGAGCATTTCGAGCCCACCTTCACAGTTCCTTGGCTAAATTACCCTTTCTTCTCTCTGGATCTCTTTCTTCTGAGTGTCCAAATTTTGGTCTGTAAAACGTTCATGTTTCCCAGGTCTGTTGTATAGGACTAGATGTTGATATCCCTCAATAAATGCATACTTGAGGCACCGATGAGACTCTGTGGGATGGTCAAATGAGTGACCTTTTGGGTTATCAAGTGGGCGCCCTCCTTCTGTGTTTCGCTGATAGGCCCACGACACCTCCAGAGGGTTCAGCAGTGAATCCCAGCATCCTAGGTTCACTCCCTATGTGCCATCAACTCATTTGAAGACCCAGACGGAGTCCTTTCTCTTCATCCACAGCCACTGGCTCCCCTTTTCAGCAGCCCAGGAGAGATCTTTGACTGCCTGCCGATGTGCCTTCCCTCGCACTTCCATCTCCCTGAGTAGCCTGGATGTTGAGGTGGCTACGAACCCTCTGCAGCCTACTTCCACTGGGCATGTGTTCGCTTTCCAACCTTGTTGTTGCGCACCGGCTTCAAGTTCTGCGTACCTCAGCCTTTTCCGTTCGTAAGCCTCCTCCACTGCACCCTCCCAGGGCACAGAGAGCTCGATGATGTAAACAAGCTTGAGTGAGGCTGACCACAGAATAAGGTCTGGTTTTGTAGCTGCGATCTCAGCTGGGAAGCAGAGTTTCTTGCCCAAGTCTGACAGCAGCTTCCAGTCCCGTGCTCTGCCCAGTGTCTGGTCTTGTGGTAGTGAGGTTGGCTTGACCCTAGCCCTCCCAAACGAATGGTGTCAGCTGCCTCCGGGATGACGGCAGAGGAAGGGCATTCACAATTGTCTGTCGACTTTCTAGCCCTGGCTTAGGTTTGCGGGGGAAGGCAGGACATTGTAGGTTGCCCTGATTGTAAAACTTGCACTGAATGCCTCCATCTCCCACAACTCTTTCCAGGAGATCTTCCTCTTCTCCACTCCTTTCCATGCCATCCACTGCCCTTGCTTTGCCTGCGCCATAGCTTGGGCGCACCTTCCTGCTTCCTCCTACCGACGTACCTCCTGGACCACCAGCTTGTGTCTCTGAGATGTAGAGGCCTTGCTCCATGCTGGTGTACTGGCCCCAAGGCCAAGACCACTCCTCCCCTCCTGCACTCGGCCCACGATGCCCTTGTGTCTGAGTTTTGCCTTTGCCTGCTCAGTAGCAGCCAAAGAGGTCCACTTCCTCCCAGTGGCCAGGATGGGGGCAGCTTGGGCTACGAATGGATCATTCGAATCCAGCAGCATCATCTCTAGTCTGACTTTGGCGCACTTGTACTCCTCTGTCAGACTGGAAATGGGCAGGTGTAACATCCCTTTGCCGTAGAGCCCAATTCTGCGGAGGCACCTGGGAAGGCCAAGCCACTACCTTATATATGAGCAGACCAGTCTCTTCAGCTTCTCCACCTTTGAGAGCGGGACTTTATAAAGGGTTAGCAGCCACAGGAGATGTGGAAGTAGTCCATACTGCATGCACCAGAGCTTGAGCTTGCCAGGAAGTATTGTTTTGTCGATGTTCTCCAGGCCGCTGGCTACCTCCCTCCTGAGCTGCTCTACTTGATCTTTGTCTTTGAAGGAGGCATCATACCAACGATCTAAGCTCTTCACTGGCTTCTTGGAAACCATTGGAATGGGTTCCTCACCAATGTGAAAGCGGTGGTCTGACAGCTTCCCCTCAAGGGGTTATCAATAACGGAGATGCTTCTGGACTTGCTCGCCTTGACCTTTCTTAGTAGCCGCACAGTGCAAACCTTAGTCGTGGTGAGAGTTGTGAGGTCATCCATGTAGGCTCTGAGCGGTGGCAGCCTCAGCCCTGGTCTTACGCCAACCGTCCATCGAGAGGCCTGGATTATGACCTCCAAGGCCAGGGTGAAGGCCAGCGGGGAGATGGTGCAGCTGGCCATGATTCCCACTTCCAGGTGTTGCCATGCTGTTGTTTACTCTGCTGTTGTCAAGCAGAGTTGGATGCCACATTGTAGCGGGTTCACAAAGCTTTTTGTGCAGCAGTGGCTCATTGGTTAATGTAGGTTGCCTACAAACCAGAAGGTTGGTGGTCCTATCATTGAATAAAACTCATTGATTATTTGAAAGACTTTTGAAAATTGTATCACGTAGCCTAGAATTTTTGCTTCAAAACTATGTGGAAATCATCCTGCCCTAACCCTGCCCACAAACAATATATTGATTTACAATTTGTAAGACATGTGAGGCAGCTCGGTCATTGGCTGTGCTGCGGCAACTTGCTCGAACCAATGACGGGTCGGCTCTGAACGCGCGACCAATGAGCGCGCTCAGAGCCCGCCAAGATGGGTGTGGCTGAGGCTATATATAGGCGCCCCGTCATGAGAGTTCTTTAGAATTAATCTCCTTCAGCAAAGACCTTCTCTTCGCTGAATCCTCCGGATTATTGGAGTCTTTCGCCCGCCGTCGACAAGCCTACAGCAGGACTGCTACGAGGACGCCGGCGCCTTCAGCCGCCTTCAAAGCCTTCTGCTACGCCATCCAGCGCGCATCATCTTTCATATCCTTTTACTAAGCTATTTTCCAAGTGTTCGCCTCTGCGACACTTGTCTTTTAGTGAAAGAGCAAATTCGAGGTGTTGTTTCAAATGCCTTTGACCTGCGCCTCGTGCAGAGGCCCACTTCCTGACGGGAACCGTCACATTATCTGCACTCACTGCCTGGGACCCGACCACGCAGAAGCTGCACTCACTCGAGGCGGATGCCCCGAATGTGACTCCCTGGGCCTCACTGAGCTGCGCGCTCGCCTCGCCGCCTTAGCCGCGAACGAGCCTGCTACCACTGTGCTGCCGCCCCCTCTGTTCGAGCCGCGCAAGAAGCGCCGCTCACGGAGGCCGCCAGAGCACGCGGACTTCAGTGACGTCACACCGGGGCAGTCCCCGCGTGCTACACCACCACCCGAGGACTCCCCGCCGCCAGTCCAATTCACGCAGGCGGACCAGCACCCCTCCAACAGAGCGGTGGGTCTCGTTTCGTTCGGCGCATCAGGGGACGACGGTGAAAAGGATGACAGCCTTTCCATTGACGCTGCATCCGTCGACTGGCCGGGCTCGGCCTTCGACCCTGCGCCATCGACATTAGCGGACACGGGCACCAGCATGGACTCAGAGATCGTCCGCATCCTGTCCAAAGCCGTGGAAGACCTTAGGCTCGACTGGTCTTCTCCAGAAGAACCCACCCGCAGCCGGCTGGACGAGTGGTTCCTGCAGGGGCGCCGGCAGGCCCCTCGACAGAGACCCTCCCCTTTCTTGCCTTGCACCCCAACACACAAACACTGTATGCATGGCCAAAACCCCCCAGCCGCGGGAGGCTTTATGAAAGTGCCGTGCGTGCCTACTACAGTATATGCACCCCCACCCATAAAAGCGCTGCCCATACAGTTTCAAACAGTTCTCTAGCTCATGCCGCGAGCATCACAGATGAGACGCGCGAGCCCAAAAAGAGCGGAAAGCTTTATGAAAGTGGCTCGCGTGCCTATTACAATGTATGCACCCCCACCCGTAAGCACTGTCTATACAGCTTCAAACATTTCTCCAGCTCATGCTGTGAGCATTACGGAGATAGTAAGCGTGCCAGTAATCTCACACGCACCCCTGTGCTCGGCACTCAACAAAGCTGCTCAGCGCGCGCTCGCGCCTCTGAGAGCTGTAAGCTTAGTATTAGCACAAGGCGATTCACCGGCGGGGCTCATACGTCACTGCGACACGCCCCAAGCCAGCATTCAGCCCATATCTGTGTGAGCAAAGGCTTGGGAAAAAAAACCCAGACATGCCAAAATGGGTTTTGAACATAATAAAACACGGTTACTCGCTTCAATTCGCTCGCAGACCACCCCGCTTTACAGCGGTGGTCGAGACGAAAATGAGGAAAGATGTTTCACATGTTCTACACATGAAGTGCTCAAACTGATAGAGAAGGGCGCTATAGAAACTGTTCTTCGCTCTATGAGCGAGGCAGGTTTTTACAGACGCTATTTTCTCGTCCCGAAAAAGGATGGTGGCCTCCGCCCCATCCTAGATCTCAGACATCTGAACAAAGCTTTAATGATTCGCTCGTTCAGAATGTTAACGACCAAACATATCCTCACGCAAGTTCGCCCCGGGGATTGGTTTCTATCAGTGGATTTGAAAGACGCTTACTTTCACATTCCGATAGCGCCTCATCACAGGCCATTTCTGAGATTCGCTTTCGAGGGACAGTCATACGAGTACACAGTACTAGCATTCGGCCTATCATTGGCCCCCTGTACATTCACAAAATGTATGGACGCAGCACTTTCCCCCCTGAGACAGCGGGGAGTGTGAATACTGAATTACCTCGACGATTGGCTAATCCTAGCACAATCAGAGAGTCAGTTAACAACGCACAGATCTTGGATTATCAGACATCTAGAATGCCTGGGTCTGAGAATCAATTTTGCAAAGAGCGTGCTATCCCCCAGCCAGAATATCTCTTTTCTGGGAATAGTGCTAGACTCGGATGACGGCGCGCCTCTCATTAGAGCGGAAATTTTGGTTTTCCTAAATTTCTGATTTTGGTCAAACCCGGAAAAGCGCCTACATATAAACTGTCTGGAAATGAAAGCAGTCGCCTTGGCTCTCAGAGCCCTGCTTCCGAACCTAAAAAACGAACACGTCCTGGTCCGAACGGACAACATGATGGTAGTATCGTATATAAATCGCCAGGGTGGACTCAGGTCGAGCTCCCTGCACTCTATGGCCAGGGAGCTCAACTTATGATCACAGCACAACCTGCGCTCGCTGTGAGCAGCGTATGTGCCAGGCGTCCTGAACCAGGGAGCGGACATGCTGTCCAGAGACAAAGTTCTCCCAGGAGAATGGTCTCTCCATCCTCTGACGGTTCAGTGGTTATGGCGAACCTTTGGCGAGGCAGAGGTCGGCCTCTTCGCCTCCAGGGAAAATGCGCACTGCCCTCTTTTCTTCTCAAAGAGCACGGACGCGCTCGCCCAAGTCTGGCCGAACCGCCCTTTGTATGCTTTTCCCAGGATCGCGATGCTACCTCAGGTCATCAGTCAGATCAGGGAGGTGACATGTGCAGTGCTTCTGGTAGCCCCACTCTAAAGAACCAGACGTGGTTTCCAGAACTGATGCAGATGATGCAATCTGCCCCATGGCCGATTCCGTTGAGGCTGGACCTCCTCAGGCAGGCCAACGGGATGATTCTTCATCCCCGCCCCGATCTGTGGGCCCTCCATGCATGGCCCCTCAACGGGTTACCGAGAACCTCCCCAGCAGAGTGTTGAGAGCCATCATTGAGGCGCGAGCGCCCTCTACGAGGCACTTATATGCCCAAAAGTGGAAAGTGTTCAGTGACTGGTGTGACACCAAGAGCCTGAACCCCAAATCGTGCGAGATACCAAGTGTACTCGTTTTTTTGCAAGAGCTGCTGGAGGCGGGCCGCACACCCTCCACGCTCAAAGTCTATGTGGCTGCCATAGCGGCATCACACAATCCTGATAAAGGCTCATTAGGGAAAAACTGCCTAATTTTTCGTTTCATGAGAGGCGCTAGGAGGATGAACCTCTCCGAACCGTGCACCTTAAACAGCTCTCGCTCAAAACTGCGCTCTTGCTGGCACTCGCCTCAGTCAAGAAAGTGGGCGGCCTGCACGTGCTGTCATCAAGCGCTGCTTGCCTGGAATTTGGACCTAACTACTGCAGAGTTGTCCTTAGGCCAAAGCACGGGTATATTCCTAAAGTGCTCTCCACACCCTTCAGAGTACAGGTGATATCTCTGGCAGCGCTGTCGTCTCAAGCAGACGAAAGCGACGCTAATTTACTCTGCCCGGTCAGGGCGCTCAGAGTATACTTGGAACGTTCTGCCCCGTTCAGACAGACGGAACAATTATTCGTATGCTTTGGCGGCCGCACTAAAGGTCTTGCTATTTCAAAGCAAAGAATATCAAGCTGGATAGTGGATGCTATAGCGCTGGCTTATGAAAGTGCCTTCAATGAAAGGGCCTTCAATACCCCTTAGGCCCCTAGGGCCTTCAATGCCCCAATGCCCCTCAGAGCTCACTCTATGAGGAGCATGGCCTCCTCGTGGGCGTGGTCGAGGGGGATACCCATTGAGGATATTTGTGCGGCGGCAGGCTGGGCCTCGTCTTCGACATTTATCAGGTTTTATAACCTATAGGTCCCACATTACATTCCAACATTCTATCAGCCTGACTGGAGTATGGACTGGAGTATGTATATGCTGCGCATTATCTCCTCCCTTATAAGGTCCGTCTCTGACTGACTTAGAGAGTTTTTTATGCATATCAGTAAATAGAAATATCAGTACATAGAAATGTGCTTGTGTTTTTACAATGTGCGCCCCACCATGGGCCACCTTGGGGCAAAGGCGCTCTGTATTTTCCATTATAGCTCGCTATCGGTTACTAACGTAACCTTGGTTCCCTGAGAGGAGGGAACGAGTATTACGTAAGCTGCCGTACTTGTGCTTGGTCAGTTCGCTTCAGTCAATTGAACCTAAAGAACTCTCATGACGGGGCGCCTATACAGGTCCTTCTCAAAAAATGTGCATATTGTGATAAAGTTCATTATTTTCCATAATGTAATGATAAAAATTAAACTTTCATATGTTTTAGATTCATTGCACACCAACTGAAATATTTCAGGTGTTTTATTGTTTTAATACTGATGATTTTGGCATACAGCTCATGAAAACCCAAAATTCCTGTCTCAAAAAATTAGCATATCATGAAAAGGTTCTCTAAACAAGCTATTAACCTAATCATCTGAATCAACTAATTAACTCTAAACACCTGCAAAAGATTCCTGAGGCTTTTAAAAACTCCCAGCCCGCAATCATGGGTAAGACTGCTGACCTGACTGCTGTCCAGAAGGCCATCATTGACAACCTCAAGCAAGAGGGTAAGACACAGAAAGAAATTTCTGAAAAAAATAGGCTGTTTCCAGAGTGCTATATCAAGGAACCTCAGTGGGAAGTCTGTGGGAAGGAAAAAGTGTGGCAAAAAACGCTGCACAACGAGAAGAGGTGACCGGACCCTGAGGAAGATTGTGGAGAAGGACCGATTCCAGACCTTGGGGACTGAGTCTGGAGTAGAAACATCCAGAGCCACCGTGCACAGGCGTGTGCAGGAACTGGGCTACAGGTGCCGCATTCCCCAGGTCAAGCCACTTTTGAACCAGAAACAGCAGCAGAAGCGCCTGAGCTGGGCTACAGAGAAGCAGAACTGGACTGTTGCTCAGTGGTTGCATGTCATACACTGGTAAATGGTTTACTGACCATGGTATTACTGTGCTCAATTGGCCTGCCAACTCTCCTGACCTGAACTCCATAGAGAATCCGTGGGATATTGTGAAGACAAAGTTGAGAGACGAAAGACCCAACACTCTGGATGAGCTTAAGGCCACTATCGAAGCATCCTGGGCCTCCTTAACACCTCAGCAGTGCCACAGGCTGATTGCCTCCATGCCACGCCACATTGAAGCAGTCATTTCTGCAAAAGGATTCCCGACCAAGTTTTGAGTGCATAACTGAACAACAATTATTTGAAGGTTGACTTTTTTTTAATTAAAAACACTTCTTTTATTGGTCGGATGAAATATGCTAATTTTTTTAGACAGGAATTTTCGGTTTTCATGAGCTGTATGCCAAAATCATCCGTATTAAAACAAAAGACCTGAAATATTTCAGTTGGTGTGCAATGAATTTAAAATATATGAAAGTTTAATTTTTATAATTACATTATGGAAAATAATGAACTTTAACAATATGCTCTTTTTTTAGATGGACCTGTAGTTTTTGCAAACTGTACAAAAACAAAAAGAATTAGGATGTAAACGGCCTAATTGACTAGTTGGCTTTTCGGCATGGCTCATGTTGTATTTACTTTTTTAGCAAGTTGATCACTAGAATTTACTTTGTGCAATGTTATCTGCAGATTTTACCGAACTTTGTTTAACAGCCTCAAGCTTTACTGAATATGCATCTCTCAGTGCAATAGTCAGATGGGATTCTGTTGTAATAGTTTAAGTGTAAAACAGCATGCGCTTACTTTTCACGTTAATACTTATAAGTAGCTTAAGTAATACTTGCAGCATGTTAATACTTTTGTGTGATTCCACAACATAGATAGAGGGAAAGTTGCACTAAACAAAGTATCAATTTAGTTCTCAAACAGAAATAGTATCACTTAAATTATTAACGTTCATCTATTCCTATAAACACTGAATGTTGACAGCTCTCAAAGAAAAGTCTTCACCTAAAACACATACGGTCCAACATACAAAATGTGAAATGGTGACATTGGCTAGCTATCTGAATAGAAATAAAACCATAATTTGCAAACTTTTGTCTATTTATTATAAACAGTGCTTTTCAACCCTCCTTTCTTAGTGATTTGGTGTTTTGAATTGCTGTATAAAGATTGTTTTAAATTTAGTCCATAGTATGGTACTTTGCATCGCTATGGTGTGACAAAATACAGCCAAAGATTTAAGCACTACTATTTACACACATACTATGCAGGAGAATATCTAACTGTAGCTTGTGAACATTACATTTTCAAGTTATTTGGGGTCAGAGAACAATTTTTGAACAAAATTTTGTGCTAGATATTGAAGTGTTAGTTAAAAATAAAAGGTATTAATTAATAACAAATACTTTAAATCAACATGAAACCCTAATATTAATAAAATATAAATGTAATATAATTACGGTTTGAAAATTACTTCCATAATATTTTCCTTTAGTAAGGCTATGCCCACCACAAAGTTTAGCGCTTGTGGTTGAGACCTCGCAAAGATTACACTCTCAAACATTGACTGTTTGCACTATGCCTGAAACTTAGTAATCGACATGCATTTCTGTAGGTTTGTCAAATGAAAAATCATCTGGTTTAGTTGCATTTTAAAACACTTATTTTCTCAAAAAAACATTGTGTCAGACGTAATTGGTAGAATGATTATCTTGTTTCATCGTGTATTAAGTACATATTTATCAGGCTGATATTTGTAGAAATAAGTAAATTTATAAAACAAAAAGAATCAGCTAATGACCTTGTGTCAGACACAGCAAATATGAAGAAGTGCTTTTACTTTTTTATTCTAACTTTAAAGCTAGATTATCCTTTGAAAAGTGTAAAACAGTATTTGATTTTGGGTTTTGTAATTTACATATCTGAAATTAAACTTATGGTAGTTTTATTATTTCATTAGCTAAAATCAATGTCTTTATTCATAAACATGTTTTCTTTGGTGTAAAATTACCTTTGCCAACGAACGGACTTATCCTCGTAAGCAAAGAATTTCTTATCATTATTTACATGGTACGGGTAAGTCCATGGAGGCCTCCATGTCGTTCCGCCATCTTGAAAAACTATAATAGCATGAGAGGGGCAAAAAGCACTTGCCTACCTCAACTAGCCAACCTTTTCATTCAGAGCCGGCTGACTGATACCATCTGAAGCACTCAGTGAGAGGCGCTTGAAAGGCTGCACTGCACAGTACTTCATAATGCAATCCTCAAGCCATGATAAAGCATAAAAAATAATTTAAAGGGACTATAAGTAACTTTTTGGGTAATTTATAATCTAAAATCAATATTTGTATTCATAAATATGTCCCCAATGGTGTACAAATACTTCTGCCAATTATCTGATTTATCCTCGTAAACGAAGAATTTATTATATTTATATACATGGGACGGGTAAGTCCACGGAGGCTTCCGTGTAGTTCCGCCATCTTGAAAAACTATAATAGCAGAGAGGGACAAAAAGTACGCCAACGCGTTTCCACAACGCGTTTTCGTTCAGAGCCGCAGCGTGACGTACCTGAAAGCAGCAGAAACGGAGGAGCAGAGCAGTGAGAGGCGCTTGTCACTTTTATTTTTAATGGCGGACCATACCTATGCCGAGCCACTGGATAAGAAATCCTCTTCGCCAAAACAGACCAAAAATGATCGTAAAAGGAAACGTGACCGGAGGATACAAAAAACACGAGTGAATGTCGGGATTGCTTTTTCCCGGTGGAAAGAGCTAATGCAGGAGAAAGAATTCAAAAGAGAGGCTGAAGTTGCCTGCTTTCTCCTCGACAGGTAAATCAATGTTACAGTCTTAATTACAAGTTTTTTTTTAATTGCTTGGTTGTATACTACCAAGCAACTTTACTTTACTTACTTTATTATATAGACAGAAGAACATTTACAGTTAAAAGGGCTCTTTGATGAATAGCAGATATTGAGAATAGAGAAGGCACTAAAAAAAGTTTGTAAGTTTACTTTTGTAAGCTAGAATACAAAATTCGAAATTCGATACAAATATATTTTAATAGAGCATATGATTGTTCTTGCATTGTTTGCATAGCTAACTCTACTTCAATTTTTATGTTATCTGATATTTTCTGTTATTTATCATTTATACTGTGACCTCACATTGAATAATACAGACGCATAAATTCTGTATGTAGCTCTTGTAGCTGCCGGGCATCTTTGTCGTCGTTGTATTGACACTCACTCTCCTCCTCTTCCTCGTCGTCCACCTCCTCGCCTAGAACCCACTGATCCACTGCCTCTCTGTCCTCTTCCTCTACCTCTAACGTTACTTCTTCCTCTCCCTACTGTTGAATCATCTGATGATGATATCTAACAATGCACATACTTCAAAAAAATATAACGAGTAAACAAGGCATAATTACAATAGTTCATGTTTTTGACACTCATTACTTCGTACTGTAACATTTGTTTGTTCGTTGTTTGTCAATTTGAAGTTTGTTTGAAATAACAAACCTGTTCACCCGAGGGAAAACTTGACGAAGTGCTATTAGAAGACATCCTGTCATAGCTTTTTGGTACATAACGGCAACCGTAGATGCAACACGCATTTGAAAACGTGACGCGCTGGAGAGCACAATTCGTTTGAATGCAAAATACAATTTCACCGCTAGATGGGAGTAATTCTTACTTAGTGTCCCTTTAAAGGGGGACGTGTCCGGCAAATTCAAAACGAGGGTAAATATCGGGATTGCTTTTCCCAGGTGGATAGAGCTAATGAAGAAGTTGTCTGCTTTCTTCTTGTCAGGTAAGTCAATGTTATGGTCTAAATTACAAGCTTTTTCATTCCGTGGTTGTGTAATTCATCATGTATGCAGCATAACAGTAGAACATGAATAGTTAAACTCGATGAAGTGCTATTGGAAGACGTGTTGTTAAAGCTTTTTGGCATTTGACGGCTAACGTAGATGCAGCACGCATTTAAAAAAGCGAGGCGCTAGAGAGCACTATTCGTTTGAATGAAAAATACAATATCACCGCTGATGGGAGAAATTCCTACACAGCGTACCATTAAGGACTAAGTTGTAGGGTATTTGACAAAAAAGCCTAGAAAATCGAGTAGGTCAAAGGGCATGCTTCCCGCTATAGTATCATCAGCTCTCCCAAAGTCTGTTCATACGGCCAACAGACAGCCTGTCCCATCAACAAAGGCTAACATTTTAAAATTCTACATATATTTTGAGTAGATAACCGATAGTATTCTCAGTAAAGGGGTTCACCCTGTGTGTTTCCACACCGATTAAGGATAGTTTGGGAGATACAAGAAAAGTAAAAATGATCTTATACGTACAATAGATCATAGCTACCGTAGAAAAAGTAAGATCATGCTTTGAATTAAGGCGAGTAAAATTAAATATTCGCTTAAGACAAACTTTACTTATGCAGCGTCATGGACCACAGAGGCACATCGCATCTCTGAAAATGTGTGGTGATTTTCTAAATAATGATACAACTTAATCTAAATAAGAGCAATGTAGAGTCCTGGGATTTCTTTAAGAACAACAACAAAAACATTGCGACAACATGTTTCATGTCGCATGGATAAAAATACTGTTTGAAATAAGATCTAAGACGCCAAAGCACAGTTCTTGATTTATAACTATTTTTATTTTTTGAACAAATGATGTTTAGTAAATATAATACCTTGTATGCGAATCATTTATATCATACAGAAGTTGAATATCTTGTAAGATAAATAGCAGATACGATTTTAATTAAACTTTACAGATTTGACTTAAAACAGTCTTCTCATTTTAAAAGATCACATTTAAACTTTTAAGATTATGCTTTTAAATGAATTTAGTATGAATAAAACTCTGGAAATAAGACTAACTCCTCTGTCTCTGTGAGGGTCTGAAGCTTCATCTCACCCTGTAGTTTATCGCTGAAGGATCTGGGAGGGCTTTGTTTATGACAACTTAAACTATTGGCTTTTGGATTCTTTTTTATCATTGCATATATCTAGTTTCTACTACTTCTTCATCTCTATGAAAATGTAAGGAGTTTTTATATTTATATACAGTATATAATTTTTATATATATTAATTTACATAAAACAATGTTTAATTTGCATGAATACATTTGTCATCATACATTGAGTTATATACTTTAGTTAATTTTAGTTAATTTTAGTTTTTATTTTAACTTAGTGTGTAAGAGTGCAAAACAGTATGTAAAAAACAATGTAAAAATGCAGTTTTCTGTGATGGTCGTGTTTTAGGTGTACGGGATAGAATATGCTGTTACAGTACAAAAATCATTATGGCTATATTAATAACAATTATGATTTAGGTCACTGTTAAACAAAATCATTACAGTAATCTTCGAAAAGATAAATAGAAGATAGAACTGTATTAAAACTTTACTTTTAAAATTAAAACTGTCTTAGTAATCTTCTAAAAGATATATAGAAGATAGAACTGTATTAAAACTTTACTTTGAAAATTAAAACTGTCTTTTCATCTTAAAATATTTAAACCTAAGATTATGCTTTTTACATGAATTTAGTATCTCTGAAAAGCAGACTAACATTGCATACGCTGTGGCATTGTCCCCCAGAGGCTCATCTGCTCTGTCAACCTATATCCTGAAGCTAACATTATTGTCATGTAACGCATTTCTCTGAAGATGTGCTGGTGATCAGAAAGAGCTTATAAGCAACCTATCAATGGGGCTCGGCCTGAGGCATCACAGATTCTAAAAGTCTTCATTGTTGCTCTCTCACTACAGATAGGCCGATGTGGGGATTTTCTCACAGATACTACTGGAGGAATTATTAAACATTTCACTCCAATGTGTGAGATAACTTGTGAGAGCCTCAAAGTTCTTTACATGCACCGTGATAAATAAATAAAAATATAGTCAAGTTTTCCCCAGAGACCATCGATATAGCATATATTTTTTATGAATTCATTGAATTAAAATCATTTTTAAATTTTAAATGAACAACATGCTTTTCAACTTTAGTTAAATTAGTAAACTATTTATTTTATATATGATATATTTTAATTTATACACTTTTAGAGGAACACAATGCTTTTCAACTGTTGTGTAAGATATTTCTCAATGGGCTCAGGAACGTGTCACAAAAACAGATACCAGGCCAGCCACACGCTGGTGCGACAGAGAAAAGACTTCAGTGGAAACACTTGTGGGATTTTTCTTCAACCATGGTGAAACCATAAGATGATTTTATTTTTGTTTAATTTATATACTTTTAATTGAACAGCATGGTTTTTCAACTTGAGTCAGTGTCAAATATTTGTGAATGACTAAATGTAAATTTTACAACCATTTCATTTAAATGAACAATGCTTTTTCAACTTCTGTGTGAGATAAACTTCCAACGTCCCCAGCAATGCGGAGGGAGGGGAATTCCTGCTTTGACACACACACAGACAGATAAGTGCCTGTGGGCAGCTCCTTTACTGCTAGAACACACGGACAAAGACACACATACATAGACTGTTGCTCCCTATGTTTTGAGGCAGTGTGAGATCATTCATACATTTGCATTGTTTCATAAGCTGTATGTTTCTTTTTTTTTCTTCAACTCTAATTCATTTTTAACTGTTTGCAATTTTTTGTGGCTCCATTTTATTTAAACTGAAATGCTTGGTTCAGTGAATAGTTCTGCAATTATTTTTTTTTTTGTGTGAGGTTTTAGTAAGATTTATTTTATTTAAATTGAAATGCTTGGTTCAGTGAATAGTTCTACAATTATTATTATTTTTGTGTGAGGTTTTAGTAAGATTTTATTTTATATTCTTTTACAGAACAGATAAACTTCCACAATTTTTTTCTTATCACTTTCACAGCTGCCCGTGATAAGCTCAGGGACATGGAGGGGATGCGGTGACAAAACACCAACTTCAAACGATCAAACTAACTGTCATCATCAAAGCCAATACATCTCAAACTATTTGTCACACATCCTATACCCCCCTTTTTCTTGATCAAACCAACTTCAAACGATCAAACTGTCACCCTCCATCATTTTGACAGAAAGTTTAACCACAAGGGGCGGAACTAGATCAAAGGTCACCATCATTTTGACAAAGTTTAACCGGAAGGGGCGGAACTAGGTCAAAGGTAACCGGAAGGGGCGGAACCGAAAGGGGCGGAACTAGGTAAACGGTAACCGGAAGGGACGGGACAAGATCAACGGATAGCCACGCCCACCTGTCAATCAATCATTTTGACAGTTGCTGTATGGTATTTACTACTAGGTGTGAATCATCATGAATATTGATCTGTTTCATACCTGGGAAGACAAAGACCCTCCCAAGATGGCCCTATCAGGTGGGACTGTGAGGGACCCAGAACAAAGAATGAGGAGAGTTTAAAATGTTTTTTTTTTATTCTTTGGATTTATTTACGTACAACACAACATAATCCAAAGATACAGAACGAAGGTCAAAAAGTCACATTATTGTGCACAATGATCTAAACAGTGAGACTCAAACAATCACACACCTCTGTGCCATTCCTAAAACAGTTACCATTTAACATGCCTTTCGTTATCAAGGAATTTGCTTTTTCATTTTACCATGTTTGTGTGAAGGTCTAAGTCAGCAGGACTCAGTGGCATCTGGTCCCTGTAAAAAAAAAAAAATATATATATATATATATGTATATATATTTTATATATATATATAGCATATTGTGAAAAAGTTCATTATTTTCCATAATGTAATGATAACAATTAAACTTTCATATATTTTAGATTCATTGCACACCAACTGAAATATTTCAGGTCTTTGGTTTTAATACTGATGATTTTGGCATACAGCTCATGAAAACCCAAAATTCCAATCTAAAAAAATTAGCATATTTCATCCGACCAATAAAAGAAGTGTTTTTAATTAAAAAAAAGTCAACCTTCAAATAATTATGTTCAGTTATGCACTCAATAGTTGGTCGGGAATCCTTTAACAGAAATGACTGCTTCAATGCGGCGTGGCAAGGAGGCAATCAGCCTGTGGCACTGCTGAGGTGTAATGGAGGCCCAGGATGCTTCGATAGCGGCCTTAAGCTCACCCGGAGTGTTGGGTCTTGCGTCTCTCAACTTTCTCTTTACAATATCCCACAGATTCTCTATGGAGTTCAGGTCAGGAGAGTTGGCAGGCCAAATGAGCACAGTAATACCATGGTCAGTAAACCATTTACCAGTGGTTTTGGCACTGTGAGCAGGTGCCAGGTCGTGCTGAAAAATGAAATCTTCATCTCCATAAAGCTTTTCAGCAGGTGGAAGCATGAAGTGCTCCAAAATCTCCTAATAGCTAGCTGCATTGACCCTGCCCTTGATAAAACACAGTGGACCAACACCAGCAGCTGACATGGCACCCCAGACCATCACTGACTGTGGGAACTTGACACTGGACTTCAGGCATTTTGACATTTCCTTCCCTCCAGTCTTCCTCCAGACTCTGGCACCTTCATTTCCGAATGACATGCAAAATTTTCTTTCATCCGAAAAAAGTACTTTGGACGGACCACTGAGCAACAGTCCAGTGCTGCTTCTCTGTAGCCTAGGTCAGGCGCTTCTGCCGCTGTTTTTGGTTCAAAAGTGGCTTGACCTGGGGAATGCGCCATCTGTAGCCACGCCTCTGCACGGTGGCTCAGGATGTTTCTACTCCAGACACAGTCCACTGCTTCCGCAGGTCCCCCAAGGTCTGGAATCGGTCCTTCTCCACAATCTTCCTCAGGGTCCGGTCACCTCTTCTCGTTGTGCAGCGTTTTTTGCCACACTTTTTCCTTCCCACAGACTTCCTACTGAGGTGCCTTGATACAGCACTCTGGGAACAGCCTATTTGTTCAGAAACTTCTTTCTGTGTGTTACCCTCTTGCTTGAGATTGTCAATGATGGCCTTCTGGACAGCAGTCAGGTTGGCAGTCTTACTCATGATTGCGAGTAATAAAACAGGCTGGGAGTTTTTAAAAGCCTCAGGAATCTTTTGCAGGTGTTTAGTTAATTCAGATGATTAGGTTAATAGCTTGTTTAGAGAACCTTTTCATGATATGCAACTTTATCATTACATTATGGAAATAACTTAACTTTATCACAATACGCTAATTTTTTGAGAAGGACCTGTATATATGACCATGCTGATATCAGGAGCAAGGCTGCACGATTTGGGGAAGAAAATCTAATTGTGATTTTTCTAGTTAATAGTACGATTTAAAATTATATATATATATATATATATATATATATATATATATATATATATATATATATATATATATATATACAAGCTTTCTTACCTTATATATTTTATCGAAAAAAATAGTTATTGTCATTACCTATAAATCATTAAAAAGGAACACTTCAGTACACTACACTAGAGAAAAAATATGGATTATCACATTACTTCATAATGTTTTCAGCTTTTCAAATGCACAGCGCGAGTGACCCAAACTCACAGCGTGTACAGAGAACATTTACTTTAGCAATATCGCTCCTCGAAACATTATTTTTACATAATAAACATCTATGTTTGAGCAGATATCCACAAACACGGTATTTCATAGTAAACACCGGTTTATATATTATTATATTCATCATGTTAGTGTAAATAAACTTATACTAGCCTAATTTTATATCATTATGCTATGTTTTATATTAAAGCGCAAACATTCTCGTGTCATCATACATGTATATTTATTTAGCATTTTAGCAGGTTACCCGTCTATAGTTCATACTTCAACATGTTTCCGTCGATTTCATACATTTAAGTCAAGCAACAGTTCAACAACAATGTGAAGTTTATGCAACACTAATATAATTCAGAATAGGCTACATTTCTTACCTTCAAATCTTTCTTATCTTCAAATCGCGTTCTTCTTCTGAAGTAAATCCAATGTAAGCTCACAGCGTGTCTTCCAAACTCGAGGAAAAGCAGAGGAATGATGAAGTTTGATTCTTTGTTTTTGAGGTAACGTAATGAGAACGTTTACACGTTCGCGTTACTTCACGTGGACGATTTGCATCTGAATCTCTTTTGCGTGTGTCGGTGTGGTCACATTAGAGCTAATGAGCTCTCGCTTGAGAAACTGGACATCTTGTTGGTTTCATACTCGCTGCCTGCTGTGAGTTTGTTTGCTTCAAGGCTGTAAAGCTCCGTCTAAGCCTCGTATTAGCTTCGTATTTCTTTCTGTTTTGAACCATCAGTTACTATAATTTCTAGTTGTTTTCACTACTAAATACAGCTTACCCAACATCTCAGATTAACCTGACATCGCTAGCTTCCGGTATTGTTAGCAGAACACGCTAGTAACTCCCTAGCCTGTTGAAGCTAGTGTTAAGCTAGTGTTATACTTTCCGCGTCCCCAATTGCGCTAGGGTCCGCGTGACGTAAAAATCGGCATCGGAGGGTCTGTTCCTTGCGGACGTCCGTGTACCTCCTATTTTTTGTGACCGCGCGGTCAAAGTACGCACGGTCACAAGGTTAATTAAACCTTGAAAGCGGTGGAAAAAATGGACGTCGAATTTGAAGAGAGGCTGTGCGAAGAAGTCCGTCACTAGCCGCACCTCTACAATCCGTCGTTAAAAGACCGCAAAGATTGCCAGATGTGTAATAATTCCTGGAGGGAAATTGGCCAGAGTTTTGGTCAGAGCCTTAAGTCAATTAATTAAGTGGCACACACCACTTTCGTGCTCTCCGTCTTTTTTTCCTTTTCTGTACTAAACGTACAGCAGACAAAGCAGCTCTTCCTCTTTCATCAACGTTGCCATGTTTGCTACTGCGGCACTAGGCAGTGCATGCGCTGGAAAAAGCGCGTCTTTGCTACTGTCCCAGCCGATCTACTGCGCATGTGTGGAACGCGTTCATCGAGCGGACCTCAGCAGACAGTATAAACACAAGTAGTCCGCGTACGCGCTGTCCGCAGCTGTTTTTGTATGCGCCCAAACTGGAGTATACCGAGCCTTCACACGCCACCCGTGCGCGCTGTTATTCTTTATTTATTTTTCTCTCGCGTGCCCACACCTTTGAGTTCATAAAAAGCCCAGGGGCCCGTTCTTCGTACGTTGCTTAAAACATCCGAGATCAAATAAGACATCCAAGATGATATCGTGCTAATCATGATCCGGCTAATTGGGTTCTTCGAACTCACCTGTTGTTTATGATTAGTATTGCTGGATTGAGTTATCTGAGATAATTGCGCGTTCATGCGCTGGTTTAAAAGGGGATATGTATTGATAGTAGAAACATTGATCAGCAACGCTGCTATTGGCTGCTCACCATGGCCAAAGAGCACGCTCAGTTTTTCACCACAGCAGAGCAAGAGTTATTGCTTGAAGGATATGCAGAATTTGAAAATGTAATTAAAAATGTTCACCTCAAATGTGCAAAAAAAAGTACCAAATTAAGTTTGTAGTGACCCATGTTAGATGTTTTTATCACTTATTTCAATATTTTTGTATTTTAATAATTTCTGAATAATTAATAACTTTGTTCATTGTAATGTCAGCGTCACCACCCTAGAACATGGGAACAAGTCCCCACCATTTTTTGCCAGGGTCGATTTTGACCCCACCACTTTTGAAACATCTCCAGTTAACTAGCAGAGCATTCGTTTCGTTCATTTGTTAAATAAGAGGCGATCTAGTGCTGAAATGTGTTGTTGTTTTAATCAAGTGATGTGATGTGCTCGTTGCCTTTGCGATCAGTGGCGCTGAGTGTTCTGTTGTGGCTCGCGCACGCGCGCAATGTCTTCTCTCGGACGCGCGCTTCAATCCGTTGCGGAGATTCTCTATTCATTCCGGTGAAATCGCAAAACAAAATGCAAACAAACGTGTCCCTGCTCGATATACAATCACTGAAAAACATTATCGGTTTTGATGAGGGGGGAAAAAAAACTACCCAGCTAACAAAAATATGTGACTGTTACGTACCTGCAACATAATCTGGTGACCAAACTTTCAATGACAACTGTTTCTCGCTCTTTGGGTTTTTTAAGAGGAGATGACTGCCTTTCCTCTATTCTCTTGGCGATCTGACTCAAAGGGGGTTTTCCACTTCGTACCATCCTCTTCATCGTGTACAGGTATGATTCGAATTTGAATGCACTGCAGTTGTCAAGCCCATGAAACTGCAAAGCATCATCAGTGATGTGGAGCATAGAGTGGACGTTGTACACTATAAACTCCTGACCATAGAGCTCTCGTCCTCTACAGACAAAGAAGTGCAGCAGGTTTCTAGCGTACTCTGAATGCCTCTGGACAAGTGTTGGTGACACTAACAAGGACATGGCAACGCTGAAAGTCAGAAAATGTTGATACATGTCGTTGCCAAGTATTCCTCTCAGCACCAGCTTACCTGTGTAAAGCATGAATTGGCGAAATTCTGTTGCCTTCCACCTCTCCACCTCAGCAAGACTTCGAGGCGTGCGACTGAAGATGGAGGGAATTTCACCTCTGAGTTGAAGAAGCCTAGTATTTACTACTTGCTTTTGAGTGTTGGAGAGCCTTACTCCTCTTGCTCCACTTGTCCAACTGTGCAGCAGCTTTTTCATCACCCCCAGGCATGACTGATGCACATAATCAATGGGGAAGCTTTTGATCATATCATTGGAAAGCTGGACCAGTGGTGTTCTGTCTTTGTGATGCTGGGGCTGAACCTGACTTCTGAATGAGGCATCTGTTCTCAGAGTGAGGTTTTCAGTGTCCTGAAAGGTGGCTGTCGAACCATTCACCCTTTTGGTCACATTTATCGCAGCCATAATATCCGGAGCACAGCTTTGTGCCACGGACTAAAGCTTTTGCTGGAGCATCGCAGACAATGCAGAGTACATTAATGCTGTGTATTTTGCCTTTACATTGAATGCCACTAGATAGGAGGTCTTTGAGGTCTGCTACAACATCATCTAAAAAATGCAGATCATTTGGCTTTTTGTTTCCACATGCTAATGTTGTAGGGAAAACGACAATGGGATTGAGGTGGATCGCACAGAGGACAGGCCACATGACTTTCGCTGAACTCTTAAATAATGGTAGGCCATCAACATTGAAAGACAAATTAATGGTGTCATGGTCTTGCAGCTCTTCAACAGGGTACTTCTCCAGGTAGTCCAGAAACTTTTGATGTAGGGGATAATGTAAATACTCCATTCCAGATTTTTGGATGGTTGCAACATGCCGAGGTGTTTTCAGCAGAGTACGGGCAGTAGATGGAAGATCTGTGTGGCCATGTTGCTGAAGGACCTTTAACAAATGGTCAACAGCATTGTTCTTCACTTGAAACTGGGATGCCCAGGTTGCCAGATCTGTTGCAAGTGATAATTTGTCTTCCTGGTCAGTTGTGTAATTTTCCTCAAGGTCCATGGCTTCCACAAACTCATCCACCCAATCGCTTTCTTCCCATGTGAATGATGCTCCAGTGGACAGGTGGTCCTCCATAGAACTTGAGGCATCATCAGAGTCAGTCTGACACTCTGAGACTTGTTCTCTGACTTCTGTGGTACTTTTTTTTATTTATTTTTTTTAAAACACGTTTGGCTGCTCTCCAAGATCTCAGATATTCCCTTGATCTTTTCCTCTTCACTCATTGTGTATAATGTCTAAAATTGTAAGATAATAATTCCATGTATTCCCAAAAGCTGAATTGTATTCCTCACAATAAATCTGTTAAGATTTGTTTTACTTACCTCAGTCAGTTGGTTTAATTAAAAGTTGTGAAAAAATCAGACTGCAGAGGCTGGGGGAAAAAAAGACTATTAGTTATTGTATTTTGGTATTGGAAAGTATTCCTAAAGTAGTTTGTGTCGACATTATCACCATTCACTTTCATTGATTCATTTCAGGTTGTCATTAAGTAATGACAATTTTTTATTTTATTTCAATTGATCTATTCAGTTTAAAAAAAAATGTCATGACAGGACTTGACCAGGTCTTGCTAGTGTTTTTCCTAATGCAGCTGTTGGAGTTTATTTTTCATCTCGAAATCTGTGAATGTGAAGATTTGTGCATAGTGGTCTTGATGTTAATAACAGTTATTCCGTTAAGTGACGATATTTACCAACAGTGTTTTATCCACCATTAAAGTACTGAAGATCATCTTGGGAACGTTCAACCAGTCTATTGACACGGTTTACTTTGTTAATTGACGTTAATAGTTTAATGTGTTACAATACTAAGACAGAAAACATTCAGTTTTCATTAATCATCATTGACTAATCAAAAATGCAGGAGTTTATAAGAATATTATTTACCTTGAAATAAAAGATGCCAAGAAAAAAACTTGAGAATGATGTAAAATATAATAAATAGAAAAAAAGATCATCCACTGTGAATTGGGTTGGTTTAGGTAAATATTGCTATCATATATCTTGTGAATCAAATCATGAAATCTATATCAGTCCCAGGGCCAACATATGACTTATAACTTTTAAATACTAAGAAGGTATCTGACAGGCATTCAAAACGTATACTTACAAAGCCAAAGTCACTCTGTGCTAGGGCTCTTAGAAGAGGCTTTGGGGTGTAGTTCGCTGCTGTTGCCACACAAGGAAAGGGGAGAGAAAGTAGAAACATGTCTAAATATGAGTGAGATATATCTGTACAAATTAAAATGCATTCAATATCGGCAATGATTTTTGACAAATCAGGATGACTGCTAGATTTATCACTTACAATAATCAGACTGCAATATATACTGAAAAAAGCCTGGTATATGGTATACCATATAATTCATGGTATAAATTCCAAAAGTTAATAAAGGCTCTTGATTTATTAATATATCAATTGCCTCAAAAAATACATGAGAAGAATGCAGTAATGCATCTGATGAGACTTTACAACCTTTTTTTATTATTATTTGAGTTTATTGTTAATAGAAGTAGCCAAGTAGTAATACTAATAATAAGAATTATTATTAACACTGTTAACAATAATGATTGAAATAAAATATTACAATTATTATTATTATTAATAATAAAACAATATGTATAAATATTTAAAGTAGTGGTATTAATAATATGACAGACAGACGGATGGCTGATTTCATTATAGATCAGGGCCCGTATTCATAAAGAATCTTAATGCAAAGAGTTGCTCCTAGTGACAAAATTCTAAGAAAATTCTTAGAAATGTGGGCGTTTACTCTTAAAATTAAAGAAAAAATTCTAATAAAGAAAAAAGTAATTCAAAAAGCATCTTAACCCTTAAAAGAGGTCTTAATTCCATGATTTGTTGCGTCTGTGTTATGTTCCGCATGATGGCCCTGTCATCTAACAACCAATCACCGTGATCATTGCGAGGAAACTCGTGCATGAGAATTGGCGTCATCCATAGCAACGAAGAATCACTCTTAGTTTAGGAGTTGTCATTTTTCCTTACTAGAGTAGGTCTGAAAGGCGTTGTGAATAACTTTTAAGAGAAAACTCCTTGCTAAAATATTTTAGTGTGATTTAGGAGTACTCCTAGTGGTAAAATAAAATTCTTTGTGAATACGGCCCCTGATCTCATCTTTACAAGTCAAGTCTCTCGCTTTCACAGGCTTGGCTGCGAGCGCGTGACCGCTGGCGCGTACACCACCAGCGCTCACGCGTTCGCAGCCAAACCTACGAGACAACGCGCTTTCCATACAAAGTAAAGATAATATTATTAATAATTGTATATTTTATTTATTTTAAAGTAACGATAACATCACAGACATGACTGATGAAGCGAAAAAGTTCATTTCAATATAAGCGGGTTTTCTCTATTATCCCAAATGACGTCACACAGACTTAAAGGCATTTAACGGTATTTAATTATAGCGACTAGTGGACGGTGGGGAAAAAAACCCGGAAAACCATTGTTTATGTGAAAAGTAGTGGTACATTTACTGGAAAAGACAGTTATTAAATTGTATGACAATTTAAAATCTTTATATGTTCATTAGGTGAAGGCGGCAGTTATTTATCTTAGTTATTTATCTGGCTAAGTTACCTTGAATAACTTGGGCCTATAATATAGTATGCTATAATTAGATTTTATTATTTACTTTCTTCAAAGTTTTAAGTGTCATTTACCTTTGTAGTGGGCTTGTATGTTTTAAAAATAATGTATCTAAATCGGTTGAGTAAAAAGTACTTACCTCAGAAAAGCTGGCAGAATGGGATATCCACTCAGAAAAGCTGGTAGAATGGGATGTCCACTCATGAAAATCGGGTTCTGCGCACTATGGTCACCTACCCCTGCTTATTTATGCCCGCTGGAATGACGCGGACTTGGCACGCGAAGAATGTGCCAGAATGTGACAAAATTATATATCATTTATTTTTAAATGTACATTTATATAACGATACCTTGCGTTAAATCTAAGTTTATATATATATATATATATATATATATATATACTTTATAATATAAAAATATTAATGAAATTGGCTAGATTTACGAAATTAATTAACAATTAAAATTAATCAGTTGTGCAGTCAGTGTTGGGTAACTGGAAGGGATGGGAAATATACATAACATATAATACATAATAGTCAACAACTCATAGGTGGCGATATATGCGAGTCGCTAATAAGCATTGATGCTGAAAAAGAACCGGAAGAGCCAACCAGGCCAGTATATCGACGCGTGGCAGCCAGCATCAAAGAGTATAGAAGTAACTTACTTAAGTATTCGGCTTTCTTGATGTGCAAATGGTTGAGAGAGGTATATATAAGTAGTATGATATGAAATATGTGGAAATTTATGGTTTTATCATAGTATGATAATTTGTGGGATTGTGAGCATTTTCCCCAGAGCTGACTGACGCGTTTTGCACGTTTGTTTGCACATTTGTTTTGTTAAAGGAGCTTTATAATTTTGTAAATGCAGTGTTGAAATCTATCTTAAGAATTGAAAGTAAATCAAATTAATACATATATCACACTAACACTGCAAAATTAAAGACCGACAAACAGATCCAACTAAAATCACGTTTTATTGAGGCAGCAAACAATAAGGAAAGCTTCAATACTTAAGTTTGTTGCAGTAGCGGACCAGCTCACCAATCTGGCTTTCTGCCTCTGGTATGCGCAAGCACCCTGTAATGTTTGTAAACAGGAAACCCGTGTATACAACTACGGATAACTCCTGGCACATTTCTGCCAATGGTGACCGGTCAAACATGAGAAAAAGCACATTTCCCCAAAGTTTGAAGACCTGTAATTCAAGAAATATTAAAGAAATCTTAAAATCATTTTTAAATTATGCTTAACAATTTTCTTTTGGTATCATCATTTTGAAGGCCCTATACTGTTTAATTCGGAGAATGAATTGTTAAATGTGTATTAATGGTCTGAATAATATATATCATATGCTAAATTTCTAAATGAGATATGCTCATTTTTTCATTACACCCAGGCAGGCTTGGTGCATGTAGTCAATCGGAAACTGCTCTACCATGTCCAATGGGAGGCTCAAAAAGGGAGACATTGGAATGTCCTCATTCTCCTGACGTCTGGTCATTTCAGCACGGTGTGTGTCATTGGTGCGTTGGGGTACCTCTGGGTAAGTCACTCAGATTGCTGACTTTGAAGAACCTAACGATCCTGGATCATCTCAAATGGTCAACAGTAAAATCCTGATAACTAATCCTAATTTAATCCACAGCTATCTTCTTTTTGATGATTTTAGTGATGGGAAGTTCGGATCATTTTACTGACTCTCGTTCATCAAAATGAAAATCTTTTTTTGTTTGTTATTTCCTTCATTTAAGTGGCTTTAAATGTTCTACTTTTAACAGGTAAATTTCCTGTACACATCCACCTACGCAATCTTGATTATATTATGAATTAAGAAATCATTATAATGCAGTCAAAAATAATTTACAGCGAACATAAATAGTTACTTTACCTTCCAAGTCTTTTGTTCATTTGTCCTGTGACAAACGCAATGTACGGATCGTTCATGAACAACTCATCAATAGTTGATTGGGAGAGCTGTTGAATGTTTTTCTCACTCTTTTGTGCTGGAACTATTCATCTCCTCTGCAGATTTTACCCCTTTTTATTGGTCCTGCTTTAAAACTATTTTGCCCAGTTATTATTTGTTTTATGCTGTAACAACTTTGTTCTGTTGTTCCATTTGTTCCTGTTTTAATAAAACTTGTAACGCCTGTTGTGTAATTGTATTATTACAACTATTATTAGTAATTGTCATTTGTTTTAGTCTTTCCCAAAAGACTGACCCAAAAAAATGTGTTTGTATGGTAAAAAGCTTATATAGTGTTTAAACTAAACTATTTAAATAGTGTTTTACCTGACTGCCTATCTTTCTCCCCAGTCTAATCTTACTGGATTCAATTTGTCAGTTGTCTAGTAACATGCATTTATGATTTAAACTGAAGAGATACTATATTAAACAATACAATAATCAAACAGATAAAGTATGTGTATTTAACAAACTAATCAATAAAATTATATCAAATCATGTGAAAACTATAAAATATATACAAAAATATAAATCCGAAATATTGCAAAGGCAATTGAACTTCATATAAGTTGCACTTCGTGTATCTTTGATATCAGAACGTAAGGACGTGCTTCCATCAGAATTTTCTACAGCCTGATATTAGATATTGCTTCGCTTGATGCTGCAATATATTTTTTTTTTTACCAACAAGAGTCTCCTAGGCTAAAAGGAATGGGTGGATATTCCGGAGCAACTTGGCATGTCTGACTGACCATTGGCCATCTTGGTTTGGAGGGGGGGAAAATCGAAACACAACGGCTTGCAACTTGGTTGCAATGTATAGAATGATCCACCAGGGTCCACTGTAGAGATCTATGTGCAACTTTGCCATCAGAACCCTTCCAAAATTCAAGAAAATGCTTTTTAATAGCTCCCCAGTGTAATGACCACTATAGAAAGGGTTAAATTGTGCAAACACTTGATTTCTCTGGAGGCCTGTAGAAAATTTGTGCACATCAAATTTTGTTTGTTTTCGGCTGCTGTGAACGGTTACATTTTTAGCGTGCTTTATCAATTTATTAATCTCAAATCGTTTACCCCTTATGCTGAATTCCTGCATCAACTCTAGCCAAAAATAACCCGTTCTGGGAACGTTGCTGATATGTTTCAAAATGGTGCTGTTTCAGCAAACAAGACAGAGATTAGGGTAAGATAAAGTTAGATTTGGTGATGTAGGCCACAGGTGTGCCTACTGCGCTCAGAATTTAAAGCTATAATATTGTGCACACACACAGATAGACATAACAGAAATACATTTCATGACAGAAAATAGTTTTTCCGGTTGCGATCATTCTGAAACAAAAAAACATAACATCAATTTAACAGACGTAGGCTACTGTCAAATTATTCTGTCATATTATGACGTTGTGGTTACGTACCAAGTCATGAAAATTACCAAACATCACGAATGACGTTTGGTTATCTTATAACCATAGGAGACCGCACTGACGACGTTGTCAGTTGGTAATTTGATGGTAATGAAACATGCCACGTGTATTTATACCTTCAATTAGTAGTCATGACGTGACCAAAAAGTGCGAATACATTACGTAACGGTTATAAGATGGTAATGAAATAACGTGCCCGTGACGTTGCAGTTTCGTTGCCAGTAAGTCATTAAATTACCAAGTTATTACGAATAGAGTACGTATCTGGAACGTTGCTGGTTATCTTATAACCTTAGGAGGACGTACTGACGACGTTGTGGGTTGGTAATATGATGGTAATGAAATTACGAGCATGCGACGTTGTAGTTACGTTGTAAATTGGTAAAGTCATGAGGTGACCAAAAAGTACGAATACATTACGTAACTGTTACATCGTGTGTTAGCTGGGTATACGAGTGCGGATTAGAACCCAGAACCTCCGACATGCCTGGCAAAAATTCTGCCACCGGACCATTACAGTATATACATTCATCTGGTTGATCTATGTATTTATTCACGTGAAAATTCATGACACAACATATACCTGTCAACACTCCCGTTTTTCCCGGGTTTCTCCCTTTTTTTTAGCCCTATTTCCCGGACCCCTCCATTTCTCCCGGGAAACTCGCGTAATCTGCATGGCCCAAACTATGAATAATCTCCCGGATTTTGAAAACCAAATGTTGACAGGTATGTTAGATCTCATTGTACGACCAATTAAACCCAAAGTACTATTTAACCCCCCCATCACATTTTTGGTCGGACATCATCACATCTTTGTATACAGTTTTATTTATTTACATCAGTAAGCTACAGGACATCGTCTTTCAAAACATGGCCTGCGCGAAAGAGAGGAAAATAGAATAGGCTTGTTTGAGATGCGCCTTGCCTCGCCTGAAATGTAGTCGAGAGTTGGCGGCTGCAGTGAGAGGAGGAGTGAAAAAAGCGCAGGCAAGCCGGACAGTTCTCGCTTCTCGCAGTGGATCTGACAACTGCGAGATCAGTGATGGATATCGCGGGATTCACGCTCGTGCACAGTGCTGCTAATAAACTGGATGTAATTTAAGTTCTGTTGCTTTTATATGAAAATAAATATAACGAGCAAGACACCCAAAGTACTTATTTAATTCCATTCCAAATAAGTGTTTATCAATCATTTTTTCTTTAATACAGACATAGGCTATTTGTTTTATTTATATATATATATATATTGTAATAGTTTTTTTTTTTGGTTGCCAATAGGCTGCTGCCACCACCTTTATTTTAGCCAGTATGGTCTGGCACCAGAAGACAACACACCACCACAACTTCAATCAAAATACAGTTTTATTGGACAGAGGGGACTGCAAAGACAGGCTCAACACAACCTGGGAAAGCTTGAGAAAATACACAGAGCACTCCGTGCATTCACTCACTTCAATAGTGACAGACCCCAGAAGCAGTGGCACTTCAAACTCATGTAAAACCTCACTTCATGCAGGTGCAAAATGGTACCCATGACTATTCCCTAAAACTTCCCCATTTCAGCCCACCCACCTTCACTATCGCCCTCTATTAATTATAAAGCACAACTTTATTTAGCACATTAATTTAGTTTAAAACCAGAAACAATCTTAAAACACTTAACTCGCCCACCGCGACGTTGCCCCTCCCCACTGCGAGGGCGGGGGGTTTCCAGCTCGTTCCGTGGAGAGAAAGGTGAACGCTCTCGGCGTATCGTTACTTCAGCAGTCACTTTGGCATTAGGCCGTCTCAGGCACACAAGGGGAGATCCCACCATCCGTCCGTTTTGAAAGGGCAAAGTCCAGCTGGGCTCGTGGGAATCAATAGCATCAGCATTACACAGAGTAGTGGCGGCACTCCTAACTTCCCATCGCTATACTCTCTCTCCCCGCACCCGCTATCTATCTATCTTCATCGCCGGCGGTCCTATCCAACCGCGAACGACACCCCCCTCCCCAAAAAAAGGGTGAGTACCGCCGTCTTGTACCTTGTCCACAATGTAGACCGAACCGAGCCCCCGCCATTGTCTTTTGCGCCCCATTTAAACCTTTTCCACACCCAGCCTCTCAATACACCACTCCCGCCCCGGTGTTTCTCATTTCCCAATCAATCTCATTAATTAGTTGCCAAGACAATATCCCAACACGCCACACACATTACACTATCCCCTCCCCAAAAGAACAGACTCGTCCCAGAGTCATACTGGATCCATGTCATAGTCCTGCGTCCATCCAGGTTGACGTCGCTCTCGTACTGGGCGTTGTGACTTTGGCTGGTGTATCACCGTAGAGCCATCCTGCCGTCCATCCGGGTCCCTTTGTTGTACATCGGGCTCCTTGACAGACTGTTGTACTGAACCAGCAGCCACTAATGCTGACCCTTCCGAGTTACGAGGGAGCACAGGTGCCCTTTGATGAACCCAACTAGCCCCCAAAGGGACATCGAACTGGCCGGGGCCCTGGGACTCGGCTCCCTCTTGCGGAGGGAGAGAAGGTGCAGCAGTTTCTAAGAGAGAAGAAAGAACGTATGGTTTAAGTCTGTTAAAATGTACCACTATCTCCGGCCCCCCCTCTGCTAACACCACGCGGTACAATACATCAGAGATGCGTTCCACAACTTTATAAGGACCCCGGTAACGCCTCTGTAATTTTGGGCAAATGCCCTTTTTCTTCGCCTTATTCCGTACCCACACCAATTCCCCCATAGAATAGAACTCCAGATTAGCCCGAAGATCAAATGACCCCTTCTGCTGCCCAGAGGCTTTAGCCTGATGTCTCTTTACTGCCTCTACTACTGTGGATAATGTGTCTGCCAACCCAGTCACATACTCACTGGCAGGCACAAATTTCTCATGCTGGCCTAAATTTAGCATCACGTCCAGAGGGAGAACAATTTCCTGTCCAAACAAGATCTTGTAAGGTGTAAACCCTGTACTGGCATGGACACTACTTCGATAAGCCATTAACACGTATGGCAACAGACAGTCCCAATTGGATTGATTCTCATCAACAAACAAACTCAACACCGACAGCAAAGTACGGTTAAATCGCTCCACCAAACCATTAGATTGTGGATGATATGGGGAGCTACGCGTCTTACTCATATCCAACAGTCGGCACAATTCTCTAAACAGGGCAGACTCAAAATTTCGCCCCTGATCAGAATGAATACTCCGGGGAGTGCCAAAGCGACATATCCACTCCTCAACCAGGACACGAGCAACCGACTGTGCCTCCTGGTTGAGAAGAGGAAATGCCTCCGTCCATTTAGAAAAGTAATCACTCACGACCAGGATATACCTATGCTTTCTAGACGTCTCAGGTAGAGGCCCCAAAATGTCCAAAGCTATACGTTCATGAGGACGAGATGTAACTGAAGAATTCATTGGAGCACAGGGGGCTTTTCCATGTGTTTTTCGAGAAGCACAGTCTACACATTGTCTACACCACTGTCTCACATCTGCAAACCATCCTGGCCAATAGAAACGATCTCTTACTTTCTCTTGCAATTTTTGAATACCCAAATGGCCCCCCGTTACTGAACTGTGCAATTGATTTAACACAGATGCTACCAGCACCTTAGGGAGAACCACCTGTACTTTTGAAGCTGCATCTGAGAAAGGAGGGGGAACTCGTACCAGCCGCTGATCTTGCAATCGCAATTGGTCCCAAACAGAACTAAACTTCTTCAGGGCAGCATGCTGCTGTATTTCGGCAGCATTCTCATCTGAGTCCTGCCTAAGATGAATTAGGAGGGCCAATTCTGGATCATCTCGCTGGGCCTGTGCCAAATCATCACTCACCCCAAAACTCGTTTTCTTCTGCACCACCTGGGGGCCTTCCTTAACAGCACACACTGATATAGCTGGTCTTTGCATAGGGCTGATGGGGCCTTCCTGCTCCTTGGCTTTCACGTAAGCTGGTAGCCGCGACAAGGCATCTGCATTGCCATGCTGTTTTCCAGGGCGATGTACAATTCTGTAGTGAAAACTTGCCAACTGCTCCACCCATCGAGCCAGCTGCCCCTCTAAGCCCTGAAAGTTATGCAACCATCTCAATGAGTTATGGTCTGTACGCAACACAAACTCTTTACCTAGCAAAAAATGCTTAAAGTACTTTGTGAACGTCACCATCGCTAACAACTCCTTCTTTGTAGTTGCATACTTGCGTTCCTCTTTAGTAAGGGCCCGACTGGCATAAGCGATTACTCGTTCCAACCCACCCTCCCCTTGTGAAAGCACAGCTCCTACCCCCACATCACTAGCATCAGTGTCCAATATAAAAGTTTTATTGGGGTCAGGATAAGCGAGCACAGGAGAAGTAATTAAACTAGCCTTCAACTGGTTGAAGGCTACCTGACACTCCTCACCCCACCTAAATCTTCTCCCCTTCTCAGTCAGCTGATGTAATGGACGTGCTATTTCTGCAAACCCCCTCACAAACCGTCTATAATAGGAGGCCAAACCTAAAAAGCTCCTCACTTCAGTCTGAGTCCCAGGGATGGGCCATTCCCTCACTGCTTCCACCTTTACAGGGTCGGCCATAATTCCATCCGCAGAAATGATATGCCCTAAATACTTGACACGAGAGGAAAACAAATCACACTTGGAAGGTTTTACCTTCAGATTTGCAGCCTTCAACTTAGCCAATACTTCCCCCAATCTCGATAAATGCTCCTGAAATGACCGACCAAACACTATAATGTCGTCCAAATAAACCAAACACGTTGTCCACTGCAAGTCAGCCAAAACCAAATCCATTAAACGCTGAAATGTGCTAGGTGAATTGCAAAGACCAAAACTTAACACGTTAAATTCAAATAACCCTTGTCTGGTGGAAAAAGCGGTCTTGCACTTATCTTCAGCATCTACCTCAACTTGCCAGTAACCACTGGCAAGATCCAGGGTGGAAAATAGCTTTGCATTAGTTAAACTATCAAGAGCATCATCTATTCGGGGAAGGGGATAGGCATCTTTAGCTGTAACATCATTCAGCTTCCGGTAGTCTACGCAAAAGCGCAAACTACCATCCTTCTTTCTTACCGGGACAACCGGAGCCGCCCATGGACTACATGAGGGCTGTATAATCCCATTTTCTTGCATTTGCTTAATATGCTCATGTACCTCATGTTGCAAATGTAACGGAACCCGACGTGGGGGTATCTTAATTGGCTTTGCATCCCCTGTATTAATCTGATGCAAGGTCAGGTGGGTTCGCCCTAGATCATGATCCCCAGTGCTAAACACTGATGCATACTGCCCCAACAACTCACGGATGGCCTGCGTTTCAACCAGAGACAGCCCCTTTTGGTCTAACCCCAGTTGCCTTAACAGAGCCTCCACTGACCACCCTACGGGCACCTCCATCTCATTCTGTTGGCTGCAAGCCACTGCTTCAGGACCAACTACTATGTCTGTAGACAAGGTCCCAATCTTCATCCCCTGCCTAAGGGTAAGAGGATTATCCGTTACATTAATCACTCTAACAGGAATAACCCCTTGCCCCACATTACAAATGACTCGAGCCACTAAAAGGTCACAGTGTTTTAATAAAGTGGGTTCCACCATCCCAGCTTTCTGTCCTGCAAGGAGCCCTTCTACTACCCCGGAAACAATAGCCTCACTACGCGGCTGTACTACGGAGTCTAGTTGGACAGTGACAGCCTTAGGCTGGCAAGCATCCACTAATAAAATTAACGGGAACTTCCTACCCATGACTGAACAGCACTTTTCCTTCACATCAATGATTGCCCCATACTTCAGCAGAAAATCCATTCCCAACAAAATATCAGGGGTAGATATATCCGCTACAAGAAATTCATTTATTAATGCTAGGGAACCAAACTGATAAATAGTTTGCCATCGGCCTAGAATGTACATAGTACCCCCATTAGCTGCAGAAGCTTCGCCCCCATAATCGAACAACTGACACCCCCCCTCGGTTAACTGTAACCACACATGTTTCGAGATAATTGAGGCCTGCGCCCCAGTATCCAATAACAAATGTACATCAGACCCACCTATTTTGGCATTGAGATACACTCCAGAGCTGGGTTGGTTACACAGGGCCAATCTCGTGGACTTCACGAATGAGGGGGCAGGCGTTTGGCCCTCTGTGCCTGCCCCCTCTAGTTTCCCTGCAAATAGGGACAATTTCGACGTAAATGCCGGTTACACCCACACTCCCAACAGGCTTCTCGATCACGAGATGACCGGTCCATAGCCCACCCCATCTGTCCTCGAGTCTCCAAAGAACCATTTCGCCTCCCAGATGGTGGCATCTCAACACAAGCCTGTAGTGACTGAACTGTCTGCTGCAAAGTTTTCACTTCCTGCCTCAACCCGTCAACCACTCCCAAAAGTGTCTCCATTTGTTTATTATCTGTAATACTTTCTGACACCACCCGCACTTTAGTATCTGCAACAGGGCAATTTCGCTCCAAACTTCGAATTAATTCTAATTCAGAAGCCAAATTAACAGCCTCTTCTAAGGTGGATGGTTTTGCACGGCGAAGTTGGACACGCAAATCCCCACTTCCCACGTGTTCTATAAAATGGTCACGGGCAAATAGATCACGTGTATTATTATCCACGGCAGGGTAAGCTTTAGTAATCAACCGACGCAAAGCATTGCCAAATTCCCTCGCAGTCTCACTATGCAATCGCCGACGGGCTAAAAAACTGGCCCGGTTCCAATCATCACTATCACACGGCTCCAAACACCTCCCTAACGCTGCTTTTAATACTATATAACTGCTTCGAGACTCAGATGATAATCCACAAAAAATGTCTCGAGCCCTTCCAGATAACAATAAGGAGAGGAACTTCAACTTTAAACTATCATCCCAGCCATTCACCTCAGCGGCCATTTCAAATTGTCCTATCCAATCTGACCAATCACGATTAACTCCTGTAAACGTTTCAGGCATAAAAACTGGTCGTGTTGTCGCCATCCTAGATGCTGAACGTTGCCCTGTTAGCACCCTATCAGAAGAAGCTGATGGTGTGTTATCTCCCTCTGGGTCCAACATAATGGCCCCTAAGATCCCACCGCTGCCACCAGTGTAATAGTTTTTTTTTTGGTTGCCAATAGGCTGCTGCCACCACCTTTATTTTAGCCAGTATGGTCTGGCACCAGAAGACAACACACCACCACAGCTTCAATCAAAATACAGTTTTATTGGACAGAGGGGACTGCAAAGACAGGCTCAACACAACCTGGGAAAGCTTGAGAAAATACACAGAGCACTCCCTGCATTCACTCACTTCATTAGTGACAGACCCCAGAATCAATTGCAGTGGCACTTCAAACTCATGTAAAACCTCACTTCATGCAGGTGCAAAATGGTACCCATGACTATTCCCTAAAACTTCCCCATTTCAGCCCACCCACCTTCACTATCGCCCTCTATTAATTATAAAGCACAACTTTATTTAGCACATTAATTTAGTTTAAAACCAGAAACAATCTTAAAACACTTAACTCGCCCACCGCGACGTTGCCCCTCCCCACTGCGAGGGCGGGGGGTTTGGGGGGTTTCCAGCTCGTTCCGTGGAGAGAAAGGTGAACGCTCTCGGCGTATCGTTACTTCAGCAGTCACTTTGGCATTAGGCCGTCTCAGGCACACAAGGGGAGATCCCACCATCCGTCCGTTTTGAAAGGGCAAAGTCCAGCCGGGCTCGTGCGAATCAATAGCATCAGCATTACACACAGTAGTGGCGGCACTCCTAACTTCCCATCGCTATACTCTCTCTCCCCGCACCCGCTATCTATCTATCTTCATCGCCGGCGGTCCTATCCAACCGCGAACGACACCTCCCTCCCCAAAAAAAGGGTGAGTACCGCCGTCTTGTACCTTGTCCACAATGTAGACCGAACCGAGCCCCCGCCATTGTCTTTTGCGCCCCATTTAAACCTTTTCCACACCCAGCCTCTCAATACACCACTCCCGCCCCGGTGTTTCTCATTTCCCAATCAATCTCATTAATTAGTTGCCAAGACAATATCCCAACACGCCACACACATTACAATATATATATATAATAAAATTACATTGCATAACCCATAGAGATCGCACTGTCCGAGAGTTTGGGAATATTCACACATATATATACATAAAATATGATATCCGAGTTTTAAAATCAAACATTTTAAAAGAGAACAATACATCACGGTTGTTTAAACCAATCAACATTAAGCTGTGTCGTCAGCCAGTCGTTTCCCATCATGCTTTTGATCAGCGCAGTCGGTGGAGAGCAACTGCGCGCGACTGCAAAATCCGACACGTGCGCCTTGCGCTCGCGAGAGCTTTTTGACACACGTGATTTTTTTTTCCCAAACCACTTCAGCGGAAATCCCGCCCAGCACCCGATTTCATTGGTTTAGGTTACATTGACGGGTAGGTTTAGGGATCAGTGTTTGGTGTAGGCAATCAGTTCAGTGATTAACATGACCAATGAAAACTTTAGAATCGGCTGCCGGGCGGGATTTCCGCTGAAGTGGTTTGGGGGAAAAAAATCACGCTTTTAACACACGTCAGCATGACATCAGAGCAAGGTGGACTGCACTCGGAGACAATAGGCTTGTTTGAGATGAGCAAAATCTGCGCAGAATCGATCACCGGTGATCAGCGCGAGATGCATGCCGGTTATAAATGTGTCCGAGAGCGGTCCGCCTGGCTCTGATGTCATGCTGACGTATGTCAAAAAACTCTCGCGAGCGCAAGCCGCACGTGTCGGATTCTGCAGTCGGGCGCAGTTGCTCTCCACCAACTACGCTGATCAAAAGCATGATGGGAAACGACTTGCTGACGACACAGCTTAATGCTCATTGGCTGCGAATGTCAGCTGATCATTTTTCCCTTAATTCTAAGAAGTCCATTACCTATAGCCTAATACTATCTACTTTTTCTATAGTACGTTATTAGTAATTAGTACATGTGCTTTATTTACCCTTTTATTTTTATTTTCTTGGTTTGAAGTCCTGTGTTTTGTAATTTTCTCTTTATTGTATTTATGCTTGTGTTAATTTTGTACATTGACATTTTTGTACAACATTATTTAATTAAATAAATTAGTCAATTTATCATGCATACATAGATCTAATGTGACTGTTTTACAATAAGGCCTCATGTTTGTGTGTTTTTATCTGAGATCTTTATCTGGGTGTCTTATTCCAGGAGTGCAGTAAACAACCCACACATGAATGATAATTTCTTAATTTAGAATGTGTTTTTGTTTGATATTATTTTTGAATAATAATTTGCTGTACACACTTTTCCTAATCATTAAACATGAAATTCAAACTTACATTAAGGTGACAAACAATTGTGTAATATATTAATATATAATATATATATAGGCTATGTAAAAAAAGTTCACCCAAATAATTTTTTTTTCCTTAGGTAAACTATCCCTTAAGTAGGATAAACATCATTAGGTTAATCAGCTGTGCCATATCCCACTCTGAAATGTTTAACCCATAATTAGGGATAACAATGTAAATTTAGTGCAGCATCTGTGTGCTCATCAATTCTCATTATGACTTTGATTATAAAAGGCATCCACAAAGTTAACAATTGTAGCCAGATGGAGAATGTGTTATTAACACTATCAGACTCCCAGGGAGCTATAACATTAACAGTAAGCAAAGAAATTGCTGAGACAATAAAGAATGGTGAGTTAAAAAAAAAAAAAGATTGGTTGCTTGATGGAATTTATTTTATTTTATTGATTGAAATTCCCTTTTACAGATAAAACATATGCAGCATTTATAATGCAACAAGTGAGATCTGCAGCACAGAAAGGTAAAGCATTTTTTTAAACCATAATAACATTTAAAATGATCATGGGGAATTTTTAATTTTTTTTATTGTGTTCTCTTTGGCAGACACTACCTGTTCAGAATCTCTGTCCCAGTGTCCCCCTCCACGTCCAGCATCTCTGTCCCAGTGTCCCCCTCCACGTCCAGCATCTCTGTCCCAGTGTCCCCCTCCACGTCCAGCATCTCTGTCCCAGTGTCTCCCTCCACCAGCATCTCTGTCCCAGCATCTCACACAACAATCCTCACAAACACACAATCTTCAATCCCCTTCCATGCAATCAGAATGTCAAGAAACCCAACAAGGTATGCACTGTTTCAAAATATCCAATATGTATAAAAGTTTACCTCTCACAATTATAAACTGCTGTTTTAATAGAATTCACACACAGGACCACGCTGCTGCTGCTTGACCTCACACAAATGCATCTGCATTTGTACTACAGAAATAAAATTGCATTTTACAAAAAGCTGGAACAAGCCTTCAAAGAAAAAGATTACAACTTCACCAATGAGAAATTGCGCAAAAAACTTGGCAACATGATCACTACTTACAAAAGGGCTAAAGACCGGTGTCGATCAACAGGAGAGGGAAACGTTACATGGGAGTATTACAAGGTTGGTGTGCTTTTTGTATTGAAATTACTGCAAATCACTGGGTTTACACAAAGAAATAATTTCTAAAGCATCTCTATTTACATTGTTTTACATGTTTTCTCAAAGGAAATGGAAGACTTATTTGAGAAATCTGGAGTTGGGAGTGCACCATCAGGCACAATCTGCTCAACTCCTCTGTTCAACACGACCTCATCCCAGACCAAGTCCTCAATTGCACAGGCCACAGGCTCCCAAGAACAGCCTCTCCCAGAAGTACATTCTCTCCCAGAAGAACAACCAGGTCCCTCCACTGCTATGCCCTCCAAAGAAATGCACAGAAGGAGACAAACATCCACATTCTGTGAAGGATATGAAGCGCATTCAGAGAGGAGAACAGCTGCTCTTGAGTCACTAGTGCGGCCTGACTTGGAGCGCCGAAGAAGGCTTAAAGAGAGGCGGAGAAGGATGTTTGAAAAAAAATCTCTTACCTGCCTTGGAGAAATCCTTGAACAACTAAAAAAAAAATCAGTAAATCCCAAGAAATGTTAATCGATCTATTAAAAAATAAAGTTTAACAATATAATCCATTTCCATGTGTATCATTTTATTGCTTATCACATCATTATTATAGAGAACACAAATTCCTCCCTAGACAGGGGACAGTGGTTGACTAGCAGAATATGTCAATCCTTTGATAGTAAGTGCTTAAAATAATCCTGTAAAATCCCATCTACCAGTTCACAAAACAGTCAAATCAAAAAGCTTCTTAAGAGAAGTTTAAATAAGTTCTTATGGAGGGAATTGTTGAAGGTGGCACAAGTAAATGTGATGTTCACAGGCGGCCACAGATTGCATCTCTATGATGTGATGCATCATTGTGAATGTGGGCTTCTGGTGGGTATGGGTCATCCATAACATCTGCCTGCTGATCCTCGTCAATTTGACCATTGGATTTCAGGCAGATGTTATGGAGGATGCAACAGGCTGTGACTGCAGAAGAAATGTTCTTTACTTTTTTCATGTGCAGACATCTGAGTCTCCTAAATTTTGATTTTAAAATCCCAAATGCATGCTCAATAACTACACGCGCAGAATTCAGTTTCCTATTGAAGTGTCTCTGCCTCACAGTCAAGTGGCCATTGTCTCTGTATGGCTTTATAAGCTGAAGCGAGAGAGGGTATGCAGAATCTCCAATTATATGCATGCCCTCAGGAACCAGGGAATGTGGATCTTCCTCAAGAAGGCGGCCTACCTCTGACAACCGAAATGCCCTTGAATCATGCCAACTACCAGGGTGACCCACACTGACATGACAGAACCGCCGCTGACTGTCACAGAATCCTGTAAGAATAACAGAATAGAACTGTTTTCTATTAATATAGGCCACAGGATTCTCACAGTGAGGTTTTACAATTGGAATGTGGCATCCATCAACTGCACAGACAGTTTTAGGAAACCCAGCTTTTTCGAATTCTGACTGTGATATGTGTAGGGCTTGTCCTCTGGGCCAGGAGATGTAATGTGACAAATGTGTTATGACAAGGGAACAGAAATCATGCAGGTGTGTGGAAACTGTAGATTTGGTTATGTTAAATCTGTCTGCCACTCCTCTATAGGACTCTTGATTGGATAGAGTCCATAGAGAGGCAAGTATACTGTTTGTCAGCGGCACCTTAGTCTGCTGTTTATTCATGTAAAAAGGACCAAGTGTATTTATAAGATCCTGCATTAGGAAGAGAAAAAAATTGTTATCATATAACAAAAACATGGACACATACATTTTCATTTGGGGGGGCTCTGGGTGGGCATACGCCTAACATTACCTACATACCTCCACATGCCCTTTAGAAAGTCTGAAATGACTTTGAAACTCAGAAGGACTGTACAAATGGACCACATTCTCAACAAAGTGAGGAATTTTAGGGACATTCCTAGGAGAGAAAAAAAAATTCTTATGACCTCTCTCTAGAAAGCAACTTGCTATTGGCTTCGTTTACGTTTTAATTAAATCCTTTAAACCTTTATTTTATTAAGTGCTGAATTATCTGCAATCTGGACTGTTTATTTTCATTAGATGTATTCAAGTTGCAATATACCATGACCAGGTAGATTTATATCCCTACTATTTACTGAAAAAGCCATTTTAAGTAATGAGCATTTCACCTTCGGGGATTCTCCTCATCATCATAACCATCTTCGTGCAAAAGCAGTGGTATTTCAATTGCATCCACTTCGTCTGCGATAAAGAACGCGAACGCGATCTCTTCCATTCTCTGACGTTTGCAGTCCACAACACGGCGAGATTCAGGAAGTGTCCGTCTTGCCTGCACTTTTTTCACTCCTCCCCTCACTGCAGCCGCCTACTCTCGGCTATAATCCAGGCGAGGCAAGACGCATCTCAAACAAGCCTATTTCTAACCGGCATGCATTACGCGCTGATCACCGGTGATCGGTTCTGCTTAGATTTTGCTCATCTCAAACAAGCCTATTTTTTTTTTTTTTTTTTTTTTAATGCTGAGAACGGTGAAAAAAAAGTTCACATGAAGAGATCAGAGGCAGTGCAGATTCTAACAGTCCTTATAGCTTTCATATAAGTGGATACTGAAATCACATTTAGATAATTTTCTATCTCTTAAGAAGACAAAGAAGACAGGTTTACAGTTTGAGAATTTGCATTTGTGAATGTAAAATTTGCTTAGGAAAATAATTAAATTAATAACAAAGCAGACATTAACGTTTGTGGGGTCTGAGTCAAAATACCCAAATATATTGTTTCTCATATGTATTGAAAAGCCTGGCCAAATCTTACACTTAATAAATACATCAATATCATTCCAAAGCTTCTGAGTGTAGTGACACGACCAAAATAAGTGAACCACTGTTTCTTCAGAATTCAAACAAAAAGAGCATGTTAGCTCAATGTCAGATATAAATCTTTGTAAAAATGTCTTAACAGGATAGAACCTGTGTATGAGCTTGAAGGAAATTTCTTTCACTTTATTTGTGAGAAAGAATTTCCGCTGTAAAGACCAGATTTTTTTCCAATTAAGGTTAACAAACAAATTATTCCAAAAGGGAATAACAGGTGGAACCGAAATCAAATCCTTAAGAAATAAAGATCTTATTTTATAGTTTTTAGCGTTTGACTCAGAGAAACAGATTTATCACAAGGTTTAGGAAAAGATGCAGTAGATACTGCGGAGGAGTAATTACAGTTTTTAAAAAGCATACATAAACCAGAGGGAATAGCTCCCATTGCTGTAGCTAATTCTTTTGGGGTTATTGGTATTTGGTATTCGGAAAGAAATTCTGAATATCTGAACAAAAGACCTTGCTTATCAAACAACTGCTCCACTAAAAATAAACCATTACTGAACTGAAAAATAGAGATTTATTCTTGAATTAAGATGTTCTTATTGTTCCAAATATAACATCTCTGTGGTGAAAAGTTATGTTTATAAATTAGAGTCCATGCTAAGAGAACCTGACGATGAAAGTTGGAGAGTTTGATGGGATGTTTGGAAATATCATAATTACACATTAAGAGAAAATGAATGCCACCAAGTTGTGAAAAAACAAGTTGAGGAAAAATATTCCAAATAGAAGATGGTTTGGTTAGATACTGATTCAGCCAATTAATTTTAAATGTATTGTTGAGGGAATCAAATTCAATAAAATTCAATAAAATTCAGACCATCATTATTATAAGAGTTTAATATGACTGATTTTCTCATATAATGAGGCTTGTTTTTCCACAAGAATTTTATTAAAACCTCATTAATTAATTTAGAAGTGGGCTTATCCACAAAAAGAGTCTGAGCTGCATAGGCCAAGTGGGACCGACCCTCTGCCTTAGTGAGCAGTGTTCTGCGTTTTAAGGACAGATCCCTTTGTAACCAGCAAGTCTTGGTAATAATAGGTTTGAAGTTTGCTGAGCACCTACATTCATCTTTAGTCATTTGTATACCTTAATATGTTACCTTTTTTTTAACAGTGATATTCTCAATAGAGGTAAGAGCGCAATTTTTAATGGGAAGCAATTCACATTCATTAAAATTTAGATTTAGTCCAGAGGCTTCAGAGAAGGACTGAAGAATACTCAAAGCCACTGGAACTTTCGAAGAATCATTCAAGAATAAAGCTGTATCATCTGCTAATTGACTCATTTCTATTTTAGTGTTGCCAATTGTGATACCCTTTAAAGAACTACCATTGATATGTACGCTAAGGAATTGTGTTGCAATTAGGAATAGGTAAGGGGAAACTGGACATCCTTGCCTAACTCCTCGTTTTAAAAAGAATCTAGGTGAAGTACCATTACTTAGCTTAATTGAGCTGTTTCCATTTATGTATAGCATTTGGACCATCCTGCAAAAGGAGTCGCCAAAGCCAATTTTTCGAAGAGCCTGAAATAAAAATTCGTGTTCCAATGTGTCGAAGGCTTTGTAATAATCTAAAAAGAAAATGAAGCCATCATTGTCAATTAATTCTGGATAGTCTAACATATCTAGTACTAACCGTATATTATTAGAAATGTCTTTTCTGCATAAATCCTGATTGTGTTTCGTCAATTGTAGAGTTCAAAACATATTTTAATCTTTTTGCTAGGACTTCAGCTATTATTTTATAATCATTATTTAATAGTAAAATTGGACGCCAATTGTCTATTAGGAGGGGATCTTTATTTAATTTTGGTATAAGAGTTATTAATCCTTGACATAATGTGGCTAGAAGTAATGCTTTTTCTATACTTTCCTCATACACCTTTAACAAGAATGGTGCTATATTATGATTAAATAGCTTGTAAAATTCGGAGCTAAGTCCGTCTGTTCCGGGAGATTTGTTGGCTTTTAAACAGTTAATAGCTTCCTCTATCTCCTTCAATGTGATAGAGGCGTCACAAAAGTGTTTATCTAAGTCACTTAACTGGTTTATATTAGGTAATGATTTAAAGAAATCCTCCATATGTTGTTGGGAAAATTTAGAAGTATACAAATCACTGTAAAATTTGGCACAGAATTTTGCGATACTTTTAGGGTCATCACTAATATTACCGTTAATCATTAGTTTTTGAATTTGGTTGTTTTTAGCTTGCTGTCTTTCCAATCTGAAAAAATATGCAGAATTTTGCTCACCCTCTTCAAGCCATTTTCTGCGCGATCTAATAAATGCCCCTTCAGCTTTGTGTTTATATATATTGTCTAATTTGCACTGTAATTCAACCAATTCTGCTTTTTCACAACCAAGTAAATCATCCACATTTTTAGATAAAAGATTGGTGATTTTGCATATAACGGAGTGTTCATCATTTTTTTCTTTTTTGCCAAATCAGTACTAAATTTCCTAAGATATTTGCCAATTTCATATTTAGTAAATTCCCAGTTGCTGCTGTAATTATTCTTCTCTCTTGCTTTATTCCAATTTTTGTGAATTAATTTCATCTTCTACTTCACTGTAAGACAGAATGGAGTTGTTGAGTTTCCAATAAGAAGTGAATCCGAGCACATTATGAGAGGCAAGAAAATGGGTACGAATGAAGATACTCTTGTGGTCAGAGAATGGTGATGGCAAAATGTCAGTAGAGCTATTGCATAATTCTTTAGAGATAAGCCACATGTCAATTCGGGACTGGGAGGAGAGAGAGTTATTACTCCATGTGAACATCTTTAGAGAGGGATGTAACACTCTCCAACTATGGGTCAAAGAGAATCTTTGCATAAACGTTTTCAAGTATAAACTAGTATTGTCAGGGAGTTTTGGAGGCCATCTGTCTATGCTGCCATCTATGGCAACATTAAAATCTCCGCCAAAAATAAGCATGGAATTTGGATATTTAGTTAATAATTTTAACACATGTTCCTCTAAACGACTAATAAAGGCTTCATTTTGTTTCTGCTGGTTATAGCCATAAACACAAACAAGAATACACGTCGATTTTGAAATTTCAGTGACGAGACCGATATAACGTCCACTTAAAACAGATTTTTTAAGATGCATACACCGGCTGAATGTGTCTTACCATGAGACATCCATATGTCCAGTCCCCATTGTGACCTCCAGAAATTACGATCCTCTACAGTTGAATGACATTCTTGGAGGAAACAAAAATCTGATTTGAATTGTTTGAGATATAAGAAAACAGCCTTATGCTTAATAGGATTTCTTAGCCCTCTAGCATTTAAAGAAACAACAGATAAAGACATGAAGTAAAATAAAGGAAATTGAAGAGAAAGAAAAAACAAACAAAATTGAATAGACCTAGATAAGCAAAACAAGTAACTTGTTGTAAAGAACTTTAAACGGTCAAGAAATGAGCATTAGGATGAGAACCGCAACTTAAATAATATGAAGATATTGAAATACAGTATGAAATTCCAATTAAGTAATATTTTAAATGAAATGTAATATAATACCAGATCGTCATTATGAGACTATATTGTATTATACAAGCCAGACAACACAAATGTCTGAAGCATACTAGAACGTCTCTCTCAATATATAGGCCTATATAAAAAACTGTAACACGTTCTAAAATAGAACTACCACAACGTGAAAAGGCAGCATTTTAAATTTCTTACAAAATCAAGGTTGTAGTACCGCCAGATGAGTCTTCAGTGTCCTGGGAAGAACTGTAACGTTGGACTGATGATAGGCCTAGTCCAGAACATCGAACCAGTCAAGAGGATGAAAGCAATGTTAAAGTCAAGAGACGATAAGAATAAACGAGAAACCCATTAGTCAGGAGGGAATATTTCAGATCACTCTACAAAAGCTCTTCCACCCACAAAGTGAGCTCGTTTGTTCTCTTTTCTCGCCTTTTCCACGGCGGGCCATAGCTTGTTTCTCCGCTCTCGATCCGCTGGAGACAGATCCTCGGAAATTTTCATGTTGTTGTTTTTAAGAAAATTTGAATCTTTAGCAGCACGCCAGACCGCGTCGCGTTTAAAACGGGAGGCAAACTGGACGATGATTCCTCTGGGCTTGCTGTCGTTCATCCGTTTGCGACCCAGGCGATGAACAGTGTCCACGGAATCCGGGAGTTTGTCTTTCGCGTCTGGCAGAAGGTGCTGGCAAACGTCGATGATCTTATTACGGACACCTTCTCGTTCACTTTCAGGCACCCCATGAACTCTGAGACTCCATCGACGTGAGTAAGCCTCAAGGTGCAGAAGCCGTTTCTCCTGTTCATGTGAGTCAAACTCGACTCTTTTTGCTATTGACTCAGTCGCGCCGATTTTGACTTTCAAATCTTTTACTTCGGCACTGATAAAGTCAATAACATCTTTCATTCCAGAAATCTGCCTGGTATTTTCATTAACCGTTTCTTTCAAACTAGCGATCCCACGTGAGTTTTCCCTTACCATCTTTTCCAAAGCATCCGAACTGATAAGAGTGCCATCTTGGATCACCCCCCAAACAAGCCTATTTTAACAATCGGGAGTCATGTAAACATGACGTCACGTGCGTCTTTTCTGGTCAGTCGTCATGGAAACATGAAGCACTGGCGTTTGGACCAGAGTGAGAAAAAAAAACGACTGTGTGAAAAAACTCACTGTGGCTTTTTAAATGAATTGTTATTCATTCCTAGATTTGTATATGTTGTTTTTCAGTTGTGGCTGACTATCAAACTAGACAATAAAATAAAGTTTAATGTTCCTTTTTTTTTTTTTTTTTGCTCTTGATGTGAAGCTTGTTTTAAATTATTATTTTATTGATGACTTATATTGGTTTATGAAAGTTCAGACAGGCATGCAACCAGATATGTTAGAGATGGCCATTTGTAAATAATTTACAGAAGATGAATTACATTTTGTTGTCCAATAAGTACCTGTTACTTTGTTCAATGACAATAAAGTTGAATCTAATCTAACCAATCTGATGACTGTTGATACAAGAGGCGCATGGAGTTAAAGGTCAGAAAAAACAGGGGGCTGTCTTTGTGAACTCTCATTTAAGCTGGTGTTCTGAAAAGGTCTAAAAAAAAATTAGTTTGGGAGTCAGTTGAACCAATGTTAAAATGATAAAGTTATTTTTCAATAGACATATTTTTTGTTTTTGTGTGAAAAGAGGGTGGGTGGTGGCAGTGGGGCTCATTGGGTGCTCAGCACCATAGAAATAATAAATACATAGACGCCCTAGATAGCAGTCTTTTAGGCAAGTCATGCCACTAGGCCGCCATCTTGGCAACGCCTCCGGCAGCTATTTCGGACTAACAAGACCAGGTTCCTATCTAAATGAATGGGCAGAGAGTCAGAACTGCACTTTCACTGGTCGCCGGGACATAAAAACTGCATGTACAGCAGTAAAATATGATAAAAATCGCTGAAAAAGTTTGATGACTTTGTCCCAAAATAAGGTTTAAAACGCCTTTTCCCCCACAGCTTATACTTTACGCATGCGCAAGGATTCTCTCCCTCTCTGACGTGCGCGCGCGGCACGGTTTGAAACACATTATGTGTGAGCTCTCGCTCGCTCTAGATTCTGGGAGATTTGAACTAATTTGCGGGCATCAGGGAGCCGCTATCAATATGCGGTAGACACTTGGGATGTCTGATATTTACACAACGCACACATATACTGCATATCAAATCTGCCGCCTTTTCAAACAGTAACGTATTTTCCACTGTCGCAAACCTCAACTGTGCGCATGCGTCAGTGGAACCAGACGATAGGCTTAAATGTTTCCCGGCTTGACTGTTAAAAGCAGACGATTGGCTTTCCAGTGGGAGGGGCGGGACATGTGCATACAACTGCCATCTTTGGCGTTACGAGTTTTCCCTATATATTTGTATTGAGGATTGAGTAAGTGGCATGTCTCTATATAGTCTCTGCCTATAGACCAATTTTCAGTTGGTAAACATGGTGACGTTTTTTGTGGGCGGAGCTTAGGTGGTGGCAGAACAATCCCTCTGGCCGCTTCACTAACGTAAATCTGCAAGTTTTGTTAGCTTGTTTTTCACAATGACTGGAGAAAATCCGATTTTACTTAATGTGCAAGATCACTCACTGTACAGGACCACGATTGTTATTTGCAAAAGTTAATTTTAACAGAGAGAACCAGATTGGCCGACCTGTAGCCTACACTCAATGGATGGACGATCTGACAGGATTAATGTTAACCCTACCTCCGGTCGAGTGCCTGACTTCTACACCTATCCGATGGAGAAACAGAGCATAAAGAGAAACTGAGGGCATCTTTGGATGCCTATATCTATGTGCTGAATGGTCATGTAGACTTGTGTGGTACGATCGGAGTTCTGCCTAGCCAGTGCCAAAGAGTGACATTAAGGTGAATATTTTCTATAAATAAAAATTGCAGATAAAGCATATTAATTTTTCATTGATTCTTACACCCAGCAACACAACAAGATGAGATTTAATAATAATAATTTAAGCTGTGACCACGGCTCGAAATTGGTCTATGACACAATAGGCTTGTTTGAGATTAGCAAAATCTGCGCAGAACCGATCACCGGTGATCAGCGCGTAATGCATGCCGGTTAGAAATGTGTCCGAGTGCGGTCCGCCTTGCTCTGATGTCATGCTGACGTGTGTCAAAAAGCTCTCGCGAGCGCAAGGCGCACGTGTCGGATTCTGCAGTCCCGCGCAGTTGCTATCCACCAAGGGGGTAATCCATCAGGGGGCCGCCATTGTAGCTAGCTATCACCTGCTGTTAGCATCCCATTGAGTCCCATTCATTTTGACGTCACTTTGACAGCGAATAACTTTACATCTGAGGCGTCCAAAGACTCCATTTGTCCATTATTTATTTCTAAAGAAACACGACAATGTATAAAAGGCTCCATTACTTTGTATCTTACGTTATGGCCCCATAAAAGCCATTCTTGTAAAAAATAGGCTAAAAATTGCGTCATAACCACACGACTTTATGTTGCACAATAGAGACATTACCCTATAGACAGGAGGAGAAGCTCGCACAGTCTCGCAGGCAGTCTTTTACTGTCTAAAGTCAGCCCATGGCATCTACACAGAGTCCAGAAAAGCAACACGACAAAATATTTAAACAACGTTTTTGAGGAATTGGAAATAATTCGATATGTGGCAAGTGAATACATATGAAGTGACATTTATCCACGAACTTTAAATTATTTATCTACTACTACACCTACGGGGGATGGGGAAATTAATTATCAGGAAATAATACAGGCAATGGAAGAAGAAAAAAAACATCTCAATGTCTATCGTGGTTAACGTTGTTCCTTTATTTATTTACAGATCTACGCTTGAAGATGAATGTGATCCCGTTCAGAAGCCATATGTACAAAATGCATACATAACGTGAAATAAAGAAAAACGGTTTTGTTAAAGTGTTTATGACCATGATTGATTAGCCAAAACTACATGATTTAACACCTAGCTCACAATTCTTTATATATTGGAATATTATATGGTCATGTAATATTGAATGGATACGAAAATGACTCGAGGGGGCAGTATTTTATAGTATTTATGTTCCTGGGTTCATAAGTATTTTTTGGATGGGTTATTCTGTTTGATGTAGAAGGAAACGAAAAAGAAGGGAAAAAATTATTTGCATATGTGCCTATATTTGAATCATTTTTAATAATTTTGGAAGATTGTGCTGTAGCCTACATGCATTTATTTATCTGTTATTTTTGATTGTATTATGTGTGTGTGCGTGTACTAGCCAAATATTTAAATCTAATGGATATATACATAAACATGTTCAAAATAAACTAAAAGTAGTATTAACATATACCTTGTGTCACTTTTTAATTGATTTATGGCTCTGAGTTGTGCTGCGCTTCTGATTTATGACGGGCCGCGGACAGGCTCCGGTATATCTAGGCTGAGCGACGCCGTGTGACATCCTCCTGCGGTGACATCCTGATCGGAAGTGTGAAAGAAAGGTGTCTGGCCCATGGCCTCCCGGGTTTATTGGCCGTCTACCTGCGCGATAGTTGTTATATCCGTGTGTATTCTGTCTGGTGGGGAGGCCCAGCGTTCACACTTCGCCAAAGCTGCGGGTATAAATGTGTGTTGAATCCGAACACAGTCACTGAAGCGCCGTGTCACGCGTCACAGTCCTCTGCAGTATTATCCAAACCAGATTGTGTTGTTGGAAAACGTGAGTGCAAGAAGATGGAAGCCAGTCTTAACAGTAAGTGTTTTTTTTTATTATTTAGTAACATTGTTAAGGAAGATTATTTATTTATATGAGTGTCGCTGTTCTATTGCGTTACTTAAGGTTTTATCTGCCCGCTTCAGATGGTGATAGTTTGAGTCTCTTCGATCTTGTTGAGGAGATTGATTTCCTGAATCAAGCCAGTGGTATGTATAATTATGTTTAAATGTTGCATACGTTGTGTGTGTGTGTGTGTGTGTGTGTGTGTGTGTGTGTGTGTGTGTGTGTGTGTGTGTGTGTGTGTGTGTGTGTGTGTGTGTGTGTTGGATAATGTTTTGTTTTGTTTTCGCCAGGAGGCGTGGCTGCACATAGGCAACCCAACGTGAGAGTTCGATCTTCACGAGAGAGCTCGGAAGCACTTGCGGACGGTAATGTTAAATGTTGTTAAGCCCGTGAGTTTAAAAAGTGTTGTGGATGTGTAAAAAATACCTTATCTTCTATGGGTTTTTGTTTTTACCAGGGGTGAAGCGGGTAACGATCAAGGCCTTAGTACATGCACCTTAGCGATGTCGCAAGTCTGGTAATGTGGATGTTACGCCCCTTGGTAAGTGCTTTGTAATTCGGCTTTATCAAACATTATTATTGCTATGGTTTGTTGAATTTATTTTAAAACTTTAACATATATATATATATATATTTCCAGATGGGTTATCAAACGTTGTGAGCAGTGTTGGTGCGTCTGAATGTGCGAATGATCCGGATAAGGGCTTAGCGGCAAAACCGAAAAATAGACTGAAATGTAAAGAGGCCGTGTTGTTCCATGCGGACGCAAAAGCTTCTGCTGATGGGTCTTCGAGAGACGTGCCACAGACATCTGTACCGAAAAAGCCAAGACGATCAGCTGTTAAAAGTAAGTAACGAACAAAAGCTGTTGGATTGTTTTCTGTTCACACTAAATCAGAAAGAAAAATGTTTTTATTTGGATGTGATAGTGTGAGGTCGAATGTGTTTGGGGGTGTATAATGTGTCAATTTAGAAGTGTTGTTATCATACATCTGCATTAATTGTTGAAAAAACAAAACACAAACCCTAATATCTCTTAGAGTAGGCGTTTTATTTATAATTTTAGATGACGACAATGGAGAACTGTGTGTAAAAAGTGTAGACATGTTGATTTTTTAGCCTGCTGCGCCATCTATAGGGGTGCACTAGTATTACAATGTATGTTCCATAAATGTTAGCCTGGTCTTATTTGATTGTTTGTTTATATATATATATATATATATATATATATATATATATATATATATATATATATATATATATATATATATATATATATAACACTACATATTGTTTTTAATGTTACAACAGTACCAGTCTGATTTTTATTTTATTTTTAGTCTTAGAAAATATAGTTATTATTAATATTACTGTTATTATTATAATATTAATACACATTTGTACTAACTTTTTGTTTGCACCACTCTTCTACTTCTTAACAGAGGTGGTCGTAGTTCCCGATATAAATGATGTTCAGAGCTGGAGTGATGGTCTGATACAATCGTGGGACGACTGTGTATTTACAAACGACCCTAAAGAAACACTGCAGTCTGTACCATCCAGCGATCGTGTGGTGTCCGTGGAAGAATCCGACCCTGAACAGCTGCCTTCAAATCAGGAGGCTTACAAACGGGAATCACAACCCAATATAGACAATCAGCACATAGCCGGATTGATACAGGACTCTGTCAAGACCGCATTGAATGCCTTCGAGGTACGTTTTGACAAACGCCTTAATGCCATTGAGAGACGTTTAGATGCTTATGAGTCAACACAACAACAACAGGGAATTTGGATTAAACAAGGCATAGCGGCGCAACGGTTGCATAGTGGCACTATTCAAAAAGTAGCCAGAGAACCATGCCTGACTACAGAATTGTTAAAGCAACTTGTGCTCATGCTTAAAAAGAAACTTGGGTGAGTTGACTTTTTTTTTTTTTTTTTTTTTTTGAATACTATGTTGTTGTTGTTTGTTTTGTTTTTTTTCAACATTTGTCAGACGCTGTGTGTAATATTAGTCTGGCTGTATAGTTGTTTGTTAAGTAGTTTTTCATTTAATTCACTGTATGGACACAGGGTTTATTATCCATAGTTTTTAAGGTATGGCCACATGTGATTTAAATAAATAAAATAAAAAGATCTGATTTAAAAATGCCTAAACGTTGTCGGGTGCCAGATGGTTTTGATTCGGGTCCGGTAGCTAGGTTTAGACGAAACAATGGTAGTGTGGTGCCCCTTGAACAGTGCAGTAACACAGAAACATTGCTCTATTTAATACAGACTGTGGAGGATATGAATAGGTCTGAGTCTACAATTGGTACGTTGGTAGAATTATTAAACATCGTGAGATCAATGTCCGATGAGGATCCTGAACCAAATAATGATTTTGAACACGTTGTAAATACCCAACAAGCAGGAGAGGTATTAGAACCTCCTCCAGAGCCAAATTCTGCATTTGATCATCTTGTGTCTTTTCACCAGTCAGGAGAGGGTCCAGGTACCCAGACACATCGCACACTCAACCCTGATGCACCCAATATGGGTCTCACAGATAGAGATATAGAATCACTTGTAACAGTGGGTGGTAATGTTAGTGGGTACACTGTACTGCCACAAGCTCGGTTCAATGGTCTGGAAATCCACAGGCTTATAAATTTGCGAGAGATATCTTTGACAGATTTAGCAGCCTACACAGTGTTTTTACATGACACACTTTCTGAAATTGTGGAGTTTTCCAGACTGTTAGGCGGAGACGGCTGTTTAATCAGCATCACGTTGAGGGGTCCGAGTTTGACATCAGATGTTAGTACACTTTTGACGGGTAGCAATGGTTATAGTGTAGATCTATTTATAAACGATCTTGAAAAAATAATGCAGAGCAACTCTGACGTCCAGTTTGATGAGAGATTGAATTTAAGACTGTCGATAGCGAGAAGTAAACACGGCGGTGTTTATCGAAAGATCCGTGATCTTGCCCACAATGAAGTGATTACCAAAAACAGACTTAATCTGTTCTGTCCCACGAATATTTCAAACAAAATCTTTGTTTTGCAATCTGTCTGGCACATTTCCTAAATCCTCAGAAACCACACGTAGAGCTAGAGTCTGTAGCATCTTCAATACAGAAGTCAGCTGGCTATGGTGATCAATACAAGATAGCGTTTAATGACATCAGACGGTTTGAACAGATGCTGAACGTTAAAATAGTTGTCTTCTATCGGTCTGATACGGGTGTTTTGGAGAAGTATACAAACACAGACGATCCGCATCCTAAAACAGTATTTTTGTACCTGCATGACAATCATTATTTTATGATTAAAAATCTATGTGCATTTATTGGCACCCCATACGTGTGTGAGTTCTGCCACCGAGGATTCACCTGTAGGAGAGATCACAGATGTCGGTACATCTGCGACGTCTGTAATGACCCGGAATGTCATAAACAACCCAAAAAGCCAAAACATTGCGGTGACTGCCTGCGCTACTGTAAGTCTGACTATTGTTTTGAGATGCATAAAAAAACAGTTCGAGGTATGCAATACGCGCAGTGCGATGTGACTAAATATTGTGGTAAATGTAATAAACGTTACCATGTACCAGGTACTAAACCCAAACCCCATAAATGCCCTGCAGATCGTTGTGTGCACTGTGGTGAGAGTTTGGTTACCGATGGTGTGCATCAGTGTTTTATCCAGCCAGTTAAGCCGGAGATGCCGAACGATCGTTACATTTTCTACGATTTTGAGACCCATTATGAAAATGGTAAACACGTAGCCAATTTCGTATGTGCTATCACGTTTAATGGCGAGGAATTCCTGGCTGAAGGGACCGATTGTGTGGATCGTCTCGTAAAAAAATTCAGACAGCCACGTTACCTTAATTACACATGGATTGCGCACAACGCATCCGGATTTGATAATTTCATACTTTTGGTATACTTTACTAAGATGGGGATTGCTCCTAAAATCACAATGCAAGGGTGCAGGCTAATCTTAATGTATGACACCGCTTTCAAGCAATGTTTTATTGATTCGTACTCATTCATCCCCATGCGTCTGGCCAAGACACCCGTTGCGTTTAATTTGACTAATGCTGAGAAGGGTTATTTTCCGCACCACTTTAACCGCATTGAAAATGGCAACTACATAGGTCCGTACCCTGACAAGAAATACGGGTATGCGACGATGTCGAACCAAGACAGGGCATCGTTTAATGATTGGTACAATACCATATCTGACAAAGTGTTCGATTTTAAAAAAGAACTCGCGCTTTATGGTAAAAACGATGTCGTTTTGCTGAGGGAAGCTTGCATGAAGTACCGCGACGAATTCATTTTGTGTACAGGCCTTGATCCATTTAATTACACCACTATGGCAGCAACCTGTATGGCCACGTATAAAACACACTACATCCCAAAAGACACAATAGCTCTGACACGTAACAATGCGTACACCAACCAGAACAAGTCTTATTCAAACATCTCAATTGAATGGCTTGAGTTTCTCCAAAAATCGCGGTCCATAGATGTTCAACATGCCCTTAACAGCAGTGAGGCGTCATTTGGGAAATACTATGTGGACGGTTTCTATGACGACGGTGTTGTGAAAAAAGCATTCGAATTTCTTGGGTGTTTTTTTCATGGGTGCGAGCGCTGTTATAACTCCAATGATATAAACCCGTTATCAAAAGTGCCTTATGGTGTTCTGAGAAGACAATGTGATGACAAGATTGAAATTTTGGAGCGCGCGTACGGTCTTCAGGTCGAGGTGATTTGGGAATGTGATTGGGTCCGCGCCAAGCAGACTGACGCAGCAGTGATGGATTTCATGTCCACTTACAAACACACTGAAAGATTGAAACCACGTGAAGCTCTATTCGGCGGCTGCACTAACGCGTTAAAACTGTACCACAAAGTTGCGGAGGGTGAGCGGATTAGGTTGACTTTACATCACTATATCCCTACTGCCAGGCTCGAAAATGCTACCCAATCGGGCATCCTGAAATAATACACAAGGATTTTCAAAACCTTGAAGATTATTACGGGCTCGTCAAGGCAACAGTCCTTCCGCCACGGAAGTTGCTTCACCCCGTACTACCTTATAGGACCGGGGGCAAGTTCACGAGTTCACACTTACATACAATTAAAGGAAATAAAGTATAATGCGTATTTGGCGTGCTGTCCGGGGGGAGGGCTCCGAGCTCGGAATTTGGCCCGAACCCAGAGTACTCCCCCCTGTATGTAAGGTGGTTTAGGACTAGAAGAGTGGAGAAGGGGTGGTGGAGGGATGCTGCTAAACTGTCAGAGAAGTGAGGTGAGACTGCTGAGTCTATATATACACATTTTAATCATGATTGTTGAGTGCTCTCCACCTGTGTTAATTATCTGAACGTGCTTCTCCCGAACTTGTTAATAAACATCAATGTTGAGTGCTCTCCACCCCTGTTAATTATCTGAACGTGCTTCTCCCGAACTTTGTTAATAAAACATAATTTAATGTTTCCGCTTTGTAGGACATGTGCTGAACATCAGAACCAGACACACCCTTCTGTGCATACTAATGAGGAAAGATCAATTCATGGGGCCTGGGTTAGCATTGAATTGTTAAAAGCCGTTGAGAAGGGTTATGTAGTGACAAAAATCGATGAGGTCTGGCATTTTCCCCAAAGCTCTGAAACATTGTTTTGTGATTATGTTAAAACATTTTTACAGTTCAAACAGGAAAGTTCAGGTTTTCCAAAAGACGTTGTGACCGACGCCGACAAAGAATCTTATGTTAGAGATCACTTTGATAAAGAAGGGATTAAGCTGAATCTGGACAAGATTGAGTTTAATGCTGCACGCAGATCCATCATGAAACTACTTCTTAACTCTTTGTGGGGGAGGTTTAGTATGCGCGAACAGCTGCCGACAACCGAAATACTAACAGACCCTGAACAGTTTGCCCGATACATTTTTGGCACTGAGTATGACCTCAAGCATTTCTCATTTGTGTCAGACACTGTTGCGATCGTTCAGTGGTCTTACGCAGATGGGAAAGGCACCCAGACTCGTGACATTAACGTATTTCTCGGGGCTTTTACAACAGCCCACGCACGGTTAGAGCTTTATGATCTTATGGATAGGTTGGGTGATAGACTGCTTTCTTGCGATACAGATAGTGTTGTGTTCCAAAAGACTGTGCACTGTAATTTTCTCTGGCCCCCTTCCTGTTCGCAGGAGTGATGAGATAGTTAGCAGATTGGCCTCACTTAATGGTTGGTTGTCTAAGTGGTGTCCGTTGAATAATATAGAATTCATAGACAATTGGAAAAGTTTTTGGGGCAAGCCTGACCTGTTGAAAAGAGATGGTGTTCATCCCTCCTGGGATGGTGCTGCTCTTCTCTCTAGTAATATGGCACATAGTCTTAGAGCTAAAACATGACAATCTGGGGCTCAGGTCAGGAAGCAGACAGACTGGCTAAACCGACCGTCTGCTAGCGGCCTCGCGTCACCAAGGTCAGATAAATCCCATCACATAGAGCCTCTTTCACCTAGATATCATCATATAGAGACTGTGTCTGTTCCCCGAATTTGGAAATCCAAAAAACGTCAGGTAAAAAATTTAATTGATGTTCAACAAATAAAAAACAGATATAATACAGATGAACAAATGATAAAGCTTGGGTTGCTGAATATTCGATCCCTTACTTCAAAATCGCTCATAGTTAATGATATGATTTCAAGTTATAATCTAGATGTGCTGTGTTTGACAGAAACCTGGCTAAAACCAAACGATTACATTACTTTAAATGAGTCAACCCCACAAGATTACTGTTATAAACATGAACCTCGTCTAAAACACAAAGGGGGAGGTGTTGCTGTAATTTATAGTAATATTTTCAAAACCACTAAGAAATCTATTTTTAAATATACTTCTTTTGAAGTGTTGGTGCTTAATGTAAAAATATATAGTGTAAACGATAAATCACGTTTGAGATTTCTGCTGGCTACTGTATACAGGCCACCAGGGCACCATAAAGATTTTATCAAAGAATTTGCGGACTTTCTATCAGAATTAGTATTGGCTAACGATAAAGTACTAATTGTTGGTGATTTTAATATACATGTAGATAATGAAAAAGATGCATTGGGATTGGCACTTAAAGACATTGTAAACTCAATTGGAGTTAGACAACACGTGTCAGGACCCACTCATTGTCGTAATCATACTCTAGATCTAATATTATCACATGGAATAGATGTTGATGCCGTTGAAATTCTGCAGCAGAGCGATGACATCTCAGACCATTATCTAGTCTCATGTAAATTACATTTAGCCAAGGCTGCAAAGCCGACTCCGTGTTATAAATATGTTAGACCTATAACTTCTGCCACTAAAGATTGCTTTATCAATAATCTTCCTAATAAGTTTCATCATCTCAGCATCCCGGATAGCTTAGAAGAACTCGATATTGCAACAGAAACTTTTAACTCTCTCTTTTCCAGCACTTTAGACGCAGTTGCTCCGTTGCGCTTAAAGAAGATTAAAGAAAATAGTCCAACGCCGTGGTACAACGAGCACACTCAGGCCCTTAAGAGAGCAGCCAGAAAAATGGAGCCCAACTGGAAGAAAACAAAACTAGAGGTATTTCGGATTTCATGGAAAGAGAGCTCGGTTGCTTACAGAGAGGCTTTAAAAGCTGCTAGATCTGCTTATTTTTCAACCCTATTAGAAGAAAATAAACATAATCCTAGGTATTTATTTGAAACAGTGGCTAAACTAACGAAAAAGAAAGCTTTAAGCACAGAAGTTTCCAAGCAACACAGCAGTAATGACTTTATGAACTTCTTCACTTATAAGATTGATAATATCAGGGACAAAATTATAACTATGCAACCGTCTACTACAGTATCGCATCAGGGAGTGCATTGTAGTCTCCCTGAGGAAAAATTGTTTTCATTTGTTGCTATAGGAGAGGAAGATTTCTGCAAACTCGTTAATTCATCTAAATCGACAACTTGTATGTTAGACCCTATACCGACTAAGCTACTGAAAGAGATGCTTCCAGAGATCATAGATCCTCTTCTTAATATCATTAATTCGTCTTTGTCTCTAGGATATGTACCAAAAACCTTTAAGCTGGCTATGATAAAACCGCTTGTTAAAAAACCGCAACTTGATCCTTCAGAATTAGTCAATTACAGGCCGATCTCAAATCTGCCTTTTCTGTCAAAGATATTAGAAAAAGCAGTATCCTCACAACTGTGTTCCTTTCTTGAAAGAAATGATATCTGCGAGGATTTTCAGTCAGGATTTAGACCGCACCATAGTACTGAGACAGCTCTCATTAGAGTTACAAATGATTTACTTTTATCATCCGATCGTGGTTGTATCTCTCTATTAGTGTTACTTGATCTTAGTGCTGCATTTGACACAATTGACCACAACATTCTTTTATATAGACTGGAAAACTATGTTGGCATTAGTGGAATTGCACTAGCATGGTTTAAATCATACTTATCTGACCGTTATCAGTTTGTAGCAGTAAATGAAGAGATGTCTTATCGATCACAAGTTCAGTATGGCGTACCACAAGGCTCAGTACTAGGACCGCTGCTGTTCACTCTGTACATGCTACCATTAGGACATATCATTAGGAAACATGGAATTAGCTTTCATTGTTATGCCGATGATACTCAGCTGTATATTTCTTCAAAACCTAACGAAACTTACCAATTCACAAAATTAACGGAATGCATAGCTGATATAAAAAATTGGATGACTAGTAATTTCCTACTACTAAACTCTGAAAAAACAGAGATTCTAATTATTGGACAAAAAACTTCCACAAGTAATAACCTAGAATACTGTCTAACCCTTGATGGCTGCTCTGTTAAGTCTTCGTCGTCGGTTAGGAACCTGGGTGTGCTCTTTGATAGCAATCTTTCATTTGAAAGTCATGTGTCTAGTATCTGTAAAACCGCATTTTTCCATCTTAAAAATATATCTAAATTACGACATATGCTCTCATTAACAAATGCGGAACAATTAGTTCATGCTTTCATGACAACAAGACTAGATTATTGTAATGCTCTACTGGGTGGTTGCCCTGCACGCTTAATAAATAAACTACAGGTGGTCCAAAACGCAGCCGCTCGAGTTCTTACTAGAACCAGGAAATATGACCATATTAGCCCGGTTCTGTCAACACTGCATTGGCTGCCTATTAAACATCGTATAAATTTTAAAATATTGTTGATTACTTACAAAGCACTAAATGGTTTAGCTCCGCAGTACTTGAGCGAGCTCTTAACGCATTATAGTCCTTCACGTCTATTGCGATCTCAAAATTCGGGCCAGTTGATAATACCTAGAATTTCAAAATCGACTGCGGGCGGTAGATCCTTTTCCTATTTAGCACCAAAACTTTGGAACAGTCTTCCTACCATTGTCCGGGAAGCAGACACACTCTGTCAGTTCAAAGCTAGACTAAAAACACATCTCTTTGACCTAGCATACACATAATATATTATAGACTTCTATAATTCAATGTTAGGCTGCATAGATTAGGTCAGCCGGAACTGGGAACACTTCCCTTAAATCCTGATGTACTCGTTACATCATCATAAGAAGAATGGCATCTACGCTAATTTTAGTGTCTTTGTTTATCCCGAGGTTTTCCCGCAGCCGACCGGATCCAGGCCGTATCCAGATCTGACTAGGAGCTTTGCCTGGACCCGATGACAACGCAGTGCTGAAGTGCCAACTAGCCTCTCCCTATGGAGGATCCCTTTCCCACTCTACAGATAAAATGTTGTGATTCCGGTTCGCGTACCCACCCCGAAGTGATAAAATAAAACAAAATTCTGTATCAAATTACAGTTACTGTAAATCCGGCCTCTAGTTCATAAACGCCAGAGGAGAACTGGCCCCCGACTGAGCCTGGGTTCTCCCAAGTTTTTTTTTTCTCCATTAGGTCACCTGATGGAGTTTTAGGACACCAGTAGGTCACTTGATGGAGTTTTTCGGTTCCTTGCCACTGTTGCCTTTGGCTTGTTCAGTTGGGGATATTCAAAATAATTAGCCAAGCATTAATACCATTGATCAGCCCTACCAAACGTGGATGTTTTTTCACTAAGAAACAAACATTATGTTATTTGATTGATATTGTGAAGCTGCTTTGATGCAATTTATATTGTGAAAAGCGCTATATAAATACACTTGACTTGACTTGACTTGTTCACGTCTAAAGAGGGTGAATATGAGCCCCCACTGGGGCCATATCTTGGCGACCTTACTGATGAAGTTGGGGATGGAGACCACATAGTTGAATTTTCTTCAAGTGGGCCGAAAAGTTACGGGTATAGAACTGCTATGGGTAAGGTCTGTATGAAGGCCAAAGGCATCACACTGAACGCTGTAAACTCAGAGACCATTAGGTTAGACACATTAATTGGTCTTGTCGATCAATATGTGAGGGGGCGGGGTGACAGTAATCACATTCTCGCATACACCGACAGTATAGTGAGGAACAAAAAGCAGGTCACATTGCACAACAAGTCAGTTGTGAAAAAATTTAAAGTTGTATACAACAAGCGTGTACTGCTACCCGACCTAACTACGCTACCATATGGCTACTGACAACGTTTTTGGGCACCGGGGTGCGCTAGACCCTGATGGTTTTGATTTCAGATTACAACATCCATTTTCATGTGTGTTAAGTGGTCCCTCTAGCTCAGGAAAAACATTTTTTGGTAAAAGGTTGTTGGAAAAAGCTAAAAGTGTAATTTCTAAAAAAATTGAAAACATTGTGTACATTTATGACTGCTGGCAACCTATGTATGATGAACTGTTGAAACTGTATGATATTAAATTTATTGATGGTCTCCCGCAGACTCTGAATGATGATCGCTTGTTTCCCACCAACAAGACAAATTTTGTGATATTGGATGATGTTATGAAAGATGCTAGCAGCAATTCAGAAGTTGAACGTTTGTTTACCAACTATGTGCACCACAGAAGCTTGAGTGCCGTATATATTGTACAAAACTTATTTTTTCAAGGTAAAGCCAGCAGGACTATCAGTTTGAACACTAATTATTTGGTATTGTTTAAAAACCCTAGAGACAATACCCAAATTAATGTGTTAGCGCGTCAGATGTACCCCAAGAACACAAAATACTTTATGGAGTGTTATGAAAATGCGACCAGCATCCCTTTCGGATATCTATTGATTGACTTTAAAGCGAAAACGCCAGAACAGTACCGTCTCAGAACAGATATTCTGTCACAACATCCAGTTGTGTACATTCAGAAAAGAAAACATTGACAGAGAGATTTGAAAAAATGTCTGCAAGACTTTTAAGAAACCTGCCTCTTTTAAAATTGTTATTAAAAGCCACACCTAAACAAAGACGGGTTATTTTAGAGGCGGCCGCAGACGAGCTCATTGTGACATTGTGTGAAGTAGCTCTTAACGTAGTCCATGGTAATATTCCGCTAACACCACAGCAATATCAGAAACTGAAGAGAAGAAGTGAGATCAAAATTGTCACAGATAAAAAGGTTGGAGTTAGACGCAAAAGACGGTTAATCAACCAACAAGGAGGATTTCTACTACCTTTGTTAAGTGTCGCAATCCCGTTTGTAACCAGTTTGGTTACATCTAAATAAGTTTGGTGATGGAGTATGCTGAGAAGATGTTTTTAGTCCCGCAACACCAGTTGGATAAGCTGAAATCCTCACACCCGTGAGTCTATACAACAGGTTGTGGAGAATGACCTGGACATGACTATAAGAAATATTTTGCACAGGTCTGATCTGGATCACCATGAAAAAGCTAAGATGTACACTGGTGTTTTGCAGAGGTTTTTAACACTCACTAGACAAGGGGATAGGGAATCCGCCACATTAACATTAAGTCTACCACAGCCTAGTAATGTTTGAAAAAGAAGACCCACCCACAACAGGCCATGTGAGTGCCCATGACGATTTGGGTGATTTTGCAGGCGAGATTTTAAAGAATATTCCGCAGAGAAGTGTGAAAAATGTTCGTTACATTTTAGATAAAATGTCTAAAACTAAACATGTTACTTCATGGACTGAGTCGGGAGAGTTTGTGTTTAAAGGCAGAACAATCCCTGGTTCACACATGCTTGACTTAGTTAAAAGCGTCACGGCTCCACAAAAGATTGCTGACGAGCGGAGACCTGGCGGGTGGCGCGAGTTTCTGGAGGCTTTTGCTAGTTTAAATCTGCCATACTCTGTGGTACCAAACCACAATGTCAGACATGCAATTAACTCTTTCAAAACCAAATCGACCACGACTATATCAGGATCATCTAAGAGGAGTAAGAAACAGAAAGCGCTTCCAGGCACCCCGATACATTCAAAATATCCAGAAGACCTCGTATCCAATTCACCCAATCTCGAGCAGAGTCAGTGGTTAAGTTTTTAATCTCACAGTTTGTATGTGTTGTGTTCTCATTTTCTCTCTTCTTTTTTTTTTTGAGAACTTATGATGTGATGTATGTGTAATAAAAGAGGTATTAAAGAAACAAATTTGTGTTCTTTAGTTGTTTTTTATTAAAAATATTAAGCTTGAGACATGAACATTTCACCCATTTGTACACACTGAACACATTTGAAAACATTTTCACTACATGGAGCTTGTTTTAGTTTTCTCACAAATGCTGACACCTTTTTGTCATTTTTAATAAAATCGTTGGTATACAATTTCAGCACATAATCATAATCAAATCCCTTTGCCATGTGGTAGAGAAAGAACACACAATGCTGTCCACAGGTGTCTGATGAAAAATCTTGGACTTGCACAGTCGAATGTAGTACTTGACTAGAGTTGAGCTTTAAAAAGTTTTTGATAATCGGCGGAAAACCATAATAATCTGGCTTATTACCGAAGCTGTCGAAAAAACATCCTACACCATCCTCGTTTATGTAGATAGCCAACCAGTGTTCCCCTGGGAGTCCTGAAGGATGTGTATTGATCAAAACCATTGCTGGTAGTTTTCTTAAAGGGGTTTTTGGTAGATAGTCACATGGTAGAACTCCAAGAAAATAAGTATCGCATGAAACCTTATCCATGACAGCCGTAAGCTGTGCAGTGTTCATTTGAGTGTATTAGTAGTAATCAACCAGGATCTGTCGGCGATTTGACACCTCAATCAAACTATCAAACAAAGCATAAACAATTAAGTTAACCGTGCGTGGTAGTGGCTGTCTAAAACGGGCTTCTAGTCTAATATTGCCACTTTTGATAAGCGATACGTGTTGGCTACACTCCTCGTCTGGTGCGAAATTGAACGCGTAGAGTGTATAGACGTGCAGAAAATCCTCTCTATCGATACATAGAGGCTGGTTTTTAAGATGCCTTCCAGAAGCCAACGCTAACTGGTAAAACTCCCGCACTCCAGAACCATTTTCATATTCAGGTTGCAGGGGCTTCGCTGGGTACTGTTGCCCATCCAGATAAATGGCCAAAAATTCTAAATCATAGTTTTTAAATGCAAATGGTTTTTAATTATAGGCACCCACAAATGCATCATTATCAACCATAGCTAGAACCATAGATTTCGGTAGAGTTCCTAAGAATAAGTTTTCCTGATTGCAGACACGTAAGCCTGCAGGTATTGAGAAGTTTTTCAGACACACTCTGTCGATGGGGTATTTGGCTGTGGTTGAGAGTAGGGCTTGTGCATGACTCAGTCTCACAGCTGGTGACACAGACACTTTTTTCCCAAATAGCGATGCAGACAGGATGTTTAGTTTATAGGCTGTAGCGTTGCTCCTCATCAGGCAGAATTCATCTTTACCTCTAGTCATTCTAATTTTAAGATCTAATCCATTAAGTAATAGTTTTTCCTGAAAGAAGATATCACTGTCAACAGGTGCGAGTAGTTCGACCACATTACTAGCATTGGTGAAGGCTGCTCTCTTTGTCAGACCGTGATTTCCCCCAGCAGGGTCAGCCACATCCATCTGACCCGCCGTGTCCTTGTAAAAGAGCCCTGCTGAGAAAAGCGTTTCAAGGGCATCTTTACCATAATTGGTGAGACATTCTATCATACAGCGGTATGGATATGTGCTAGAACTCTGTGATATAAGCCGATCTCCAAGCGATACATCCACTTGTGAAAAAATCGTAGCTCCAGGATAGTTAACAAGACCTACGGGATCTCCGTCTGCAATATCCGTCCCGTCAGCATTAGTGATTTTGAGGCGCAAAAAAACTAATGTGTTGTTTAGATCTATGTAATCCTCTCCATTCCCGGCAATAAAAAATTCCAGCGGAGATGTGTCAGAAATCACTGATAATGGTTGAACTTCTATATAAGTGTTTTTTTCAATTGCTGTTTGAGTTAGTGGTACAGTAAACAGATCCAGTTCAGTCTTTAAACACTCTTCTGACATGTGTAGTAATGCCATGATTTAAAATATTGTTTTAACAGAGCTCCTTGATCTTTTTGATGCAGTACGCTTAGTTGTCTCCTTGCGCTTGCGTTTTACAACTGATGTTTTCTTGGGAGGTGGTTTTGTTTTCTTCGGCCTAGATGCTCTTTTGCGATCCATTACCGTTAGTCCGGAACCGTCTTGAGCATCATAGGTGTTGTTAAAAGATCTTGATAACGTATTACTAACAACGTCACTTAGTATGTGTTTTGCAGCTGATTTAAGATGTGGCTTGGCTATGCTAAATCCTCGTTTTAGTAGGGGTATAGCCATTCTAAAGAGGCCCCTAAAAAAGGCCCCCCAAACCGGCCCCATACATAACTCCGCTTCTGGCGTACCCGGGGAGTCCGCTGCCTGCCTGATTCTGGTAATAGGCAACGTAACGCATAGGGTCAACATTGTGATTGTTGAAATATGTCATTTTAAACAAAGTGTTTTACAGGCCTGAAGTGAAGTTTAATGCACACTTTCCCATAAGAAAATGGGACGTGTTGATTTTGATCGTCCTTCACTTCTATAACAATATCTGTGATGACTGATTTGTTGATAGACGCGTAGTGGGGTTTGTCGTATCGAACACTGACTGTGCTATTGTTGTCCCCGGTTATTTGTACACACTCCAGGAGCAGCACAAAAGCATCACCCACGGATTGGTAACGGATAATGTCCGTGTAGATATAAAGAGTATAGAAACCACCGTGTATGTCCGCCTGATGCATCGCATATCAAGTCAAGTCAAGTCAAGTGCATTTATATAGCGCTTTTCACAATATAAATTGCATCAAAGCAGCTTCACAATATCAATCAAATAGCATAATGTTTGTTTCTTAGTGAAAAAACATCCACGTTTGGTAGGGCTGATCAATGGTATTAATGCTTGGCTAATTATTTTGAATATCCCCAACTGAACAAGCCAAAGGCAACAGTGGCAAGGAACCGAAAAACTCCATCAAGTGACCTACTGGTGTCCTAAAACTCCATCAGGTGACCTAATGGAGAAAAAAAAACCTTGGGAGAACCCAGGCTCAGTCGGGGGCCAGTTCTCCTCTGGCGTTTATGAACTAGAGGCCGGATTTACAGTAACTGTAAATTTGATACAGAATTTTGTTTTATTTTATCACTTCGGGGTGGGTACGCGAACCGGAATCACAACATTTTATCTGTAGAGTGGGAAAGGGATCCTCCATAGGGAGAGGCTAGTTGGCACTTCAGCACTGCGTTGTCATCGGGTCCAGGCAAAGCTCCTAGTCAGATCTGGATACGGCCTGGATCCGGTCGGCTGCGGGAAAACCTCGGGATAAACAAAGACACTAAAATTAGCGTAGATGCCATTCTTCTTATGATGATGTAACGAGTACATCAGGATTTAAGGGAAGTGTTCCCAGTTCCGGCTGACCTAATCTATGCAGCCTAATATTGAATTATAGAAGTCTATAATATATTATGTGTATGCTAGGTCAAAGAGATGTGTTTTTAGTCTAGCTTTGAACTGACAGAGTGTGTCTGCTTCCCGGACAATGGTAGGAAGACTGTTCCAAAGTTTTGGTGCTAAATAGGAAAAGGATCTACCGCCCGCAGTCGATTTTGAAATTCTAGGTATTATCAACTGGCCCGAATTTTGAGATCGCAATAGACGTGAAGGACTATAATGCGTTAAGAGCTCGCTCAAGTACTGCGGAGCTAAACCATTTAGTGCTTTGTAAGTAATCAACAATATTTTAAAATTTATACGATGTTTAATAGGCAGCCAATGCAGTGTTGACAGAACCGGGCTAATATGGTCATATTTCCTGGTTCTAGTAAGAACTCGAGCGGCTGCGTTTTGGACCAGCTGTAGTTTATTTATTAAGCGTGCAGGGCAACCACCCAGTAGAGCATTACAATAATCTAGTCTTGTTGTCATGAAAGCATGAACTAATTGTTCCGCATTTGTTAATGAGAGCATATGTCGTAATTTAGATATATTTTTAAGATGGAAAAATGCGGTTTTACAGATACTAGACACATGACTTTCAAATGAAAGATTGCTATCAAAGAGCACACCCAGGTTCCTAACCGACGACGAAGACTTAACAGAGCAGCCATCAAGGGTTAGACAGTATTCTAGGTTATTACGTGTGGAAGTTTTTTGTCCAATAATTAGAATCTCTGTTTTTTCAGAGTTTAGTAGTAGGAAATTACTAGTCATCCAATTTTTTATATCAGCTATGCATTCCGTTAATTTTGTGAATTGGTAAGTTTCGTTAGGTTTTGAAGAAATATACAGCTGAGTATCATCGGCATAACAATGAAAGCTAATTCCATGTTTCCTAATGATATGTCCTAACGGTAGCATGTACAGAGTGAACAGCAGCGGTCCTAGTACTGAGCCTTGTGGTACGCCATACTGAACTTGTGATCGATAAGACATCTCTTCATTTACTGCTACAAACTGATAACGGTCAGATAAGTATGATTTAAACCATGCTAGTGCAATTCCACTAATGCCAACATAGTTTTCCAGTCTATTTAAAAGAATGTTGTGGTCAATTGTGTCAAATGCAGCACTAAGATCAAGTAACACTAATAGAGAGATACAACCACGATCGGATGATAAAAGTAAATCATTTGTAACTCTAATGAGAGCTGTCTCAGTACTATGGTGCGGTCTAAATCCTGACTGAAAATCCTCGCAGATATCATTTCTTTCAAGAAAGGAACACAGTTGTGAGGATACTGCTTTTTCTAATATCTTTGCCAGAAAAGGCAGATTTGAGATCGGCCTGTAATTGACTAATTCTGAAGGATCAAGTTGCGGTTTTTTAACAAGCGGTTTTATCATAGCCAGCTTAAAGGTTTTTGGTACATATCCTAGAGACAAAGACGAATTAATGATATTAAGAAGAGGATCTATGATCTGTGGAAGCATCTCTTTCAGTAGCTTAGTCGGTATAGGGTCTAACATACAAGTTGTCGATTTAGATGAATTAACGAGTTTGCAGAAATCTTCTCTCCTATAGCAACAAATGAAAACAATTTTTCCTCAGGGAGACTACAATGCACTCCCTGATGCGATACTGTAGTAGACGGTTGCATAGTTATAATTTTGTCCCTGATATTATCAATCTTATAAGCGAAGAAGTTCATAAAGTCATTACTGCTGTGTTGCTTGGAAACTTCTGTGCTTAAAGCTTTCTTTTTCGTTAGTTTAGCCACTGTTTCAAATAAATACCTAGGATTATGTTTATTTTCTTCTAATAGGGTTGAAAAATAAGCAGATCTAGCAGCTTTTAAAGCCTCTCTGTAAGCAATCGAGCTCTCTTTCCATGAAATCCGAAATACCTCTAGTTTTGTTTTCTTCCAGTTGCGCTCCATTTTTCTGGCTGCTCTCTTAAGGGCCTGAGTGTGCTCGTTGTACCACGGCGTTGGACTATTTTCTTTAATCTTCTTTAAGCGCAACGGAGCAACTGCGTCTAAAGTGCTGGAAAAGAGAGAGTTAAAAGTTTCTGTTGCAATATCGAGTTCTTCTAAGCTATCCGGGATGCTGAGATGATGAAACTGATTAGGAAGATTATTGATAAAGCAATCTTTAGTGGCAGAAGTTATAGGTCTAACATATTTATAACACGGAGTCGGCTTTGCAGCCTTGGCTAAATGTAATTTACATGAGACTAGATAATGGTCTGAGATGTCATCGCTCTGCTGCAGAATTTCAACGGCATCAACATCTATTCCATGTGATAATATTAGATCTAGAGTATGATTACGACAATGAGTGGGTCCTGACACGTGTTGTCTAACTCCAATTGAGTTTACAATGTCTTTAAGTGCCAATCCCAATGCATCTTTTTCATTATCTACATGTATATTAAAATCACCAACAATTAGTACTTTATCGTTAGCCAATACTAATTCTGATAGAAAGTCCGCAAATTCTTTGATAAAATCTTTATGGTGCCCTGGTGGCCTGTATACAGTAGCCAGCAGAAATCTCAAACGTAATTTATCGTTTACACTATATATTTTTACATTAAGCACCAACACTTCAAAAGAAGTATATTTAAAAATAGATTTCTTAGTGGTTTTGAAAATATTACTATAAATTACAGCAACACCTCCCCCTTTGCGTTTTAGACGAGGTTCATGTTTATAACAGTAATCTTGTGGGGTTGACTCATTTAAAGTAATGTAATCGTTTGGTTTTAGCCAGGTTTCTGTCAAACACAGCACATCTAGATTATAACTTGAAATCATATCATTAACTATGAGCGATTTTGAAGTAAGGGATCGAATATTCAGCAACCCAAGCTTTATCATTTGTTCATCTGTATTATATCTGTTTTTTATTTGTTGAACATCAATTAAATTTTTTACCTGACGTTTTTTGGATTTCCAAATTCGGGGAACAGACACAGTCTCTATATGATGATATCTAGGTGAAAGAGGCTCTATGTGATGGGATTTATCTGACCTTGGTGACGCGAGGCCGCTAGCAGACGGTCGGTTTAGCCAGTCTGTCTGCTTCCTGACCTGAGCCCCAGATTGTCATGTGTTACATGTATGTAACATGTATGTTACATGTATGAAAAGGATATGTTACAATATCCTTTTCAAAATTAGTTTTTTCAGGATTTGTTTTTTGCAGTATAGAATCTCCTATAGGGACGCCTGGTTTCAATCCTAAAATAATGGCTAGTTTTCCATGGAAGGTCATTGAAATGTTAGGTTTTGCTTTCAGAAATACTTTGTTTTTTACACGGTCATAACCGAAACCCCCTGAGGCGCTACTAAATCATTTATCACACTAACTAGAGATAGGACATTGTCGTAATACCCTGTTTTTATTGGTATGCGTAGTTTCGATAAGCTGATCTTCTTCACATCTACACCATGGCGTATGCTATTAGTGTACTTTTCACCATCGGTCGTGGTGGGTCCGATGTTTATCTCGAAAACGGCGTCGTTGCTGTTAAAGGTGTACCAGCTTCTAGGATATTCAATTTGAACAAGCCCCACCTCCCATTCTCCTTTTATATTTAGAGGGGTAGCCAGTCTTGTTCTATAATTAGAGATTTTATTATCAGGGTATACAGACAGCGATGCGTTGCAGGGTAATGTGACATAAAATCCAACCTCAGCCATGTCTGGTTTTTATACAACTGTATGCCTTCTGTGTGCGTGCAATGTTTTTATGGCTTCTGTACATCAACTAATTCTTTCTGGTCGATCCATGACACAAACTTCACTGGCCATCCGAGCCACTGTACCAGCACTAATGTTTTGCGACCCTTCGTCTTCTTATCTAAAATTTTTTCAACTTTAAATGTCTTGTTTTTACTGACAAATATTTTTTGCAATTCTTCCGCATAAAAAACACAGTTGATAACATCCCCGTCGTAATCACTCAATCTGTAAACAGGGGGTTCTCGTGGGATACACTCTGATATAGTAAAATACTCTTGTGTGTAGTTTTCCTCATACCCTTTTGCAAACAGTCCTCTGACTTTAGAAATTCGAACCACGTCACCAATCTTGTATTTAAATACGGGCTTAACACTATGTGGTCTGGTATCACCATATAGGTTATGTAGCACCACAGACTCATTTTCTTTTCCCACATCAATCGGCCTCATCTTGATGCTTCTGTGATGGCTCGCATTGTATCCTTGTGTAATGTCTTGAAGTATGTCGATGTAACGTTTGGAGTTTGTGGCAGTTAAATATCTCCACATTCTACCTTTTGAGGTTCTATTAAATCGCTCGACAACACATGCCTTTAATTCTGTGGCTGTTGCGAAATGGGCTATATTGTATTTTTTTGTTACGTTTTGAAAATGTTTGTTAAAAAACTCCTTTCCTTTATCTGTCTGTAATTTCTGTGGTACACGTCCCTCTTTCAGTATGGATTCAAAAGCTTTAGAGACCTCTACACCACTCTTGTTTTTTAAAGCCCTTGTCCAGGCATATTTACTAAACAGATCGATGCATGTCAGCAAAAAACGGTTGTTGTCATTTACCGAGGCATATGCCGACAAATCGACTAGATCGGCCTGGAACTGCATGTCGATACCGTAGACAAAAACCCGATTCCTTTTGTATTTTAGTGGGGCAGTTCTGTGTAGTGTATATGCATCCTCGCCTGCGAGCCAATCTGAAACCTCTTTATCGGTTAAACGAACACCCGTTTCTTTTAAAACAGCTTCTTTTGAGTGTTTTTCCCCCCCTAAAGAACCAGGGTTAGAAGGCGTGTAATAAGTCTTTTTCATTTCTTCTGACATGTTTCCACTTCACGCTAGACAAAAGAATAACACAGATGGTTTAAGTAATTTGGGTTTTTATTTCTTAAAACAGTAAAAGGAAACAAAGGTATCATACACCATCAATGTAGTGTAAAAATTTTATACACATCACAATGTTTTTTTCAAGAATGTAATCAACCAATGTTTCAATAATTTCACAAACATCAGTCTGATTGTTTCTTGTCAACATGTCTACACATAGATCAGTCACATATGTACACAGGCACAATATATCAGCTATTCTAATACAGCTGCCGCATTCAGTCATCAGGTCTAAAATTTTTCTGATAGTCACACAAATTGGTTCACCAGCATTAAAGCATAAACGCATCATATCTGTCCATTCATTTGACACAGTTCTTACAACAGACATTTGTTTCTTGAGGTTTGTAAAACGATTGGTATCAACAGCACATCTGTTTACAGTAACAGATACATTGGCACATTAATTAATAATCTTGTACAACAAGCCGGTCATCTCGCATCTAATACGTTGTTTAAGTAGACACTTTGCCAGACCAGTTGCAAAACACGTATTCCCCGTGGCTGTGTTGCTGTCAGGCAACTTGGACAATACCTTTCCAGCTGTCCACAGCGTCATAGACAATTTGTTCGCTGCTGACGTCCACAACTTTCTCCCTGACTTCACGAAGCTTTTCCACAATGAATACTTCGTCACGCAGTTCATGTAAAATAGCCTCCACTGAACCTTGAATCCTCTGGGGGTGAACCCTCAAACCACAACGGCTCAATGCTTGAGCAACTATGTGCTTAAGCTCCGGTTTCACCAGATTACGTGTCAGTTCCTCAAAGTAGGCGTCAAAGAAATAGTGACCCGGTTCAAACAAGCAGGAGTGTCTAATCTGACTGGGGTGATCCACTTCACAACCCAAACAGATTTCTTTCAACTTTTTGTTGATGACATGTTCCAGAAGGACCACAACAGTCGCTTTTATGATTTTGAATCCGTCAGAGCGGATACAACTGTCTGTGGCGTCGATTCCAGCAAAGGCCGCTGCTCCAGCTATTGCACCAGTGTTGCCGTATGGTGTTGTAAGGAAGGTCATGTTGTGATATCCAAGATCCATGCAGAATTTATCCAACCAACTGTTGTCACAAATTTGTGGGTGGGGCTCCAGCGGCGTAGCATTGTCATCAGGCATCGCCGGGGCTGCCTCAGGGTTGTTGGTGTAGCAGTAGACTGTTGTAGATTCTTGAGACATGGTGAATGAATGTAGCAGTTGTAACGACCTGCAGGCGTTTTTAATGGCTGTAATATGTGGGTGGGTTTAAGAGGCGGTCTTCAGCGCTGGTAACGCCCTGCTCAGGGTGAAACAATTTAATCTTTACAGAACTGTAATGGTCATACATGTCGCACCATCTAAACATCTTGTCAATGCATGTAAATAAGTTGTCAAGCATACGAACATCTTTCCACTGAAACAAAAATTTCATGTCGTAGCACGAGTGATGCTCAGATTCACGAATAGGCCACGTACGTTCGCAGAGCTTTGTCTTGTCGTTGCAGCAAAAAATATAAACACAATCGTCTGGTAACTTTTTACTATGGTCTCCGACCACACGAAATCTTGTGTCAGGAATTGAGCCATCCCACTCAGCAACGTACCACGGATCATCACCGCAGTCGTTCAAATCTCTCCAAACGTAGTTGAAAAACAGAAACCAGTCTTTGTTGTGGAAAATCACACATGGGGTCTGCGATGTAAAATCGTCTCCAACATCTGCTGTGTAGAGTTTCACAGTACGCATCACCTTGTCAAACGCATATCTCACCACACGACCACCACACATTGAGAAATCCCGTTTCACAAGAGCAGTGTCCTCATGAAGAAACTTTGTCAAGCTAACATTTTGCTTTTTCCTTGGCGCAAAAGTTAGATCTTCTCTCATTTCAACAGGTCCTCTTGTTGGCGAAATACACATAACCTTTCTAGGGGTTTTAGGAGTTCTCGGAGCAGCCATTGTATCAGGAAAGTTGTAGAATGTCTTCTGTTCAACAGTGTATCCCCTAACCTTATTTAAAACTGCAACAAGACGTAGGTAGTGACGTATTTGTGAATAAGGCATACCAGGGCGGAAAATACCATAAAAACTACAATGACAAGTTGTGAGGTGTGAGCTCATTAAACCAGTCGTAAAACCCTGTCAAAAGTCATATTTAACATCTGTTTGATCTGTTTTGTCTTTCACACCTCCGATCAGGATGTCACCGCAGGAGGATGCCACACGGCGTCGCTCAGCCTAGACATACCGGAGCCTGTCCGCGGCCCGTCATAAATCAGAAGCGCAGCACAACTCAGAGCCATAAATCAATTAAAAAGTGACACAAGGTATATGTTAATACTACTACTAAACTACTAAACTAAATTACCAGAACTGCAGATAGGCTACTCAAACGATTACAATCCTAAAGTAGGCTATTTTAAAGTCGATTTTAGCCATTTTTCAAGATTTTAGCTTTTATCATGTCATATTGTAATTATATAGCGTAATATGTTATATTAAATTAATTATTATAATTATTAATAGTATTGTAATATATTAAGAAACATTAAATTATGTTTTTACAATACTAAACGATTTGATTTCCAAAACACACACACACACACACACACACACAACACACACATCAATGTGAGTTTACTCTTTACTCTGATGCATCATTGACCGTTCGAGATTAGCTTGCTTGCGCCTGCTAGTCAAAGCCCTTATTTCTGGAGAGCCGTGATACTTCGACCTTGGAAACTTCTGATCATCATTCAAGACAAGTATTGTTATAGGTGGTATTTTGTTAATTCAGTGTGATAACTTTTTGTTGGCTTTTTTCTTTTCTTTTTCTCCACACAGCTAATAGAAGATTTACAACTGTCAGTCAGGTTGCTCACGTGACATCTACGTCATCAAGCTCAGTTTGAGCCTGCGCAGAACGCTTGGCTATCAGGAAGTGAGTGCCCATGTTGGGCCTCAACTCTCTCCGTTGAAATCAACGGGGTCGCTGTGTCCATTTCTTTTACTGTCTATGCATCTACGTCATCAAGCTCAGTTTGAGCCTGCGCAGAACGCTTGGCTATCAGGAAGTGAGTGCCCATGTTGGGCTTTTTTTTTTTATTGAACAGTATCAATTTACAAACTCAAATAGGGAACAATAATATGCAGACAAAAAAAATAACTCCATTCGTATATCTCTGCATATACGCCTATGCTTATTAGGTTCATAGAACAAAAAAAAAAAAAACAATTGCATAATTAGTACAATAAACAAAAGCATAAATCAAACATTAAAGGGGGTTACAAATTGCAGGGAAAAAAATCTTAGACAAAAACAAACAATTAGAAAGAAAGAGACTCATACATGTTTTTATACAGTTTACAAAGGGACTGATTATCTTTGGATAAGTATTTAATGGATGCTAAATAAATCTTAAATTCATTTTTTAAACAAACAAAAGAGGGTTTACTGTTGTTCCACTTGCTTTTATGAATATGATATTTACCCAAGGAAATAATAACGTTTAACATCAATGACAAATTTTTAGAGAGACCGCCTACATATATCAAAACCTGAGATACATTCAGTGAAGGAATATCATTACCAATACTTAGCCAGCTGTAAATATCCTGCCAGAATTTCAGTGTGACCGGACAAGAAAAAAATAGATGTTCAATGGTTTCAGGCTCTTTTGAGCAAAATCCGCATAAATCTACTTCAAAACGGAGTCTTTTCCGTAAGATTTCAGCAGCAGGATAAACATTATTGATAATTCTAAACTGCATCTCCTTTATTTTAGGTACAATTGGCCATTTAAGATAATAACAATACTTTTTACTGAATGTTTCATTTTCATTAATTCTAACTTTTGTTGGTGTATTGAAATCGTAAAAAAACTTTACTTTTAAATAAAATTCCAATTATTATTACTTTATTATTACACTTTTTATCCCAAATGTACACTTCTCCAATCTTCAGCTCAGGCAATTTAACAGATACATTTGAATATGTAAGTGTGTTTTGTATTGTTTGTTTTAGTGGAAGAGGAATTGCTCTACAAACACTATTTAATTCTCTAAAAGAACATTTTACCGCAAATTTCTCTATGAAAGAATTATATTGAATAAAATGACCAGCTTCATCTATCAAATCAGCAACAAATAAAACTTTTTTCTCCAACCACTCTAGTTTGAATAACGACTTCCTATTAGACATAATGGTCCTATTATTCCACAGGGTGGATCCATGAGACGTGAAGTTGTGAGTAAAGATAATTTTCCAGTATTGCAAAATCTGCTTGTGAAAATTTGAAAGCTTAATTGGCAATTTAGTAATCTCAAAATCACATTTCAGCAAAAACTCCAGTCCTCCGACTCCCTTAAATACACACTTTGGTATATGAAACCACATTGAATTAGGCTGTGTTAAGTATGATTTTATCCAATTCAATTTAAGTATACTCCAATCATTGATTCAAATTCAGTGGCTTTCAGCCCTCCATTTTTATAGTCTTTAATCATCTGGGACTTTTTTATATAATGAGTTTTATTTTTCCAAATAAAATTAAAAATGACAGAGTTAACCTTTTTTATCAGTTGAGGAGAAACATAAAGGGAATAAGATGGGTAAATTAGTTTAGATATTCCTTCTGCTTTTGTCAAAAGGATTCTGCCCATAATAGATAGATCTCTCGTAAGCCAGTGATTGAGAGATTTTTTCATACTATTTATTCTCTCTTCTATATTTACTAGTTCTCTTGTATTTGAATCTTTAGATATTGTTAAACCAAGGTATTTTACTTCAGTTTTAACTGGAATAGAATCTAAACTTTCCTCATCACACAAATACAAAGGTAGCAATTCACATTTTTTAAGGTTTAAGCACAGACCCGATGCTCTTGAAAAAAAGAAATAATATTCAGGGCTTTCTCAATTATAGATTTGTCTTTTAAAAATTTACTGTATCATCAGCAAATTGACTGATTCGATACTCATAGCCACAAATGGTTATTCCTTTTAATTGAGGATGGTTGACAATTAAGTAAGCTAGCATTTGAGTACATAGTATAAACAATTTTGGAGAGATTGGACAACCCTGTCTGATTCCACACAAAATTTCAATTCTAGGAGTCATTCCAGGATTGAGGGATATATAACTATAAATATCATTATATAACATTTTAATAACCTTGCAAAACCCTTCTCCAAAACCAAACTTTTTAAGAGTTGTAAATATAAATTCATGCTCCACGGTATCAAATGCTTTAAAAAAATCTATAAATAAAATAAGGCTATCTGATTGTATCATTGAATTATAATCGATCATATCAAGAATTAACCTAATGTGATTTTGAATATACCTTCCCTTTATAAATGCTGATTGAAACTCCTCAACAAGTTTTTCTAGTACAAGTTTTAGACGATTAGCATAAACCAAGGCAATTAACTTATAATCGGTGCATAGTAGAGTTATTGGTCTCCAGTTATCTAGTGACAACAATTGTTTCTTGGGTTTGGCTAGCAAATTTATTAATCCTGGTTTCATTGTAGGGGATAAGCTCCCTTTCTGTATGCATTCCAAAAATGCATTATATAATAATTTACTTATATCCTTCCAGAAATGCTTTAAAAATTCTGTTGTTAAACAGTCGATACCTGGTGATTTGCCATTTTTCATTTGTTTTAATGCCACATCTATTTCTGCTATAGTCAACTCATCATCGATTAAGTTTTTATCATTCTCATTTAATTTTTGAATATTATCTGTAATATTTTTAAATAATCACAATCTGCCTTTTTAAATTTAGATCTATAAAGTTTACGATAGAAAAGCCCAATTTCATTCTGGATTTCTTTATGATCTTCAATTATAATATCATTAATCTCAAGCTTAATTTTTTTCTTTGTCTGTCTTTGTTTTTCAAGGCCGAAAAAATATGATGAACTTTTTTCTCCTTTTTCAATCCATCGGGCTCTTGAGCGGATATAAGCTCCATTTGCTTTTTCCGAATACAACTCATCTAACTGAGATTGTAACTCATGAAGTTTTGCTGAGTTTTCAGATGATTCTTGTGAATTAACTGCCAATAAATTTATTTCCCCAATCAATTCCTTTGTTTTTGTTTTCTCATCATTGATAAGAATTTTCCTGTATCAACGGCTAATATTTTGACCTTAAATTTAAACCATTCCCATTTACTCAAACAAGACATGTCAAGCTTTTCAATCTCCTCAATGAGAGTCATCACCTTTTGACAAAAGCTATCATTATTTAACAAATCATTATTGAATTTCCAAATATTAGGAGAGAACTGAGGTTTCTAGAAATGGATAAAGACATCATGACCATACAATGATCCGTAAGTGGGGAAGCTGAAATGAAACAGTTTGAAATATCCTTACATAGTTCATTAGTAATCAGCCAATAATCTAATCTTGAGCATTGTCCTTGCCTGAGGGGTTAAACCATGTATATTGAAGGTTGTTTGGGTTAGTTATTCTCCAGTAATCAACCACATTTGTTGTTGTAGACAGATTCAGTATTGTATCATTATACACAGACTGTGTACTACTATGGGGTTTTCGGTCTAACCATGAATCAGGTGCTATATTAAAGTCTCCCCCCATTATCACATTTACTGATTTATAAGTTATTTTCCATTCGTTAACCATATTCGCAAGTTTCTCAAACAATTCTCTATTAGCCACTTTGTTATTATAACCGTAAACACATAATAATATATAACAGATGTCATTTATTTCCACCACTACCATTAACCAGTGACCTTCTGTATCCTCTTACTGAGCCTTCAAATCTATTAAATAATAACATAACTCCAGCTGAAGAAGAAGATCCATGTGCAAACAGGGCTAAATCACCCCATTGTGTCTTCCAAAATTGTTCATCATTCAAAACAGAATGAGTCTCTTGTAAGAATACGCAATTTGCTTTTTGTTCCTTGCAAAATAAAAAAATGGCTTTAAGTTTAACACTATTTTTTAACCCCCTGACATTCAAGGATATAAAAGAAATAGACATAGATTAATTGTACAATACGAACTTTAACATTCTAATATGCAGGAGTAAACATGTTGTCCTTAATAACATTTTAACAAAACCATACTACCTTAATAGCCTATTAGACTGGTAAGAAACTACCATTTCTTCGATAGCGTTATCAGATTATTTCCATATAGGCAGGCCTAGTGATAACCTTGAAAAACTTGAGTCCAGACGTTACCTTACATGATCGGCAGTTACGGGTCAACTCTCAGTCCATCAATGAGTGCATAGCCTTCTTTAAGGTACGCTCTTTTCCACTTTTTCCTGGCTTCTTGCACTTTCGGCCACAACTTAGCGCGAGCTTCGCGATCTTCCTTTGAAAAGTCCTCTTTGAACTGGATGTTCAACTCTTTACACACTCTTGCCTCTCTCGATCTTTTCCACACTTCGTCACGAACAGTCCGCATTGCGAATTGGATGATCACCGGCCTGGGTAGCCTGTTAGTAGCGGCGTCGTTCTTCTTTCCTAAACGATGCACAGTGTCCACCAACCCCCGAAGTTTCTCCGCAGACAACGGAATCACCCGAGTAAGAATTCCAATCACTGTTTCTCTTGTGTCTTCTTTCTCTTTTTCTGGCAGGCCAATTAGTCTGAGATCCCATCTTCTCTTGTTCCAAACACTGTTGTTTCAGTGAGCTGTTCTCAAACCCTTAATTTCTTCTTTCCTTCTATCAATATCTTCTTTATTTTCTTTAACTGCTTGTGCATTTTCCTCCATTCTTTTTTCTACGTTCTTCATTCTTTGATCTTGCTTGTCAAATCGCTTGATTTGAAGATTTGAATTGCATCAAAAATCACTTCATTTGTGATTTCATCCGCTTGTTTGCTTTTGTCTTTCGCCTTCATTCTTGCTTTCTTGGGGTTCGGACTGGGCAGCGGTGTGTGTTCATACCTTGCTTTGGCAGTGTCTATCAACATCTCTTCAATTTCTATTTCATCACATGCCTCCGGGAGAGCGGTCAAGTTATAATCATGGTCTGCAAGTCCTGTATCTGCTTGGTTATTATTAGCCATCTTATTTACACGTGGATTGACGAGTGTCTTTATCGCATCAAAAAATAAAAGAGAGAAGAAAAAAATACGAAAATTCAGTTAATATTGAATGCAAGTTCCACACTAGTAGTAGGTTATTGCCAGAAGTATCGATATTAGGACGTTATTAAACTGTTTTATCAGAGCCTGCATAGATGCTACCGCTCACTCCGCCATCTTGGGTTCCCCCCGCCCATGTTGGGCTTCAACTCATAGACATAATAAATACATAGATGCCCTATTGGCCGCTGGAGTGTACGTCAACGGCGCCGCCATATTGGGGATGGCAACTTTCCCATCCTCTCATACCGGGAATTGAGAAAAATGCCTATTTCGTGTGCTGCCTGCGGCTGTAGGCCTACAAATCGCCACACAATTGAAAACAGCTTTCGAGGAATTACCTTTCCCAAGCAAGAACAAACGTTTGTTTTTGGTTCTATTTGGTCATGATTTAATTATTAATAGTAACATTCAGAGGATACATTTAAAAATACTACTGTTATTGTGTCACGAAATGTAGTTATAAAATAGTTTTGAAATAGTTTTTCAGTCGACAATGTAGTTTTTTAAAGCTCAAATATGTGGTTTGTTTATAAAGATAGCGCCTATTTAAAAATTTGATCTGACGTTTTCGGAGTTGTAAGATGCGATCACCGGGCGCTCAGAGCTCGTCTACACCGCCTGGAACTGCCGTACCTCCGCCAGTGCTCCTGACGTTTGCCGCTGGCTCGGATGTCTCTAGTCTAGTGGTTAAACATGAGATATAATTTGTCTTGTGTATATCTAACGGGCAATCTTTGGTCTCATTAATCTATAAATGGTTCCCTGGTAGGCCTAAATCGTTTTGGCTGAGGGCAAAGTGAAGAAAGTGAAGTTTCATAACTTTATATTTAGGCTATTTTAACGTTGTATCCTGCTGTATGTTTGACTGAAGCTACTTCTGTTATAATGGCTATTACTGATCAATAAAACTGACATTTAACAAAGAGTTAAATATTAAATATAAGTCACTATTTAAATTCTTTTTTTATTGTGTATATTCTGTAATTTATATTTCTTATTCTATTGCTATTATTATAGTATTATTAATAAACTATATGCTATTATCAATAGGCCTATTTTATGATTGTATTATTGTACTTATGATATTATAATTATACTATTCATTACTATTTTATTTGCTGTATACTATTAGTTTATTTTTTGACTAAACTATTTACGATTACTTCTCACTTTATGTTATATTTACTATTTGTACCATAACATTATGTAGCTATTATCAAAAAGGATCCATCAGTTATCTTTGTTATTGCTAAAATCAGGTCAATCACAGAAAATGCTTTTCTCCACAATGAGAAAACTTAAATTATATCTCAGTATTGGGGTCTTGCCCATTCTTATCCAAGAATAAAGAGCCAGATAGGCCTACATGACAAGCCTGAGCTTTGACCATTATTTAAAAAATATATATTTTACAAGTCTAACTATCGAGATTTTAAACAACTAGAGATGGAACTTTTTGTACACCACATACAAACCACTGAAATCGATTGATAAATGTAAAAACAGTTTTTGTTTTTATCCAGAAAAAAATGCATCTCACCCGTTTACTTGCATTTGATTACAGTGCAGTCTTGCCCTCCGCAAAATGGCGGACCCGTTGACGTATCGCAGCAACGTTCCAAAGTGGCCATTAGGGCGTCTATGTATTTATTATGTCTATGCTTCAACTCTTTCCGTTGAAATCAACGGGGTCGCTGTGTCATGTCTATGCTCTCCATATATATATATATATATAAACACATAGCCTATGTCTGTATTAAAGAAATAAAGAAAGAAATTTGATAAACATTTATGTGGAATGGAATTAAATAACAAGTAGCCTACTTTGGGTGTCTTGTTCATTATATTTATTTTCATATAAAAGCAACAGAACAGTTACATTACATCCAGTTTATTAGCAACACTGTGCAGGAGCGTGAATCCCGCGATATCCATCATTGATCTCGCAGGTGTCAGATCCACTTCGAGAAGCGAGAACTGTGCGGCTTGCCCGCGCTTTTTTCACTCCTCTCACTGCAGCCGCCTATGGCAAGCCGTTTTAACATTTAATCATTTTAACCTACTAGTCTCTATTTTCATGCTACTAGTGCTTATTTTTTAGATACTAGTATCTATTCCATTAAGTACTAGTACTTATTCATTTGCTACTAGTGCTTATTCTTTAGGTACTAGTGCTTATTCAACAGATACTAGTACTTATTCAATAGATACTAGTACTTATTCATTAGATACTAGTGCTTATTCATTAAATACTAGTACTTATTCATTAGATACTAGTCCTTATTTATTAGATACTAGTACTTATTCAATAGATACTAGTACTTATTCAATAGATACTAGTATCTATTTATTAGATACTAGTATTTATTCCAAATGTTATTAGTAAGATTTTTTATTTTACTAGTAAGATTTTTAATTGAACTATACAGTGGCCGTTCTGACTAGTCATAACATAAGACTAGTAGACTAGTATGTTTATTGTGTTTACAATGTTAAGGTTGTATTTTATTTACCGGCCTTTTACACTATTGCTGAATAGGCTAATAAAAAAAACTGTGTGTGTGTGTGTGTGTGTGTGTGTGTGTGTGTGTGTGTGTGTGTGTGTGTGTGTGTGTGTGTGTGTGTGTGTGTGTGTGTGTGTGTGTGTGTGTGTGTGTGTGTGTGTGTGTGTGTGTGTGTGTGTGTGTGTGTGTGTGTGTGTGTGTGTGTGTGTGTGTGTGTGTGTTTGTGTGTGTGTGTGTGAAGGTAAGCCTTTAGAACAACATAAGGTGACTGAGTTACTAGATCACAGTTCCAATACGTTTTTTTTATTAGCCCATTCAGCAATAGTGTAAAAGGCCGGTAAATAAAATACAACCTTAACATTGTAAACACAATAAACATGTAGGCTATGCGAATTTTACTTCCCCGTACTGTATGACAAATCCTTCAATAAATGGTATTCAGAAAACAAGATTTAAAAAAATAAGTAGCCATGTAGGCTAATAAAAAATATACAGTAGCCTAAAGCCTTTTGTGCTCTTTATTACAAACATTTAGCCTATTTAAACGCCAAGGCTAAACAAATTTATTTGTATCCAAACTGAAATTGTACGCACGTTGGGTTCTCTCATTCGGTCCAAAAGTTTCCATATTTGCAATGTAACATTTGCATCTATTAATATAAAGTCGAGTCCCAACATAGGCTAAATCCGCGACTTCACAGCAAGGGAAATGAGTTTGACTAACCGGCACAGCCTTTATACTTTAGGCCTACAACAGACAAATTAAATTAAGCATGAATAACTTTCTATGTTTTGTTGACTGTTTTATTTTGATAATGCCAGAAGTGAACTGATAATATGCTATTGTGTGAGCGTGCGGTGGGTCGGCGCCAATTTGTTCCTCAGGGAAATAACTTAATACACTGTCAGTAGACATACATGACATCATTCGAAATAGTAAAATGTAGGCTATATTTTTATTTGTGTACATTGAAAATGACTACAAATCATGTCATGCCTTTGAAAAATAAAGAAAACATGCTTTAGCGCGTCTCGGTCTCTTTGAACATCTTTCTGGCGCACACCAAAAATGAACCAAATACAGCAATTAAACGCCGCCTCGGCGCGCCTACTACTTTTGAACGTCAACATTTAGATTATTTGAACGAAGTTAAATGCATTATATTGGCCTAAGTCACTTTGGAATAAATCACCGCATGTTTCATTAGCCTATAAAAAAAACGTGACTTTAGTTTACAGTCCGGAAAATACAGTATAGGCTGTTATCAAATTATTTCACACACACCCCTGCACTTGAGAACTGCTGGTCTAAACCAGTCTATGGTCTCTACACAGAAGAAAATCCCTGTCTACTCTTCCCCGGTTAGGATTATGTCTGGTTGTTTGATGAGAAAAAGATGAAATATAGTTGCAATAAAGGCGTTAAGAATCCATACAAATGCAGCAGCGGAGGACTTTTATTCTGCTGTGCGGGACTGATGAAGGAACAGTTTGATTTTCGGCTGATAAATCAGAGGAAAGGATAGTGTCTATTAAATAGGTACTAGTATCTATTGAATAAGTACTAGTAGCTAATTAATAAGTACTAGTATCTAATTAATAGTTACTAGTATCTAATGAATAAGTACTAGTATCTAATGAATAGGTACTAGTATCTATTGAATAAGTACTAGTAGCTAATTAATAAGTACTAGTATCTAATAAATAAGTACTAGTATCTAATGAATAAGTACTAGTATCTAATGAATAAGTACTAGTATCTAATGAATAAGTACTAGTATCTATTGAATGAGTACTAGTAGCTAATTGATAAGTACTAGTATCTAATTAATAGGTACTATCTAATGAATAAGCACTAGTATCTAATGAATAAGTACTAGTATCTATTTAATAGGTACTAGTATCTAATGAATAAGTACTAGTCTCTAATGAATAAATACTAGTATCTATTTAATAGGTACTAGTAGCTAATAAGGACTAGTATATAATGAATAAGTACTGATATCTATTTTATAGGTACTGGTATCTAATGAATAAGTACTAGTATCTAAAAAATAAGTACTAGTATCTAATGAATAACTACTAGTATCTAATATATATGTACTAGTCACAACTGAATAGTTGATATCTGAATGACAGACCCCATAGAAGTCAATGGCAAAAAATTAAATTTGTTACTAGTAACAAAAGAATAGTTACTAGTCACTATCGAACTAAGTACTAGTATCTAATGAATAAGTACTAGTATCTATTTAATAGGCACTAGAATCTAATGAATAAGTACTAGTAACTAATGAATAAGCAGTATCTAATAAATAAGGACTAATATCTAATAAATAAGCACTAGTATCTAATAAATAAGGAGTATCTAATGAATAAGTACTAGTACCTAAAGAATAAGCACTAGTAGTCATACATTAATACATGATTATCGGTGCATTAGTTAAACATGAATTAATGCATGCACCCTTATTGTAAAGTGTTTCCATTTAGGAAATTGTAGTGTTAATCTGTTTTTAGGATTTGTGCATTGATTAAAATCAATCTGAGGTGGGCTCTGTGTTTAAAGTTTTGATGAATGGCTGTATAATGCTCAAACAATCACAAAAAATCCTAACAATCACAAAAATAACACCAGAAATTTGCAGTAATTTTTATTTTATTAACTTTATACAATACATATTATGTATTTTATACACAAACATGTCTCTATTTGTACAAATTGCTTCACATTCGTTGAATTTTGAATTTTGCACACATAATTGAAAGCAATTTGTTTGTGGATATAGCCTAATAAAAACATACTTTTATCAAGTTCACGGATAATTGTGCGTGCATTTATTAATCAATATGATACTAAAATCATCATAAAGTAGGCTATGCTACAAAAATCAGATAAGTCCAGAATATGAACGCAAAGCTTTTAATTTGACGTTAAGCATTTTCCTCCCATAGAAACTCATTATAAGAACGCTAAATAGCTTAATGCATATTACAATATGTCCCCTTATTATGTCGAAATAACGAGATATTTATTTCGAAATAACGAGATGTTTATGTCGTTATTACGAGATATTTATGTCGTTAAAACGATATGTCGTTAAAACGAGATATTATGTTGTTACAATGAGATATTTATGTCGTTAAAACGAGATATTATGTCGTTATAACGAGACATTTATGTGGTTAAAACGAGATATTATGTCGTTAAAACGAGATATGTCATTAAAACGAGAAAATATGTCGTTTTAACGGCATAAGATCTCGTTATTACGACATAATTGAGGGGGGGAAATTACATGTATGTGGCAGCAATGCGTCACCATAGGTCCTGCACGCTCAATTGTCATCAGTGTGAAATGGATCTCAAAAATCAGTCACTGCTGGAATTATGCAGAAGATGCTGGAAAGCCAACAATCCTGGAGGAATTTTCTGAAGAACTGTGAGCAGCTAGGTGCTCAGGACAAACATGGGACTTTAATGCATTTTCAAGGTATGACGCAATACTGAGAATCAAATAAAACGTTTGAGCTGCCTCATTTCTGTAAATGCAGATTTATTATCTTGTAGACTAGGCTATAATGTTTATAGCCTAGTATTTTGCTGCAGTGCTAAATAAAGATGTAGCCTAATTTATGAGTTCTTATTTGTGAAAAAAATACAAATTATTGATATTTTGCAGATTCTGCAAGCTGTACATAACTTATGATTTCATGAGGCTAACGAGTGCAATGCGGATATTGATAATATGGAGCTAGGCAGCATTATTCCATATTTTACTACAATATTTAAATAATTGTAAAAGTTTTTAAATTATTTTTTTCGTGATTTTACATGGCCTGTAAATCACAATTTTTAAATTCTCTGAAAATGTCCACGTTTTCGATGATAATGTAGCAATGGTGTGAACGCGTTTAAGACCGAGCTATTATGAAGGCGCTGTCCCCTAACTTAGACTGGGCGAGGAGCTTAACATGTTAAGAAATGTAGGCTACTGAAAGAAACGTTGAATTTAAGAGAATGTTTTTTTTCTTCTTTTTTTTTTTTTTTTGCTGAGTTTATGAAGTTTCAATCATTTTAGGTTTTGTCATGATGCCTGGCTTAAAGCACATCCACCAATTTTGAAGAGAAAATTGTGGCAATAGACACATAAAAACATTTTCACTCAGATATATTGCTCTTGCACAATTAATAATAAAGAAACACTAGCAGCAGCAAGTCTAGTGCTAATTATTATTAGTGTTTATAGGCAGGATTTTCACAGACAATCACTGTCATTAATAAATAAATAAAAGTTTCACGGGCATACCCCGCCCCTAAAATTATGACGTCAAGTGCCACTTTACCAGGCATTTTTGAAAGTGCATCAATCGATCGGCATCTGATCTGATATGGACACGCAACAGCAAAACAGCGATAATTTTATACAAAACAACGAACAACCTACAGCAGCCATATTTGATAGAGTGTTTAATGCACTGCAACGTGCCAGACGCGAATTAATGGCTTCAAATACAGCTGATAGGCCTACTAACATTTTAACTGCAACCAGAACACTCTTCAGGAGGCGAAGAAATCAAGTGCAAGGTAGGTAGTCTACTTTTGTGAGTATGGATGAATTTCATTTGAATAGTGACTAACGTTACATCGAAAAAGGTTATAAACCTAAGTTTGTTAGAAGGAGAAAAAAGGAGTAACGTTAGGCTTAAAGGGTACATTAACGTTAAAAGAATTTAACTCACGCACTGCTGATGACGCATTATGAGTAGAGTAGGCCTAGTTGTGTAAGCTGTGGACTATGATAACATTAACAACACATTTGGCAGATGGAAAATATTTTAAGAGAAATATGCGATTAGTTTGAGAGTAGAAAGATCAACTCATTTTGGCGGGCTTTGTTAGCGCTTAGCAGCGACAAAATGTCTGTTCAAGATCGCCCCCTATTGTCCTAATTCAGTTACTGATTTAATTTACTTCTTTAAGTGGACTATAATATTAGTGCACTAATGTAGGGAATTATGATTAAGAGTATAGTTGGCGATTTCGGATACAGCTGAGCCTTTAAATATACAAAGACTATATTAATATGAACGCAATTTCAAACGTCTCGCCTTCTAAGTAAAAGAGCCAATCAGCACGTCGTAGCGTCACTGCAGGTGGTTTAGCTCTGGTGAAACCATACATTGGCTGCGTTCCAGTCACTGATCTAGATAGCTCATGACGTTCTAAACCATAGACATAATAATACAAATATGCATTTAAATGCATAGGGTGTTTGTGTTGTAAGAATGTACAGGGAGATTTTAGATTTTAAAACGGTGTCTCCTTAGGCAATATTTTCTCAGTCAAATCATACAATTTCCTATTGATTCAATAGAACGCCTGAGCTCACTAGGGAATACCAATAAGGCGGCGCGGTGGCTTCACTGTTTATGACGTCATGAGCTATCCAGTCATTCTATATAGATCTGGGCCCATATTCATAAAGAATCTTAATGCAAAGAGTAGTTCTTAGTGACAAAATTCTAAGAAAATTCGTAGAAATGTGGGCGTTTACTCTTAAAATTAAAGAAAAAATCCTAGTAAAGAAAAAAGTAATTCAGAAAGCATCTTAACCCTTAAAAGAGTTCTTAAGGTCAAAATTGTTAGGAGTACGGACGAGGACTTTTAAGAGGCTTAAGAGTTTCTTTAGCAGAGGAGAAAATGGCAGAAAGACGAAGAGGGAGAAGACAATAGATGACAGTGAGTTAATAAGACGCTATAGATTGACACCCGGCCCAAATTTTCCTTTAAGGATGGCCTTGTGTTCATCCACTAAATGGGCTAACAGTAAACACTGTTCCTCTGTTCAGTTGGGCTTTCTCATCCTTCTTGGTTTTGATTCCATGTTTGTTACATTAAAACCAACATTCAAACCACCACTTAAATAGACATGCCAGAAATCAGTGTAATTGGAAAGAGTGGAACCATTTTTATCATTCTAAACCAATCAAATACCTTATAGGAAATTAACAGCATGGTAAATAAAATAAAAGGATTTATATACACATATATAATGTGTGTTTGTGTGTGTGTGAGAGAGAGAACGGTCAAATAGGAAAAATTAAGCATGTCATTTCAAAGTGAAGGCTTAGAATAGACCCTATACTTAAAATCACTCTTTTTTCCCTTCTTGGACAACCAACCAATCACAGTCTTCAAAAGATTTTGTCATACATAGCAACGGGGTCAGCCCCGCCTCCTCACTAAGATAAAAGTTTTTGTCTTTTCCTTACTCAGAGTTGCTCTCAGATCAGTCCCGAATCGCTCTTTAGCTAAGACTCCTACGTAAAAGATTTTAAGCTAAATTAAGAGTTTTCTGAGAGGTTTCTTAGAATCTTTATGAATACGGGCCCTGTGGTTCCAGTCCACTTTTAGACACGCACTTGCGAACTTCCCTAAGCACTTCCCCTCGGGGGAATCCCTGCCGCCATTTTGAAGTGCGTTCCACTTCGTGAATCGGACGAGGGAAGTTTATATGGACAGACCCTCGTTCCCTCGATTTTGACAGAGGGAGCGGGTCTACTTCATATGTACACTTCTGGCAGCTCCATATACCACAATACAACACGATTGTGACGTCACCGCAGATCTCTAATCTAATCTTCACCACTAAAAACAACTCTATTAATTATATTTTTTTAATATAAAACAACCCAAACACACCTGTATATACATTTGGATGCTGCATTAAACAAATTCTTAAAGGGAATAAAAAAAAAAAATCAACTCCATAGCTGATTCCAAGTGATCAAGGGCTTAGGATGTTCCAGTTCAGCCCATTGCAGTTTCAGCCAGTAGTGGGCACTCAATGTCGTACATCCGAGTGAACGAGACGGAGGGAAGTTAGAAAGTGAAGGGCATAACACATTTTGGACTGGAATGCAGCCCCAGACTATGGCCCTGTTTACACGAAGGGAAAACGCAGATATTTCCCTGCAGTTTGGCCTCTCATTTACACGAAAACTCAGTTTTTATCACAGAAAACGATTATTTCTAAAAACTCCGGCCAAAGTCAAGATTTCTGAAAACGCCGGTTATGTGTTGTCGTGTCAACTGGGAGAAACGGGGTTTTAGGTTCTCTCGCACGATTCTGAGGATTCTGATTGGCTTGCATGGCTTTATCCTTCTCCTACACTGCCGCCCATAGGTTTGGCATAGTTATGATGGCGCTCGATGGCGTATTATTGCGGGTGTCTGCACAATGGTATTATTGAAAAACGGAGGGGGGGATATTCGTTTCTCTAAATAGAAAGGCTTTGTGTAAACGAGGCCTATAAAGCAGGGAAACATGAAGGTCTGAACTAAAAAAAAACCTTGCCTAGTGCACCTACAACATCCTGTGACGTTCCACAAATTTTTAACCATCGGCACCTGCAAACAATCACCACAGCTTATTAAGGACTAAAAAGGTTTTGAGCTATGGTTATTCTAGAGACTATTAGTCACCAAACACCTTATTCAACTCATCATCTTATTTGTAGAGACTACAAGACATGGACTGGGTTTGTCTATTAAGGACGATATCTATCATGCAGTGCTGAGGGAATACCAATACAGGAATATAAAGAAAATACATTTGATTAATACTAATACCTCTTTTGATTAGGCACACCCACCAGAAGAGGACGTTCAACCTGACAAGTGGGCCTCTTTCTCCTCCCAGGACCAGATATTGAGAGACTGCCACCTTTGTCTGAGCGTAATATACTGACAGATAATGGATTAGGTTTGTCATTCACTCTTAAGCCATGGAGTGGTTCATTGTTTTACATAAATAAATGTTATTTAAAGCTATGTTTATAATTAAAAATATTTCAAAACACAATACATTTCACAATATATTTTTCAAGGAGTTCCAGCAAAGGAGATCGCAGATGGCCAACTGTCCACAGTTGATTTGAACTGGAGTCTGGGAGATTTAAATAATTTAGTTTGTCAGAGCTTCCCTATGATTAGCTTAAACCTGATTGGGTTTGAGTTGGCAAAAGTGGATAAGGCAAAACGCATTAAGAAGATCCAAGCAAGCTCTACGAGGGATCTAAAGAAGATTGTGGGGAAAAGCAGACTTTATGTTGTCCCTCGTGCTGAAGTGTGCCAGGTACGTTGTAGTTTCAGTGTACAAATGTATGGCTTAAAATTCACTGAGATTTCATCATGATGATGTCTCTGCAGACAAGCAACATGCCACTAAATGCAGCAATCACAGATGGACCTGAAACAACAAGTGGTTTAGAGGTAATGTAAAAGTTATTTCAGTTGCTTCTTTTTACAGAATGAAATTATGACAAAAAAATCTTAAAAGACCTAAACTGTGATAACATATTTAACTATTTTGTAACAGTTAGTTTTTATTGTCAGACCTCTTTATTTTTAGTGTTGTACAGAAACACTGAATGACCAATCATCTCAATTGAAGAGTCATTCAATTGAGTAATAATTCATCAGTTAATTGTAAATGCGTTCATTAAAACGTGGTTGATACCTTTTAGTTCTAATTTTTAAAGTTCTGTAATAAAAATTCTTGATTTACGGATGTTTCTGAAAAGTTGGTGTAGCAAATTAGCCCAAAAGGGAAATGTATAACTATAAATATTTAAATTGCCTTAAAGGAAATGCGCACACACACCTAATCTGTTTGTCCACCGAGCCGACAGTACAATCTTTTATAATCATCTTTTCATAAAGATTATTCTTCATGGCCAAGAATAATAACTTTCTTGTTCTATATACTAACAGCATAAAAGCATGGAGCAAAATCCTTATTGTATCCAAATGTTACATTGGTTGATCTTTAAATTCACTGAGATTTCATCATGATGATGTCTCTGCAGACAAGCAACATGCCACTAAATGCAGCAATCACAGATGGACCTGAAACAACAAGTGGTTTAGAGGTAATGTAAAAGTTATTTCAGTTGCTTCTTTTTACAGGATGAAATTGACAAATTAAAGACTTAAACTGTGATTAAAATATTTAACATTTTTGTGGCAGTTAGTTTTTATTGTCAGACCTTTTATTTTTAGGCTTGTACAGAAACACTGAATGACCAATCATCTCAATCACAGTTCATTGTTAATACGTTCATTGAAACGTGGTTGATCTTTAAATTCACTGAGATTTTCATGATGTCTCTGCAGACAAGCAACATGCCACTAAATGCAGCAATCACAGATGGACCTGAAACAACAAGTGGTTTAGAGGTAATGTAAAAGTTATTTCAGTTTCTCATAGGGCTGCCACTGACTAAGGTTTTATTTTTTGTTGTGATTTTATTTTTTTTATTGCTTTTGGTTGTTCACTATTTTATTGCTTTTGCCATTAGTCGACTAATTGCATGTTTATATTAATTTAATGACTTTTAATAAATATACGCAAACTTTAGGATTTACTGCCTGACACACTGTAATTATCACAAGGACCCACTGTTAACCATCTGTTCCTTTACGGACTGTCTGACTTTGCTACGAACTTTAGTTCTAACCGACTAATAATTTTGTTCGACTAAGCTGTTCCTAGTTGAATAACAAAGTCAACTATTAGGGGGCAGCCCTAGTTTCCCAGATTAATCTGAAAATAATAACATGACCAACCATTTATTGCTATGGTAATTTTCCTGTACATGTACAAAAGCAAACTTCTTAACCACAGTTTTAAAGTATTGTAACCATGCACAAATTTAAATGCAAGGCAATTTAAGTTAATTGACATTACTGCAGAAAATATTATGACTGAACTATACTGTATGGATCTTCACAGGAGTGGCGAGCTATAAGAAGACAAGAAGACCTAGAGTATGAGCAATCATTGAGAGCTGATCAGGAAAAGGTATGTCTTTTAATATCTTTAAGTATTTGCATGTGTAAAATATTCTTGATGGATCCTGATAGTTTTCCCTATTGGTAGGATCAGAGGAGACAAGAAATGTCACAATATGAAGAAAGGCGTTTAAAGGTGCTTTCAGCTTGCCTAGGAAGGTGCTCCTTTTAAAAATCTCATGCACATTCCAACAGTTTTTTCCAAAACTTTTATGTCTCTCAGATAATAGAGGAAAGACTTATGAGGAGAATTGAAGAACCAGCTGAAGGCATACCACTGAAATTTACTTTCCTGGATGGCACAATAAAAATTAGACGGTTCCAAGTATTCGATGAAATGCAGGTAAAGATGTTAAATAACCAAGATAATGTCTATCAAATCTTTCTACTGTGTTTTTTGAAGGGCAGCCACAGCTAATTTTGACGCTCTCGTCAGCGGTGGTGTGAACGCAGTTAGCCTGCTCTCATGGATCCAATATAGTGCTACACATGTTTTTGGGGTTTTTTTTCGTTCAGACATAACCGACAGTGTTTATGCGAGTACTCGCCAAGACGGTATTTTGACATACTTTTTGTTTTTTCAGATCCTGTTTGACTTTGTGGGAACACATTCCTCAGCCACTGAGTATTTTTATATTAAGGAAGCTACATCAGCAGTATCAATAATCAACACAATTTGTGGAACTCTTTTGGATCATTACCTGATTTACCCATTGAACATCCATGTTCGATGGATGGACATGGACGATGTACAGGTAAGTAAATTCCTATTGGCAATAACCTTAACCCTCTCCATCCACTAGGTCTTAAAGGGTTAGTTCACCCAAAAATGAAAATGCTGTCAGTAATTACTTGCCCTCACAACCCTGTAAGACTTTCGTTCATCTTCGGATGCATCACACATATGGCCAGTGTCAGCCAATAGTGAGCCTACGTGTGACGTACAGCACAGAAATGCTACGCTGTTACACTAGGGGAACTCACTCGAGGTCCACAGAGAAGGAAATTAATAGTTGTATAAAGTCTTTTTTTGCGCACAAAAAGTGTTCTCGTCGCTTGATAGACTTAAGATTGAGCCACTGTACTCACTTGGAAGATGAACGAAAGTCTTATGGGGTTGGAAGAACATGAGGGTGAGCAATTACTGACAGTTTTCATTTTTGGGTGAACTAACCCTTTAAAGTGACTGCAGTCTTTAAACCTGCTTCTGTCTACTGTTGGTTATCTGTGTCATTTAATGATAATCAAACAACAAACTGAAACTTTATTTTACTTTTGAAACTTTTTATTACAGTTAAGACTTTAATCTTATTCAATTTCTGTGGTATTTCTTATCTGAATTCTGCTTTTAAACCTACCTGAAAAATGTAAAATACTGAAAAATACTGCATTGTTTATATCTTTATTCTATTGAATACAACAATGCAGTATATTTTGTATTTAAGCTTCTGCTTGTAATTTGCTTAATCATTCTTGTTTTATTACTGATTATTGCAACAAAATTATCTCCTAAAAAGCAGGATGTTTCTCTGTGATTCGCTACTCATTTCAAGGTACTTTATGAGATGTTGTGACTGAGTGTCCGGTTTTCATTTTTTTTTTTTTTTTTTGTCTTCATCTGATCACATGCCTGATAACAATTTTTAGAAATTTTACTTTAGTTACGGATATTGTAGCAAAGTAACAAAACATTTAAAATGTAGATTTACGTTGTTCAAACTTATAAACAACATTCGTTTCAGGTAAAAAGTGAAGCATGAAAAGTTCAGTGGATGCTACACAATACTATGTTTTCAAGGGAATTCACAGAAAGTCGTCATCCTTCATAAATGCTAATGGAATATTTTATTATTTCAGGCCATATGTGTGCAGCAAAATCAAGTTTTAACAACTTCTGACGAATTTGTGGCTAGTGAGGTCGTCCAAGATGACCATGAAGTAATGGATTCTGGTTCTCAAGAAGGAATGTTCTCCAACCACACTGAGGTCATCCAAAGTGACTTGGAAATAATGGATCCTAGACCAGAAATATACACCAACTACATTGACATAATGCCAGACAATGTCATAGATGAGCCCGATGACCAAGAACTTCAAGATGATTCTGAAATCACGTAAGTGGCTTTATGGAATCTAACCTTTAATTCTGTAAATAAAATCACATGATGTTTTTTTCTTCGTTACTCTGTGTGATACTGTTTTTATTTATTTGATTTTTTTTTTTTTTTTTTTTTACAATAAATCATTGCTTCGAGTCTAATATCCTATGAGAGGGAAATTGTGACAATGTAATTGAGTTGTGAAGCTCGTGTCAGAAGTAATGCAGAAGCACTGAGGACCGCCGCATCTCGCACAAGCTGCACAACGCACTTCCATCATACATCAAAACTTCCCAATGCACTTGTATGACAGTGGACTGGAAGCAATTGTTTTACAGTTACAAAAATATGTGTTTAGCTTCAGAAGGCATTGATTCATCTGCTGGGCTTGTATGGATTACCGTCACATGTTTTTCAAGCTTCAAATGAGTGGCAGCAATTCATTTGTATTACATAGCCTACATTATTATATAAAACATTTCATTTGTGTTAATCTGAAGAAAGAAAGCCATACACATTGCGCATAGCATGAGGATGAGTAAATCATGACAGTTTTTGGATGAACTACCCCTTTAATTGCGTGTTGTGTTAATATTGTCAGGTACATGGGAGACCTGGACTGCTCTACAGAGGAGATGGTTCTGGAGCTTGGGCAAGAAATAAACCACAATCAAAGCTGCAGATTCAACATTAATCGAAAACATGTACTAGATGGTGCATTCAGACGAAAATCATACAATCCTTTTAAAAGAATTTGTCCGATTCTCTGATGAATGTGGAAATTGAGGAGGCTGTGGATTTGGGAGGCCCTAGGAGAGAGTTCCTCACCTTGCTTATGGAAGCAATTGAAAACTCTGCACTGCTTGCAGGCCCAGATGGAAGAAAAAAACCTTGCTCTTGACTCAGTTGGTGTGCTATTTAATTTAATGTTTTTCAATCACACATTTGTTTTTACAACCTTCAACCTTGTAATATTTATCTCTTTTCCACTCCAGCTTTCAGAGAAGACAGATTCTACCTTGCTGGTAAAGCAATTGCTGTCAGCATGGTTCACGGGGGACCTTCTCCTGGATTATTTTCATCAACTTTGTTTGAATGCATCTGTAACGGGAACGTGTCACCAACCATAGATGTTAATGACTTGGATTTGCAAGCAAAAATCCAAAAGGTATTTTTTTTGTATAAGCAACTAATTATACTGTTAACTTTTAGGGGTGGGAATCTCTAGGCACCTCACGACTCGATTCGGAGTGCTGCGATGCTAAAACTATTATCAATGCTTTTTTTTTTTTTTTTTTTTTTTTTTTTATGTGACTGCTTGGTCATTTTAAAAGCAAGGTAGTTATAATGACCCAAAGAATATACTTCCAATATCTTTTATTAATAAAACAAATGGAAGTGATTTGCCAAGACAAGGTTACATTTGCCAGCATATGCCCCAACATTGCAAAGAACCAACAAAAAAAAGTGTGCCTGTACTAGCAGCATACTTGTAGTCAGTGAATACAAACTTCAGCATATTCTGAATCTCTAACATAAAATAATAGACTTCTAACCAACATCCTATTGTTATTTGCAATGAACAATGTAATCCATCATTAATCAGACAAAAATAAAAAACTTTTTGCTGTAGCAAAATCACAAACGGCTTTCATACAAAAATATATAATTATATACCAGCAGCTCTCATACAAAAATAATGCTTGCGTAATGCAGTACAGTAAACCTATGTATTACAGATCTTTTTACAGCATAAACAGATTAATGTGAAAACCAAACAATACAGAAAACAGCTCTCATACAAAAATACAAAATAGGGTAGGCCACAATGAAACACTGCCAAATTTCCATACGTTAGCTTTTAATGAAGAGGGTGTCATTCTGATTTTGTGCTCATCATGCGTCTGTTAATGCACACGCCAGACTGTCCGGGCGTTACGCAGTGATACACAGAACCGTTGGGTAAAGGGGTTCTAGTTGTGCTTTATTGTGAATAAAACCACTATACACCAATCAGAATCAAGGACAGGAACTAACAATTTTATTATATTTATAGAACAGTTAGTTCTGGTCCCTGAATCTGATTGACTGAGGTCTTTCCAGTCATGCGATGTTCTACCAGTATCTCCACAGGAACCGTTTCACCGGTTGTATCACTCCTCCAACGCATTCCTCACAGCAAGTTTCATGGTGGATGAGCAAATCCACCATTTTTTTCACCAGAATACACTTGTCAATCTCTCTTTCTACCAAATACTCTACATATATACTACACTTAATAAAGTAACATTTCGGAGTTGATAATGGATGCTCGGGCTCAAACTGTTAAACTGCTAACTTGAGAGTTGTATAAATGCCTAATTTATTTGAATCTGTGGCAGAAGGAAGTAGTTTCGCACAAAAGAGCTTTCTTTTTTTTTTTTACACAATTGTGCCATCAAACTGTTGTATAAATGCAATGTCACACTTGTGCTGATATGGAGCCAAAAAGCACAGAGTGTAATATTGCGTACTTAAAATGTCACAATTTGCATGGTAATAACTTCAAATTAATATATGTATATTTTCCAGATTGCCAATGCTGCAACCATGGAAGAGTTATGTCAGGCAACTGAGTGTATAACAGAATACCTGGCAAATGCAGGCTGTCTTCGAGCTATAAAACGCCTCGGAGACAAGGATCAGCTTGTAGACGATATTTTAATGTTCCAGGTTGTGAACAGAGTCCATGGCCCACTTGAACGGTAAGAATGATATATAATGATCATGCTTTCGAGATTAGTTGATTCAATTCCACTGTAAGGACTGGGCAAGGGTGAATCTGAATAACTAAATACATCCTAGCTAAAATCCCAAAGCCTTCAGGCCCAAAAAGCCTGGATGTAAATTAACATATACACACACACACACACCCAACCACACACGCATCGCCCACAAGTGAAGCCCGCTCAGGACAGAGCGTGGTGTCCAGTTACGAGACATTTTTATGACTGACTGGAATGTCCCAAAGAAGGTGATTTCTAAAGAGAAAGAAACTTCTCTTTTTAAAAGACATTTAACCAGATATATTCGATGTGTTTTTATGTGTGTCCATTTGCCCATGTCACATTGGAATGACTATGATTTATGATCGTAGCTTAAAGTGAATTATAAATACCTTCATAATGCATTTTAAATATAACTGTCTATTCCCATAACTTGTACACATAGTTCTGGACACCTCCAGAATGCTTTCGGTGTGATCAATCAGAATACGTACAGTAATATCCAGTAAAATATTGTTTACTATGTTTTCCATCTTTGGAGTAAAAAGAGACCAAAACTAACATCACTGGTGTTCTTAGATAACAGCGTTTACAACCTAAAGGAATGTTCACAGAACTGTGGCTCTCTCCCTCTCTGAATTCTTGCTGAGAAATGAAACCTTTCCAATCATATATATATATATATATATATATATATATATATATATATATATATATATATAATCATGTGAGAAATGTATTACCATGCATCTAATGTTCCAATCTTATGATGTGGCCTTTTATGTGGTTTGTTTCATGTAAACTCTAATACTTACTATTCCAGACTGTTCACACTATGATCAACCAGAATCAGATGTGACATATTTGGTTTCTAAAACCTGGTACTTTGAAGATCGAAGTGACTGTAAGGACGGCTGGCGCGAAACAGACGTTCCGAAGCTTTGCGAGATCCCGAAGCAAAGATGATTCGAAACTGATCCGAAGCGTGATTCAAAACACCCACGTCACGTGACAACGTTAAATGAAGCGTCTAAGTGTTTCATCAGGTGGAGTGCTCCGCCGAATCAGGGTTTCATTGATTGGTCGGTTCGGGAACAAATCACACAGTATAAAAGTTTTGTCAACGCATTTTCATATCGTGGGTTTTTGTGAGAGGAGTTTGGTTTTGAGATAGCGGATTTTTGGTGATATAGTGCGATTTGTTTAGTTATATTTAGGATTTAATTTACATTTACACATTGACTTAGAGACACACAGAGTACATATAGTGACACATTAATAGATGCATTGATAGAAATATATATATATATATATATATATATAGATTAATAGATAGATACATATATTACAGATACATATAGATTATTAGATAGATAGAAATGGAGGCTCCACAGAAGAGATGCCGTACATCTGTGGTGTGGGAGCATTTCCATTTGGAAACCCCAAATAAAGTGAGATGTGTGTATTGTGATCGGCAGCTAGCCTACTGCAACAATACATCATCCATGATGCGCCATTTGAGGAGCATTCATCCTGCCATTCTGCAGGGTGCAGAGGATGGTAGTGTTCCCCCTGTACCAAGGCCTGCTACTGACACTGCTGGGCCATCTAAGCAAGGTATGCATTGTTTGAAATATAGGCTAATTATAAGTGAAATATAATAACTAAGTGTTGGGCCATTGTTTAGAAAGGCCATGGACTAAGACATGCCTAACATCCCAATCACAACTGCCAATCACTTTAAAAACAAATGTTGTCAATATAATATTATACTTTGTGAATATACATTTTATGTCTACATATGAGTACCCAATCTACAGCCAAGACATCATTTTGTTTTTTTTGTAATTGTTGTATTTCTATAATGCACTATCTTTCTCTGCACACTGAGCATAAATATTCATAACATAACTTTGTTTAGGAAGGTTTCCAAATGAACCAGTAGACTACTTTCACGGTAGGCTACTATTTTTCCAATATATTTGTCTGAAAGTATGTTCTATCTTCTCTTTTAAAAGGCAGACAGAGGGAATTGGATGAGGCTCTTCTGAACATGGTGGTGAAGGATCTGCAGCCCTTCACCATCGTGGAGGATGAGGGTTTCAGGGCCTTTGTGAACAAGCTTGATCCAAGCTATGTCCTCCCATCCCGGAAGGTGCTTAAAACAATGGTCAGCGAAAGGTACAACACAACCAAGGAGAAGACAATCGAGGACCTACAAAAGGCGGCATTTGTTAGCCTTACGGCTGACATGTGGTCTTCCATTAATATGGATGGATATCTTGGTGTAACATGCCATTACATAACACCAGAGGCAACAATGGCAACTGTTTTACTGGGTGTAAAGAGGTTTTACCAAACCCACACAGCCCAGCATCTCATGGAGGCTAAAGCCTTGCTAATTGCTGAGTGGGGAATAACCTCCAAAGTTCACTGCATGGTGACTGACAATGCATCCAACATGATCCTAAGTGCCCAGCTACTCAACCTTCGCCATGTCCCATGTTTCATAATTTGAATTTGATAGTGAAAAAGGCCCTGGATCAAACCCCAGTCATCAATGAAATTCGCCAGAAAGATAGTGGGGTTGTTCAGATCCAGCTGCAAAGCAAAGGACAAGCTTGTGGAGATGCAGAGCTTGATGGGCAGACCAAGTCTGAAAATGATACAGGAGGTTGAAACAAGATGGAACAGCACATTCGACATGCTACAACGCTTGTTATGAGCAACGTGAGCCAGTGGGTGCTGCACTTGCCAATTTAAACAGTGATACTGCTCCCCTGACAAGTCTTGAGTATGACATTATTCAACACTTCTTCAACCATTCAAACTAGCAACAACAGAGATGTCAGAGGAACAGAGAGTGTCTGCTTCAAAGCTCATACCATTGTACAGGATGTTGCAGCACAAGCTTGCACAGGATAAAGGAAATGCAACGCAGGAATCAACTGTACAATTAGGTAGGACACTATGACCATACGTGTAATTGGCCATAACTCTCATATTGTTGTCATTATTTTAATTAATATGGTTTTCTCTTGTGTTGGCTCATAGGCTCACATCTACAAGAAGGTCCGCACTCCAGATGTGGAGGGTACGAGACTTTTAGAGCCTTGGCACTGGCTACACTGCTGGACCCAAGGTTTAAAAATGTGGCTTTTGGAAATCCTGCCAAAGCCCTGGATGCTGAAAAGCACATCACACTGGAGTGTGCTTCACTGATGCTTTCAAACACAACTCCTGGTGAGTTTCAGTCTATGTTATCTTATGTAATGTGATTCATGAAATTTATACTTCATATGTGTTGTCAGTTTATGATTTGTTACTAATTGCCGTTTTCTTTTAATTCAGAACCACAAATGTCAACATCAGGCCCATCATCATCAACACCAGTTGAAACACAAGACAGTTTATGGGAACATTTTGACAATCGTATCAGTGAGACCCAGATGATACACAATCCTACAGCTGATGCCACAGTGGAAGTGAAAAAATACCTCAGCGATGCGTTTTTGCCCAGAACTCATGATCCTCTAAGTTACTGGAAAGAGAGAGCAGTAATCTTTCCTCATTTGTATGTCCTAGCTAAAAAATATCTTTGTATGCCAGCAACAAGTGTCCCTTGTGAGAGAATTTTTTCAAAGGCTGGAGAAATTATCTGTAAAAAAAAGTAGGCTGAGTCCTTCAACAGCAGAGAAATTAATATTTTTGAATAAAAATCTATAAGAAAGGGAGACATTGTGGCTTGATTTATTTTTATTAATATTCATTTTTCATGACCAAAATCACATTATGCAATGTGAAGAGACTACAGGTTACAAGCTTCATATATTACAAAAATACAATAATAAAAAAAAACAACACTTTTTTTATTAGCTCTTTGTAAAGGTTGTTTCAGATCAACACCTGCAAGTGACCACTAGGTGTCACCGTGGAGACAGGTTTCGGATTGATTCGAAGCCTCGAAACAAAATGGCACATTTGCTTCGACTGTTTCATTGCTTCACGAAGCCTCGATCTGCCCATCACTAAGTGACTGTATACACGATATGTCGGTAACAACAAAATATTAATAGCAAAAGCATCTTTCATCGTTTCTTCAACGAATTGATAAACCCATCTCACACACACGCTTCTTCACAAGCCACGCAAAGAGTGCGAGTATCCGTGTTTGATCACGCTTTTAAGATTTGTTGAAGTCTTGTTGTCTCTCGAAGTTTCGTTATCTATGTGAATTTGCTATTTAGAAGGATCCTCGGGTCTTTCTAAACTCCCTCTTGCATAACTGCAACTCTACATTTCCTCTCTCTCTGTCTCTATGCATTTCTCGTTCATCGATGCCTTATCGTGTTTTGTTGTTTATTATGTTTGTAAATACATATATCCCATGTAACCGTAGTAAATACACAATTAGTTCTGCCTTATTAAATTCATTATATTCATTTGATTGATGTACTGCCTCTTTGCTCATTTTCCAAGTCCCTTAAGTGCCAAAGATCTTATAGCTACAAGCTTACAAATTAAAGATACTTTAAATAGTATGTGTTTATAGGGCCGGAAACCCAATTCTTGTGGCCACAGAATTGCTTTTCCTGAAATCCTATAAAGTAGGATGATATTGTGGATCCCCACAAATATTATTCTGACAATTGAGCTAATTAATTTTGCCTGTTTTGTAAGACGTGGTCCGTGTAATTAATTGCCATCAACTTGTGGTTAATTGCAAGGATACACATGCATGCATGCAGGTAAAATGACATCATCCCTTATCGGGAGATTTATTAACATGTAAGACTGATCTAATCCAAATTTGTATGAATAATTATTAATGACCAATTATTAATTATGATATGCAAATTCCCCCACGGATTAGATCCGCCCGTGAGTCTTTACAGCACTATCAGTTTTGATATTTCTTAATGGCCACATACTTGGACAGTAAGGCAGATTTAATTTACTTTTATTATATAGTTTAATTTACATTTAGTATGCCATTCCAAACTTTTTTTTTTCTGCCCATTTTTGTTTTTTACTTTTTATGTGTGATTTTCTTGTCCTCTCACATCACTGCAATTTCTAAAACCTGAAATATTGATTAGTTTGTTTTTTTCTTGTGATGAGTGATCAGTGAGAAGAGTTATTGCACTTGAATTGATACTCTTGAATAGAGGTCTCTTCACATAATTTCCATAAATTAATATTTATTATAAATTATTATATAACTGTAATTATATATCGACCAGTAAACTATACAATTCTCTACAGGCTATCATAAATAACAAAACCTTATCCCATGAAAATGTGACAATTGTTGTTTGAAAAGGACAAATAATATGTTTATGCACTATATTTTAAAATGAGGATAGTTTTGATAAAACTATTTTTTCTTTTTTCTTGAAGACTCCGGGAGGGCCTGATGACTCTTGGCCTGTTGGATGCTGTTGTTAAACACAAAGAAGCCTTCAGACCCCTTTTCTGCAGCCCACAACAGCCACTTACTGCAGACACCCTTGAAGACTTGTTTAACATTCGCTACTCAGTTGCTGGAAGTAACAGGCGGGCAGAAGAAAACACTGCAGTAGCCTTCTGGAGGGACTACCTTCTAGATGCAGAAGGCAAGTAATGTAACTGATTTGTATGTTAATGTCTTCTTGTGCAATGGGGATAGTTAGTAACAACATAAAACAACATCCACCATTTACATCATAAAACAGAATTTTCTTATTTATTTTGGCTTGGTATCCTTAGTAACAAGTTGTGTATTCCTTAAAGCAAGGTTAACTTACCATCACAGATACCCTGAACTCTGTTAATTAACCCAGTCCTTCAGTCAACGTTCACAGTGAAAACACAAACATATTTTTAACTGAGTAACAAACCCATGAGTCTCCGTGGGAACGGATGCAAAAAGTGGCACACTCTTTCTTTGAGTCCTTTTCCATGGTGACTCATGGATTTGACGCTCTGTTAATGTCTTTGTGTTTTCACTGTGAACATATTCTGGGTTGACTGAACTTGCTCCCAGACGCGTTTTTGGAACCAGCATTTCGGAGTTCAAGAGATCGTTCACCCAAAAACAAAAACTATCCCATGATTTACTTGCACCTCAAGGCATCCTAGGTGGATATGACTTCTTTCAGACGAATACAAAGCGTTATATTAAAACATATGCTGGCTAATCCAGCAATATAGTGGAAGCAAAAAATGTAAAGCTCAGAAAAAGTGTATTCGCCCATGATTTAAAGTAATCCATACTGCTCCGGGGGTTAATAAAGGCCTTCTGAAACGAATTGATGGGTTTGTGTAAGAAAAATATCCATATTTAAAACTTTTTTTTAAAGTCATCCTTTTTTTTTTTGAGCTGTAAGTTAATTATCTTACCTGTAAATTTACCTGGGTATTTTGCATAACCTTCTTTCTAGAATACCTCCCAGGCATTAAATCAAAATTATTAAATGGCATTAAATTAGCTCGGACAGTAAGAACATGCTATCCAAACGGAATTAAATTTTTCCAGGTTTTTTTTTTTATTATGAATGATTATCTTATTACTCAGCCTTGTCACATTTTTCTTTTTCAGAAGGCAGCTGTTACTGCTCGCTAGAAAAAATCCTTATGTTCACAACTGGATGCAGTGGTTTGCCTCCAATTGGATTAAAGCCTCAGCCATCCATTGAGTTCCTACATACTCCTGATACTACACCTGGGTCTGCTTCACTAAGAGAGAAATTTCCAACTTCAAACACGTGCATTAACTGCTTGCGTCTCCCTTTACACAAGGACTATGCCAATTTTAAGTCGAATATGGACTTTGGTATTTGCAACACGCAAGGGTTTGGTCAAGAGTAAGATCTACTTTGTTCATAGGTTTGTTTAAAGGGATGGTTCACCCAAAAATGAAAATTCTATCATGTAGTTCTATCTATCATTCTATCATCCCTTTTTTGTTAAGTAGAAAAGTTTAGCAAAAACTGGGTTTATTTGGGTGACAAATTGACACGTTTGTGTCAACCTTTATAAAATCCAACAAATTGGATAAGTTCGATCCATAAGTCGCAGTACTCTTTTTGAAACCCTTTTCTTTCAATGTATACAACTGTTAAATGTAAACAATTAAAATAAAAGGATTAAAAATTAAAGGTGTTTTTATTTTTTTTTAATGTATGAAATATACAAGGAGGCCACAGTGTACAATATTGTGAAAAAAAACTTATTGGTTTTTATTCAAATAAAACACTCCAAAGAATATTTGTTTGGCAGCATGGAAGTTGAGAAATTGTCTATTCTACATTGACAAACTACTAGGTTTAAAACCTTATAGTAAAAAACTCAGCAAGCAGGTTTTCAGATTTTTCACATAGTTAATGAAAGTTGATGGGAAATTTCATTGCAGCACATTTGATATTTTAATTTTAAGTCTGCAATGTCCTTCAATGGCAATCATAACCTCTTCCTGTTGTTCCTGGCTGAGGTCAACACTGGGTGGATTGACATTAACGGCAGGGAACTGGTCGACCATTTCAGCTGGGAAGTTGTTAATGCCATGTTGTGCCAGAAGTCCCTCTAAATTGTGCTCCGTGAATGGATCATCACCAAACACATCGTTGATAGACGTGCAATTTACCCCCATGTTGGTCAGCATACCATCAGTCCAGATCTGAGAGGGTGTTCGGTTGTGTTCTGTTCTCAGACGGTGATGATTCCAGGCTTCACGAAACCTACTCAATCTACTTTGAATTTCAGGTAAATACACAAGATGAAGAGAAAGCTTGTGGACGTCGTTTGCAGGATCTAGGGTGCCATTGTCCTCAAAGCTGTAGAATTCATTGTAGAAACTGTGCAAAACATGCAGGAAAACATCCCTCCAAAGACACTCAATTCTCTGATTGTGTACAGATTCCCCTGTGATGTGGCTTCTGTGCTCCACACCATGAACATTCATGAACAAAGCCACTTGTGTGTTCTCTCCACCATGATCTGACCGCACTCTAGATGGAAGCCCATAAACACATGTGGCTTTTAAGAACTGTGTGAGCACTGTGGCAGCTCTGTTGTCTGCATTACAGTTCAAGTATGTTATCAGGCGGGAGTATCCATCTATAGCTCCATGAATGACTAAGCCCCATCTGAAAAAAAAAAACATTTAACAGCTCTAGCATACTGCTATAACTCACTAAAAAACTAATATAAGCAAAAATTAAAATGATTTGTAGATTAGTTGTTAGTCTTAATGAATAGTAAATTCAACAAAACAATCTGATCAGCCAAAACACAGACAATTAATATGGGTGTATTTTAATGTCAATTTAGATTTGTTTTACTGGTTTTCACACGTTTTGGACGTGGGGGTTAAGCTAAACAGATTTGCTTAAATGTAAGAAAAAATATTTGAAGGGATTTTTTTTTTTAAATTTCAATCAAGGTCAGTCACATCAGACTACAAGGATTAATATGTATAAATGTGTAAAATGTTAAAATAAATATGTATATATATTTAGTTTTTTTTTTAAGAAAATCCTAAATACCTGATGAGAGGCATATTTCCGTCCATGTGCCACAGACTGTTTGGATATGGCACATAATATGTTCTTCTGGCCACGGCACCACTCCATCTACGTGCAGCTGCTGCTGGGTCGATGTTCGTCAACATTAATCTCACTCTGTCGTGATACCAGCAATCCCTCTGCTCGCAGCAATGCTCTCATCATCTGTGATGTTTTGGTATGCAAATAATTACACAGAGTTTGATTTACACCCAATTTCACAGACAATGCTTAAAGGATTAGTTCAGCCAAAAATTGCAAAAATTAGCCCATGATTTTCCATCATAAAAGTGTTCCACATGGCTCTGAGGGGTTAATGAAGGCCTTCTGAAGCGATGCGTACGCGTAAGAAAAATATCCATTTTTATTACATGGCTTGGTTGAATTGTAATGTAGAATGTGGTGTTTTATTTCTTGATAACAGACCGTTGCCCATGAAAAACAGAGCGTTGCCATGGACACAGTTCTGTTCACTCTGCAGGACAGCTATCAATCCGAAAGCAATACAATAGTTTTTAAATTAATAAACTCCTTTTTAAATCAATATTTTGTCAAATTATTGATTTATTTGGTAGGTAGCCATGTAAGAAGCGGGATAATGTAGAGCGATGCGGTTGTTATAGCGAATACAACCCCGACAGGCTGATTCGCGTCGGTGTCTTGAATCAGCCTGAAGGGGTTGTATTCGCTATAACAACCGCATCGCTCTACATTATCCCTTAACACATTACAAAGTAAAATTCTAGCTTCCGGCCAAACGCACATACATAGTCTACTTGCACCTAAACACGGCTTAGTTTTAAATATGGATATTTTTCGTACACAAATGCATGGCTTCGCTTCAGAAGGCCTCACCCCAGAGCTGTGTGTAGCACTTTAATGATGGATGGGTTCACTTTTATGATGGATAGAAACAGCCATTCATTGCCATTATAAAGCTGGGAAGAGCCAGGACATTTTTTAATATAACTCCAAATTGTATTCGTCTGAAAGAAGAATGTCACATGAACCTAGAATGGTTTGAGGGTGAGTAAATCATGGGCTAATTTTCATTTTTGGGTGAACTACCTAGTCCCAAACTATAATGCATGTTTGAATTTATACTGAAAGCAACTTCTCACGCTACACAGTAATATTTCTGTTTTATAAGGCACATTTATAAAAGCTACTTAATGTCCTAATTGAACTAAGGCCAAATTCTGGCTTTATCTAATCCCTATCTGTGAAACCAGGTGTTATACTTGAAAAACTTGAATAGTTCACCCAATAAAGAGTATTAACTAACACGTTGCATACCTGTATTACTCTCTCAGTGTTCATAGTTTGCAATGTACAGATTTACAAGTAACTGTTTTTTTTTTCAAATTATTGCAACACCTGCGTGTGACTGGTCAGTGGATTCTGGCTAAATTAAACTCCTCTGATATAAATTGCATACTAGAACACTACTCTTACTCTGGATCAGGCTACATTTTAAAAAACTTCACACTAAAAAGTTCACATTTAAAGTAACAAAATGTAAAATTACAATAATAATATACAACAATATAGAGATAAAAAAGTTTGGTACTACCTCATTGCCAGATCTGGGATATAACCCATGAAGTCGTCTAATGTGCTGTTCCAACTCCTCATCAGTCACCGATCTTGACATGGAATTCCTAGTTGGCAGCCCTAGAGCTTTTGTCCTCTTGTATAAAAATGATGCCGAACATCCCAAAAGTTGGTCCATGCGCTTGATGGTGTAGCCCTGGGTCACCAAGAATTCCAGCTGTTGTCTCGTCACTGTGATCTTAGGTCTCCCTCGCTGACCTATGGATATACACACACTGTTAAGCCAAATTGACTAAACAACAATTAATGATTTATTGTGTGAAATAAATATTTAAACACAAAATTTTACTTGAGAATATGCAAATCATGTTTTAACAGAAACTATGAATAATAGTAATGCATTTTGTCTTGTGGCAGTGATAGGATTTTGGTTTTTATGAAGCATAAATAAGTAATATGTGCCAATACCACAAGACAAAGTTCTGAAGCTGATGTAGGGACACCTAAATATCTTTTATTTTATTGCCACATTTATTTTTGAATACAATATTGTATTCTCAAATGTAAGTATATGAATGCAAAACCTTAAAAAATATGTAAAACTCTTAAAATTATTTTTATTTACAGCTAGTTTCCATTGAACTAAAAAAAACAGCAAATGCACCAGGATTATACAAAATTTGGGTTGTTGAGATTAATATAAACTGTTAATTCCTTTTCTTTAATTTTGTTTTTTAATTCCTTGCTTTGCTTAAATAGTGTCGTTTGATCTTAAATGTGATTATGAATGTATATTTCAACGTCTAATAAACAAATTTAGACATGTATTGTTTACTGGGAAACCCTGTAAGAACAGAATGTTTGGTAGCTGGGGCGTTTCTAGACTTTATCAGTATTGGGGCAAAAAGCATTGGGCTCCCCTAACATTTTTCAATTTCTTGAATAATAAATACTGTGCATCAATAAAGAACTGTATGACTTCACTAGCTCAAATTATCTGCATAATTATAACTAAACATGCATTTTAATTAAATCGAAACAATGACATCATGACAACTTTATATGCATTTTTGAACTGCAGAATCTCAAGACTGCCTATTTGATGTATTTATCGTTGGGAATTACATTATTGTAAAAAAAAAAACAATTGAAAACTGATAACAATAAGAAGTTGTTATGTTAATGTGTTCAATTCAGTGCTGTTTATTTCCTTGCAATAAAAAAAGAACTGCATGTGTTCACATATAACAAGTTTTTTTGTTTTTTTTTACCTATTTACATGAAATCACTAATTTAACTTTTTGAAAATAATATTAAAGGTAGCCTACCACCATGCTGCAGAGAAATACTGTAGACTAACGTTATACAGTGGATATTAAATTATTCCTGCATTCATGTGGGCTACTGTAAGGAGGTATTTGCAAGGCATTAGTTCATAAAACCAAAGCAAATGTCAGTAGTTTAATTCGTTTGAGTGCTGTAGCGTTTTGATAACTTTTTTTTTCTATCACCAGTCATCTAAGTTCGGTAAACACTAGGCCTACATGTGCATAATGGACACGGAGAAGTTACTTACTTTTTAATTAGTCTTCTCATTAACACCATATTTGTGGAACAGACAGGAAACAGAGAGGCGAGATAAATAAACGGGACCAACGTAAAAATATGCTTCCAGACCTGAGCGAGTTGTAGGCATTGTGAAGGCTCTGCCCTGCGCTCCTCGAGTGACACGGACTGTCTGACGAAAGCTCTGAGATCCGATAGACTGCTAATAAGTTCTTCCACTGTTTCAGGAGACAGCATGCCTTCAATTCTTCTTAAATTCAATAAAGTCGAATCAATGGCATTCAGATGTGCGCTTCCTAAGATTCCATGTCCATGTGCTCTTTCTACATGACTGCATTTTCTGCGAATTTGATCAACAACCTCCGCCATGTTGAACCTTAATTCTTTCTCCTCTTCTCCTTCCGTTTCCTGTCATCTTCCCTTAATATGCAGTTGATTCATTAATATTCAACATATTATTTGCATACTGATTATTTAAATAGTACTAGTATCTTTTAAGGTAAGGATATCTTCGATCTAAAATGTTACTAGTAACTAAAAAATAAGCACTAGTTCTATTTTTTCTTAGCAAGTTGGGTATAATTAAATACTAGACACTATTGGAATAAGTACTAGTATCTAATAAATAAGGACTAGTATCTAATGAATAAGTACTAGTATCTAAAGAAAAGGCACTAGTACCTAAAGAATAAGCACTAGTATCTAAAGAAAAGGCACTAGTACCTAAATAATAAGCACTAGTCGCTAATGAATAAGTACTAGTACTTAATGGAATAGATACTAGTATCTAAAAAATAAGCACTAGTAGCATGAAAATAGAGACTAGTAGGTTAAAATGATTAAATGTTAAAACGGCTTGCCATAGCCGCCTACTCTCGAGGCAAGGCCATCTCAAACAAGCCTAATGAGTATGAAATAGACTTTCGCTACTCGATCCATACCGGAAACACGATCTGTACTGCGCATGTGAGAAAACGCGTCTCCTCTGATCTATATAGACCTTGTGTAGCCCCACCCCTTTTCAGCGCTGCGCTCGTTGTCTTTTGACGTCCGGTCTGTATTTTCACAGCGATCTTGCATAGTATGAATGAACGGCTCGTTTAAAAAAATTCCTGGTCGGCATTTGTTAAGACATTTGCTTTACAATGCTTATGATAAACATTACAATGCTCATGATAACTTTCGTTACCTCTAAAAATAAGTAAATCCACTTCACAAGCTAATTACTCCTCGACAGCGATGCCATAGAAATATACAGAGCGACCGCAAAAACGGAAGTTCAAAGACATTATTCGAAAGATGGCGGCGCCCTCGTTTGCACTGGTGCATAAGGTCTATAGAATGACTTGATAGCTCATGACGTCATAAACAGTGAAGCCACCGCGCCGCCAATTCCTGTATGTCTACTTAAAATATTGCTCTTTCTGATTGTGTTTTATAGATCAGTAGTTTGTTCAAAGTTTGTAGTTTGTAACATGTACAGGAAATGCGCAAATTGTATGGGTTAATGTAAGTAACTTTAACTGATCTATACAATGACATCATAGATCAGTGTCAAGTAACAGTAAAAAGACTGCACAAAGCTCTTTTTGAAGCTGTCAAATGGTGTCGCTATTGGACACTTAATTGTGATTATTGCTGCTCCGAGGTTACTTATAGGCTACTGTTGAATGTTTTATGTTTGTTTTTTGTTTTTGTAGAAGCATTACTCTTGCCTCGGAGAAAACAAGACAGGAATAGCGACAATTGTACATATAAATGACTACTTATAGGGCTTGAATTACAACCTGTGGGCAGTTTTTCTACATCCTTTTGTGAACGTCGTTTGACAGTTGTATGTTGCACAGCGGGTCATCTTAAAAGGGCCGTCAGAGCTACCAAAATCTGTATAACGCCCGTTGAAGCCCTCTGCTGGTGGGGAATCGTAAGATGGCCGCTCGAACACTTCCGGTGGCTTCACTGCCTGCTGGCATTTTAGAACATGGACATCATAAATACATAGACATCCTATTGGCTGCTGGAGCGTACGTCAACGGCGCCGCCATATCAAGGAGGGCAACTTGCCCATACCTCTCATTATGGGAATTGAGAAAAATGCCTGTTTCGTGCGCTGCTTGGGGCTGTACAAGTCGCCACACAATTGAAAACAGGTCTCGGGGAATTACCTTTCACAAACAAGACTGAACATTTTTTTCTGGTTGTATTTGGTAATTATATAATTAGTACTAGTAACGTACACCACGTGCAAACCGCTGAAATCGGCTGATAAATGTAAACGTTATTATTGTTTTTATCCAGGAAAACCGCAGCTCACCCGTTTACTTGCATTTGTTCACAGCGCAGTCTTGCCCTCCGCAAAATGGCGGACACGTTGACGTATCGCAGCAACGCTCCAAAGCGGCCAATAGGGCGTCTATGTATTTATTATGTCTATTTTTTAGAACGTCATGAGCTATCCAGTCATTCTATATAGATCAGTGGTCTCCTTCCTGTCTGATGTCGAAACCATTTACGGCAGTTGTTGTTCGACACTACACGATCCGTATCGTAACTGAAGCCCCTTAACTGAGTTTTATTTATCCTTTGTCATTTTATTTATTGTTTATGTATTTTATTTTAACTAATTTATTTTCTTCTCCCTAAAGTTGTTATTCTACGTGTTCCGTTTCCTGTTAACACTCATGTTATTGTCAATTCTGTTTCAGCCAGTTATTGTTGTAAATTTTACATACAGATGTGCATTAAGTGTGGGCAGTATGATGGTTGTAGTGTGCGATCAGCCTCCTCTACTGAAGTAATATTGTAATATTTACAATATTACTACATGTAATATTTCATTTTGTAAAGGTTTGTTCTACTTATTTTAGCATACTTTAACAAATGTCTGCACTCAAGAAAACACAGAAACACACAGGATAACTTTATTTATTAATAAATGAATTCATCCATCCCCCCCCCCCATACTCGCTCACTCTCACACACACGCTCGCTCTCACACACTAGCTCTCTCTCTCACACACACACACACACACGCTCGCTCACTCACTCACACACACACGCTCTCACTCACACACGCTCTCACACGCTTGCTCTCTCACACACACACACACACACACTCACACACACTCCCTCCCTCAATCCATCACACGCTCTCACTCGCTCGCTCTCACACATGCTCTCACACAAGCTCTCACTCGCTCGCTCTCACACACACACACACACACACACTTGCTCATCCCTCCTCCATCCCTCCTCCCCATCCATCTCTCCTCCATCCCTCCTCCATTCCTCCATCCTCCCCATCCATCCATCTCTCCTCCATCCTCCCCATCCATCTCTCCTCCATCCTCCCCATCCATCTCTCCTCCATCCTCCCCATCCATCTCTCCTCCATCCTCCCCATCCATCTCTCCATCTCTCCTCCCCATCCCTCCTCCCCATCCCTCCTCCATCCCTCCTCCCCATCCCTCCTCCATCCCTCCTCCCCATCCCTCCTCCATCCCTCCTCCCCATCCCTCCTCCCCATCCGTCCTCAATCTCTTCTCCCCATCCCTCCTCCCCATCCCCAATCTCTCCTCCCATCCCTCCTCCATCCCTCCTCCCCATCCCCAATCTCTCCTCCCATCCCTCCTCCCCATCCCCAATCTCTCCTCCCATCCCTCCTCCATCCCTCCTCCATCCCTCCTCCATCCCTCCTCCCCATCCCTCCTCCCCATCCCTCCTCCATCTCTCCTCCCCATCCCTCCTCCATCTCTCCTCCTCATCCCTCCTCCCCATCCCTCCTCCATCTCTCCTCCCCATCCCTCCTCCATCTCTCCTCCCCATCCCTCCTCCCCATCCCTCCTCCATCCCATCCCTAATCCTCGCCCCGACCCTCCTACCCATCCCTCCTCCCTCCTACATCTATCCTCCCTCACTCACACACGCTCTCACGCTCGCTCTCTCTCTCTCTCTCTCTCACACACACACACACTCGCTCGCTTCCTCGCTCACTCTCACACTCACACACGCTCTCACTCGCTCGCTCTCACACACTAGCTCTCTCTCTCTCTCACACACTAGCACTCTCTCTCTCTCTCTCACACACACACGCTCGCTCACTCACTCACACACGCTCTCACACGCTTGCCTCTCTCACACACACACACACACACACACTCGCTCGCACACACACACTCCCTCCCTCCCTCAATCCACCACACGCTCTCACTCGCTCGCTCTCTCACACACACACACACACACACTCGCTCACTCTCACACACACGCTCGCTCTCACACACTAGCTCTCTCTCTCACACTAGCTCTCTCTCTCACACACACACACACACACACACACACACACACACACACACACACACACACGCTCACTCACTCACTCACACACGCTCTCACACGCTTGCTCACTCACACACACACACTCACACACACTCACACACACTCACACACACTCACACACACACTCACACACACTCCCTCCCTCCCTCAATCCATCACACACTCTCACTCGCTCGCTCTCACACATGCTCTCACACAAGCTCTCACTCGCTCGCTCTCACACACACACACACACACACACTCGCTCATCCCTCCTCCATCCCTCCTCCCCATCCATCTCTCCTCCATTCCTCCATCCTCCCCATCCATCCATCTCTCCTCCATCCATCTCTCCTCCATTCCTCCATCCTCCCCATCCATCCATCTCTCCTCCATCCATCTCTCCTCCATTCCTCCATCCTCCCCATCCATCTCTCCTCCCCTCCTCCATCCACCTCTACTCCATCCACCCCCATCCATCTCTCCTCCATCCTCCCTCCCCTAATCCCTCCTCCCCCAATCCCTCTCTCCTCCATCCATCTCTCCTCCATTCCTCCATCCTCCCCATCCATCCATCTCTCCTCCATCCATCTCTCCTCCATTCCTCCATCCTCCCCATCCATCTCTCCTCCCCTCCTCCATCCACCTCTACTCCATCCACCCCCATCCATCTCTCCTCCATCCTCCCCCCTAATCCCTCCTCCCCCAATCCCTCCTCCATCTTCCCCCGCTCACTCTCACACACTCGCTCTCTCTCACACACACACTCGCTCTCTCTCTCACACACACACGCTCTCTCTCACACACACACACACACACGCTCGCTCTCTCTCTCTCTCTCTCACACACACACACACACACACGCTCGCTCTCTCTCTCTCTCACACACACACACACGCTCGCTCTCTCTCTCTCACACACACACACACGCTCGCTCTCTCACTCTCTCACACACACACACACGCTCGCTCTCTCTCTCTCTCACACACACGCTCGCTCTCTCACACACACACACGCTCGCTCTCTCACACACACACGCTCGCTCTCTCTCACACACACACGCTCGCTCTCTCTCACACACACACGCTCGCTCTCTCTCACACACACACACGCTCGCTCTCTCTCACACACACACACGCTCGCTCTCTCTCACACACACACACGCTCGCTCTCTCTCACACACACACACGCTCGCTCTCTCTCTCTCTCTCACACACACGCTCGCTCTCTCTCTCTCTCTCACACACACGCTCGCTCTCTCTCTCTCACACACACGCTCGCTCTCTCTCTCTCACACACACGCTCGCTCTCTCTCTCTCACACACACGCTCGCTCTCTCTCTCTCACACACACGCTCGCTCTCTCACACACACACGCTCGCTCTCTCTCACACACGCTCGCTCACTCTCACACACGCTCGCTCACTCTCACACACGCTCGCTCACTCTCACACGCTCGCTCACTCTCATACTCACACACGCTCTCTCTCACAAACACACACACGCTCTCACACGCTTGCTCTCTCACACACACACACTCACTCCCTCCCTCAATCCATCACACGCTCTCGCACGCACGCACGCACATCCCTCCTCCATCCTCCCCCCAATCCCTCCTCCTCCCATCCCTAATCCTTGCCCATCTCTCGCTCTCTCGCTCTCTCTCCATCCACGCTCACACGCTCCCTCCCTCAATCCATCCATCACACGCTCGCTTTCTCACACACACACGCCTCTCCATCCTTCCCTCACACACAGACACTCTTGCTCTCACTCGCTCACACGCTAATGAACAAACAAACATGACATTGACCTTCAGGCCTTGTTAATCAGCACAGGATGATAAAAATGTTTTCATGTCATCTAGACACTGGAATAAAAACAAAAAGTCATCCTTTGCATCAGGAAATTCCTCCAGGACCTTCCTGATGGCATTTTTTTGTTGACTTCCGCTCATCTGCAGAAAAGAAAGCTCTGCCACCTTCCCACTGAATAAGTCTCCATGACTGCGTACCCAGTCCCTCGCTGTAAGAAGGTCTCTTACAATTATTGGCTGTAAATATATATAATGGCACTAAATAATTAATCTATGTATCTAGCATGTATGCAACTGCTTGATAAATGACCAATAAAATAATTTACCTTATCAGTGTCCTCTTCAACTACAACTCGTTTGCTGAGCGACAGTTTGGTGGTGGTAGATTTTGACACCCAAAAGACAGGTTCAAGGTTTCCCTGAAGGAGTTGGGATGCTACCTTTGTCCAAAATGCAAATCTTTGTCCATGCCTTTGGAAATTATGTAAATGTAGGAACTCTATTTGTATAAAACCTTTTTATTGTCACTTTTCTAACAGTGGCTAAATACAGCCAAATATACTGAACTTTTAGCTGTAGAATCTGTCATACCCTTCTAGGCAAAACCTCTCCATCAGCTGAATGCACCACCACTGGCGAATCAATGGCACCTCCTCCTAAAAACACACACATAAAAATAAAAAAAATAGATATTTGATACATATGAGTTTGATGGGATACTTGGTGTGAAAATCCAGCTTACCTCTGTGAATATTAATGGACAGGAAGTACAGGTACTGAGAGCATACTGTGAAATACAAATATTACACTGTAGCCTAAGACTTTGATTGTATTAACAGCTCTGACAAATGATTTATTCTTACCATCAACATGTAAACAGCACAGGAATTCTCTGAACACTGAAGAGAAACTTATAAAAGGGAAATGACAAAGTCATTTTAAAAATTTATACATGCATACTTAAATTAGCTTTACACAATTCCATCCTTTAAAACATACCCCAAGGTCTCTTCCTGTTTTTTCAGACCAGGATCCTGGGTCAATGGAGCTTGCAATGTGCCTGGCATTCCAAAGAAAACACAAAATGCATATGTAATTAAATGATCAGTTATGTATGCTGATAACGAGGCTTTTAAATGAACTTAAAGCCTGAGAATGAGGATCTTGTGTTAACTTGAAGCCCGAGAATGAGGCTTTTATGTGAACTTGAAGCCCGAGAGCGAGGCTCCCTTTGGAAATTGTAACCAAATAACATGCCTGGAACTAGGCTAGTAAATTAATTATCTTTTGTCTCAACCTAAATATGTTTCTGTAAGTGTCATCTCCAAAACCATCAGGACGAAGAGAATCAAGGAAAAGTATGTCCCTCTTAGCTACCAACATAACCTGTAATGGGTATTTTGTTAATATCCATGAAAATAGAATGCACCAAGTCTGCCTGTTGAATTTAAAATATTACAACTAGAAAGATTGAAAAAAAAAAAAAAAAAAAAAAAAGTACCTCAGAGCAGATAGTGATCCGCTTTATCCAGCTGTCTGCTCCAAGCTGGAAATAGTATGAGATCCTTGGACCTAACGTTTTCCTAAAAGTAGTGGAACAAAATATTATTCAATAATCATACTTCTGTGCCTATTCCCAAGAGTTATTTCTTGGTTGATGAGTATGATTGTTATGATTAGTGGAGAGATGAACCCAATCGCAGACAGTATGCAATTAACAGTTTTATTCTGACAAAACAGGGAAAGCAAAACCCACGATGGGGCAAAACAAGGCAGGTGGGTAAAAACAAAGACTAACACAAGACTAAGACTTGACATAACTAGACAAATAACTAACAACAAGATCAGGATTTTACACGACAGAGTTCTTCACAAGGTACTCACGGAAGGTCTACACACAGGTATTGTATCACAGGATACACACTGAGAATCACAATGAACCGGCACAAGACCGCAAACACAAGGGGATTAAATAGAGAGACTAATGATAAAATAGGTGACAGGTAAAGCAATGACAAAACGAGGATAACAAGGGGGCGGGGCAAGAGAATGAGACAACACAAGCACATGGCCCAAACAAAAGGCCATGTGCTTGCACACAAAACATGGGTCTGTCATGATCCTGCCTCAAGAATAAAAGAAAGACAAGGACTAGATGGCAGAATCATGACAGAACCCCTCCCTTAAGGAGCGGCTTCCAGACGCTCCTCAAGGGAACATCAAACACGGGACATGACAGACTGTGACAGACCCAAACCAACAAAACATGACGAGTAACAGCAACGGCAAACATGAATAAACAATAACAGGGTTGGGGTGACACATTAGAAACAAAAAACAAGGAAGGGGAGGCAGAGGCACAACTAAGTTCTTAGGAGGAAGTCCATGGTGAGCCGGTGGGTCAGGGGTCTTCGGGATGAGGGTGTGGGCTGCGGGTGACGGTTCCAGGCAGGTTTGGGTGGCGTAGTATGAAAATTGGGCTTGGGCGAAACAGTCCGGGGTTAGACAGTGACAGGGGGTACAGTGGACGACTGAACATGACTCTTGACGGGGGTAACAACTGGTAAGAAAACAGGACACATGAGAGGGGTAATAGGCAGCTTTGGAGCTGAAACAGGAACTGGGCTCCCCGATGATGGCTCGGAACCAACGCTCCACATCTGCGACTCAGGAACAGCGCTTTCTGTAGCTGACTCAGGAACGGCGCTCTCAGCAACTGGTTTCGAAACTGCGCTCTCTGATGCAGTGTGTACAGGACTAGAAGATGACAGGAATTTCAAGGATCTTGACAAGACTCATTAGGTAATCAGATAAGGTCTGGGCAGCAACGACGACTGGCGTTTCTTGATGAGCTGACACTGACTGCAGAACTGCTTCCGCAGCTAAATCGGCCGCAGCTTTCTCTGCAGCTAACTCAGGAACAGTGCTCATGACTGCAGACTCAGGTACAGCACTCTCTGCAGCAGACTTGGAATCAGCGCTCTGTTGCAGCGGCAGTTAGAGAAGCCATCGCGGACTCAGAAGGGGGCTGAGATGGAGGACTGAAAGCTCCCTTCCTCTTTCTCCTTGGCCGCAGGGCAGAGGCCATAGCCGGACTTGCGACCAGTTGGAGAAGTTCAGCGGGAACCACCGAAGGTACAGCAGACTCTGTGGAGGACTGTGACGCCGACTCCCACGACAGCCGTCTTCCTCATTTTCCACGAAGACTCGTAGCTGCAGATGGCGCCTCGGGAGACAAGGTGGAATAAGTCTAGTCCCCCAGCGTAGCCACGGCGAGGACGTGACCCTCCGGGATCACGGGCAGCATGGCCAGCGATGACGACATGGGAGTCTGCGGCTCCTTTCGCCACAAACAATCCACCAATTCTCGGAAAGGACGGTGGACCAGTCTCTCCCGTTCAGCCAGAGGAGGATGGGTATTGAGACCCGCGAGGAAGTAACGGTTGACCAGGATCTCTGGCAAGAAAAATCTCTTCCCTTCCACGACCTGGGCGTACCATCTCAAGGTCGACTCACCCTGGGGAGGAAACGGAAGTTTTCCACTCTTACTGTCAGCGATAGCCAACTGCCACCATAGTTCCTGGTCATCCGAATGTTGCTTGACGGAATAAGACATACTGACATCTGGCCGGTTCATTCTGTTATGATTAGTGGAGAGATGAACCCAATCGCAGACAGTATGCAATTAACAGTTTTATTCTGACAAAACAGGGAAAGCAAAACCCACGATGGGGCAAAACAAGGCTGGTGGGTAAAAACAAAGACTAACAACACAAGACTAAGACTTGACAGAACTAGACAAATAACTAACAACAAGATCAGGCTTTTACAAGACAGAGTTCTTCACAAGGTACTCACGGGAAGGTCTACACACAGGTATTGTATCACAGGATACACACTGAGAATCACAATGAACCGGCACAAGACAGCAAACACAAGGGGATTAAATAGAGAGACTAATGATAAAACAACAGGTGACACAGGTAAAGCAATAATGGCAAAACGAGGATAACAAGGGGGCGGGGCAAGAGAACGAGACAACACAAGCACATGGCCCAAACAAAAGGCCATGTGCCTGCACATAAAACATGGGTCTGTCATGATCCTGCCTCAAGAATAAAAGAACGACAAGGACTAGATGGCAGAATCATGACAATGATAGCAAAAAAAAAAAAAAAAAACACTTGCAGGCAAACAATGCACGGGGTCCACATTTTTGTCTTTCCAGGTGGGAACCACATAGAGGTCCACAATGTGAGCATCTTTTTCCTTATGGAAAGAATGTTATACGTTAATGAACATGCATACATTAAAATAAAAACTTTTTAAAAGAAGATATAATAGTATGAAGTACATGTCTTTGTGCAGCTTCTTCCACAATCTTGAGGCAAGCATTTCCGATCTGAAATTAATTGAAAAAAGATTACATCCCAGTGAAAGCTGCCTTGTGGAACATTATCTGGGAATTTCGTTTTTTGAGCTGTAAACTAAGACATTGAACATACGCACATTAGATTCCATGCACTGGCTTAAACCCAGGCTCCAGAAGTCTTCTAGGGTGAGGCAAAATTTGCCTTGCTTTATAATCAGTTCTCCTGATGGACGATTTTTGTCTAACACATACTTTAACTAAAAACAAAGAGCATTTGACATTATTAAGTAATGGCTATTTAAATATGCAAAGTTTTACTAAATAGACAGAATGCTTACCAGTTCATCTTGAATAGGGCCCAAGTCCTTCTCCCACTTTGCACCTGAACAAGCATACGGATGCTCTATCTGCCACTCAAATGTTGAGTAACAGTGGTCCTGGAGAATCATCCTCTCAGTTGGTCCATCTGATGATCCACAAATATGTGACAATTAGTAACAAAAGACATTTTGTGGAATTTAAAAAAAAGTAATCCAATATTTCTGAATCTAGCATGTAATTGTAAACTGTTTTGTACAAAGTTTTATCAAACACTCTTACTTTTCAGTCTGTAGTATGTCCTCAGTCTTGACACATTGACCCTCTCTGGCAAGTTGACCCTTTCGCAATAGTAGCCACCCCTTTGGAAGAGATGCTGGCCACAGTAAATGGTCCTTTGTGCTGACTCGTAAACGTGTCTCCTGTCCGTCGTTTCTTTGGATCCCCCGAGAGCAGAACATCATCACCAGCCTGAACTGAACATACTCGCACAAACTTCCACTTGCGATTTTGAAATGCATTTTGTTGCATTCCCTGTGCGTGCTCTATGTTGCAAAGAACCTACAAATAAAAAAAATCAGAAATAATACTCAAGTGTAAATTAAGTTATTTAAGCACTTATAGATACTTTCTCCAAAAGACAGTCATCTGAGAGGGTTTCTTCACTGTCCTGTGCATTGGGGAAAAAGGGCATTACAAAGTGTTGTACTTTCTTCCCTTTTGATGTAAAGTTAGAAAAAGTACACTTACTGCTCATATTTCAGCTAACACTTTCTTGGGAACAGATAAAAGTGTTGGTGTATTGTTTAAAACGGCACAAAAGAGGAAAACACAATTTCATTACAATGAAATACAGTGGGGGGAAATGTGATCTATAACTCACGGCAAATTTTTTTTTACATTAACCACATGTAGTTTCACACGTTTCACAAGTCAAAGCAATTCATTACTACTCAACGTAGTTAACAGTTGATATGACTGGACCAGCCATTGGGATTATAGGCCTACTTAATTTAATGCAGCAACAAATTATTTTACAGTGCACTAAGATAATTTAAGGCTCATTTACCAGTAATGAAGGTGTTGCTGCGACTGGACTGAGATGCATAAACTGCTAAGTCTAGTCTTACGATTTAGTCATCACATTTTTATCTTTAAGAATGTTCACAACTGTTTTAAGTCAGTTACATAGAAACAGAGATTGGTCAAATTTAATACTAAAAAGTAAGACTGATTGCCACTTGACTGACCGCTAGTTGGTCATACTGGCACTTAAGTCACAGTCTTAACATAATAGCTGTTTATGCAACTGGCCCCGGGAGTTAATCAGTTCTATAGAAAGTTCAATATCAAGTATTCTTTAGCAAGAAATGTATTCAGTAGGCCAAATATAGACTTTGACTATGGCTGACGTAACATCAAAAGAACTCAATGAGTATGTATAGAAAGATCAAGATCAAGTACGCTTTGTCCAGAATTATGTTCAGTAGGCCAAATATGGACTACTGTCTGGTTGATGAAATATCAGAAGAAGCGAATAATTATAAGAAAGTTCAAGAGGACTTTTTATGAGGACCCTTTGGCCAAAAATATGTTCAAAAGGTCACATATGGATTACTGACTGGATTACATGACTTCTATAGAAAGTTCAAGATCAAGTATTCTTTGACCAGAAACATGTTAATTATCAAATATAGACTTCTGTATGGTTAACGTAACATCAAAGGGACTCAATGAGTATGTAAAGAAAGTTCAAGATCAAGTAGTCTTGGGCCAGAAGTCTATTCAGTAGGTCAAATATGGCCTTTACTGTACGGCTGACGAACTTAAGAAGGATTTAATGAAGAAAGTATAGAAAAATCATGATCAAGGAAATGAGTGCAATGTTCAAGATCAAGAACTTTTTGGCCAGATAAATGTTAATTCGGTCAAAGCCTGGTTGACGTAACATCAGAAGTAGTCAATGAGATGAGATGTCTAGAAAGTTCAATATCTTAAATAGGCTAAATAGGTCAAATATGTGAAATATGGACTACTGTATGGCTGAGGTAAAATCCAAAGGAGTTATTATGTATAGAAAGTTCAAAATCAAGTACTTTTTGGACAGAAATATATTCTGTCGGTCAAAGGCTGGCTGATGTCACATCAGAGGCAGTCAATGAGAATGTGCAGAAAGTTCAATATCTTAAATAGGTTAAATAGGTCAAATAGGTAAAATATGGACTACTGTATGGCTGACGTAACATCAGAAAAAGTCTAATGAGAGTAAGTTGCCTTTAGGGGACCATTTGGCCAGAAATGTTTTCATTGGGCCAAATATAGGCTGGCTGACGTAACATCAAAAGTATGAAAATGTGTAGTAAGTTCCACATCAAGTACTCTCTGGCCAGAAGTATTCTCAACGGGCCAATTATAGGCTGGCTGATGTAACATCAGAAGGATTCCATGAATTTATATAGTACAAAAATATTTTGAGGACCCATTGGCCAGAAATGTTTTCATTGGGCCAAATATAGGCTGGCTGACATAACATCAGAAGTAATCAATGAGAACGTGTACCATATCGAGTACTCTCTGGCCAGAAATATGTTCATGAGGTCAAAAATTGACTACTGTATGGCTGACGTAACTTCAGAAGAAGTCCATGAGTTTATAAAAAAAAAAAAAAATTTAGGACCCTTTGGACAGAAATATGTTCATTAGGTCAATATTTGGACTACTGTATGGCTGAAGTAACGTAAGGATTCTATGAGTTTATATATATAAAAAAAATTGAGGAACCTTTGGCCAAAGATATGTACAATAGATCAGATATTGACTACTGTATTGCTGAGTTTACATCAGAAAGAGTCTTTTAGAATATATAGTAAGTTGTCTTTTGGGGACCCTTTGGCCAGAAGTATTCTCAATGGGCCAAATATAGGCTGGCTGATGTAACATCAGAAGGATTCCATGAATTTATAAAGTAAAAAAACATTTTGAGGACACATTGGCCAGAGATATTTTCAAAACATCAGATATGGACTTTTGTATGGCTGTTTTAACTTCAGAAAAAGTCTATGAGAATATATAGTAGGTTGACTTTTGGGAACTATTTGGCCAGACATTTTTTCATTGGGCCAAAAAAAGACTGGCTGACGTAACATCAAAAGTATGACAATGTGTAGTAAGTTCCACATCAAGTACTCTCCGGCCAGAAATATGTTCAAGTTGCCTTTTGGGGACCCTTTGGCCAGAAGTATTCTCAACGGGCCAATTATAGACTGGCTGATGTAACATTAGAAGTAATCAATGAGAATGTGTAATAAGTTCCATATCGAGTGCTCTCTGGCCTGAAATATGTTCATGAGGTCAAATTTGGACTACTGTATGGCTGACGTAAAATCAGAAGGAGTCCATAATTTTATATATAAAAAATTGAATTTGAGGACCCTTTGGCCAGAAATATGTTCATTAGGTCAAATGTGGACTACAGTATGGCAAACGTAACATCAGAAATAGTCAATGAGAATATGTAGTAAGTTCCATAATGAGTGCTCTCTGGCCAGAAATAACTGTTTTTTTAAACAGAAAAAACATGGACAATAACTTAAAAGTCCATGCACTTTGTTGCATTGCATTAAAGAATGCAAGAATACTCATTTCGTAGTGCATTGTAGAGATGTGCAATGCAATCTACTTTTGCATTGCACATATGATCAAACGTCAGTGCTCCTTTTCCTTATTGCGTTGAAGAGATGTACGATGCGATCTGCTCTTGCATAGTATTGCACCGACGATCAAGCGTTGTGCATTAAATAACATAAAATAAATAACATAAAAGTCATATCCACTTTTCTGCATTGCAATGCATTCAAGAACTAACTCGTTCCTTAGTGCTTTGAAGAGATGTGCAATGCAATTTGCTGTTGCACATACGGTCAAGAGTTTTGCCTTAAAAAATTACATAAAAGTCATATGCAATTTGTTGCATTGCAATGCATTCAAGAACTAACTCTTTCCTTGCCCTGATGAGATGTGCAATGCAATCTGCCCTTGCATAGCATTGCACATATGATCAAAAGTTTTGCAGTGAAGAATAACAACAACAGTCAGTAAAATATTCAGGATGTTACTATCTAGCTGATGTAACATCAGAAGTCAATCATTATATGTAAAACGTTCAGGATATAGGACTCTTTAGCAGAAAAATGTCCATCAGGTCAAAAATGGACTACTGTCTCGCTGGTTCAACATCAGATGGAGTCTATGAGTTTATATAATAAAAAGCCTTTTGAGGCCTTAATAAGCCTTTTTATGTGCAAAGTTAGTTCTTGAATGCATTGCAAGTATGCAGAAAAGTGCATATGAATTTTATGTTATTTATAAATGCATAACGCTTTATCGTCTGTGCAATTCTATGCGAGAGCAGATTGCATTGCACATCTCTTCAACGCAACACGGAATGAGTTAGTTCTTGACTGCATTGCAATGCAAAAAAGTGCATATGACTATTCTGATATTCTTCAATGTAGCCTACAACGCTTGATCGTATGTGCAATGCTATGCAAAAGCAGATTTCAGTGTACATCTCTTCAAAGGACTACGGAATGAGTTAGTTATTGAATGCATTGCAATGCAACAAAGTGAATATGACGTTTATGTTATTCCTCAATGCACCACGCTTGATCGAATATGTATGATCAGCTAATGCAATGATTTTCCTTTATACACAAATGAAAATGGTTAGTTGAAGTGTAATGGTATATACCAACACATTTATGGTATGTGTTGTCTTTGATGAGTTTGATCTTTTATGCATTGAAAACTATACATCTAAATAGATCTAAGTCTAGCTTATTTGTGATTCTTCATGCACAATGAAAAAAGTTATATACGTCATATAAGTTAAAATAACTTTTTTAGCAATGCAAAGAAACAACATACATGTTATCTCTTCAATACACCACGGAATGAGTTAGTTCTTGAATGCATTGCAATGCAACAAAGTGCATATCACTCATATGTTTTCTTCAGTGCACAAAACGCTTGCATTGCACATAGTTGTACAAATGAACGAGTCATTACACGCATTGTGAAGCGACAGCTTACGTGATGTTTTCTTGTCAGTACACAAATAAATTAGTTGTATGCAATTCGAAAACCAATATGTTGTTGGTTGTCATTTCAACGGCTAATTAAAAAAAATTCTTCATACTCAAATGAAAATGGTTTATTGAAGTATGCAAAGCATTGCGGAGGCACATGTGGTATGTGTTGTCTTTTCATTGGATGACTTTTATGTTATTCTTCAATGCACATTACTTGAATGTATGTGCAATGCTATGCAAGGGGAGATTGTAATGCATTAAAGAACTTATTCATTCCGTGGTGCGTTAAAGAGATATGTAATGCAATGAAAAAATTCTTAAATGCTATTCTTCAATTCACAACGCTCTGTGCAATGTAATGCAACAGCATTGCATATCTCTTCAATGCACTAAGGAACAAGTTAGTTTTTGAATGCATTGCAAATGCATATGACATGTTATTTATCAATGCAAAACGCTTGATCGTCTGTGCAATGCTATGCAAGAGCATACTGCATTGCAAATCTCCTCAACGCACTAAGGAATGAGTTAGTTCTTGAATGCATTGCAATACAACAAAGTAGATATTACTTGTATATTATTATTCAATAAAAACGCTTGTGCAATGTAGTGCAACAGCAGTGTGCATTGCACATATCTTCAATGTACTACGAAATGAGTTAGTTCTTGAATGCATTGCGATGCAACAAAGTGCATATCACTTATATGTAATTCTTCAGTGCACAAAACGCTTGCATTGAACATCGTTGTACAAAGGAACGAGTTAGTCATAACATGCATTGCAAAACAACAAAGTATATATTACTTATATGTTATTCTTCAATAAACAACGCTTGTGCAATGTAACGCAACAGCAGGCTGCATTGCACATATCTTCAATGCACTACGGAATGAGTTAGTTCATGAATGAATTTCAATACAAAAAGGTGCATATTACTTTTATGTTATTCTTCAATGCACAATGCTAGATCGTATGTGCAATGCTATGCAAGGGCAGATTTAATTGAACATCTCATCAGGAAACGAAGGAATGAGTTAGTTCTTGAATGCATTGCAATACAACAACGTGTATACGACTTTTATGTTATTTATCCAATGCACAACGCTTGATCGTCTGTGCAATGATATGCAAGAGCCAATTGCATTGCACATCTCATCAGGGCACGAAGGAATCAGTTAATTCTGAATGCATAGCAATGCAACAAAGTATATATTACTTATATGTTTATTGATCGTATGTGCAATGCTAAGCAGACTGCATTGCACATCTCTTTAATGCACTATGGAATGAGTTAGTTCTTGAATGCATTGCAATCCAACAAAGTACATATTACTTGTATGTTATTCTTTAATAAACCAGGCTTTTGGAATGCAATGCAACAGCACGCTATATTGCACATTCTCTTCAATGCACTACGGAATGAGTTAGTTCTTTAATGCAGTGTAATGCTATGCAAGGGCAGATTTCATTGCACATCTAATCAACGCAGTACACAATGAGAAAGTTCTTGAATGCATTACAATGCAACGAAGTGCATATCTCATATGTTATTCTTCAATGCACAACGCTTGTGCAATGCAATGCAACAGCACGCTATATTGCACATTCTCTTCAATGCACTACGGAATGAGTTAGTTCTTTAATGGATTGCAATGCAAAAAGTGTATATGACTATTATGTTATTCTTCAATAAAAAACGCGTGTGCAATGTACTACGGAATGTTGTACTACTATATCTTCAATGTACTACGGAATGAGGTAGGTACTGAATGCATTGCAATGCAACAAAGTGCATATCACTTATATGTTATTCTTCAATACACAACGCTTGATCGTACGTGCAATGCAAGAGCAGATTGCATTGCACATCTCTTCAGTTTACTACGGAATGAGTTTGTTCTTGAATGCATTGCAATGCAAAAAAGAGCATAATTTTTAAATGCTATTCTTCAATTCACAACGCTTGATCGTATGTGCAATGTAATGTGCAATGCAGGCTGCATCTTCAATGCATAACGCTTGTGCAATAAGCACGCTTCATTGCACATCTCTTCAATGCACTCCGGAATGATTTAGTTCTCATTGCAATGCAACAAAGTGCATTATGACTTTTATGTTATTTTTCAATACACAACACTTGATCGTATGTGCAATGCTTTGCAAGAGCAGATTGCATTGCACATCTCTTCAACGCACTTAGTAATGAGTTAGTTCTTGAATGCATTGCAATACAACCAAAGTAATATCACTTAAATGTTATTCTTCAATAAACAACGCGTGTGCATGTAATGCAACAGCAGACTGCATTGCACATTTTAGCAACATGTTTTGTTACAACCTTACAAGGAAGCTGTAAGTCTCTCTGTGATGTGTAATAGCTCAATCTGTACATATCAACCTCAGAGAAACAAGGAAACGCTTAGACATGGCAAGAATACAACATCTTCTAAAGTTTCTCTCCTGACATATGTCTTTATTGAAGAATAAAGATTTTCTATTTGAAACAATTCTGGCCTAATGATCCCCAAAAGGAAACTTACTATATATTCTCATATACTTGTCATGGCCATACAAATGTCCATATCTGATAACCTTCTAATGCAACATCATAAAATAGATAAAATAAGGACTTTCGTTTGGCTGATGTAACTTCAAAAAAAGTCAATCAGGGGACCAATCAATTTGAGGAGTAATCTCGGCCAGAAATAATGTTTTCTGTTTTCTAAACAGACAAAACCTGGACAATAACATATGTACTCTTTTTTGCTTTGCAATATGCATTCAAGGACTAAATCATTCCGTATTGCGTTGAAGAGATGTGCAATGCAATCTGCTTTTCCAAAGCATTGCACATATGATCAAGCGTTTAGCATTGATGAATAACAAAAGTCATATGCACTTTTTTGCATTGCAATGCATTCAATAACTATCTCATTCCGTGGTGCGTTAGAGATATGCAATGCGATCTCCTCTTGCATAGCATTGAACATACTATCAAGAGTTTAGCATTGAGGAATAACATAAAAGTCATATGCACTTTGTTGAGTTGCAGTGCATTCAAGAAGTCACTCTTTCCTTAGTACGTTGAAGAGATGTGCAATGCAAACTGCTCTTGCATAGCATTGCAGATACAATCGAGTGTTGTGCATTGAAGAATAACTTAATAGTCATGTCCACTTTTTGCATTGCAATGCATTCAAGAACTAACTCATTCCGTTGCTCGGAATGCACATTATTGCACATCAACAGATGCAATGCAGCGTGCTGTTGCATTGCATTGCACAAGCGTTGCGCATTGAAGAATAACAAATAAGTGATATGCACTTTGTGCATTGCAATGCATTCAAGAACTAACTCATTCCTTCGCTCCCTTATGAGATGTGCAATGAAATCTGACCTTGCACAGCATTGCACATACATCTAGCGTTGTTTATTGACAAATAACATATAAGTGATTTGTACTTTGTTGTATTGCAATGCATTCAAGAACTAAGTCATTCCATAGTGCATTGAAGAGATGTGATTTTTAGTCTGCATAACATTGCACATACGATCAAGCTTTGTGCATTGAAAAATAAAATAAAAGTTATATGCACTTTTTTTCATTGCAATGCATTCAAGAAGTAATTCCTTCGTGCCCTAATGAGATGTGTAATGCAATCTGAACTTGCATAGCATTGCACATAAGATAAAGTTTTGTGCATTGAAGAATATATTACAGTCATATGCGCTTTTTTCCATTGCAATGCATTCAAGAACTAACTCATTCCAGAGTGCATTGGATATTGAATAACACAAAAGTCATATGCACTTTTCTGCATTGCAATGTATTAAGAACTAACTCATTCCTTTATGCGTTAAAGAGATGTCTAATGCAATCTGCTCTTGCATATCATTTCACATATATCTATTTAGATGTATAATTTTCAATGCATAAAATATCAAACTTATTCCTCTGTGCAATTAAAAGACAACAAATATTCTTGCATTTTTCAACTAACCATTTTCATTTGTGTATAAAGGAAAATCATTGCATTAGCTGTTGAAAGACAACCCACAACTTATATGTTCGCATTGCATTCAACTAAATCATTTTTTTACTGACGACTAAAAATCACATTAGCTGTCAACTTTACTAAGCATACAAGCATTAGTACAGAACTAACTCTGTTTTGCATTGCAATGCCCACTGCAATGCCTACTATATCTAAATCGTTTCGATATGCATTATATTTGGTATTGTATCACATAAACAGATTTAACGTAAAATGAATATATTACATTTGACATATGACAATGTGATTTCGAATTATATTGTACCCAACTACACTACTACCGCTAGACTACAACTAACTTAATTTGTGTATGAAGGATAATCATTGCATTAGCTGTTGAATTATTATACAATTAAAATGTGTATACTTGGCGAGAAAACTTGCAATGCAATAATGAACTAATTCCGTTGTGTAACGAAGAAATTAATTTATGTGCTAGTGCACTGCATTGAACACGATCAAACGGTGTGCATAGTAGAATAGAATATAAGCTATGCAACTATTGTAAGAGTGATGACGCTTGGGTCAGAAATATATTCAGTAGGTCAGATTCTGCATTGCTGATGTAACAGTCAATGGATATGTAATAGAAAGTCTGAGTAAATTTTGACCAGAAATGTATTTAATAAGTCTGTAACATCTGATCTGATCTTAAATCAGCCATACAAAAGTCCATTTCTGATCTGTTGAACTGTCAGATCTCTGTCAGACTTGACCCTTTGAAAATATTTCCGCCCAAAGGGTCCCTAAAAGGTGTGTTATTCATTAGTCCATAAAAGACCTACTGAATATATTTCTGGCCCAAAAGTACTTGATCTTTAATATTCTATACATAATGACTCTCTCTGATGTTATTAAACATCTTTTGTACATACTCAAACTTTGATCTTAAATATTTTGTACACACTCATTGCATCATTCTGATGTTAAATCAGCCAGAGAATAGTCCATATTTGACTTTCTGAACATATTTTTGCCAAAGAGTCCTGGATATTGATTTGTTTAAACATTCTCATTGACTCATGATGTTATGTCAGTCGTACAGAAGTCCGTTATTGACCTACTGAACACATTACTGGCAGAAGGGTTGAAAAATGGCAAAAAACTATATATTCTCATAGACTCTTTCTCATATTACAGAAAGAGACAGCAGACAGACAGACAGCAGACCAGACAGCAGACCATATTTGACCTATTGTACATATCTTTATTCAACGGGTCCTCAAAAGGATTTTTACCATATAAACTCATAGACTCCTGATGTTAAATCAGCCAGACAAGTTGTCCATATTTGACCTGCTGAACGTATTTATGGCCAAAGAGTTCTCGATATTGAACTTTTTACACATTCTCATTGACTACTGCTGATGTTTCTTCAGGCAGCCTATATTTTACCCATTTAAAATATTTCTGGCAAAATATTTGGTCCCCAAAGAGGAACTTACCATATACAGGTCCTTCTCAAAAAATTAGCATATTTTGATAAAGTTCATTATTTTCCATAATGTAATGATAAAAATTAAACTTTCATATGTTTTAGATTCATTGCGCACCAACTGAAATATTTCAGGTGTTTTATTGTTTTAATACTGATGATTTTGGCATACAGCTCATGAAAACCCAAAATTCCTGTCTCAAAAAATTAGCATATCATGAAAAGGTTCTCTAAACGAGCTATTAACCTAATCATCTGAATCAACTAATTAACTCTAAACACCTGCAAAAGATTCCTGAGGCTTTTGAAAACTCCCAGCCAGTTTCATTACTCAAAACCGCAATCATGGGTAAGACTGCCGACCACACTGCTGTCCAGAAGGACACCCTCAAGCTGGAGGGTAAGACACAGAAAGAAATTTCTGAACAAATAGGCTGTTCCCAGAGTGCTGTATCAAGGCACCTCAGTGGGAAGTCTGTGGGAAGGAAAAAGTGTGGCAAAAAATGCTGCACAACGGAGAAGAGGTGACCGACCTTGAGGAAGATTGTGGAGAAGGACCGATTCCAGACCTTGGGGGACCTGCGGAAGCAGTGGACTGAGTCTGGAGTAGAAACATCCAGAGCCACCGTGCACAGGCGTGTGCAGGAAATGGGCTACAGGTGCCGCATTCCCCAGGTCAAGCTACTTTTGAACCAGAAACAGCGGCAGAAGCGCCTGACCTGGGCTACAGAGAAGCAGCACTGGACTGTTGCTCAGTGGTTGCATGTCATTCGGAAATCACGGTGCCAGAGTCTGGAGGAAGACTGGGGAGAAGGAAATGCCAAAATGCCTGAAGTCCAGTGTCAAGTTCCCACAGTCAGTGATGGTCTGGGGTGCCATGTCAGCTGCTGGTATTGGTCCACTGTGTTTTATCAAGGGCAGGGTCAATGCAGCTAGCTACCAGGAAATTTTGGAGCACTTCATGCTTCCCTCTGCTGAAAAGCTTTATGGAGATGAAGACTTCATTTTTCAGCACGACCTGGCGCCTGCTCACAGTGCCAAAACCACTGGTAAATGGTTTACTGACCATGGTATTACTGTGCTCAATTGGCCTGCCAACTCTCCTGACCTGAACCCCATAGAGAATCTGTGGGATATTGTGAAGACAAAGTTGGGAGACGCAAGACCCAAAACTCTGGATGAGCTTAAGGGCGGCTATCGAAGCATCCTGGGCCTCCATAACACCTCAGCAGTGCCACAGGCTGATTGCCTCCATGCCACGCCGCATTGAAGCGTCATTCCTGCAAAAGGATTCCCGACCAAGTATTGAGTGCATAACTGAACATAATTATTTGAAGGTTGACTTTTTTTGTATTAAAAACACTTTTATTGGTCGGATGAAATATGCTAATTTTTTGAGACAGGAATTTTGGGTTTTCATGAGCTGTATGCCAAAATCATCAGTATTAAAACAAAAGACCTGAAATATTTCAGTTGGTGTGCAATGAATCTAAAACATATGAAAGTTTAATTTTTATCATTACATTATGGAAAATAATGAACTTTATCACAATATGCTAATTTTTTGAGAAGGACCTGTATTCTCATAGACTATTTCTCATGTTAAATCAGGCAGAAAGTTGTTCATATATGTTTGACCATCAATCTTGAACTTTCTACTTTCATTTAATCCTTCTGATTTCACGTCAGTCATACATATATGATCAGTATATGATATATGACCATATATGATCATCTGAACATATCTCTGGCCTAAGGTTCCTCAAAATTTTTTTTACTGTAGACTCCTTCTGATGTTACGTCAGACATACTGTAGTCCATAATTAACCTACTGAACATATTTCTGGCCAAACAGTTTTCTATTCTTAAACATTTTGTAAATATTGTCTCCTTCTGATGTTAAATCAGCCCGAAAGTATTTCATATTTAACTTGCTGAACAAATTTCTGCCAAAGAGTCCTGGATATTGATTTTTCTAAACATTCTCATTGACTCATGATGTTACGTCAGTCGTACAGAAGTCCGTAATAGACCAACTGAACATATTATTGTCTGAAGAATTGTAAAAAGACAACATACTAGTTATTCTCATAGACTCTTTCTGGTGTTAAATCAGCCAGACAGCAGACTCTATTTGACCTACTGTACATATTTCTGGCCCAAGAGTACTTCTATACATAATTAATCCTTCTGATGTTACTTCAGCCACACAATAGTCCAAATTTGAACAAATTAACATATTTCTGTCCATAGAGTACTCGATATTGAACTTTCTATACATTCTCATTCACTCCTTCTGAGGTTATCTCAGCCATACAGCAGATCATATTTAACATAATGAACATATTTCAGGCCAAAGAGTACTCGATCTTGAATATTTTGTATACAGTCATTGTTCAAGATCAAGTACTTTTTGACAAGAAATATATGCAGCAGGTCAAATATGGACAACTGTCTTGCTGATTTAACATCAGAAGGAGTCTCTGAGTAGAAAAAAAAACGTTTTATGGACCCTTTGGCCAATTCAATAGAACATATATGTACTTTTTTATGGCTAATGTTCAAAGTTCAAGATTGAGGACTCTTTACCAAAAAATATGTTCAGCAGGTTCAGCATGGACTTCTGGCTGACATGACATAAGAAGGAGTCATTATGTAAAGAATGTTCAAGAATGTTCAAGAATGTACAGTAGGTCAAAAATGAGTCAAATAATGTCTATGTGACTATATATTATATTGCCTTTTGACAACCCTTTTGCCAGAAACATGTCTGAAGGAGTCAATGAGTTTGTATAGAAAATTCAAGATCAAGTACTCTTTGGCCAAATATGTGTTCATCAGTTCAGAGTAGTGTCTGACTGACTTCACATCAGAAAAAGTCTATGATAATATATAGTATGGTTCTATTTGACAATCTTTTGACCAGAAATATGTTTAGTAGTTCAATTACGGACTGCTGTACGGCTGACTATGTTTAATAGATCAGATATGGACTATTTTATGTCTGATGGAGAAGGAGATTGAGTCAATGAGTATGCAGAGAATGTTTAAGATATTGTACTCTTTGGCCAGAAATATGTTTATAGGTTAAATATGGACTACCATTCGGCTGAGGTAACATCAGAAGGAGTAATTATGTAAAGAATTTTCAAGATCAAGTACTTCTTGGAACAGAAATATATACAGTAGGTAAAATATGCACTACTCTCTGGCTGATTTAACATCAGAAAAAGTCTATGAGAATATATAGAAGATCATGATCGATGGCTGTATGGATGTTCAAAAGGTCATATATGGATTACTGATTGGCTTATGTAACATCAGAGGCCAGACGCATAAACTGCTAAGTCTAGTCTTACGATTTAGTCATCACATTTTTTCTTTAAGAATGTTCACAACTGTTTTAAGTCAGTTACATAGAAACTGAGATTGGTCTAATGTTATCCTAAAAAGTAAGACGAATTGCCACTTGACTGGCCGCTAGTTGGTCATACTATCACTTAAGTCAGTCTTAACATAATGGCTATGTTTATGCAACTGGCCCCGGGAGTCAATCAGTTTTATAGAAAGTTCAATATCAAGTATTCTTTAGCAGGAACTGTATTCATTAGGTCAAATATAGACTTCTGTATGGCTGACATAACATCAGAAGGACTCATGAGTATGTATAGAAAGATCAAGTACTCTGACCAAAATTATGTTCAGTAGGTCAAATATGGACTACTTTCTGGTTGATGACACATCAGAAGAAGTCAATAATTATGTGAAGAAAGTTCAATATTGAGGACTCTTTGGCCGGAAATATGTTCAAAAGGTCACTTATGGATTACTGACTGACTTACGTAACATCAGAAGGTAATGACTTCTATAGAAAGTTCAAGATCAAGTAATCTTTGACCAGAAACATGTTCATTAGATCAAATATAGACTTCTGTATGGCTGACGTAACATCAAAAGGACTCAATGAGTATGTATAGAAAGTTCAAGATCAGTAGTCTTGGGCCAGACGTCTATTCAGTAGGTCAAATATGGCCTATACTGTATGGCTGACGAATTTAAGAAGGATTTAATGAAGAAAGTCTAGAAAAAGCATGATCAAGAAAATGAGTCCAATGTTCAAGATCAAACACTCTTTGGCCAGATAAATGTTCATTCGGTCAAAGACTGGCTGATGTAACATCAGAAGTAGTCAATGAGAATGTGCAGAAAGTTCAATATCAAGCACTCTTTGGCCAGAGACACGCTCAATAGAAAAGATATGGAATACTGTATGGCTGAGGGAACATCAGAAAGAGTCTATGAGAATACATAGTAAGTTGCCTTTTGGGGAACCCTTTGGCCACAAATATAAACAATGGGTCTAATATAGTCTGGCTGACATAACAACAGAAGTAATAAAAAAAATGTGTAGAAAGTTTAATACTGAGTACTCTTTGACTAGAAATATGTTCATTATTCAGAATATGGATTAAGTATGGCTGACATAACCTCAGGAATCCATGAGATTAAATAGTAAAAAATAATAATAATTGAGGAGCCTTTGGCCAGAAATAGGTTTATTAGGTCAAATATGAACTACTGTTTGAATGACATAACATCAGAAGAAGTCAGAGTTTGTATAGTAAAAAATAATAGTTTGAGGACCCTTTGTCTAGATATATGTAAAATAGATCAGATTTTTACTAATGTATGACTGACGTGACATCAGAAAGAGTCATTGAGAATATATAGTAAGTTGACTTTTGGTGACCATTTGGCCAGAAGTATTTTCAATGGGCCAAATATAGGCTGGCTGATGTAACATCAAACGGATTCCATGAGTTTATATAGTAAAAAAAAAAAACATTTTGGGGACCCATTGTCCAGACATGTGTTCAATAGATCAGATAAGGACTTTTGTATGGCTGATGTAACTTCAGAAAAACTCAATCAGTATGTGTAGAAAGTTCAAGATTGAGGACTCTTTAAAAATAAATATATTCAAAAGGTTAAATATGGACTACTGTCCGGCTGATTTAACATTTGAAAAAATCTTTCAGAAAAATCTGAAAGACCATTTGGCCAGAAGTATTTTCAATGGGCCAAATACAAGCTGGCTGCCAAAACATCAGAATTAGTCAATGAGAATGTGAAGAAAGTTAAAGATGGAGTACTCTATGGCCAGAAACATGTTCATTAGGTCAAATATGGAGTACTGTATGGCTGACTTAACATCAGAAAAGGTCTTTAATAATATATAGTAAATTGCCTTTTAAGGACCATTTGGCCAGAAATACTTTCATTGGGCCAAATATAGGCTGGCTGACGTAACGTCAGAAGTAATCATTGAGAATGTTTAGAAAGTTCAATATAGAGGCCAAAAATATGTTAATGAGATCAAATATGGACTACTGTATAGCTGACGTAACATCAGATGGAGTCCATGAGTTTCTATAAAAAAAAAAAATAGAGGACCCTTTCGACAGAAATAAGTTCATTATGTCAATATGGACTACTGTATGGCTGAGATAACATCACAATGAGTCATTATGTAAAGAATGTTCAAAATCGAGTACTCTTGGGCCAGAAATATCTACAATAGGTCAAATATGGACTGCTGTCTGATTGATTTAACATTAGAAAGATATTATGATACAGTCATATATTAGATATTATAAATACAGTAAGATACCTTTGGTTGACCGTTTGGCAAGAAGTATTTTCAATGGCCTAAATATAGGCTGGCTGATGTAACATCGGAAGGATTCTATGAGTTTTTATAGTACAAAAAAAAATTGAGGACCCATTGGCCAGAGATCAGATAGATAGATCAGATATCAGATATCATATATTCAAAAGATAAGATATGGACTATTGTATGGCTGAGGTGACATCAGAAAGAGTCTTTGAGAATATATAGTAAGTTGCCTTTTGGGGACTATTTTGGCCAGAAATTTTTTCATTAGGCCAAATATAGGCTGGCTGACAAAACATGTTTATGTAGTCAATGAGAATTTGTAGTGTTCCATATCGAGTACTCTCTGGCCAGAAATATGTTCATGAGCTCAAATATGGACTACTGTATGGCTGACATAACTTAAGGAGTCCATGAGTTTATAAAAAAAATAAATTGAGCACCCTTTGGCCAGAACTATGTTCCTGAGGTCAAAAATGGACTACTGTATGGCTGACGTCTATGAAAATATATATATATAGTATGCTACCTTTTGGGGACCATTTTGCCAGAAATTTTTTCATTGGGCCAAATATAGGCTGGCTGACGAAACATCAGAAGTTGTCAATGAGAATGTGTAGTGAGTTCCATATCGAGTACTCTCTGGCCAGAAATATGTTCATGAGATCAAAAATGGACTACTGTATGGCTGACATAACATCAAAAGGAGTCCATGAGTTTATTAAAAAAAAAAAAAATTTGAGGACCCTGTGGCCTGAAAAAATTTCAATTTGTCTAATATGGACTACTGTATGGCTGACGTAACATCAGGATGAGTCCATGAGTTTATAAAAAAAATAAAGTGAGGACCCTTTTGACAGAAATATGTTCATTAGGTCAAATATGGACTACTGTATGGCTGACGTAACATCAGAAAAAGTCTATGAGAATATTTAGCAAGTTGCCTTTTGGCAAGAATTATTCTCATTGGGCCAAATATAGGCTGGCTGACGAAACATCCGAAGTAGTCTATGAGAATGTGTAGTAAGTTCCATATCGAGTACTCTCTGGCCAGAAAAATGTTCATGATGTCAAATATGGACTACTGTATGGCTGACGTCACATCAGAAGGAGTCTCTGAGTTTATATAGTAAAAAGAAAAAAAAGGAAAAACATTTGAGGTCCCTTTGGCTAGATATACGTACAATAGATCAGATATGGACTACTGTATGGCTGAGGTAACATAAGAAAGAGTCTTTTAGAATATTTAGTAAGTTGCCTTTTGACAAGAATTATTATCAATGGGCCAAACATCAGAAGTAGTCAATGAGAATGTGTAGCAAGTTCCATATCGAGTACTTTCTGGCCAGAAATATGTTCATGAGGTCAAATACGGACTACTGTATGGCTGGCGTAACATCAGAAAAAGTCTATGAGAATATAAAGTATGCTGCCTTTTGGGGACCATTTGGCCTGAAATGTTTTCATTGGGCCAAATATAGGCTGGCTGACGAAACATCCGAAGTAGTCAATGAGAATGTGTATTAGGTTCCATATCGAGTACTCTCTGGCCAGAAATATGCTCATGAGGACCCATTGGCCTGAGATATGTTCCAAAGATCAGATATGGACTTTTGTATGGCTGTTTTAACTTAAAAAAAAGTCTATGTGAATATATAGTAAGTTGACTTTTGGGGACCATTTGGCCAAAAAATGTTTCATTGCGTCAAAGATAGGCTGGCTGACGTCAGAAGTAGTCAATGAGAATGTTTAGTAAGTTCCATATCGAGTACTCTCTGGCCAGAAATATGTTCCTGAGGTCAAACATGGACTACTGTATGGCTGACGTAACATCAGAAAAAGTCTATGAGAAAATATAGTATAATGCCTTTTGGGGACCATTTGGCCAGAAATGTTTTCATTGGGCCAAATATAGGCTGGCTGACGAAACATCCGAAGTAGTCAATGAGAATGTGTAGTAAGTTCAATATCGAGTACTCTCTGGCCAGAAAAATGTTCATGATTTCAAATATGGACTACTGTATGGCTGACGTCACATCAGAAGGAGTCTCTGAGTTAATATAGTAAAAAAAAAAAAAAAAAAAACATTTGAGGTCCCTTTGGCTAGATATACGTACAATAGATCAGATATGGACTACTGTATGGCTGAGGTAAAAAAAGAAAGAGTCTTTTAGAATATTTAGTAAGTTGCCTTTTGACAAGAATTATTATCAATGGGCCAAATATTGGCTGGCTGATGTAACATCAGAAGGATTCCATGAATTTAAGGAGTAAAAAAACATTTTGAGGACCCATTGGCCTGAGACATGTTCCAAAGATCAGATATGGACTTTTTTATAGCTGTTTTAACTTCAGAAAACGTCCATGAGAATGTATAGTAAATTGCCTTTTGGGGACCATTTGGCCAGACATTTTTTCATTGGGTCAAATATAGGCTGGCTGACGTAACATCAGATGTAGTCAATGAGAATGTGTAGTAAGTTCCATATCGAGTACTCTCTAGCCAGAAATATGTTCATGAGGTCAAATATGGACTACTGTATGGCTGACGTAACTTCAGAAAAGTCTATGAGAATATAAAGTATGCTGCCTTTTGGGGACCATTTGGCCAGATAATTTTTTCATTGGGCAAAATATAGGCTGGCTGACGAAACATCCGAAGTAGTCAATGAGAATGTGTAGTAGGTTCCATATCGAGTACTCTCTGGCCAGAAATATGCTCATGAGGACCCATTGTCCTGAGATATGTTCCAAAGATCAGATATGGAGTTTTGTATGGCTGTTTTAACTTAAAAAAAAAAAGTCTATGAGAATATATAGTAAGTGTGCTTTTGGGGACCATTTGGCCAGAAATGTTTTCATTGGGTCAAGGCTGGCTGACGTCAGAAGTAGTCAATGAGAATGTGTAGTAAGTTCCATATCGAGTACTCTCTGGCCAGAATTATATTCCTGAGGTCAAATATGGACTACTGTATGGCTGATGTAACATCAGAAAAAGTCTATGAGAAAATATAGTATAATGCCTTTTGGGGACCATTTGGCCAGAGATGTTTTCATTGGGCCAAATATAGGCTGGCTGACGAAACATCCGAAGTAGTCAATGAGAATGTGTAGTAAGTTCCATATCGAGTACTCTCTGGCCAGAAAAATGTTCATGATGTCAAATATGGACTACTGTATGGCTGACGTCACATCAGAAGGAGTCTCTGAGTTTATATAGTAAAAAAAAAAAAAAAAAAAAAACATTTGAGGTCCCTTTGGCTAGATATACGTACAATAGATCAGATATGGACTACTGAATGGCTGAGGTAACATAAGAAAGAGTCTTTTAGAATATTTAGTAAGTTGCCTTTTGACAAGAATTATTATCAATGGGCCAAATATTGGCTGGCTGATGTAACATCAGAAGGATTCCATGAATTTAATGAGTAAAAAAACATTTTGAGGACCCATTGGCCTGAGACATGTTCCAAAGATCAGATATGGACTTTTTTATGTCTGTTTTAACTTCAGAAAAAGTCCATGAGAATGTATAGTAAGTTGCCTTTTGGGGACCATTTGGCCAGACATTTTTTCATTGGGTCAAATATAGGCTGGCTGACGTAACATCAGAAGTAGTCAATGAGAATGTGTAGTAAGTTCCATATCAAGTACTCTCTGGCCAGAAATATGTTCATGAGATCAAAAATGGACTACTGTATCGCTGACGTAACATCAAAGGGAGTCCATGAGTTTATAAAAAAAAAAAATAACTTGAGGACCCTTTGGCCAGACATATTTTCAATTGGTCAAATATGGACTACTGTATGGCTGACGTAACATCAGGATGTGTCAATGAGTTTATAAAAAAAATAAAGTGAGGACCCTTTTGACAGAAACATGTTCATTAGGTCAAATATGGACTACTGTATGGCTGAGGTAACATAAGAGTATTTGAGAATATTTAGAAAGTTGCCAATTGGCAAGAATTATTCTCAATGGGCCAAATATAGGCTGGCCGAGGACACATCCGAAGTAGTCAATGAGAATGTGTAGTAGGTTCCATATCGAGTACTCTCTGCCCAGAAAAATGTCAATGATGTCAAATATGGCTGACATCAGAAGGAGTCTCTGAGTTTATATAGTAAAAAAAACAAAAAAAACAAAACATTTGAGGTCCTTTTGGCTAGATATATGTACAATCGATCAGATATGGACTACTCTATGGCTGAGGTAACATAAGAAAGAGTCTTTGAGAATATTTAGTAAGTTGCCCTTTGGCAAGAACTATTTTCAATGGGCCAAATATAGGCTGGCTGATGTAACATCCGAAGTAGTCAATGAGAATGTGTAGTAATTTCCATATCGAATATGGACTACTGTATGGCTGACGTCACATCAGAAGGAGTCTCTGAGTTTATATAGTAAAAACAAACAAAAAACATTTGAGGTCCCTTTGGCTAGATATATGTAAAATAGATCAGATATGGAAAAAGTTAATCAGTATGTGTAGAAAGTTCACGTTTGAGGAGTCTTCTCTGGCCAGAAATAATTGTTGTCTCTTTTCTAAACAGAAAAAACCTTGACAATAACATAAAAGTCATATGTACTTTATTGCATTGCAAAAGGCATTCAAGGACTGACTCATTTCGTATTGCGTTGAAGAGTTATGCAATGCAATCTTCTGTTGCAAAGCATTGCACATACGATCAAGTGTTTATCATTGAAGAAAAACATATAAAAGTCATATGCACTTTTCTGCATTGCAATGCATTCAAGAACTAACTCATTCCTTCAAATGCGTTGATGAGAATGTGCAATATAGCGTGCTGTTGCATTGCAGTACACAATCGTATTGCATCGAATAATAACATTTAAATAAGATGCTCTTTGTTGCATTGCAATATATTCAAGAACTTATTCAATTGTGCAATGAGATCTGATCTTGCATAGTACTGCACATACGATCAAGCGTTGTGTATTGAAGAATAACATAAAAAGTCATATGCACTTTTTTGCAATGCAATTCATTTAATAATTATTAGAGAAATGTAATGCAATCTCCTCTTGCATAGCATTGCACATACGATCAAGCGTTGTGCATTGAAGAATAACATAAAAGTAATGTGCACTTTGTTGAGTTGCAATGCATTCAAGAACTCACTCTGTCCTTAGTGCTTTGAAGAGATGTGCAATTCAAACGGGCTCTTGTATAGCATTGCACATATGATTAAGCGTTTTACATTGAAAAAGAACATAAAAGTCATATGCACTTTTTGCATTACAATGCATTCAAGAACTAACTCGTTCCTTAGTGCATTGAAGAGATGTGCAATGCACCGTGCTGTGATGCAGCGATGTGAATTTTAGAATAACACAAATAATGTGCAATTATTTGCATTGCAATGCATTAAAGAACTAATCTCATTCCATAGTACATTGAAGAGAATGTGCAATATAGCGTGCTGTTGCAATGCATTGCACAATCGTTGTGCATTGAAGAATAACATATGAGATATCACTTTGTTGCATTGCAATTCATTCAAGAAATAACTCACTCCTTCTTGCCCTGATGAGATGTGCAATGCAATCTGCCATGGCATAGCATTACAGATAAAATCAAGTGTTGTGCATTGAAAAATAACATAATAGTCATATCCACTTTTTGCATTGCAATGCATTAAAGAACTAACTCATTCCGTAGTGCATTGAAGAGAATGTGCAATATAGCGTGCTGTTGCATTGCATTGCACAAGCGTTGTGCATTGAAGAATAACATATGAGATATGCACTTTGTTGCATTGCAATGCATTCAAGAACTTTGTCATTGCGTACTGCGTTGATTAGCTCTTGCATAGCATTGCACATATCATCTAGCGTTGTGCATTGAAGAATAACATGATAGTCATATGCACTTTTTTGCATTGCAATGCATTCAAGAACTAATTGATTTGTGCAATGCAGCCTGCAGTTGAATTACATTCCATAAGCGTTGTTTATTGAAGAATAACACATAAGTAATATGTACTTTGTTGTTTTGCAATGCATTCAAGAACTAACTCATTCCATAGTGCATTAAAGAGATGTACAAATCAGTCTGCTTTGCATTGCACATATGATCAATATACATATAAATAATATGTACTTTGTTGCATTGCTATGCATTTCAGAACTAACTGATTCCTTCGTGCCCTGATGAGATGTGCAATACAATTGGCTCTTGCATGCAAAGACGCACAGACGATCAGGCGTTGTGCATTGGATAAATAAAATAAAAGTCATATACACATTGTTGCATTGCAATGCATTCAAGAACTAACTCATTCCTTCGTTCCCTGATGAGATGTTCAATTAAATATGCACTTGCATAGCATTTCACATACGATCTAGCGTTTTGCATTGAAGAATAACCTAAAAGTCAAATGCACTTTTTTGTATTGAAATTCATTCATGAACTAACTCATTCCGTAGTGCATTGAAGATATGTGCAATGCAGCCTGCTGTTGCGTTACATTGCACAAGCGTTGTTTATTGAAGAATAACACATAAGTAATATGTACTTTGTTGTTTTGCAATGCATTCAAGAACTAACTCATTCCCTAGTGCATTAAAGAGATGTTCAATACAGTCTGCTTAGCATTGCACATACGATCAATATACATATAAGTAATATGTACTTTGTTGCATTGCTATTTATTTCAGAACTAACTGATTCCTTCGTGCCCTGATGAGATGTGCAATAAAATTGGCTCTAGCATGCCAAGAGGCACAGAAGATCAAGCGTTGTGCATTGGATAAATAACAAAAAAGTTATATACACGTTGTTGCATTGCAATGCATTCAAGAACTAACTCATTTCTTCGTTCCCTGATGAGATGTTCAATTAAATCTGCCCTTGCATAGCATTTCACATACGATCTAGCGTTGTGCATTGAAGAATAACCTAAAAGTCAAATGCACTTTTTTGTATTGAAATTCATTCATGAACTAACTCATTCCGTATTGCATTGAAGATATGTGCAATGCAGTCTGCTTAGCATTGCACATACGATCAAAATACATGTAAGTAATATGTACTTTGTTGCATTGCTATGCCTTTCAGAACTAACTGATTCCTTCGTGCCCTGATGAGATGTGCAATACAATTGGCTCTTGCATGGCAGGAGGCACAGACTATCAAGCGTTGTGCATTGGATAAATAACATAAAAGTCATATACACATTAATGCATTGCAATGCATTCAAGAACTAACTCATTCCTGCGTTTCCTGATGAGATGTTCATTTAACAATGCCCTTGCATAGCAATTCACATACGATCTAGGGTTGTGCATTGAAGAATAACCTAAAAGTCAAATGCACTTTTTTGTATTGAAATTCATTCATGAACTAACTCATTCCGTATTGCATTGAAGATATGTGCGATGCAGCCTGCTGTTGCGTTACATTGCAAAAGCGTTGTTTATTGAAGAATAACATATAAGTAATATGTACTTTGTTGTTTTGCAATGCATTCAAAAATAACTCATTCCATAGTTCATTAAACTGATGTGCAATGCTTAGCATTGCACATACGATCAATATACATATAAGTAATATGTACTTTGTTGCATTGCTTTGCATTTCAGAACTAACTGATTCCTTCATGCCCTAATGAGATGTGCAAGACAGTTGGCTCTTGCATACCAAGACACACAGACGATCAAGCGTTGTGCATTCGATAAATAACATAAAAGTCATATACACATTGTTGCATTGCAATGCATTCAAGAACTAACTCATTCCTTCGTTCCCTGATGAGATGTTCAATTAAATCTGCCCTTGCATAGCATTTCACATACGATCTAGCGTTGTGCATTGAAGAATAACCTAAAAGTCAAATGCACTTTTTTGTATTTAAATTCATTCATGAACTAACTCATTCCGTAGTGCATTGAAGATATGTGCGATGCAGCCTGCTGTTGCGCTACATTGCACAAGCGTTGTTTATTGAAGAGCAACATATAAGTAATATGTACTTTGTTTTTTTGCAATGCATTCAAGAACTAACTCATTCCATAGTGCATTCAAGAGATGTGCAATGCAGTCTGTTTAGCATTGCATATACGATCAATATACATATGAGTAACATGTACTTTGTTGCATTGCTATGCATTTCAGAACTAACTGATTCCTTCGTGCCCTAATGAGATGTGCAATACAATTGGCTCTTGCATGCCAAGACGCACAGACGATCAAGCGTTGTGCATTGGATAATTAACATAAAAGTCATATACACATTGTTGCATTGCAATGCATTCAAGAACTAACTCATTCCTTCGTTCCCTGATGAGATGTTCAATTAAATATGCACTTGCATAGCATTTCACATACGATCTAGCGTTTTGCATTGAAGAATAACCTAAAAGTCAAATGCACTTTTTTGTATTGAAATTCATTCATGAACTAACTCATTCCGTAGTGCATTGAAGATATGTGCAATGCAGCCTGCTGTTGCGTTACATTGCACAAGCGTTATTTATTGAAGAATAACACATAAGTAATATGTACTTTGTTGTTTTGCAATGCATTCAAGAACTAACTCATTCCATAGTGCATTAAAGAGATGTTCAATACAGTCTGCTTAGCATTGCACATGCGATCAATATACATATAAGTAATATGTACTTTGTTGCATTGCTATTTATTTCAGAACTAACTGATTCCTTCGTGCCCTGATGAGATGTGCAATAAAATTGGCTCTTGCATGCCAAGAGGCACAGAAGATCAAGCGTTGTGCATTGGATAAATAACATAAAAGTCATATACACATTGTTGCATTGCAATGCATTCAAGAACTAACTCATTCCTTCGTTCCCTGATGAGATGTTCAATTAAATCTGCCCTTGCAAAGCATTTCAAATACGATCTAGCGTTTTGTATTTAAGAATAACCTAAAAGTCAAATGCACTTTGTTTGTATTGAAATTCATTCATGAACTAACTCATTCCGTAGTGCATTGAAGATATGTGCAATGCAGCCTGCTGTTGCGTTACATTGCACAAGCGTTGTTTATTGAGAATAACACATAAGTAATATGTACTTTGTTGTTTTGCAATACATTCAAGAACTAACTCATTCCATAGTGCATTAAAGAGATGTACAACTCAGTCTGCTTAGCATTGCACATACGATAAATATACATATAAGTAATATGTACTTTATTGCATTACTATGCATTTTAGAACTAACTGATTCCTTCATGCTCTAATGAGATCTGCAATACAGTTGACTCTTGCATGCCAAGACGCACAGACGATCGAGCGTTGTGCATTGGATAAATAACATAAAAGTTATATACACGTTGTTGCATTGCAATGCATTCAAGAACTAACTCATTCCTTCGTTCCCTGATGAGATGTTCAATTAAATCTGCCCTTGCATAGCATTTCACATACGATCTAGCGTTGTGCATTGAAGAATAACCTAAAAGTCAAATGCACTTTTTTGTATTGAAATTCATTCATGAACTAACTCATTCCGTAGTGCATTGAATATATGTGCACTGCAGCCTGCTGTTGCGTTACATTGCACAAGCGTTGTTTATTGAGAATAACACATAAGTAATATGTACTTTGTTGTTTTGCAATACATTCAAGAACTAACTCATTCCATAGTGCATTAAAGAGATGTACAAATCAGTCTGCTTATCATTGCACATACGATAAATATACATATAAGTAATATGTACTTTATTGCATTGCTATGCATTTTAGAACTAACTGATTCCTTCATGCTCTATTGAGATCTGCAAGAACTCTTGCATGCCAAGACGCACAGACGATCAAGCGTTGTGCATTGGATAAATAACAAAAAAGTTATATACACGTTGTTGCATTGCAATGCATTCAAGAACTAACTCATTTCTTCGTTCCCTGATGAGATGTTCAATTAAATCTGCCCTTGCATAGCATTTCACATACGATCTAGCGTTGTGCATTGAAGAATAACCTAAAAGTCAAATGCACTTTTTTGTATTGAAATTCATTCATGAACTAACTCATTCCGTATTGCATTGAAGATATGTGCAATGCAGTCTGCTTAGCATTGCACATACGATCAAAATACATGTAAGTAATATGTACTTTGTTGCATTGCTTTGCATTTCAGAACTAACTGATTCCTTCATGCCCTAATGAGATGTGCAAGACAGTTGGCTCTTGCATACCAAGACACACAGTCGATCAAGCGTTGTGCATTCGATAAATAACATAAAAGTCATATACACATTGTTGCATTGCAATGCATTCAAGAACTAACTCATTCCTTCGTTCCCTGATGATATGTTCAATTAAATCTGCCCTTGCATAGCATTTCACATACGATCTAGCGTTGTGCATTGAAGAATAACCTAAAAGTCAAATGCACTTTTTTGTATTGAAATTCATTCATGAACTAACTCATTCCGTAGTGCATTGAAGATATGTGCGATGCAGCCTGCTGTTGCGTTACATTGCACAAGCGTTGTTTATTGAAGAGCAACATATAAGTAATATGTACTTTGTTTTTTTGCAATGCATTCAAGAACTAACTCATTCCATAGTGCATTCAAGAGATGTGCAATGCAGTCTGTTTAGCACTGCATATACGATCAATATACATATGAGTAACATGTACTTTGTTGCATTGCTATGCATTTCAGAACTAACTGATTCCTTCGTGCCCTGATGAGATGTGCAATACAATTGGCTCTTGCATGCCAAGACGCACAGACGATCAAGCGTTGTGCATTGGATAAATAACATAAAAGTCATATACACATTGTTGCATTGCAATACATTCAAGAACTAACTCATTCCTTCGTTCCCTGATGAGATGTTCAATTAAATATGCACTTGCATAGCATTTCACATACGATCTAGCGTTTTGCATTGAAGAATAACCTAAAAGTCAAATGCACTTTTTTGTATTGAAATTCATTCATGAACTAACTCATTCCGTAGTGCATTGAAGATATGTGCAATGCAGCGTGCTGTTGCGTTACATTGCACAAGCGTTGTTTATTGAAGAATAACACATAAGTAATATGTACTTTGTTGTTTTGCAATGCATTCAAGAACTAACTCATTCCATAGTGTATTAAAGAGATGTTCAATACAGTCTGCTTAGCATTGCACATACGATCAATATACATATAAGTAATATGTACTTTGTTGCATTGCTATGCATTTCAGAACTAACTGATTCCTTCGTGCCCTGATGAGATGTGCAATAAAATTGGCTCTTGCATGCCACGACGCAAAGAAGATCAAGCGTTGTGCATTGGATAAATAACATAAAAGTCATATACACATTGTTGCATTGCCATGCATTCAAGAACTAACTCATTCCTTCGTTCCCCGATGAGATGTTCAATTAAATCTGCCCTTGCATAGCATTTCACATACGATCTAGCGTTGTGCATTGAAGAATAACCTAAAAGTCAAATGCACTTTTTTGTATTGAAATTCATTCATGAACTAACTCATTCCGTAGTGCATTGAAGATATGTGCGATGCAGCCTGCTGTTGCGTTCCATTGCAAAAGTGTTGTTTATTGAAGAGCAACATATAAGTAATATGTACTTTGTTGTTTTACAATGCATTCAAAAATTACTCATTCCATCGTTCATTAAATTGATGTGCAATGCTTAGCATTGCACATACGATAAATAAAGATATAAGTAATATGTACTTTGTTGCATTGCTATGCATTTCAGAACTAACTTATTCCTTCGTGCCCTGATGAGATGTGCAATACAGTTGGCTCTTGCATGGCAAGACGCACAGACGATCAAGCGTTGTGCATTGGATAAATAACATAAAAGTCATATACACATTGTTGCATTGCAATGCATTCAAGAACTAACTCATTCCTTCGTTCCCTGATGAGATGTTCAATCAACAATGCCCTTGCATAGCAATTCACATACGATCTAGGGTTGTGCATTGAAGAATAACCTAAAAGTCAAGTGCACTTTTTTGTATTGAAATTCATTCATGAACTAACTCATTCCGTAGTGCATTGAAGATATGTGCAATGCAGCCTGCTGTTGCGTTACATTGCACAAGCGTTGTTTATTGAAGAATAACACATAAGTAATATGTACTTTGTTGTTTTGCAATGCATTCAAGAACTAACTCATTCCATAGTGCATTAAAGAGATGTGCAACGCAGTCTAATTAGCATTGCACATAAGATCAATATATATTTAAGTAATATGTACTTTTTTGCATTGCTATGCATTTCAGAACTAGCTGATGCCTTTGTGCCCTGATGAGATGTGCAATACAATTGGCTCTTGCCTGCCAAGACGCACAGACGATCAAGCGTTGTGCATTGGATAAATAAAATAAAAGTCATATACACATTGTTGTATTGCAATGCATTCAAGAACTAACTCATTCCTTCGTTCCCTGATGAGATGTTCAATTAACAATCCCCTTGCATAGCATTTCACATACGATCTAGCGTTGTGCATTGAAGAATAACCTAAAAGTCAAACGCACTTTTTTGTATTGAAATTCATTCATGAACTATATCATTCCGTAGTGCATTGAATATATGTGCAGTGCAGCCTGCTGTTGCGTTACATTGCACAAGCGTTGTTTATTGAAGAATAACATTTAAGTAATATGTACTTTGTTGTTTTGCAATGCATTCAAGAACTAAGTCATTCCATAATGCATTGAAGAGATGTACAATGCAATCTGCTTAGCATTGCACATACGATAAATAAAGGTATTAGTAATATGTACTTTGTTGTATTGCCATGCATTCAATAATTAACTCATTACATAGTGCATTGAAGAGATGCGCAATGCAATCTGCATAGCATTTCACATACTATCAAGCGTTGTGCATAGAAAAATAAAATAAAAGTCATATGCATTTTTTTCCATTACAATGCATTCAAGAACTAATTCCTTCGTACCCTAATGAGGAGTGTAATGCAATCTGCCCCTGCATAGCATTGCATATACGATCAAGTTTTGTGCATTGAAGAATAACATTAACTTTTTTCCATTGCAATGCATTCAAGAACTAACTCATTCCATATTGCATTGAAGATATGTGCAATGCAATTGCCACTTGCATTGCATTGCACAGATGATCAAGGGTTGTGCATTGGATAAATAACATAAAAGTCATATGCACTTTTTTGCATTGCAATGCATTAAGAACTAACTCATTCCTTTATGCGTTGAAGAAATTTCTAATGCAATTTGCTCTTGCATATCATTGCACATACATCTATTTAGATTTAGCTGTCACTTCACTAATAAGCATACTAGCATGAGTACAGAACTAACTCTGTTTTGCATGGCAATGCCTACAAGATCTAAATCGTTTCGATATGCATTAAGATATAAAAGTAGTTGTATTGCATCACATAAACAGATTTAACGTAAAAAAATGAACAGACAACATTTGACATATGACAATGTGATTTTGCATTGCATTGCGTACTACAACTAACTTATTAATTTGTGTATGAAGGATAATCATTGCGTTAGCTGTTGAATTATTATACAATTTAAATGTGTATACTTGACGAGAAAACATAATATCAGCAGTTGCTTTAAAATGCAATGCAAATAATGAACTAATTCCGTTGTGTAACGAAGAGATTAATTTATGTGCTGCTGCACTGCATTCAACACCATCAAACGTTGTGCATAATAGAATAGAATATAAGCTATGCAACTATTGTAAGAGTGATGACACTTGGGTCAAAAATATGTTCAGTAGGTCAGATCCGTATTCTGCATTGCTGATGTAACAATCAATGGATATGTAATAGAAATTTTGAGGAAGTTTTGACCAGAAATATATTTAATAAGTAAAATATGGAGTACATCTACATCTACAGCTAGATATGATGTAACATCAGGATGTCAATGAGAGTGTATAGTGAGTTAATTTTCAAAGATTCTTTAGTCAAAAATATCTTTAAAGGTCATAAAATTGACTACTTTATATCTGAGGAAACATCAAGCGTCAATTTGTAAAGAAAATGTCATGACTCTCGTTCCAGAAATATGTTCTAAAGGCTGAAGTAAATTACTTTTCTATTCTACTATACATAGTAATTTAACCTTTAAGGATCTTTTGGCAAGAAATATTTTCACTGGGCCAAATATAGGATGCTGACGAAATATCAGCAATGAGAATGTGTAGTAAGTTCCATATCGAGTTCTCTCTGGCTATAAATATGTTCAAGAGTTCAAATATGGACCACTGTATGGCTGATGTAACATCAGGAGTCCATAATTTGATATATATACATAAAAAATTTAGAGGACCCTTTGGACACAAATATGTTCATTAGGTCATATATGGCTGAGGTAACATCAGAGAGAGTCTTTAAAAATATATAGTAAGTTGCCTTTTGGGGACCCTTTGGCAAGAAGTATTCTCATTTTTGGCCAGAAATATGTTCAAGAGGTCAAATACGGACTACTGTATGGCTGACGTAACATCAGAGAAAGTCTATGAGAATATAAAGTATGCTGCCTTTTTTGGACCATTTGGCCAGACATTTTTTCATTGGGTCAAATATAGGCTGGCTGACACAACATCAGAATTAGTCAATGTGTAGTAAGTTCCATATCGAGTACTCTCTGACCAGAAATATGTTCATGAGGTCAAAAATGGACTACTGTATGGCTGACGTAACATCAGAAACAGTCTATGAGAATAAAGTATGCTGCCTTTTGGGGACCATTTGGCCAGATAATTTTTTCATTGGGCCAAATATAAGCTGGCCGACGAAACATCCGAAGTAGTCAATGAGAATGTGTAGTAGGTTCCATATCGAGTACTCTCTGGCCAGAAATATGCTCATGAGGACCCATTGTCCTGAGATATGTTCCAAAGATCAGATATGGACTTTTGTATGGCTGTTTTAACTTAAAAAAAAGTCTATGAGAATATATAGTAAGTTGCCTTTTGGGGACCATTTGGCCAGACATTTTTTCCTTGGGTCAAATATAGAATGGCTGACGAAACATCCGAAGTAGTCAATGAGAATGTGTAGTAAGTTCCATATCGAGTACTTTTTGGCCAGAAATATGTTCATGAGGTCAAATACGGACTACTGTATGGCTGACGTAACATCAGAGAAAGTCTATGAAAATATAAAGTATGCTGCCTTTTGGGGACCATTTGGCCAGACATTTTTTCATTGGGTCACATATAGGCTGGCTGACACAACATCAGAATTAGTCAATGAGAATGTGTAGTAAGTTCCATATCGAGTACTCTCTGGCCAGAAATATGTTCATGATGTCAAATATGGACTACTGTATGGCTGAGGTCACATCAGAAGGAGTCTCTGAGTTTATATAGTAAAAAAAAAACAAAAAAAACATTTGAGGTCACTTTGGCTAGATATATGTACAATAGATCAGACATGGACAACTGTATGGCTGAGGTAACATAAGAAAGAGTCTTTTAGAATATTTAGTAAGTTGCCTTTTGGCAAGAATTATTATCAATGGGCCAAATATTGGCTGGCTGATGTAACTTCAGAAGGATTCCATGAGTTTAATGAGTAAAAAACATTTTGAGGACCAATTGGCCTGAGACATGTTCCAAAGATCAGATATGGAATTTTTATGGCTGTTTTAACTTCAGAAAAAGTCCATGAGAATATATAGTAAGTTGCCTTTTGGGGAACATTAGGCCAGACATTTTTTCATTGGGTCAAATATAGGCTGGCTGACACAACATCAGAAGTAGTCAATGAGAATGTGTAGCAAGTTCCATATCGAGTACTTTCTGGCCAGAAATATGTTCATGAGGTCAAATACGGACTACTGTATGGCTGACGTAACATCAGAAAAAGTCTATGAGAATATAAAGTAAGCTGCCTTTTGGGGACCATTTGGCCAGATAATTTTTTCATTGGGCCAAATATAGGCTGGCTGACGAAACATCCGAAGTAGTCAATGAGAATGTGTAGTAAGTTCCATATCGAGTACCCTCTGGCCAGAAATATGCTTATGAGGACCCATTGTCCTGAGATATGTTCCAAAGATCAGATATGGACTTTTGTATGGCTGTTTTAACTTAAAAAAAAGTCTATTAGAATATATAGTAAGTTGCCTTTTGGGGACCATTTGGCCAGAAATTTTTTCCTTGGGTCAAATATAGAATGGCTGACGAAACATCCGAAGTAGTCAATGAGAATGTGTAGTAAGTTCCATATCGAGTACTTTTTGGCCAGAAATATGTTCATGAGGTCAAATACGGACTACTGTATGGCTGACGTAACATCAGAAAAAGTCTATGAGAATATAAAGTAAGCTGCCTTTTGAGGTCACTCTGGCTAGATATATGTACAATAGATCAGACATGGACAACTGTATGGCTGAGGTAACATAAGAAAGAGTCTTTTAGAATATTTAGTAAGTTGCCTTTTGGCAAGAATTATTATCAATGGGCCAAATATTGGCTGGTTGATGTAACTTCACAAGGATTCCATGAGTTTAATGAGTAAAAAACATTTTGAGGACCAATTGGCCTGAGACATTTTCCAAAGATCAGATATGGAATTTTTATGGCTGTTTTAACTTCAGAAAAAGTCCATGAGAATATATAGTAAGTTGCCTTTTGGGGAACATTAGGCCAGACATTTTTTCATTGGGTCAAATATAGGCTGGCTGACACAACATCAGAAGTAGTCAATGAGAATGTGTAGCAAGTTCCATATCGAGTACTCTCTGACCAGAAATATGTTCATGAGGTCAAAAATGGACTACTGTATGGCTGACGTAACATCAGAAACAGTCTATGAAAATAAAGTATGCTGCGTTTTGGGGACCATTTGGCGGGATAATTTTTTCATTGGGCCAAATATAAGCTGGCCGACGAAACATCCGAAGTAGTCAATGAGAATGTGTAGTAGGTTCCATATCGAGTACTCTCTGGCCAGAAATATGCTCATGAGGACCCATTGTCCTGAGATATGTTCCAAAGATCAGATATGGACTTTTGTATGGCTGTTTTAACTTAAAAAAAAGTCTATGAGAATATATAGTAAGTTGCCTTTTGGGGACCATTTGGCCAGACATTTTTTCCTTGGGTCAAATATAGAATGGCTGACGAAACATCCGAAGTAGTCAATGAGAATGTGTAGTAAGTTCCATATCGAGCACTTTTTGGCCAGAAATATGTTCATGAGGTCAAATACGGACTACTGTATGGCTGACGTAACATCAGAGAAAGTCTATGAGAATATAAAGTATGCTGCCTTTTGGGGACCATTTGGTCAGACATTTTTTCATTGGGTCAAATATAGGCTGGCTGACACAACATCAGAATTGGTCAATGAGAATGTGTAGTTAGTTCCATATCGAGTACTCTCTGTTCAGAAATATGTTCATGATGTCAAATATGGACTACTGTATGGCTGAGGGCACATCAGAAGGAGTCTCTGAGTTTATATAGTAAAAAAAAACAAAAAAAAAAACATTTGAGGTCACTTTGGCTAGATATATGTACAATAGATCAGACATGGACAACTGTATGGCTGAGGTAACATAAGAAAGAGTCTTTTAGAATATTTAGTAAGTTGCCTTTTGGCAAGAATTATTATCAATGGGCCAAATATTGGCTGGCTGATGTAACTTCAGAAGGATTCCATGAGTTTAATGAGTAAAAAACATTTTGAGGACCAATTGGCCTGAGACATGTTCCAAAGATCAGATATGGAATTTTTATGGCTGTTTTAACTTCAGAAAAAGTCCATGCGAATATATAGTAAGTTGCCTTTTGGGGAACATTAGGCCAGACATTTTTTCATTGGGTCAAATATAGGCTGGCTGACACAACATCAGAAGTAGTCAATGAGAATGTGTAGCAAGTTCCATATCGAGTACTCTCTGACCAGAAATATGTTCATGAGGTCAAAAATGGACTACTGTATGGCTGACGTAACATCAGAAACAGTCTATGAGAATAAAGTATGCTGCCTTTTGGGGACCATTTGGCCAGATAATTTTTTCATTGGGCCAAATATAAGCTGACCGACGAAACATCCGAAGTAGTCAATGAGAATGTGTAGTAGGTTCCATATCGAGTACTCTCTGGCCAGAAATATGCTCATGAGGACCCATTGTCCTGAGATATGTTCCAAAGATCAGATATGGACTTTTGTATGGCTGTTTTAACTTTAAAAAAAGTCTATGAGAATATATAGTAAGTTGCCTTTTGGGGACCATTTGGCCAGAAATTTTTTTTTCTTGGGTCAAATATAGAATGGCTGACGAAACATCCGAAGTAGTCAATGAGAATGTGTAGTAAGTTCCATATCGAGTACTTTTTGGCCAGAAATATGTTCATGAGGTCAAATACGGACTACTGTATGGCTGATGTAACATCAGAAAAAGTCTATGAGAATATAAAGTAAGCTGCCTTTTGGGGACCATTTGGCCAGATAATTTTTTCATTGGGCCAAATATAGGCTGGCTGACGAAACATCCGATGTAGTCAATGATAATGTGTAGTAGGTTCCATATCGAGTACTCTCTGGCCAGAAATATGCTTATGACGACCCATTGTCCTGAGATATATTCCAAAGATCAGATATGGACTTTTGTATGGCTGTTTTAACTTAAAAAAAAGTCTATGAGAATATATAGTAAGTTGCCTTTTGGGGACCATTTGGCCAGAATTTTTTTTATTGGGTCAAGGCTGGCTGAAATCAGAAGTAGTCAATGAGAATGTGTAGTAAGTTCCATATCGAGTACTCTCTGGCCAGAAATATGTTCCTGAGGTCAAACATGGACTACTGTATGGCTGTAGTAACATCAGAAAAAGTCTATGAGAAAATATAGTATGCTGCCTTTTGGGCACCATTTGGCCAGAAATGTTTTCATTGGGCCAAATATAGGCTGGCTGACGAAAAATCCGAAGTAGTCAATGAGAATGTGTAGTAAGTTCCATATCGAGTACTCTCTGACCAGAAATATGTTCCTGAGGTCAAACATGGACTACTGTATGGCTGACGTAACATCAGAAAAAGTTTATGAGACTATAGTATGCTGCCATTTGGGGACCAATTGGCCAGACATTTTTTCATTGGGCCAAATATAGGCTGGCTGACGAAACATCCGAAGTAGTCAATGAGAATGTGTAGTAGGTTCCATATCGAGTACTCTCTGGCCAGAAATATGCTCATGAGGACCCATTGTCCTGAGATATGTTCCAAAGATCAGATATGGACTTTTGTATGGCTGTTTTCACTTTAAAAAAGTCTATGAGAATATATAGTAAGTTGCCTTTTGGGGACCATTTGGCCAGAATTTTTTTCATTGGGTCAAATATAGGCTGGCTGACATCAGAAGTAGTCAATGAGAATGTGTAGTAAGTTCCATATCGAGTACTCTCTGGCCAAAAATATGTTCCTGAGGTCAAACATGGACTACTGTATGGCTGACGTAACATCAGAAACAGTCTATGAGAATAAAGTATGCTGCCTTTTGGGGACCATTTGGCCAGATAATTTTTTCATTGGGCCAAATATAAGCTGGCCGACGAAACATCCGAAGTAGTCAATGAGAATGTGTAGTAGGTTCCATATTGAGTACTCTCTGGCCAGAAATATGCTCATGAGGACCCATTGTCCTGAGATATGTTCCAAAGATCAGATATGGACTTTTGTATGGCTGTTTTAACTTAAAAAAAAGGCTATGAGAATATATAGTAAGTTGCCTTTTGGGGACCATTTGGCCAGAAATTTTTTCCTTGGGTCAAATATAGAATGGCTGACGAAACATCCGAAGTAGTCAATGAGAATGTGTAGTAAGTTCCATATCGAGTACTTTTTGGCCAGAAATATGTTCATGAGGTCAAATACGGACTACTGTATGGCTGACGTAACATCAGAAAAAGTCTATGAGAATATAAAGTAAGCTGCCTTTTGGGGACCATTTGGCCAGATAATTTTTTCATTGGGCCAAATATAGGCTGGCTGACGAAACATCCGATGTAGTCAATGATAATGTGTAGTAGGTTCCATATCGAGTACTCTCTGGCCAGAAATAATCTTATGAGGACCCATTGTCCTGAGATATGTTCCAAAGATCAGATATGGACTTTTGTATGGCTGTTTTAACTTAAAAAAAAGTCTATCCGAATATATAGTAAGCTGCCTTTTGGGGACCATTAGGCCAGAAATTTTTTCCTTGGGTAAAATATAGAATGGCTGACGAAATATCCGAAGTAGTCAATGAGAATGTGTAGTAAGTTCCATATCGAGTACTTTTTGGCCAGAAATATGTTCATGAGGTCAAATATGGACTACTGTATGGCTGACGTCACATCAGAAGGATTCTTTGAGTTTATATAGTAAAAAAAATTTAAAAAATATTTGAGGTCCCTTTGGCTAGATATGTGTACAATAGATCAGATATAGACTACTGTATGGCTGAGGTAACATAAGAAAGAGTCTTTTAGAATATTTAGTAAGTTGCCTTTTGGCAATAATTATTAATGGGCCAAATATTGGCTGGCTGAAATCAGAAGTAGTCAATGAGAATGTGTAGTAAGTTCCATATCGAGTACTCTCTGGCCAAAAATATGTTCCTGAGGTCAAACATGGACTACTGTATGGCTGACGTAACATCAGAAACCGTCTATGAGAATAAAGTATGCTGCCTTTTGGGGACCATTTGACCAGATAATTTTTTCATTGGGCCAAATATAAGCTGGCTGACGAAACATCCGAAGTAGTCAATGAGAATGTGTAGTAGGTTCCATATCGAGTACTCTCTGGCCAGAAATATGCTCATGAGGACCCATTGGCCTGAGATATAGATCAGATATGGACTTTTGTATGGCTGTTTTAACTTAAAAAAAAGTCTATGAGAATATATAGTAAGTTGCCTTTTGGGGACCATTTGGCCAGAAATTTTTTCATTGTGTCAAAGATAGGCTGGCTGACATCAGAAGTAGTCAATGAGAATGTGTAGTAAGTTCCATATCGAGTACTCTCTGGCCAGAAATATGTTCCTGAGGTCAAACATGGACTACTCTATGGCTGACGTAACATCAGAAAAAGTCTATGAGAAAATATAGTATGCTGCCTTTTGGGGACCATTTGGCCAGAAATGTTTTAATTGGGCAAAATATAGGCTGGCTGACGAACCATCCGAAGTAGTCAATGAGAATGTGTACTAAGTTCCATATCGAGTACTCTCTGACCAGAAATATGTTCACCAGGTCAAAAATGGACTACTGTATGGCTGACGTAACATAAGAAAAGTCTATGAGAATATATAGTATGCTTCTATTTGGGGATCGTTAGGCCAGACATTTTGTCATTGGGCCAAATATAGGCTGGCTGACGAAACATCCGAAGTAGTCAATGAGAATGTGAAGTAAGTTCCATATCGAGTACTCTCTGGTCAGAAAAATGTTCATGATGTCAAATATGGACTACTGTATGGCTGACGTCACATCAGAAGGAGTCTCTGAGTTCATATAGTAAAAAGAAACAAAAAAAACAAACATTTGAGGTCCCTTTGGCTAGACATACGTACAATAGATCAGATATGGACTACTGTATGGCTGAGATAACATAAGAAAGAGTCTTTTAGAATATTTAGTAAGTTGCCTTTTGGCATGAATTATTATCAATGGGACAAATATTGGCTGGCTGATGTAACATCAGAAGGATTCCATGAATTTAAGGAGTAAAAAAACATTTTGAGGACCCATTGGCCTGAGACATGTTCCAAAGATCAGATATGGACTTTTTTTTATGGCTGTTTTAACTTCAGAAAAAGTCCATGAGAATGTATAGTAAGGTGCCTTTTGGGGACCATTTGGCCAGACATTTTTTAAGTTTGTCAAATATAGGCTGGCTGACGTAACATCAGAAGTAGTCAATGAGAATGTGTAGTAAGTTCCATATCGAGTACTCTCTGGCCAGAAATATGTTCATGAGATCAAAAATGGACTACTGTATGGCTGACGTAACATCAAAGGGAGTCCATGAGTTCATAAAAAAAATAAAAAAAATAACTTGAGGACCCTTTGGCCAGAAATATTTTAAATTGGTCAAATATGGACTACTGTATGGCTGACGTAACATCAAGATGAGTCAATGAGTTTATAAAAAAAAAAGCGAGAATCCTTTGGACAGAAATATGTTCATTAGGTCAAAATGGACTACTGTATGGCTGAGATAATATCAGAAAGAGTCTTTGAGATAATATATAGTAAGTTGAATTTTGGGGACCCTTTGGAAGGAAGTATTCTCAATGGGCAAAATATAGGCTGGCTGATGTAACTTCAAAAGGATTCCATGAATATAATGAGTAAAAAAACATTTTGAGGACCCATTGGCCTGAGACATGTTCCAAAGATCAGATATGGACTTTTTTATGGCTGTTTTAACTTCAGCAAAAGTCCATGAGAATGTATAGTAAGGTGCCTTTTGGGGACCATTTGGCCAGACATTTTTTAAGTTTGTCAAATATAGGCTGGCTGACGTAACATCAGAAGTAGTCAATGAGAATGTGTAGTAAGTTCCATATCGAGTACTCTCTGGCCAGAAATATGTTCATGAGATCAAAAACTGACTACTGTATGGCTGACGTAACATCAAAGGGAGTCCATGACTTCATAAAAAAAAATTAAAAAAATAACTTGAGGACCCTTTGGCCAGAAATATTTTCAATTGGTCAAATATGGACTACTGTATGGCTGACGTAACATTAAGATGAGTCAATGAGTTTATAAAAAAAAAAGCGAGAATCCTTTGGACAGAAATATGTTCATTAGGTCAAAATGGACTACTGTATGGCTGAGATAATATCAGAATGAGTCTTTGAGATAATATATAGTAAGTTGCCTTTTGGGGACCCTTTGGAAGGAAGTATTCTCAATGGGCAAAATATAGGCTGGCTGATGTAACTTCAGAAGGATTCCATGAATATAATGAGTAAAAAAACATTTTGAGGACCCATTGGCCTGAGACATGTTCCAAAGATCAGATATGGACTTTTTTATGGCTGTTTTAACTTCAGCAAAAGTCCATGAGAATATATAGTAAGTTGCCTTTTGGGGACCATTTGGCCAGACATTTTTTTCATTGGGTCAAATATAGGCTGGCTGACACAACATCAGAAGTAGTCAATGAGAATGTGTAGTAAGTTCCATATCGAGTACTTTCTGGTCAGAAATATGTTCATTAGGTCAAATATGGACTACTGTATGGCTGAGGTAACATCAGAAAAAGTTTTTGAGAATATATAGTAAGTTGCCTTTTGGGGACTCTTGGGTAAGAAGTATTCTCAAAGGGCAAATGTAGGCAGGCTTATGTAACATCAGAAGGATTCCATGAATTTATAGAATAAAAAAACTTTTTGAGGACCCATTGGCCTGAGATATATTCCAAAGATCATATATGGACTGTATGTCTGTTTTAAGTTAAAAAAAAAAAAAAGTCCATGAGAATATATAGTAAGTTGCCTTTTGGGGACCATTTGGGCAGAAATGTTTTCATTGGGTCAAATATAGGTTGGCTGACATAACATAAGTAGAAGTCAATGAGAATGTGTAGTAAGTACCATATTGAGTACTCTCTGGCCAGAAATATGTTCATGAGGTCAAATATGGACTACTGTATGGCTGTCGTAACATCAGAAGGAGTCCATGATTTTATAAAAAAAACAAAATTGAGGACCATTTGGACAGAAATATGTTCATTAGGTCAAATATGGACTACTGTATGGCTGTCGTAACATCAGAACGAGTAAATGATTTTATAACAAAAAAAAATTGAGGACCCTTTGGCCAGAAATATTTTCAATTGATCAAAAATGGACTACTGTTTGGCTGACGTAACATCAAAAGAAGTCCATGAGTTTATTAAAAAAAAAAATTTGAGGACCCTTTGGCCTGAAATAATTTCAATTTGTCTAATATTGACTACTGTATGGCTGATGTAACATCAGGATGAGTCCATGAGTTTATAAAAAAAAAAGGTGAGAATCCTTTGGACAAAAACATGTTCATTAGGTCAAATATGGACTACTGTACGGCTGAGATAACATCAGAAAGAGTCTTTGACCCATATTTGACCATTTGGCAAGAAGTATTCTCAATAGGCAAAATATAGGCTGGCTGATGTAACATAAGAAGGATTCCATGAATATATAGAATAAAAAAACTTTTTGAGGACCCATTGGCCTCATATATGTTCCAAAGATCAGATATGGACTTTTGTGTGGCTGTTTTAACTTAAAGAAAGTCTATGAGAATATATAGTAAGTTGCCTTTTGGGGACCATTTGGCCAGAAATTTTTTCAATGGGTCAAATATAAGCTGGCTGACATCAGAAGTAGTCAATGAGAATGTATTGTAAGTTCCATATCGAGTACTCTCTGGCCAGAAATATGTTCCTGAGGTCAAAAATGGACTACTGTATGGCTGACGTCACATCAGAAAAAGTCTATGAGAATATATAGTAAGTTGCCTTTTGGGGACCATTTGGCCAGAAATTTTTTCAATGGGTCAAATATAAGCTGGCTGACATCCGAAGTAGTCAATGAGAATGTGTAGTAAGTTCCATATCGAGTACTCTCTGGCCAGAAATATGTTCATTAGGTCAAATATGGACTACTGTATGGCTGAGGTAACATCAGAAAAAGTTTTTGAGAATATATAGTAAGTTGCCTTTTGGGGACTCTTGGGTAAGAAGTATTCTCAAAGGGCAAATGTAGGCAGGCTTATGTAACATCAGAAGGATTCCATGAATTTATAGAATAAAAAAACTTTTTGAGGACCCATTGGCCTGAGATATATTCCAAAGATCAGCTATGGACTGTATGTCTGTTTTAGGTTAAAAAAAAAAAAAAGTCCATGAGAATATATAGTAAGTTGCCTTTTGGGGACCATTTGGCCAGAAATGTTTTAATTGGGTCAAATATAGGTTGGCTGACATAACAAAAGTAGAAGTCAATGAGAATGTGTAGTAAGTACCATATCGAGTACTCTCTGGCCAGAAATATGTTCATGAGGTCAAACATGGACTACTGTATGGCTGTCGTAACATCAGAAGGAGTCCATGATTTTATAAAAAAAAAAAATTGAGGACCCTTTGGACAGAAATATGTTCATTAGGTCAAATATGGACTACTGTATGGCTGTCGTAACATCAGAACGAGTAAATGATTTTATAACAAAAAAAAATTGAGGACCCTTTGGCCAGAAATATTTTCAATTGATCAAAAATGGACTACTGTTTGGCTGACGTAACATCAAAAGAAGTCCATGAGTTTATTAAAAAAAAAAATTTGAGGACCCTTTGGCCTGAAATAATTTCAATTTGTCTAATATTGACTACTGTATGGCTGATGTAACATCAGGATGAGTCCATGAGTTTATAAAAAAAAAAGGTGAGAATCTTTTGGACAAAAACATGTTCATTAGGTCAAATATGGACTACTGTATGGCTGAGATAACATCAGAAAGAGTCTTTGACCCATATTTGACCATTTGGCAAGAAGTATTCTCAATAGGCAAAATATAGGCTGGCTGATGTAACATAAGAAGGATTCCATGAATATATAGAATAAAAAAACTTTTTGAGGACCCATTGGCCTCATATATGTTCCAAAGATCAGATATGGACTTTTGTGTGGCTGTTTTAACTTAAAGAAAGTCTATGAGAATATATAGTAAGTTGCCTTTTGGGGACCATTTGGCCAGAAATTTTTTCAATGGGTCAAATATAAGCTGGCTGACATCAGAAGTAGTCAATGAGAATGTATTGTAAGTTCCATATCGAGTACTCTCTGGCCAGAAATATGTTCCTGAGGTCAAAAATGGACTACTGTATGGCTGACGTCACATCAGAAAAAGTCTATGAGAATATATAGTAAGTTGCCTTTTGGGGACCATTTGGCCAGAAATTTTTTCAATGGGTCAAATATAAGCTGGCTGACATCCGAAGTAGTCAATGAGAATGTGTAGTAAGTTCCATATCGAGTACTCTCTGGCCAGAAATATGTTCATGAGATCAAAAATGGAATACTGTATGGCTGACGTAACATCAAAAGAAGTCCATGAGTTTTTAAAAAAAATATATATATTTGAGGATCCTTTGGCCTGAAATAATTTCAATTTGTCTAATATTGACTACTGTACTGCCGACGTAACATCAGGATGAGTCCATGAGTTTATGAAAAAAAATAAAGTGAGGACCCTTTTCACAGAAATATGTTCATTAGGTCAAATATGGACTACTGTATGGCTGAGGTAACATAAGAAAGAGTCTTTGAGAATATTTAGCAAGTTGCCTTTTGGCAAGAATTATTCTCAATGGGCAAATATAGGCTGGCCGACGACACATCCGAAGTAGTCAATGAGAATTAGTAGTAAGTCCCATATCGAGTACTCTCTGGCCAAAAAAATGTCAAGGATGTAAAATATGGACTACTGTATGGCTGACATTAGATGGAGTCTCTGAGTTTATATAGTAAAAAAAACAAAAAAACATTTGAGGTCCCTTTGGCTAGATATATGTACAATAGATCATATATGGACTACTGTATGGCTGAGGTAACATAAGAAAAAGTCTTTGAGAATATTTAGTAAGTTGCCTTTTGGCAAGAATTATTTTCAATGGGCCAAATATAGGCTGGCTGATGTAACATCCGAAGTAGTCAATGAGAATGTGTAGTAATTTCAATATCGAATATGGACTACTGTATGGCTGACGTTATATCAGAAGGAGTCTCTGAGTTTATATAGTAAAAAAAAAAAAAAAAAAAAAAACATTTGAGGTCCCTTTGGCTATATATATATGTACAATAGATCATATATGGAAAAAGTTAATCAGTATGTGTAGAAAGTTCACGTTTGAGGAGTCTTCTCTGGCCAGAAATAATTGTTGTCTCTTTTCTAAACAGAAAAAAACTTGACAATAACATAAAAGTCATATGTACTTTATTGCATTGCAAAAGGCATTCAAGGACTGACTCATTCCCTATGGCGTTGAAGAGACATGTAATGCAATCTTCTGTTGCAAATTATTGCACATACAATCAAGTGTTTATCATTGAAGAAAAACATATAAAAGTCATATGGACTTTTCTTCATTGCAATGCATTCAAGAACTAAATCATTCCTTCATATGCGTTGATGAGAATATGCAATATAGCGTGCTGTTGCATTGCAGTACACAATCGTATTGCATCGAATAATAACATTTAAATAAGATGCTCTTTGTTGCATTGCAATATATTCAAGAACTTATTCAATTGTGCAATGAGATCTGATCTTGCATATTACTGCACATACGATCAAGCGTTGTGTATTGAAGAATAACATAAAAAGTCATATGCACTTTTTTGCAATGCAATGCATTCAATAATTATTAGAGAAATGTAATTTAATCTCCTCTTGCATCGCATTGCACATACAATCAAGCGTTGAGCATTGAAGAATAACATAAAAGTAATGTGGACTTTGTTGAGTTGCAATGCATTCAAGAACTCACTCTTTCCTTAGTGCTTTGAAGAGATGTGCAATTCAAACGGGCTCTTGCATAGCATTGCACATATGATTAAGCGTTTTACAATGAAAAAGAACATAAAAGTCATATGCACTTTTTCCATTACAATGCATTAAAGAACTAACTCATTCCATAGTACATTGAAGAGAATTTGCAATATAGCGTGCTGTTGCAATGCATTGCACAAGCGTTGTGCATTGAAGAATAAGATATGAGATATCACTTTGTTGCATTGCAATGCATTCAAGAAATAACTCGCTCCTTCGTGCCCTGATGAGATGTGCAATGCTATCTGCCATGGCATAGCATTGCAGATACGATCAAGTGTTGTGCATTGAAGAATAACATAATAGTCATATCCACTTTTTGCATTGCAATGCATTAAAGAACTAACTCATTCCGTAGTGCATTGAAGAGAATGTGCAATATAGCGTGCTGTTGCATTGCATTGCACAAGCGTTGTGCATTGAAGAATAATATATAAGATATGCACTTTGTTGCATTGCAATGCATTCAAGAACTTTGTCATTGCGTACTGCGTTGATTAGCTCTTGCATAGGATTGCACATATCATCTAGCGTTGTGCATTGAAGAATAACATGATAGTCATGTGCACTTTTTTGCATTGCAATGCATTCAAGAACTAATTGATTTGTGCAATGCAGCCTGCAGTTGAATTACATTCCAAAAGCGTTTTTTATTAAAGAATAACATTCAATTAATATGTACTTTGTTGTTTTGCAATGCATTCAAGAACTAACTCATTCCATAGTGCATTAAAGAGATGTTCAATGCAGTCTGCTTAGCATTGCACATACGATCAATATACATATAAGTAATATGTACTTTGTTGCATTGCTATGCATTTCAGAACTAACTGATTCCTTCGTGCCCTGATGAGATGTGCAATACAATTGGCTCTTGCATGCAAAGACGCACAGACGATCAAGCGTTGTGCATTGGATAAATAAAATAAAAGTCATATACACATTGTTGCATTGCAATGCATTCAAGAACTAACTCATTCCTTCGTTCCCTGATGAGATGTTCAATTAAATCTGCCCTTGCATAGCATTTCACGCACGATGTAGCGTTGTGCATTGAAGAATAACCTAAAAGTCAAATGCACTTTGTTTGTATTGAAATTCATTCATGAACTAACTCATTCCGTAGTGCATTGAATATATGTGCAGTGCAGCCTGCTGTTGCGTTACATTGCACAAGCGTTGTTTATTGAGAATAACACATAAGTAATATGTACTTTGTTGTTTTGCAATGCATTCAAGAACTAACTCATTCCATAGTGCATTAAAGAGATGTGCAATGCAGTCTGTTTAGCATTGCATATACGATCAATATACATATGAGTAATATGTACTTTGTTGCATTGCTATGCATTTCAGAACTGCAGTACACAATCGTATTGCATCGAATAATAACATTTAAATAAGATGCTCTTTGTTGCATTGCAATATATTCAAGAACTTATTCAATTGTGCAATGAGATCTGATCTTGCATATTACTGCACATACGATCAAGCGTTGTGTATTGAAGAATAACATAAAAAGTCATATGCACTTTTTTGCAATGCAATGCATTCAATAATTATTAGAGAAATGTAATTTAATCTCCTCTTGCATCGCATTGCACATACAATCAAGCGTTGAGCATTGAAGAATAACATAAAAGTAATGTGGACTTTGTTGAGTTGCAATGCATTCAAGAACTCACTCTTTCCTTAGTGCTTTGAAGAGATGTGCAATTCAAACGGGCTCTTGCATAGCATTGCACATATGATTAAGCGTTTTACAATGAAAAAGAACATAAAAGTCATATGCACTTTTTCCATTACAATGCATTAAAGAACTAACTCATTCCATAGTACATTGAAGAGAATTTGCAATATAGCGTGCTGTTGCAATGCATTGCACAAGCGTTGTGCATTGAAGAATAACATATGAGATATCACTTTGTTGCATTGCAATGCATTCAAGAAATAACTCGCTCCTTCGTGCCCTGATGAGATGTGCAATGCTATCTGCCATGGCATAGCATTGCAGATACGATCAAGTGTTGTGCATTGAAGAATAACATAATAGTCATATCCACTTTTTGCATTGCAATGCATTAAAGAACTAACTCATTCCGTAGTGCATTGAAGAGAATGTGCAATATAGCGTGCTGTTGCATTGCATTGCACAAGCGTTGTGCATTGAAGAATAATATATAAGATATGCACTTTGTTGCATTGCAATGCATTCAAGAACTTTGTCATTGCGTACTTCGTTGATTAGCTCTTGCATAGGATTGCACATATCATCTAGCGTTGTGCATTGAAGAATAACATGATAGTCATGTGCACTTTTTTGCATTGCAATGCATTCAAGAACTAATTGATTTGTGCAATGCAGCCTGCAGTTGAATTACATTCCAAAAGCGTTTTTTATTAAAGAATAACATAAAAGTAATATGTACTTTGTTGTTTTGCAATGCATTCAAGAACTAACTCATTCCATAGTGCATTAAAGAGATGTTCAATGCAGTCTGCTTAGCATTGCACATACGATCAATATACATATAAGTAATATGTACTTTGTTGCATTGCTATGCATTTCAGAACTAACTGATTCCTTCGTGCCCTGATGAGATGTGCAATACAATTGGCTCTTGCATGCAAAGACGCACAGACGATCAAGCGTTGTGCATTGGATAAATAAAATAAAAGTCATATACACATTGTTGCATTGCAATGCATTCAAGAACTAACTCATTCCTTCGTTCCCTGATGAGATGTTCAATTAAATCTGCCCTTGCATAGCATTTCACGCACGATGTAGCGTTGTGCATTGAAGAATAACCTAAAAGTCAAATGCACTTTGTTTGTATTGAAATTCATTCATGAACTAACTCATTCCGTAGTGCATTGAATATATGTGCAGTGCAGCCTGCTGTTGCGTTACATTGCACAAGCGTTGTTTATTGAGAATAACACATAAGTAATATGTACTTTGTTGTTTTGCAATGCATTCAAGAACTAACTCATTCCATAGTGCATTAAAGAGATGTGCAATGCAGTCTGTTTAGCATTGCATATACGATCAATATACATATGAGTAATATGTACTTTGTTGCATTGCTATGCATTTCAGAACTGCAGTACACAATCGTATTGCATCGAATAATAACATTTAAATAAGATGCTCTTTGTTGCATTGCAATATATTCAAGAACTTATTCAATTGTGCAATGAGATCTGATCTTGCATATTACTGCACATACGATCAAGCGTTGTGTATTGAAGAATAACATAAAAAGTCATATGCACTTTTTTGCAATGCAATGCATTCAATAATTATTAGAGAAATGTAATTTAATCTCCTCTTGCATCGCATTGCACATACAATCAAGCGTTGAGCATTGAAGAATAACATAAAAGTAATGTGGACTTTGTTGAGTTGCAATGCATTCAAGAACTCACTCTTTCCTTAGTGCTTTGAAGAGATGTGCAATTCAAACGGGCTCTTGCATAGCATTGCACATATGATTAAGCGTTTTACAATGAAAAAGAACATAAAAGTCATATGCACTTTTTCCATTACAATGCATTAAAGAACTAACTCATTCCATAGTACATTGAAGAGAATTTGCAATATAGCGTGCTGTTGCAATGCATTGCACAAGCGTTGTGCATTGAAGAATAACATATGAGATATCACTTTGTTGCATTGCAATGCATTCAAGAAATAACTCGCTCCTTCGTGCCCTGATGAGATGTGCAATGCTATCTGCCATGGCATAGCATTGCAGATACGATCAAGTGTTGTGCATTGAAGAATAACATAATAGTCATATCCACTTTTTGCATTGCAATGCATTAAAGAACTAACTCATTCCGTAGTGCATTGAAGAGAATGTGCAATATAGCGTGCTGTTGCATTGCATTGCACAAGCGTTGTGCATTGAAGAATAATATATAAGATATGCACTTTGTTGCATTGCAATGCATTCAAGAACTTTGTCATTGCGTACTTCGTTGATTAGCTCTTGCATAGGATTGCACATATCATCTAGCGTTGTGCATTGAAGAATAACATGATAGTCATGTGCACTTTTTTGCATTGCAATGCATTCAAGAACTAATTGATTTGTGCAATGCAGCCTGCAGTTGAATTACATTCCAAAAGCGTTTTTTATTAAAGAATAACATAAAAGTAATATGTACTTTGTTGTTTTGCAATGCATTCAAGAACTAACTCATTCCATAGTGCATTAAAGAGATGTTCAATGCAGTCTGCTTAGCATTGCACATACGATCAATATACATATAAGTAATATGTACTTTGTTGCATTGCTATGCATTTCAGAACTAACTGATTCCTTCGTGCCCTGATGAGATGTGCAATACAATTGGCTCTTGCATGCAAAGACGCACAGACGATCAAGCGTTGTGCATTGGATAAATAAAATAAAAGTCATATACACATTGTTGCATTGCAATGCATTCAAGAACTAACTCATTCCTTCGTTCCCTGATGAGATGTTCAATTAAATCTGCCCTTGCATAGCATTTCACGCACGATGTAGCGTTGTGCATTGAAGAATAACCTAAAAGTCAAATGCACTTTGTTTGTATTGAAATTCATTCATGAACTAACTCATTCCGTAGTGCATTGAAGATATGTGCAATGCAGCCTGCTGTTGCGTTACATTGCACAAGCTTTGTTTATTGAGAATAACACATAAGTAATATGTACTTTGTTGTTTTGCAATGCATTCAAGAACTAACTCATTCCATAGTGCATTAAAGAGATGTGCAATGCAGTCTGTTTAGCATTGCATATACGATCAATATACATATGAGTAATATGTACTTTGTTGCATTGCTATGCATTTCAGAACTGCAGTACACAATCGTATTGCATCGAATAATAACATTTAAATAAGATGCTCTTTGTTGCATTGCAATATATTCAAGAACTTATTCAATTGTGCAATGAGATCTGATCTTGCATATTACTGCACATACGATCAAGCGTTGTGTATTGAAGAATAACATAAAAAGACATATGCACTTTTTTGCAATGCAATGCATTCAATAATTATTAGAGAAATGTAATTTAATCTCCTCTTGCATCGCATTGCACATACAATCAAGCGTTGAGCATTGAAGAATAACATAAAAGTAATGTGGACTTTGTTGAGTTGCAATGCATTCAAGAACTCACTCTTTCCTTAGTGCTTTGAAGAGATGTGCAATTCAAACGGGCTCTTGCATAGCATTGCACATATGATTAAGCGTTTTACAATGAAAAAGAACATAAAAGTCATATGCACTTTTTGCATTACAATGCATTAAAGAACTAACTCATTCCATAGTACATTGAAGAGAATTTGCAATATAGCGTGCTGTTGCAATGCATTGCACAAGCGTTGTGCATTGAAGAATAACATATGAGATATCACTTTGTTGCATTGCAATGCATTCAAGAAATAACTCGCTCCTTCGTGCCCTGATGAGATGTGCAATGCTATCTGCCATGGCATAGCATTGCAGATACGATCAAGTGTTGTGCATTGAAGAATAACATAATAGTCATATCCACTTTTTGCATTGCAATGCATTAAAGAACTAACTCATTCCGTAGTGCATTGAAGATATGTGCAATGCAGCCTGCTGTTGCGTTACATCGCACAAGCGTTGTTTATTGAAGAATAACACATAAGTAATATGTACTTTGTTGTTTTGTAATACATTCAAGAACTAACTCATTCCATAGTGCATTAAAGAGATGCACAAATCAGTCTGCTTAGCATTAAACATACGATAAATATACATGTAAGTAATATGTACTTTGTTGCATTGCTATGCATTTTAGAACTAACTGATTCCTTCATGCTCTAATGAGATCTGCAATACAGTTGACTCTTGCATGCCAAGACGCACAGACGATCAAGCATTGTGCATTGGATAAATAACATAAAAGTTATATACACGTTGTTGCATTGCAATGCATTCAAGAACTAACTCATTCCTTCGTTCCCTGATGAGATGTTCAATTAAATCTGCCCTTGCATAGCATTTCACATACGATCTAGCGTTGTGCATTGAAGAATAACCTAAAAGTCAAATGCACTTTTTTGTATTGAAATTCATTCATGAACTAACTCATTCCGTATTGCATTGAAGATATGTGCGATGCAGCGTGCTGTTGCGTTACATTGCAAAAGGGTTGTTTATTGAAGAATAACATAATAGTCATATCCACTTTTTGCATTGCAATGCATTAAAGAACTAACTCATTCCGTAGTGCATTGAAGAGAATGTGCAATATAGCGTGCTGTTGCATTGCATTGCACAAGCGTTGTGCATTGAAGAATAATATATAAGATATGCACTTTGTTGCATTGCAATGCATTCAAGAACTTTGTCATTGCGTACTGCGTTGATTAGCTCTTGCTTAGGATTGCACATATCATCTAGCGTTGTGCATTGAAGAATAACATGATAGTCATGTGCACTTTTTTGCATTGCAATGCATTCAAGAACTAATTGATTTGTGCAATGCAGCCTGCAGTTGAATTACATTCCAAAAGCGTTTTTTATTAAAGAATAACATTCAATTAATATGTACTTTGTTGTTTTGCAATGCATTCAAAAATTACTCATTCCATAGTTCATTAAACTGATGTGCAATGCTTAGCATTGCACATACGATCAATATACATATAAGTAATATGTACTTTGTTGCCATTGCTATGCATTTCAGAACTAACTGATTCCTTCATGCCCTAATGAGATGTGCAATACAGTTGGCTCTTGCATACCAAGACACACAGACGATCAAGCGTTGTGCATTGGATAAATAACATAAAAGTCATATACACATTGTTGCATTGCAATGCATTCAAGAACTAACTCATTCCTTCGTTCCCTGATGAGATGTTCAATTAAATCTGCCCTTGCATAGCATTTCACATACGATCTAGCGTTGTGCATTGAAGAATAACCTAAAAGTCAAATGCACTTTTTTGTATTGAAATTCATTCATGAACTAACTCATTCCGTAGTGCATTGAAGATATGTGCGATGCAGCCTGCTGTTGCGTTACATTGCAAAAGCTTTGTTTATTGAAGAGCAACATAAAAGTAATATGTACTTTGTTGTTTTACAATGCATTCAAAAATTACTCATTCCATCGTTCATTAAATTGATGTGCAATGCTTAACATTGCACATACGATCAATAAACATATAAGTAATATGTACTTTGTTGCATTGCTATGCATTTCAGAACTAACTGATTCCTTCGTGCCCTGATGAGATGTGCAATACAATTGGCTCTTGCATGGCAAGACGCACAGACGATCAAGCGTTGTGCATTGGATAAATAACATAAAAGTCATATACACATTGTTGCATTGCAATGCATTCAAGAACTAACTCATTACTGCGTTCCATGATGAGATGTTCAATTAACAATGCCCTTGCATAGCAATTCACATACGATCTAGGATTTTTTGCATTGAAGAATAACCTAAATTTCAAATGCACTTTTTTGTATTGAAATTCATTCATGAACTAACTCATTCCGTAGTGCATTGAAGATATGTGCAATGCAGCCTGCTGTTGCGTTACATTACACAAGCGTTGTTTATTGAAGAATAACACATAAGTAATATGTACTTTGTTGTTTTGCAATGCATTCAAGAACTAACTCATTCCATAGTGCATTAAAGAGATGTGCAACGCAGTCTGATTAGCATTGCACATACGATCAATATACATATAAGTAATATGTACTTTGTGGCATTGCTATGCATTACAGAACTAAGTGATTCCTTCGTGCCCTGATGAGATGTTCAATACAATTGGCTCTTGCATGCAAAGACGCACAGACGATCAAGCGTTGTGCATTGGATAAATAAAATAAAAGTCATATACACATTGTTGCATTCCAATGCATTCAAGAACGAACTCATTCTTTCGTTCCCTGATGAGATGTTCAATTAAATCTGCCCTTGCATAGCATTTCACGCACGATCTAGCGTTGTGCATTGAAGAATAACCTAAAAGTCAAATGGCCTTTTTTGTATTGAAATTCATTCATGAACTAACTCATTCCGTAGTGCATTGAATATATGTGCAGTGCAGCCTGCTGTTGCGTTACATTGCACAAGTGTTGTTTATTGAAGAATAACATTTAAGTAATCTGTACTTTGTTGTTTTGCAATGCATTCAAGAACTAAGTCATTCCATAATGCATTGAAGAGATGTACAATGCAATCTGCTTAGCATTGCACATACGATAAATAAAGATATTAGTAATATGTACTTTGTTGTATTGCCATGCATTCAATAATTAACTCATTACATAGTGCATTGAAGAGATGCGCAATGCAATCTGCATAGCATTTCACATACTATCAAGCGTTGTGCATAGAAAAATAAAATAAAAGTCATATGCACTTTTTTCCATTACAATGCATTCAAGAACTAATTCCTTCGTACCCTAATGAGGAGTGTAATGCAATATGCCCTTGCATAGCATTGCATATACGATCAAGTTTTGTGCATTGAAGAATAACATTATAGTCACATTAACTTTTTTCCATTGCAATGCATTCAAGAACTAACTCATTCCATATTGCATTGAAGATATGTGCAATGCAATTGGCACTTGCATAGCATTGCACAGATGATCAAGGGTTGTGCATTGGATAAATTACATAAAAGTCATATGCACTTTTCTGCATTGCAATGCATTAAGAACTAACTCATTCCTTTATGCGTTGAAGAAATTTCTAATGCAATCTGCTCTTGCATATCATTGCACATACATCTATTTAGATTTAGCTGTCACTTTACTAATAAGCATACTAGCATGAGTACAGAACTAACTCTGTTTTGCATGGCAATGCCTACAAGATCTAAATCGTTTCGATATGCATTAAGATATAAAAGTAGTTGTATTGCAACACATAAACAGATTTAACATAAAAAAATGAATAGACAACATTTGACATATGACAATGTGATTTTGCATTGCATTGCGTACTACAACTAACTTATTAATTTGTGTATGAAGGATAATCATTGCGTTAGCTGTTGAATTATTATACAATTTAAATGTGTATACTTGACGAGAAAACATAATATCAGCAGTTGCTTTAAAATGCAATGCAAATAATGAACTAATTCCGTTGTGTAACGAAGAGATTAATTTATGTGCTGCTGCACTGCATTCAACACCATCATAATAATGTGCATAATAGAATAGAATATAAGCTATGCAACTATTGTAAGAGTGATGACAATTGGGTCAAAAATATGTTCAGTAGGTCAGATCCGTATTCTGCATTGCTGATCAATGGATATGTAATAGAAAGTTTGAGGAAGTTTTGACCAGAAATATATTTAATAAGTCAAATATGGAGTACATCTACATCTACAGCTAGATATGATGTAACATCAGGATGTCAATGAGAGTGTATAGTGAGTTAATTTTCAATGATTCTTTAGTCAAAAATATCTTTAAAGGTCATAAAATTGACTACTTTATATCTGAGGTAACATCAAGCGTCAATTTGCAAAGAAAATGTCATGACTCTCGTTCCAGAAATATGTTCTACAGGCTGAAGTAAATTACTTTTCTATTCTACTATACATAGTAATTTAACCTTTGAGGAACTTTTGGCAAGAAATATTTTCACTGGGCCAAATATAGGATGCTGACAAAATATCAGCAATGAGAATGTGTAGTAAGTTCCATATCGAGTTCTCTCTGGCCATAAATATGTTCAAGAGTTCAAATATGGACCACTGTATAGCTGATGTAACATCAGGAGTCCATAATTTGATATATATACATAAAAAATTTAGAGGACCCTTTGGACACAAATATGTTCATTAGGTCAAATATGGCTGAGGTAACATCAGAGAGAGTCTTTAAAAATATATAGTAAGTTGCCTTTTGGGGACCCTTTGGCAAGAAGTATTCTCATTTTTGGCCAGAAATATGTTCATGAGGTCAAATAGGGACTACTGTATGGCTGAGGTAACATAAGAAAGAGTCTTTTAGAATATTTCGTAAGTTGCCTTTTGGCAAGAATTATTATCAATGGGCCAAATATTGGCTGGCTGATGTAACTTCTGAAGGATTCCATGAGTTTAATGAGTAAAAAACATTTTGAGGACCAATTGGCCTGAGACATGTTCCAAAGATCAGATATCAGAGATCAGAATTTTTATGGCTGTTTTAACTTCAGAAAAAGTCCATGAGAATATATAGTAAGTTGCCTTTTGGGGAACATTAGGCCAGACATTTTTTCATTGGGTCAAATATAGGCTGGCTGACACAACATCAGAAGTAGTCAATGAGAATGTGTAGCAAGTTCCATATCGAGTACTTTCTGGCCAGAAATATGTTCATGAGGTCAAATACGGACTACTGTATGGCTGACGTAACATCAGAAAAAGTCTATGAGAATATAAAGTAAGCTGCCTTTTGGGGACCATTTGGCCAGATATTTTTTTCATTGGGCCAAATATAGGCTGGCTGACGAAACATCCGAAGTAGTCAATGAGAATGTGTAGTATGTTCCATATCGAGTACTCTCTGGCCAGAAATATGCTTATGAGGACCCATTGTCCTGAGATATGTTCCAAAAATCAGATATGGACTTTTGTATGGCTGTTTTAACTTAAAAAAAAGTCTATCAGAATATATAGTAAGTTGCCTTTTGGGGACCATTTGGCCAGAAATTTTTTCCTTGGGTCAAATATAGAATGGCTGACGAAACATCCGAAGTAGTCAATGAGAATGTGTAGTAAGTTCCATATCGAGTACTTTTTGGCCAGAAATATGTTCATGAGGTCAAATACGGACTACTGTATGGCTGACGTCACATCAGAAGGATTCTCTGAGTTTATATAGTAAAAAAAATTTAAAAAATATTTGAGGTCCCTTTGGCTAGATATATGTACAATAGATCAGATATAGACTACTGTTTGGCTGAGGTAACATATGAAAGAGTCTTTTAGAATATTTAGTAAGTTGCCTTTTGGCAATAATTATTAATGGGCCAAATATTGGCTGGCTGACATCAGAAATAGTCAATGAGAATGTGTAGTAAGTTCCATATCGAGTACTCTCTGGCCAGAAATATGTTCATGAGGTCAAAAATGGACTACTATATGGCTGATGTAACATCAGAAACCGTCTATGAGAATAAAGTATGCTGCCTTTTGGGGACCATTTGGCCAGATAATTTTTTCATTGGGCCAAATATAAGCTGGCTGACGAAACATCCGAAGTAGTCAATGAGAATGTGTAGTAGGTTCCATATCGAGTACTCTCTGGCCAGAAATATGCTCATGAGGACCCATTGTCCTGAGATATGTTCCAAAGATCATATATGGACTTTTGTATGGCTGTTTTAACTTAAACATGTCTGGCTGACATCAGAAAAGTCTATGAGAATATATAGTATGCTTCCATTTGGGGACCATTAGGCCAGACAATTTTTCATTGGGCCAAATATAGGCTGGCTGACAAAACATCCGAAGTAGTTATTGAGAATGTGTAGTAAGTTCCATATCGAGTACTCTCTGACCAGAAATATGTTCATGAGGTCAAAAATGGACTACTGTATGGCTGACGTAACATCAGAAACCGTCTATGAGAATAAAGTATGCCGCCTTTTGGGGACCATTTGGCCAGATAATTTTTTCATTGGGCCAAATATAAGCTGGCTGACGAAACATCCGAAGTTGTCAATGAGAATGTGTAGTAGGTTCCATATCGAGTACTCTCTGGCCAGAAATATGCTCATGAGGACCCATTGTCCTGAGATATGTTCCAGAGATCAGATATGGACTTTTGTATGGCTGTTTTAACTTAAAAAAAGTTTATGAGAATATATAGTAAGTTGCCTTTTGGGGACCATTTGGCCAGAAATTTTTTCCTTGGGTCAAATATAGAATGGCTGACGAAACATCCGAAGTAGTCAATGAGAATGTGTAGTAAGTTCCATATCGAGTACTCTCTGGCCAGAAATATGTTCATGATGTCAAATATGGACCACTGTATGGCTGACGTCATATCAGAAGGAGTCTCTGAGTTTATATAGTAAAAAAAAACAAAAAAACATTTGAGGTCCCTTTGGCTAGACATATGTACAATAGATCAGATATGGACAACTGTATGGCTGAGGCAACATAAGAAAGAGTCTTTTAGAATATTTAGTAAGTTGCCTTTTGGCAAGAATTATTATGAATGGGCCAAACATTGGCTGGCTGATGTAACATCAGATGGATTCCATGAATTTAATGAGTAAAAAAACATTTTGAGGACCCATTGGCCTGAGACATGTTCCAAAGATCAGATATGGATTTTTTTATGGCTGTTTTAACTTCAGAAAAAGTCCATGAGAATATATAGTAAGTCGCCTTTTGGGGACCATTTGGCCAGACATTTTTTCATTGGGCCAAATATAAGCTGGCTGACGAAACATCCGAAGTTGTCAATGAGAATGTGTAGTAAGTTCCATATCAAGTACTCTCTGGCCAGAAATATGTTCATGAGATCAAAAATGGACTACTGTATGGCTGACGTAACATCAAAGGGAGTCCATGAGTTTATAAAAAAAAAAAAAGGTGAGAATCCTTTGGACAGAAATATGTTCATTAGGTCAAAATGGACTACTGTATTAATATGTAGTAAGTAAAAGGCAACTGACTACATATTATCTCAAAGACTCTTTCTGATGTTATCTCAGCCAGATAACATCAGAAAGAGTCTTTGAGATAATATGTAGTAAATCCATGAAAATCCAAAAAGTCCATGAGAATATATAGTAAGTCGCCTTTTGGGGACCATTTGGCCAGACATTTTTTCATTGGGTCAAATATAGGCTGGCTGACACAACATCAGAAGTAGTCAATGAGAATGTGTAGTAAGTTCCATATCGAGTACTTTCTGGCCAGAAATATGTTCATGAGGTCAAATACGGACTACTGTATGGCTGACGTAACATCAGAAAAAGTCTATGAGAATATAAAGTATGCTGCCTTTTGGGGACCATTTGGCCAGAAATTTTTTCATTGGGCCAAACATAGGCTGGCTGACGAAACATCCGAAGTAGTCAATGAGAATGTGTAGTAGGTTTCATATCGAGTACTGTCTGGCCAGAAATATGCTCATGAGGACCCATTGGCCTGAGATATAGATCAGATATGGACTTTTGTATGGCTGTTTTAACTTAAAAAAAAGTCTATGAGATTATATAGTAAGTTGCCTTTTGGGGACCATTTGGCCAGAAATTTTTTCATTGTGTCAAAGATAGGCTGGCTGACATCAGAAGTAGTCAATGAGAATGTGTAGTAAGTTCCATATCGAGTACTCTCTGGCCAGAAATATGTTCCTGAGGTCAAACATGGACTACTCTATGGCTGACGTAACATCAGAAAAAGTCTATGAGAAAATATAGTATGCTGCCTTTTGGGGACCATTTGGCCAGAAATGTTTTAATTGGGCAAAATATAGGCTGGCTGACGAACCATCCGAAGTAGTCAATGAGAATGTGTACTAAGTTCCATATCGAGTACTCTCTGACCAGAAATATGTTCACCAGGTCAAAAATGGACTACTGTATGGCTGACGTAACATCAGAAAAGTCTATGAGAATATATAGTATGCTTCCATTTGGGGACCATTAGGCCAGACATTTTTTCATTGGGCCAAATATAGGGTGGCTGACGAAACATCCGAAGTAGTCAACGAGAATGTGAAGTAAGTTCCATATCGAGTACTCTCTGGTCAGAAAAAGGTTCATGATGTCAAATATGGACTACTGTATGGCTGACGTCACATCAGAAGGAGTCTCTGAGTTTATATAGTAAAAAAAAACAAAAAAACATTTGAGGTCCCTTTGGCTAGATATATGTACAATAGATCAGATATCGCCAACTGTATGGCCGAGGTAACATAAGAAAGAGTCTTTTAGAATATTTAGTAAGTTGCCTTTTGGCAAGAATTATTATGAATGGGCCAAATATTGGCTGGCTGATGTAACATCAGATGGATTCCATGAATTTAATGAGTAAAAAAACATTTTGAGGACCCATTGGCCTGAGACATGTTCCAAAGATCAGATATGGACTTTTTTATGTCTGTTTTAACTTCAGAAAAAGTCCATGAGAATGTATAGTAAGTTGCCTTTTGGGGACCATTTGGCCAGACATTTTTTAATTTGGTCAAATATAGGCTGGCTGACGTAACATCAGAAGTAATCAATGAGAATGTGTAGTAAGTTCCATATCAAGTACTCTCTGGCCAGGATTATGTTCATGAGATCAAAAATGGACTACTGTATGGCTGACGTAACATCAAAGGGAGTCCATGAGTTTATAAAAAATAAAAAGTGAGAATCCTTTGGACAGAAATATGTTCATTAGGTCAAAATGGACTACTGTATGGCTGAGATAACATCAGAAAGAGTCTTTGAGATAATATATAGTAAGTTGCCTTTTGGGGACCATTTGGAAGGAAGTATTCTCAATGGGCAAAATATAGGCTGGCTGATGTAACTTCAGAAGGATTCCATGAATTTGATGATTAAAAAAACATTTTGAGGACCCATTGGCCTGAGACATGTTCCAAAGATCAGATATGGAATTTTTTATGGCTGTTTTGACTTCAGAAAAAGTCCATGAGAATATATAGTAAGTCGCCTTTTGGGGACCATTTGGCCAGACATTTTTTCATTGGGTCAAATATAGGCTGGCTGACACAACATCAGAAGTAGTCAATGAGAATGTGTAGTAAGTTCCATATCGAGTACTTTCTGGCCAGAAATATGTTCATGAGGTCAAATACGGACTACTATATGGCTGACGTAACATAAGAAAAAGTCTATGAGAATATAAAGTATGCTGCCTTTTGGGGACCATTTGGCCAGAAATTTTTTCATTGGGCCAAACATAGGCTGGCTGACGAAACATCCGAAGTAGTCAATGAGAATGTGTAGTAGGTTCCATATCGAGTACTCTCTGGCCAGAAATATGCTCATGAGGACCCATTGGCCTGAGATATAGATCAGATATTGACTTTTGTATGGCTGTTTTAACTTAAAAAAAAGTCTATGAGAATATATAGTAAGTTGCCTTTTGGGGACCATTTGGCCAGAAATTTTTTCATTGTGTCAAAGATAGGCTGGCTGACATCAGAAGTAGTCAATGAGAATGTGTAGTAAGTTCCATATCGAGTACTCTCTGGCCAGAAATATGTTCCTGAGGTCAAACATGGACTACTCTATGGCTGACGTAACATCAGAAAAAGTCTATGAGAAAATATAGTATGCTGCCTTTTGGGGACCATTTGGCCAGAAATGTTTTAATTGGGCAAAATATAGGCTGGCTTACGAACCATCCAGAGTAGTCAATGAGAATGTGTACTAAGTTCCATATCGAGTACTCTCTGACCAGAAATATGTTCACCAGGTCAAAAATGGACTACTGTATGGCTGACGTAACATCAGAAAAGTCTATGAGAATATATAGTATGCTTCCATTTGGGGACCATTAGGCCAGACATTTTTTCATTGGGCAAAATATAGGCTGGCTGACGAAACATCCGATGTAGTCAATGAGAATGTGAAGTAAGTTCCATATCGAGTACTCTCTGGTCAGAAAAATGTTCATGATGTCAAATATGGACTACTGTATGGCTGACGTCACATCAGAAGGAGTCTCTGAGTTTATATAGTAAAAGAAAAAAAAACAAAAACATTTGAGGTCCCTTTGGCTAGACATACGTACAATAGATCAGATATGGACTACTGTATGGCTGAGATAACATAAGAAAGAGTCTTTTAGAATATTTAGTAAGTTCCCTTTTGGCAAGAATTATTATCAATGGGACAAATATTGGCTGGCTGATGTAACATCAGAAGGATTCCATGAATTTAATGAGTAAAAAAACATTTTGAGGACCCATTGGCCTGAGACATGTTCCAAAGATCAGATATGGACTTTTTTTATGGCTTTTTTAACTTCAGAAAAAGTCCATGAGAATGTATAGTAAGGTGCCTTTTGGGGACCATTTGGCCAGACATTTTTTAATTTTGTCAAATATAGGCTGGCTGACGTAACATCAGAAGTAGTCAATGAGAATGTGTAGTAAGTTCCATATCGAGTACTCTCTGGCCAGAAATATGTTCATGAGATCAAAAATGGACTACTGTATGGCTGACGTAACATCAAAGGGAGTCCATGAGTTCATAAAAAAAAATAAAAAAAATAACTTGAGGACCCTTTGGCCAGAAATATTTTCAATTGGTCAAATATGGACTACTGTTTGGCTGACGTAACATCAAGATGAGTCAATGAGTTTATAAAAAAAAAGTGAGAATCCTTTGGACAGAAATATGTTCATTAGGTCAAAATGGACTACTGTATGGCTGAGATAACATCAGAAAGAGTCTTTGAGATAATATATAGTAAGTTGCCTTTTGGGGACCCTTTGGAAGGAAGTATTCTCAATGGGCAAAATATAGGCTGGCTGATGTAACTTCAGAAGGATTCCATGAATTTAATGATTAAAAAAACATTTTGAGGACCCATTGGCCTGAGACATGTTCCAAAGATGAGATATGGACTTTTTTATGGCTGTTTTAACTTCAGCAAAAGTCCATGAGAATGTATAGTAAGTTGCCTTTTGGGGACCATTTGGCCAGAAATTTTTTCATTGTGTCAAAGATAGGCTGGCTGACATCAGAAGTAGTCAATGAGAATGTGTAGTAAGTTCCATATCGAGTACTCTCTGGCCAGAAATATGTTCCTGAGGTCAAACATGGACTACTCTATGGCTGACGTAACATCAGAAAAAGTCTATGAGAAAATATAGTATGCTGCCTTTTGGGGACCATTTGGCCAGAAATTTTTTAATTGGGCAAAATATAGGCTGGCTGACGAACCATCCGAAGTAGTCAATGAGAATGTGTACTAAGTTCCATATCGAGTACTCTCTGACCAGAAATATGTTCACCAGGTCAAAAATGGACTACTGTATGGCTGACGTAACATCAGAAAAGTCTATGAGAATATATAGTATGCTTCCATTTGGGGACCATTAGGCCAGACATTTTTTCATTGGGCCAAATATAGGCTGGCTGACGAAACATCCGATGTAGTCAATGAGAATGTGAAGTAAGTTCCATATCGAGTACTCTCTGGTCAGAAAAATGTTCATGATGTCAAATATGGACTACTGTAAGGCTGACGTCACATCAGAAGGAGTCTCTGAGTTTATATAGTAAAAGAAAAAAAAAAAGAAAAAAACATTTGAGGTCCCTTTGGCTAGACATACGTACAATAGATCAGATATGGACTACTGTATGGCTGAGATAACATAAGAAAGAGTCTTTTAGAATATTTAGTAAGTTGCCTTTTGGCAAGAATTATTATCAATGGGACAAATATTGGCTGGCTGATGTAACATCAGAAGGATTCCATGAATTTAATGAGTAAAAAAACATTTTGAGGACCCATTGGCCTGAGACATGTTCCAAAGATCAGATATGGACTTTTTTATGGCTTTTTTAACTTCAGAAAAAGTCCATGAGAATGTATAGTAAGGTGCCTTTTGGGGACCATTTGGCCAGACATTTTTTAATTTTGTCAAATATAGGCTGGCTGACGTAACATCAGAAGTAGTCAATGAGAATGTGTAGTAAGTTCCATATCGAGTACTCTCTGGCCAGAAATATGTTCATGAGATCAAAAATGGACTACTGTATGGCTGACGTAACATCAAAGGGAGTCCATGAGTTCATAAAAAAAAATAAAAAAAATAACTTGAGGACCCTTTGGCCAGAAATATTTTCAATTGGTCAAATATGGACTACTGTATGGCTGACGTAACATCAAGATGAGTCAATGAGTTTATAAAAAAAAAAATTGAGAATCCTTTGGACAGAAATATGTTCATTAGGTCAAATATGGACTACTGTATGGCTGAGATAACATCAGAAAGAGTCTTTGAGATAATATATAGTAAGTTGCCTTTTGGGGACCCTTTGGAAGGAAGTATTCTCAATGGGCAAAATATAGGCTGGCTGATGTAACTTCAGAAGGATTCCATGAATATAATGAGCAAAAAAACATTTTGAGGACCCTTTGGCCTGAGACATGTTCCAAAGATCAGATATGGACTTTTTTATGGCTGTTTTAACTTCAGCAAAAGTCCATGAGAATATATAGTAAGTTGCCTTTTGGGGACCATTTGGCCAGACATTTTTTCATTGGGTCAAATATAGGCTGGCTGACACAACATCAGAAGTAGTCAATGAGAATGTGTAGTAAGTTCATTATCGAGTACTCTCTGGCCAGAGAAATGTTCATGATGTCAAATATGGACTACTGTATGGCTGACGTCACATCAGAAGGATTCTCTGAGTTTATATAGTAAAACATTTTTTAAAAATATTTGAGGTCCCTTTGGCTATATATATGTACAATAGATCAGATATAGACTACTGTTTGGCTGAGGTAACATAAGAAAGAGTCTTTTAGAATATTTAGTAAGTTGCCTTTTGGCAATAATTATTAATGGGCCAAATATTGGCTGGCTGACATCAGAAGTAGTCAATGAGAATGTGTAGTAAGTCCAATATCGAGTACTCTCTGGCCAGAAATATGTTCCTGAGGTCAAACATGGACTACTGTATGGCTGACGTAACATCAGAAAAGTCTATGAGAATATATAGTATGCTTCCATTTGGGGACCATTTGGGCAGACATTTTTTCATTGGGTCAAATATAGGCTGGCTGACACAACATCAGAAGTAGTCAATGAGAATGTGTAGCAAGTTCCATATCGAGTACTCTCTGACCAAAAATATGTTCATGAGGTCAAAAATGGACTACTGTATGGCTGACGTAACATCAGAAACAGTCTATGAAAATAAAGTATGCTGCGTTTTGGGGACCATTTGGCCAGATAATTTTTTCATTGGGCCAAATATAAGCTGGCCGACGAAACATCCGAAGTAGTCAATGAGAATGTGTAGTAGGTTCCATATCGAGTACTCTCTGGCCAGAAATATGCTCATGAGGACCCATTGTCCTGAGATATGTTCCAAAGATCAGATATGGACTTTTGTATGGCTGTTTTAACTTAAAAAAAAGTCTATGAGAATATATAGTAAGTTGCCTTTTGGGGACCATTTGGCCAGACATTTTTTCCTTGGGTCAAATATAGAATGGCTGACGAAACATCCGAAGTAGTCAATGAGAATGTGTAGTAAGTTCCATATCGAGCACTTTTTGGCCAGAAATATGTTCATGAGGTCAAAAACGGACTACTGTATGGCTGACGTAACATCAGAGAAAGTCTATGAGAATATAAAGTATGCTGCCTTTTGGGGACCATTTGGTCAGACATTTTTTCATTGGGTCAAATATAGGCTGGCTGACACAACATCAGAATTAGTCAATGAGAATGTGTAGTTAGTTCATTATCGAGTACTCTCTGGCCAGAAAAATGTTCATGATGTCAAATATGGACTACTATATGGCTGACGTCACATCAGAAGGATTCTCTGAGTTTATACAGTAAAAAAAAATTAAAAAATATTTGAGGTCCCTTTGGCTATATATATGTACAATAGATCAGATATAGACTACTGTATGGCTGACGTAACATCAGAAAAAGTCTATGAGAATATAAAGTAAGCTGCCTTTTGGGGACCATTTGGCCAGATAATTTTTTCATTGGGCCAAATATAGGCTGGCTGACGAAACATCCGAAGTAGTCAATGAGAATGCGTAGTAAGTTCCATATCGAGTACTCTCTGGCCAGAAATATGTTCATGATGTCAAATATGGACCACTGTATGGCTGACGTCATATCAGAAGGAGTCTCTGAGTTTATATAGTTTATATGAGAATGAGAATATATAGTAAGTTGCCTTTTGGGGAACATTAGGCCAGACATTTTTTCATTGGGTCAAATATAGGCTGGCTGACACAACATCAGAAGTAGTCAATGAGAATGTGTAGCAAGTTCCATATCGAGTACTTTCTGGCCAGAAATATGTTCATGAGGTCAAATACGGACTACTGTATGGCTGACGTAACATCAGAAAAAGTCTATGAGAATATAAAGTAAGCTGCCTTTTGGGGACCATTTGGCCAGATAATTTTTTCATTGGGCCAAATATAGGCTGGCTGACGAAACATCCGAAGTAGTCAATGAGAATGTGTAGTAAGTTCCATATCGAGTACTCTCTGGCCAGAAATATGTTCATGATGACAAATATGGACCACTGTATGGCTGACGTCATATCAGAAGGAGTCTCTGAGTTTATATAGTTTATATTCCATGAGAATATATAGTAAGTTGCCTTTTGGGGAACATTAGGCCAGACATTTTTTCATTGGGTCAAATATAGGCTGGCTGACACAACATCAGAAGTAGTCAATGAGAATGTGTAGCAAGTTCCATATCGAGTACTTTCTGGCCAGAAATATGTTCATGAGGTCAAATACGGACTACTGTATGGCTGACGTAACATCAGAAAAAGTCTATGAGAATATAAAGTAAGCTGCCTTTTGGGGACCATTTGGCCAGATAATTTTTTCATTGGGCCAAATATAGGCTGGCTGACGAAACATCCGAAGTAGTCAATGAGAATGTGTAGTAAGTTCCATATCGAGTACCCTCTGGCCAGAAATATGCTTATGAGGACCCATTGTCCTGAGATATGTTCCAAAGATCAGATATGGACTTTTGTATGGCTGTTTTAACTTAAAAAAAAGTCTATCCGAATATATAGTAAGTTGCCTTTTGGGGACCATTTGGCCAGAAATTTTTTTCCTTGGGTCAAATATAGAATGGCTGACGAAATATCCGAAGTAGTCAATGAGAATGTGTAGTAAGTTCCACATCGAGTACTTTTTGGCCAGAAATATGTTCATGAGGTCAGATACGGACTACTGTATGGCTGACGTAACATCAAAAAAAGTCTATGAGAATATAAAGTAAGCTGCCTTTTGAGGTCACTTTGGCTAGATATATGTACAATAGATCAGACATGGACAACTGTATGGCTGAGGTAACATAAGAAAGAGTCTTTTAGAATATTTAGTAAGTTGCCTTTTGGGGAACATTAGGCCAGACATTTTTTCATTGGGTCAAATATAGGCTGGCTGACACAACATCAGAAGTAGTCAATGAGAATGTGTAGCAAGTTCCATATCGAGTACTCTCTGACCAGAAATATGTTCATGAGGTCAAAAATGGACTACTGTATGGCTGACATAACATCAGAAACAGTCTATGAGAATAAAGTATGCTGCCTTTTGGGGACCATTTGGCCAAATAATTTTTTCATTGGGCCAAATATAAGCTGGCCGACGAAACATCCGAAGTAGTCAATGAGAATGTGTAGTAGGTTCCATATCGAGTACTCTCTGGCCAGAAATATGCTCATGAGGACCCATTGTCCTGAGATATGTTCCAGAGATCAGATATGGACTTTTGTATGGCTGTTTTAACTTTAAAAAAAGTCTATGAGAATATATAGTAAGTTGCCTTTTGGGGACCATTTGGCCAGAAATTTTTTTTTCTTGGGTCAAATATAGAATGGCTGACGAAACATCCGAAGTAGTCAATGAGAATGTGTAGTAAGTTCCATATCGAGTACTTTTTGGCCAGAAATATGTTCATGAGGTCAAATACGGACTACTGTATGGCTGACGTAACATCAGAAAAAGTCTATGAGAATATAAAGTAAGCTGCCTTTTGGGGACCATTTGGCCAGATAATTTTTTCATTGGGCCAAATATAGGCAGGCTGACGAAACATCCGATGTAGTCAATGATAATGTGTAGTAGGTTCCATATCGAGTACTCTCTGGCCAGAAATATGCTTATGACGACCCATTGTCCTGAGATATGTTCCAAAGATCAGATATGGACTTTTGTATGGCTGTTTTAACTTAAAAAAAAGTCTATGAGAATATATAGTAAGTTGCCTTTTGGGGACCATTTGGCCAGAATTTTTTGTTATTGGGTCAAGGCTGGCTGAAATCAGAAGTAGTCAATGAGAATGTGTAGTAAGTTCCATATCGAGTACTCTCTGGCCAGAAATATGTTCCTGAGGTCAAACATGGACTACTGTATGGCTGTAGTAACATCAGAAAAAGTCTATGAGAAAATATAGTATGCTGCCTTTTGGGCACCATTTGGCCAGAAATGTTTTCATTGGGCCAAATATAGGCTGGCTGACGAAAAATCCGAAGTAGTCAATGAGAATGTGTAGTAAGTTCCATATCGAGTACTCTCTGACCAGAAATATGTTCATGAGGTCAAAAATGGACTACTGTATGTGAAGATTCAAAATTTCATCTTTTAATATTATTTTATTATTAAATATTATGTATCTGTATTATTATTCTTTATTAATATTCATAATCAGTTGTATCATCTTATGAAGTTGCAAAAGCATGAGTTTGAATGCATGAGGGAACTATAGATAGCATGGATCCATGGGAGGATCATATGTCAGACAGGGGGAAGCTATATTTTGCTATGGGGTGTGTACAATGTAACATGTTCGACTGATGTAAGTGCATCACAGATGTAAACAACAAGGATAGTTCTTAATATGGAAGTGAATTGTGACATGCTAAACATAACGTATACGTATGACATACGTTCTAATTTTAAGAAGCTCAGAGCAACATGTTTTGTTACCTTACAAGGAAGCTGTAAGACTCTCTGTGATGTATAAAAGCTCAATCTTACTGTACTACCTCAGAGAAACACGGAAACGCATAGACCTGGCATGAATACAACATCTTGAAGTTTCTCTCCTGACATATAAGAATAAAATCTTTCTTGGCAAGATAACTGGTGTCTGGTCCCGTAAATCAAATAATAACGGGGAAACAAAAGAGGCTTTAATTCCAAGTCTACATTTGGCGTCACGAGAACAGGATTGCATCTTCAGGCATTTGTCAATCATTCAAGGTAAGACTTTTCCTATTCTAAATAATTCTAAGTCTGCCTGATGATTGGACATTGACTGAAACTGCTTAAAAGAACTGTGTTATTTAAAGTACCAGTTGTTTTGCCAATGAATATGTGTCAGAAAAAAAAATAAAAATAATTTAAATAATTAGAATGTGGCTTATTTGAGTTGCTCTGGTCAGTAAACCTCTGAATATTGAATGATGCTGGGGAAGTCTTTTTCATTTTTGAAAAGACTGTAGAAAGTGGATCTTTTTTAGGAAAAGACCATCTTAGTCAAATTTTGGAAATAGCTGTAAGGCGATTTAGCAATTAGCTTGTAAGGTGGTTGGAATATGGCGAGATTGCGATAAAGGGCAGATTTATCTCTAAAATATATCCAATACACAAAGAATCGTTTCAGAAGAAGACGAGGATAGTGTGACAAGCAGTGATTTATAGCGGTTTACAGTGGCGGGTCTGTGCTTGAAGTTAGTACAGTGCAGTATAAAAAATACAAATAAACCCTAAAACGTAAATACGCAGAGGATTGAACCCTTAGAAGAAGGGTATCAATGGAATAGATGCTAGAATTGCATGCATTCTGATTTTGACAATAAAGCTGTTCAGTGTTTGGAGGAAAAGACTGATCTGAGAGCAACTTTGATGTGTGTGTATATGTATGTATATATATATATAAATTAATCTGAATTAAGACAAACAAAAAAGAAAAACAGAAAATATTAGAGTTGTTTTTTTGTTTTTTTTGTTTCCCAACCCCTTCTTTGTTCTTGAGAAATTAGAACAGGTGGAGAGTGAGAAAAGCAGAGGGCCTCCCCTGGAATTCACACACACACTCCCTCACAAAAATAGCCCTGCTGTTTGAGCACACAGACACAGAGTGACAAATAATTTGCAATGGCAGAAAGTGGATTTAACAGCAGAACAATATCTGCTTGGTACTTAGAAAGAAAACAGAAAAAGCAAGCTAAGTTTTTGAAAAAAGGACTGGACATTAACACATCTATGGATGTGCAGTTACGCTGGCTTGAGTCCCAGAAGGACTCTATCAAGTCAAAAGTATTTCCAATCCTCGCCGCACATTGGATTTTGAAACAAGGCGGAATTTGTTGTGGTATCAATGGGTGCCCAGTCCCACTTGTTGAAGCAATGAAGCCTCAAATTGAAGCATATAACAAATTGAACAAAATTATGTCTATTAAATGTTCAGATGGAGAAAATACAACCAATGATGATTCATTTGATCCAGATTGGACAAATATAATAACTGAAGCTGAAAAGAAATATTCACAAGCACCAGTGAAATCTGCAACAACTGTAACGCCTCCTCCTTACAACCCAATTTATCCAATTTTGCCTGAACAATATACAAATTCATCTAAACCTCTGACACAGCCTCAAGCTTCGAGATCAAATGGAGGTCCAGTTGACAAAATGTATATTGCATCTGCACAAGCAGCTCCGGTAATAACAAGATCTAAAACAGTTCAGCCAAACAGAGACATGCTGCGATGTACACCAGTTCGGAATTATGATTCTGACTGGGGTGATGAGACAAGAGATGACGACATGATCACAATTGACAAGCTTGGTCCTGAATTTTCTTCACCTGTAATTAAAAGGGAAGGATCTGAGATGATGACAGAAGAGAGACCATTCACACCAGGAGAACGTCAAGCCATTCTCACAGCCTTGCCTCCTCTGAAGAGACAAGATCCAAACACAGAGTTTTGGCGAGAATTAGACTCATTGATTGAAGCACATCAAATGACATTAAGAGACATACACACCATTGTGAAAGCTAAAATCCCAAGAGACAGATGGGAACGCTTGCCAGCTTCGATAACAACCGCCCAATGGATAGATTTGTGGGTTGATGGCCAGGGACGACCCCTGGGTCTTTGGCAAGCATTAGATGTGTTCCGAAAAGAAATCCAGGAAATCTTGGGCAGTGGTAAAATTCCTTTCACATTAGTGACATTGATTAAGCAAAAGGATGATGAATCTCCAGATGAATATGCTCTACGTAAGTGGAATGCTTATGAGAGATGGGCTCTCTGTGCCAAGAAACAACCTGACAGAGATGATGTACAGTTCACTGACACACTTGTGGATGGACTTAGCACAAAATACCAACAAGCCTTATCACTTGGAGTCAACCCAGGTGAGACATTTGACCAAATTATGCAATGGGCTGGCCGCTTAGAGATGGCTATGAGATCAAATAAAGAAGAAGGAAACAAGCCATATCGAAGAGGAGTGGCAACAGCTCAATACAACAAGGACACAAAGAATAGGGTGATTTCCTGCAGCAACTGTGGAAAGCGTGGACACTCAAAAATAGATTGTTGGGCTAAAGGAGGTGGAGCAGAAGGTCAAGGCCCATCATTTAGACAGGTCAGTGCAAAAAACCATAATGAAACCCCTCAAGGGAAGACGTGGACTGAAGCACAAGTCCGTCAGCTCATTGAGGGAATTATGCATCCGCAATAGGAATCAGCGGCCCCCTGTATTAGTAAGAAAAGAGACAATCGCCTTTTCGTCAATGCATTAATAGGGGGCCACCCATGTGACATCCTTGTGGACACAGGCGCAGCCATTTCAATAACAGATCTGAACCTACCTACAACAGAGGAAACTATGGATGTTGAAGAAGTTGGAGGAGGTATCACAAAATTCCGCAAAAGTATTCAAGTTCCACTGCAAATACATGAAGATGAAGTCTTATGGACATCTTTCTGGGTTGGGCCGAATTCACAAGGACGCCTTATTGGCATGGACATTCTTTCATTATTAAACATGATCATATTCACTGACAGTCGTCAAATCGCTACAACTGCTGGGATAATACCACACGAAGATCGCACATGTAATCTAAGGTCTGTTGGTACAGCAAAACCAATTATCAGAAACTGGAAGAAAGATGGTGTGTGGGGTCTTCTGTGCAGTTTATATCCGGATGTTTGGGCTAAACACAAATTGGATTGTGGTAAAGCCAACATTGATCCCATTGTTATTGAGGGACCGATACATGCCCCTCATAAACAATACCCCATCCGACCTGAAGCAAGACGAGCCGTGGAGGAGATAGTGGCAGACTTGGAAGCTGAAGGAATCATCAGACAAACTTCATCTACCACTAATAGTCCTGTCTGGCCTGTCAAGAAATCTGATAACTCATGGAGACTAACCATTGATTACACAAGACTTAACAGTGTAACACCAAAACCGCATCCTATTGTGGCCAATCCTGCCACCATTCTGAATGACATTCCAGGAAATGCTAAAATTTTTACGGTACTGGATGTACTGTCGGCTTTCTGGTCTATACCTATAGACAAAAGATCTCAAGAGAAATTAGCCTTCACAGTGGGCGCAAAACAGTATGTTTGGAACAGACTCCCACAAGGTCTTAATCTTTCTCCTGTTGTATTTCATAGAGCTTTGGACCAGTTCTTAACGGAGCAAAAAGCTGAAATTGAGAAATCAGGAAGTGTCTGCCTCCAATATGTTGATGACTTGTTAATTGCAAGCCCAGATGAAAACAGCCATGTATTTGCTCTGAATGTTGTCCTACAAGCCCTTAGGAAAGGGGGATTCAAAGTTAACCCCGATAAAGCACAGCTGGCCAAATCCAAGGTTATCTATTTGGGCCAAGAAATATCTGTGGAGGGAAGGAGAATGACAACAGAGCGTGTAGAGGCATTACGACAACTTCCAAAACCTCTAACAGTTACAGGAATGCGGAAGGTGATGGGACTTTTCAACTATTGTCGTCAGTATATACCTGATTTTGCTAGCATCACCAGCCCCCTCATCGACCTGTACAAGGGAGGAAAGCCTGGAGTGGAACATATAAACTGGACACCAGAAGCTGAGGAAGCGTTTACTTCTATGAAAGAAAAACTGACTTCAGCCCCAGCATTGGGACTTCCTGACGGACGGTTGCATTTTCATTTGTGGACCAGGGTAGGAGATGAGACATATTCAGCAGTACTGTGTCAAAAACCAGGTGATCGATACAGACCAGTTGGATACTTTTCCACAAAGATTCCTGTCACTATGATTGGGCAACCACGGTGTATACAAGCCCTCGATGGTGCCACATGGGCAGTGGATGCTGTTGAGAATCTGATAGGAGCACAAACTATCATATTGCACACTCCACACAGTATAGTGACACTGTTGAACAACACGAACATCAAAACCATAACTGATGCAAGAAGAGCAAAATGGGAAGCAACTTTGTTGAACAAAGATTTAAGAGTGGAAATCATCAGGGACACGACTCTTAACCCTGCAACAATGATGCTGGAACCACACGAGGGAATACCACATGAGTGTGAAAAACAAGTAGAAGAAGATAGTCTTGGTCCAGTTAATCCAAACCCTCTTAAAAACCCAGACAAAGAGTTATGGGTTGATGGATCCAGTTATTATGTTGATGGAAAACGACATACTGGATGGGCTGTAGTGAAAGGAGATGGAACTGTTGTAAAGAAAGGAGCCCTTTCTGGGAAATCTTCAGCACAAGTAGCTGAACTTATAGCACTTACAGAAGCCTTTGAACTATCAGAAGGAGATCGAGTCAACATCTATACAGATAGTCGTTATGCTTTTGGCGTGGTCCATGACTACCTTGCTCTGTGGAAAAGACGTGGACTTATCACTAGCAGTGGGAGCGAAATACAACATGCTTCCATAATTCGTCGTTTGATTACAGCATGTTACTTACCCCGAGAAGCAGCCGTGATCAAAGTAAAATCACATCAATCTGACAAGTCCAAAGAAAGTCAAGGAAACACGGCAGCAGATGCAGCAGCTAGAGAAGCAGCTCTACTTCCTTTTACTCCTGTTACCTTGGTAAAGGAAAATAGCAAGGATAATCCTGAGCTCCATCTTCTGTCATATCAATTGGAGACAGATGAAGAGAAAGAACAATGGATGAAAGTGGGAGCGAAAGAGGATGATCAAGGTATCTGGAGAATTCCAACAGGACAAGTGGTGATGCCTATCGGAACAAGAAGAGAACTAATGCAGCTGTATCATGGAAAGGTACATGCTGGAGCAAAAGCAATGAAATCTCAAATCAGTGAGACTTGGTGGTGGCCAAGAAAGATGAGAGACATTGATGATTACTGTAGGAGATGCTTGATATGCCTCAAAGCAAATGTAGGAAAATCTGTAAAGGTGCGAATGTCACATGCACCCAGACCAACAGGTCCATGGACACACCTCCAAATTGATTTCACAGGACCTTTATCACCCAGTGGAGGGTATCAATACATACTTGTAATCATGGACAGATTTACTAGATGGGTGGAAGCATACCCTACAAAATCCTGCACTGCTGAAGCGGCAGCACGAGTAATGGTGGAAGAAGTTTTTCCTCGCTGGGGCCTTCCATATGAACTTGATTCTGACAATGGAACTCATTTCACTGGGAAATTGATGAAGGAAGCAATGAAATTGATGGGAATTAAACAGAAATTCCACATTCCTTATAGGCCGGAAAGCTCAGGCCTGGTTGAACGAATGAATAGATCTTTGAAAACCGGTCTTACCAAAGCCATTCTGCAAACTGGCCAAGGCTGGCATAAGTTATTACCTGCTATTCTGTGGAACTTGAGAGCAACTCCAAACCGAGTTACAGGACTAACCCCTTTTGAACTAATGACGGGAAGAGCAATGGTTCTACCTCCTGATGCTCCGCCACCAGCGGGAACAGGAGGAGACTCTACTTTGTTCCAAGAAAAGTTACGCCGCTATCTCGCAATGCTAGACAAAGCTAGTAAAGACAATAATAAGAAAGTGCGAGAAGCTCAACAGCAATGGATGAAAAACACACCACTACTGACATTCCACACATTCCCGAGTTAGGTAGTTTTGTCATGATCAAACAAATTGCTAGGAAAGGTTTAGAGCCTAGATGGGAAGGACCATATGAGATACTCCTAACTACTGATACAAGTGTTTGTCTCAAAGGGAAGGGTGTAGGAACAGATAGATGGTATCATTGGTCACAAGTTAAACCTTGCTTAGTGAATGAACAAGATGATAATGATGGCTTATGGCCTGAGATTGAGCAATGTTCATCCATTAGTTTTAAAGATTGGGAACAAAGAAGTGATGTTAATTATTTCTCTGCTTCCATTTCAGGAATCAAGTCCTTATATGTGTTACTAGAAGGAAAAGTACCAAACCTGTCAAATTGATTATTTCTAACCAAATGGATAGAACTAAGAATGGACATACAGCGTGAAATAAGAGATTTTATGCAAAACACTACCTCACAAACAATGAACATCCGCTTACTGATTTTCAACCCCAAGGGATAGGATCCTTTAACGTCAACGTTTATTTTAATTTCTTGTTTTGGTTCGGAACTGAAGGATTTAATTAATTAACGAGTTAATTAATTAATGAGTTCAGGCACGGGCAGAAGACTTATTAGTTTTTCTTTTCTTAGATGATTGGGGTTCATTTAAAGACATACACATAGATATTAAAATACACATAGTATACGGGGACATAACATGGGCTGGGGTTTTGTTCTTTGTTTTGTTTCTCTGTTTCCATTCTTCTGTTCTTTCTGTCTATTTTCTTGGTCTGCTATTTCTTCTCCTCACTATCACTTCTATAGGTTGGCCACCTGGGAATGATGGTGTGGAACTGACGGTCGTAGTTCCAGTGGAGGGAGATGAAGATTCAAAATTTCATCTTTTAATATTATTTTATTATTAAATATTATGTATCTGTATTATTATTCTTTATTAATATTCATAATCAGTTGTATCATCTTATGAAGTTGCAAAAGCATGAGTTTGAATGCATGAGGGAACTATAGATAGCATGGATCCATGGGAGGATCATATGTCAGACAGGGGGAAGCTATATTTTGCTATGGGGTGTGTACAATGTAACATGTTCGACTGATGTAAGTGCATCACAGATGTAAACAACAAGGATAGTTCTTAATATGGAAGTGAATTGTGACATGCTAAACATAACGTATACGTATGACATACGTTCTAATTTTAAGAAGCTCAGAGCAACATGTTTTGTTACCTTACAAGGAAGCTGTAAGACTCTCTGTGATGTATAAAAGCTCAATCTTACTGTACTACCTCAGAGAAACACGGAAACGCATAGACCTGGCATGAATACAACATCTTGAAGTTTCTCTCCTGACATATAAGAATAAAATCTTTCTTGGCAAGATAACTGGTGTCTGGTCCCGTAAATCAAATAATAACGGGGAAACAAAAGAGGCTTTAATTCCAAGTCTACAGTATGGCTGACGTAACATCAGAAAAAGTCTATGAGAATATATAGTATGCTGCCATTTGGGGACCAATTGGCCAGACATTTTTTCATTGGGCCAAATATAGGCTGGCTGACGAAACATCCGAAGTAGTCAATGAGAATGTGTAGTAGGTTCCATATCGAGTACTCTCTGGCCAGAAATATGCTCATGAGGACCCATTGTCCTGAGATATGTTCCAAAGATCAGATATGGACTTTTGTATGGCTGTTTTAACTTTAAAAAAGTCTATGAGAATATATAGTAAGTTGCCTTTTGGGGACCATTTGGCCAGAATTTTTTTCATTGGGTCAAATATAGGCTGGCTGACATCAGAAGTAGTCAATGAGAATGTGTAATAAGTTCCATATCGAGTACTCTCTGGCCAAAAATATGTTCCTGAGGTCAAACATGGACTACTGTATGGCTGACGTAACATCAGAAAAAGTGTATGAGAAAATAAATTATGCTGCCTTTTGGGGACCATTTGGCCAGAAATATTTTCATTGGGCCAAATATAGGCTGGCTGACGAAACATCCGAAGTAGTCAATGAGAATGTGTAGTAAGTTCCAGATCGAGTACTCTCTGACCAGAAATATGTTCATGAGGTCAAAAATGGGCTACTGTATGGCTGACGTAACATCAGAAAAAGTCTATGAGAATATATAGTATTCTGCCATTTGGGGACCAATTGGCCAGACATTTTTTTATTGGGCCAAATATAGGCTGGCTGACGAAACATCTGAAGTAGTCAATGAGAATGTGTAGTAAGTTCCATATCGAGTACTCTCTGGCCAGAAAAATGTTCATGATGTCAAATATGGACTACTGTATGGCTGACGTCACATCAGAAGGATTCTTTGAGTTTATATAGTAAAAAAAAAAAAAAAAATATTTGAGGTCCCTTTGGCTAGATATGTGTACAATAGATCAGATATAGACTACTCTATGGCTGAGGTAACATAAGAAAGAGTCTTTTAGAATATTTAGTAAGTTGCCTTTTGGCAATAATTATTAATGGGCCAAATATTGGCTGGCTGAAATCAGAAGTAGTCAATGAGTCAATGTGTAGTAAGTTCCATATCGAGTACTCTCTGGCCAGAAAAATGTTCATGATGTCAAATATGGACTACTGTATGGCTGACGTAACATCAGAAGGATTCTTTGAGTTTATATAGTAAAAAAAAATTAAAAAATATTTGAGGTCCCTTTGGCTAGATATGTGTACAATAGATCAGATATAGACTACTGTATGGCGGAGGTAACATAAGAAAGAGTCTTTTAGAATATTTAGTAAGTTGCCTTTTGGCAAGAATTATTATCAATGGGCCAAATATTGGCTGGCTGATGTAACTTCAGAAGGATTCCATGAGTTTAATGAGTAAAAAACATTTTGAGGACCAATTGGCCTGAGACATGTTCCAAAGATCAGATATGGAATTTTTATGGCTGTTTTAACTTCAGAAAAAGTCCATGAGAATATATAGTAAGTTGCCTTTTGGGGAACATTAGGCCAGACATTTTTTCATTGGGTCAAATATAGGCTGGCTGACACAACATCAGAAGTAGTCAATGAGAATGTGTAGCAAGTTCCATATCGAGTACTCTCTGACCAGAAATATGTTCATGAGGTCAAAAATGGACTACTGTATGGCTGACGTAACATCAGAAACAGTCTATGAGAATAAAGTATGCTGCCTTTTGGGGACCATTTGGCCAGATAATTTTTTCATTGGGCCAAATATAAGCTGGCCGACGAAACATCCGAAGTAGTCAATGAGAATGTGTAGTAGGTTCCATATCGAGTACTCTCTGGCCAGAAATATGCTCATGAGGACCCATTGTCCTGAGATATGTTCCAAAGATCAGATATGGACTTTTGTATGGCTGTTTTAACTTAAAAAAAGTCTATGAGAATATATAGTAAGTTGCCTTTTGGGGACCATTTGGCCAGAAATTTTTTCCTTGGGTCAAATATAGAATGGCTGACGAAACATCCGAAGTAGTCAATGAGAATGTGTAGTAAGTTCCATATCGAGTACTTTTTGGCCAGAAATATGTTCATGAGGTCAAATACGGACTACTGTATGTTTGACGTAACATCAGAAAAAGTCTATGAGAATATAAAGTAAGCTGCCTTTTGGGGACCATTTGGCCAGATAATTTTTTCATTGGGCCAAATATAGGCTGGCTGACGAAACATCCGATGTAGTCAATGATAATTTGTAGTAGGTTCCATATCGAGTACTCTCTGGCCAGAAATATGCTTATGACGACCCATTGTCCTGAGATATGTTCCAAAGATCAGATATGGACTTTTGTATGGCTGTTTTAACTTAAAAAAAAGTCTATGAGAATATATAGTAAGTTGCCTTTTGGGGACCATTTGGCCAGAATTTTTTTTATTGGGTCAAGGCTGGCTGAAATCAGAAGTAGTCAATGAGAATGTGTAGTAAGTTCCATATCGAGTACTCTCTGGCCAGAAATATGTTCCTGAGGTCAAACATGGACTACTGTATGGCTGTAGTAACATCAGAAAAAGTCTATGAGAAAATATAGTATGCTGCCTTTTGGGCACCATTTGGCCAGAAATGTTTTCATTGGGCCAAATATAGGCTGGCTGACGAAAAATCCGAAGTAGTCAATGAGAATGTGTAGTAAGTTCCATATCGAGTACTCTCTGACCAGAAATATGTTCATGAGGTCAAAAATGGACTACTGTATGGCTGACGTAACATCAGAAAAAGTCTATGAGAATATATAGTATGCTGCCATTTGGGGACCAATTGGCCAGACATTTTTTCATTGGGCCAAATATAGGCTGGCTGACGAAACATCCGAAGTAGTCAATGAGAATGTGTAGTAGGTTCCATATCGAGTACTCTCTGGCCAGAAATATGCTAATGAGGACCCATTGGCCTGAGATATAGATCAGATATGGACTTTTGTATGGCTGTTTTAACTTTAAAAAAGTCTATGAGAATATATAGTAAGTTGCCTTTTGGGGACCATTTGGCCAGAATTTTTTTCATTGGGTCAAATATAGGCTGGCTGACATCAGAAGTAGTCAATGAGAATGTGTAGTAAGTTCCATATCGAGTACTCTCTGACCAAAAATATGTTCCTGAGGTCAAACATGGACTACTGTATGGCTGACGTAACATCAGAAAAAGTGTATGAGAAAATAAATTATGCTGCCTTTTGGGGACCATTTGGCCAGAAATATTTTCATTGGGCCAAATATAGGCTGGCTGACGAAACATCCGAAGTAGTCAATGAGAATGTGTAGTAAGTTCCATATCGAGTACTCTCTGGCCAGAAAAATGTTCATGATGTCAAATATGGACTACTGTATGGCTGACGTCACATCAGAAGGATTCTTTGAGTTTATATAGTAAAAAAAAATTAAAAAATATTTGAGGTCCCTTTGGCTAGATATGTGTACAATAGATCAGATATAGACTACTGTATGGCTGAGGTAACATAAGAAAGAGTCTTTTAGAATATTTAGTAAGTTGCCTTTTGGCAATAATTATTAATGGGCCAAATATTGGCTGGCTGAAATCAGAAGTAGTCAATGAGAATGTGTAGTAAGTTCCATATCGAGTACTCTCTGGCCAAAAATATGTTCCTGAGGTCAAACATGGACTACTGTATGGCTGACGTAACATCAGAAACCGTCTATGAGAATAAAGTATGCTGCCTTTTGGGGACCATTTGACCAGATAATTTTTTCATTGGGCCAAATATAAGCTGGCTGACGAAACATCCGAAGTAGTCAATGAGAATGTGTAGTAGGTTCCATATCGAGTACTCTCTGGCCAGAAATATGCTCATGCCCATTGTCCTGAGATATGTTCCAAAGATCAGATATGGACTTTTGTATTGCTGTTTTAACTTAAAAAAAAGTCTATGAGAATATATAGTAAGTTGCCTTTTGGGGACCATTTGGCCAGAAATTTTTTCATTGGGTCAAATATAGAATGGCTGACGAAACATCCGAAGTAGTCAATGAGAATGTGTAGTAAGTTCCATATCGAGTACTCTCTGGCCAGAAATATGTTCATGATGTCAAATATGGACCACTGTATGGCTGACGTCATATCAGAAGGAGTCTCTGAGTTTATATAGTAAAAAAAAACAAAAAAACATTTGAGGTCCCTTTGGCTAGATATATGTACAATAGATCAGATATGGACAACTGTATGGCTGAGGTAACATAAGAAAGAGTCTTTTAGAATATTTAGTAAGTTGCCTTTTGGCAAGAATTATTATGAATGGGCCAAATATTGGCTGGCTGATGTAACATCAGAAGGATTCCATGAATTTAATGAGTAATAAAACATTTTGAGGACCCGTTGGCCTGAGACATGTTCCAAAGATCAGATATGGACTTTTTTTTATGGCTGTTTTAACTTCAGAAAAAGTCCATGAGAATGTATAGTAAGTTGCCTTTTGGGGACCATTTGGCCAGACATTTTTTAATTTGGTCAAATATAGGCTGGCTGACGTAACATCAGAAGTAGTCAATGAGAATGTGTAGTAAGTTCCATATCAAGTACTCTCTGGCCAGAAATATGTTCATGAGATCAAAAATGGACTACTGTGTGGCTGACAAAACATCAAAGGGAGTCCATGAGTTTATAAAAAAAAAAAGTGAGAATCCTTTGGACAGAAATATGTTCATTAGGTCAAAATTGACTACTGTATGGCTGAGATAACATCAGAAAGAGTCTTTGAGATAATATATAGTAAGTTGCCTTTTGGGGACCATTTGGAAGGAAGTATTCTCAATGGGCAAAATATAGGCTGGCTGATGTAACTTCAGAAGGATTTCATGAATTTAATGATTAAAAAAACATTTTGAGGACCCATTGGCCTGAGACATGTTCCAAAGATCAGATATGGAATTTTTTATGGCTGTTTTAACTTCAGAAAAAGTCCATGAGAATATATAGTAAGTCGCCTTTTGGGGACCATTTGGCCAGACATTTTTTCATTGGGTCAAATATAGGCTGGCTGACACAACATCAGAAGTAATCAATGAGAATGTGTAGTAAGTTCCATATCGAGTACTTTCTGGCCAGAAATATGTTCATGAGGTCAAATACGGACTACTGTATGGCTGACGTAACATCAGAAAAAGTCTATGAGAATATAAAGTATGCTGCCTTTTGGGGACCATTTGGCCAGAAATTTTTTCATTGGGCCAAACATAGGCTGGCTGACAAAACATCCGAAGTAGTCAATGAGAATGTGTAGTAGGTTCCATATCGAGTACTCTCTGGCCAGAAATATGCTCATGAGGACCCATTGGCCTGAGATATAGATCAGATATGGACTTTTGTATGGCTGTTTTAACTTAAAAAAAAGTCTATGAGAATATATAGTAAGTTGCCTTTTGGGGACCATTTGGCCAGAAATTTTTTCATTGTGTCAAAGATAGGCTGGCTGACATCAGAAGTAGTCAATGAGAATGTGTAGTAAGTTCCATATCGAGTACTCTCTGGCCAGAAATATGTTCCTGAGGTCAAACATGGACTACTCTATGGCTGACGTAACATCAGAAAAAGTCTATGAGAAAATATAGTATGCTGCCTTTTGGGGACCATTTGGCCAGAAATGTTTTAATTGGGCAAAATATAGGCTGGCTGACGAACCATCCGAAGTAGTCAATGAGAATGTGTACTAAGTTCCATATCGAGTACTCTCTGACCAGAAATATGTTCACCAGGTCAAAAATGGACTACTGTATGGCTGACGTAACATAAGAAAAGTCTATGAGAATATATAGTATGCTTCCATTTGGGGATCGTTAGGCCAGACATTTTGTCATTGGGCCAAATATAGGCTGGCTGACGAAACATCCGAAGTAGTCAATGAGAATGTGAAGTAAGTTCCATATCGAGTACTCTCTGGTCAGAAAAATGTTCATGATGTCAAATATGGACTACTGTATGGCTGAGGTCACATCAGAAGGAGTCTCTGAGTTCATATAGTAAAAAGAAACAAAAAAAACAAACATTTGAGGTCCCTTTGGCTAGACATACGTACAATAGATCAGATATGGACTACTGTATGGCTGAGACAACATAAGAAAGAGTCTTTTAGAATATTTAGTAAGTTGCCTTTTGGCATGAATTATTATCAATGGGACAAATATTGGCTGGCTGATGTAACATCAGAAGGATTCCATGAATTTAAGGAGTAAAAAAACATTTTGAGGACCCATTGGCCTGAGATATATTCCAAAGATCAGATATGGATCAGATATGGACAGATATGGAAAAAAAAAAAAAAAAGTCCATGAGAATATATAGTAAGTTGCCTTTTGGGGACCATTTGGCCAGAAATGTTTTCATTGGGTCAAATATAGGTTGGCTGACATAACATAAGTAGAAGTCAATGAGAATGTGTCTGACGAAACATCCGAAGTAGTCAATGAGAATGTGTAGTAAGTACCATATCGAGTACTCTCTGGCCAGAAATATGTTCATGAGATCAAAAATGGACTACTGTATGGCTGACGTAACATCAAAGGGAGTCCATGAGTTCATAAAAAAAAATAAAAAAAATAACTTGAGGACCCTTTGGCCAGAAATATTTTCAATTGGTCAAATATGGACTACTGTATGGCTGACGTAACATCAAGATGAGTCAATGAGTTTATAAAAAAAAAAGCGAGAATCCTTTGGACAGAAATATGTTCATTAGGTCAAATTGGACTACTGTATGGCTGAGATAATATCAGAAAGAGTCTTTGAGATAATATATAGTAAGTTGAATTTTGGGGACCCTTTGGAAGGAAGTATTCTCAATGGGCAAAATATAGGCTGGCTGATGTAACTTCAGAAGGATTCCATGAATATAATGAGTAAAAAAACATTTTGAGGACCCATTGGCCTGAGACATGTTCCAAAGATCAGATATGGACTTTTTTATGGCTGTTTTAACTTCAGCAAAAGTCCATGAGAATGTATAGTAAGGTGCCTTTTGGGGACCATTTGGCCAGACATTTTTTAAGTTTGTCAAATATAGGCTGGCTGACGTAACATCAGAAGTAGTCAATGAGAATGTGTAGTAAGTTCCATATCGAGTACTCTCTGGCCAGAAATATGTTCATGAGATCAAAAACTGACTACTGTATGGCTGACGTAACATCAAAGGGAGTCCATGACTTCATAAAAAAAAATAAAAAAAATAACTTGAGGACCCTTTGGCCAGAAATATTTTCAATTGGTCAAATATGGACTACTGTATGGCTGACGTAACATCAAGATGAGTCAATGAGTTTATAAAAAAAAAAGCGAGAATCCTTTGGACAGAAATATGTTCATTAGGTCAAAATGGACTACTGTATGGCTGAGATAATATCAGAAAGAGTCTTTGAGATAATATATAGTAAGTTGCCTTTTGGGGAGGAAGTATTCTCAATGGGCAAAAAATAGGCTGGCTGATGTAACTTCAGAAGGAGTAAAAAGGAGTAAAAAAACATTTTGAGGACCCATTGGCCTGAGACATGTTCCAAAGATCAGATATGGACTTTTTTATGGCTGTTTTAACTTCAGCAAAAGTCCATGAGAATATATAGTAAGTTGCCTTTTGAGGAACATTTGGCCAGACATTTTTTTCATTGGGTCAAATATAGGCTGGCTGACACAACATCAGAAGTAGTCAATGAGAATGTGTAGTAAGTTCCATATCGAGTACTTTCTGGTCAGAAATATGTTCATTAGGTCAAATATGGACTACTGTATGGCTGAGGTAACATCAGAAAAAGTTTTTGAGAATATATAGTAAGTTGCCTTTTGGGGACTCTTGGGTAAGAAGTATTCTCAAAGGGCAAATGTAGGCAGGCTTATGTAACATCAGAAGGATTCCATGAATTTATAGAATAAAAAAACTTTTTGAGGACCCATTGGCCTGAGATATATTCCAAAGATCAGATATGGACTGTATGTCTGTTTTAAGTTAAAAAAAAAAAAAAAAGTCCATGAGAATATATAGTAAGTTGCCTTTTGGGGACCATTTGGCCAGAAATGTTTTCATTGGGTCAAATATAGGTTGGCTGACATAACATAAGTAGAAGTCAATGAGAATGTGTAGTAAGTACCATATCGAGTACTCTCTGGCCAGAAATATGTTCATGAGGTCAAATATGGACTACTGTATGGCTGTCGTAACATCAGAAGGAGTCCATGATTTTATAAAAAAAAAAAATTGAGGACCCTTTGGACAGAAATATGTTCATTAGGTCAAATATGGACTACTGTATGGCTGTCGTAACATCAGAACGAGTAAATGATTTTATAACAAAAAAAAATTGAGGACCCTTTGGCCAGAAATATTTTCAATTGATAAAAAATGGACTACTGTTTGGCTGACGTAACATCAAAAGAAGTCCATGAGTTTATTAAAAAAAAAATTTGAGGACCCTTTGGCCTGAAATAATTTCAATTTGTCTAATATTGACTACTGTATGGCTGATGTAACATCAGGATGAGTCCATGAGTTTATAAAAAAAAAAAGGTGAGAATCCTTTGGACAAAAACATGTTCATTAGGTCAAATATGGACTACTGTATGGCTGAGATAACATCAGAAAGAGTCTTTGACCCATATTTGACCATTTGGCAAGAAGTATTCTCAATAGGCAAAATATCGGCTGGCTGATGTAACATAAGAAGGATTCCATGAATATATAGAATAAAAAAACTTTTTGAGGACCCATTGGCCTCATATATGTTCCAAAGATCAGATATGGACTTTTGTGTGGCTGTTTTAACTTAAAGAAAGTCTATGAGAATATATAGTAAGTTGCCTTTTGGGGACCATTTGGCCAGAAATTTTTTCAATGGGTCAAATATAAGCTGGCTGACATCAAAAGTAGTCAATGAGAATGTATTGTAAGTTCCATATCGAGTACTCTCTGGCCAGAAATATGTTCCTGAGGTCAAAAATGGACTACTGTATGGCTGACGTCACATCAGAAAAAGTCTATGAGAATATATAGTAAGTTGCCTTTTGGGGACCATTTGGCCAGAAATTTTTTCAATGGGTCAAATATAAGCTGGCTGACATCCGAAGTAGTCAATGAGAATGTGTAGTAAGTTCCATATCGAGTACTCTCTGGCCAGAAATATGTTCATTAGATCAAAAATGGAATACTGTATGGCTGACGTAACATCAAAAGAAGTCCATGAGTTTTAAAAAAAAATATATATATTTGAGGATCCTTTGGCCTGAAATAATTTCAATTTGTCTAATATTGACTACTGTACTGCTGACGTAACATCAGGATGAGTCCATGAGTTTATGAAAAAAAATAAAGTGAGGACCCTTTTCACAGAAATATGTTCATTAGGTCAAATATGGACTACTGTATGGCTGAGGTAACATAAGAAAGAGTCTTTGAGAATATTTAGCAAGTTGCCTTTTGGCAAGAATTATTCTCAATGGGCAAATATAGGCTGGCCGACGACACATCCGAAGTAGTCAATGAGAATTAGTAGTGTTCCATATCGAGTACTCTCTGGCCAAAAAAATGTCAAGGATGTAAAATATGGACTACTGTATGGCTGACATTAGATGGAGTCTCTGAGTTTATATAGTAAAAAAAAACAAAAAAACATTTGAGGTCCCTTATGCTAGATATATGTACAATAGATCATATATGGACTACTGTATGGCTGAGGTAACATAAGAAAAAGTCTTTGAGAATATTTAGTAAGTTGCCTTTTGGCAAGAATTATTTTCAATGGGCCAAATATAGGCTGGCTGATGTAACATCCGAAGTAGTCAATGAGAATGTGTAGTAATTTCCATATCGAACATGGACTACTGTATGGCTGACGTCATATCAGAAGGAGTCTCTGAGTTTATATAGTAAAAAAAAAAAAAAAAAAAAACATTTGAGGTCCCTTTGGCTATATATATGTGTACAATAGATCATATATGGAAAAAGTTAATCAGTATGTGTAGAAAGTTCACGTTTGAGGAGTCTTCTCTGGCCAGAAATAATTGTTGTCTCTTTTCTAAACAGAAAAAAACTTGACAATAACATAAAAGTCATATACACTTTATTGCATTGCAAAAGGCATTCAAGGACTGACTCATTCCCTATGGCGTTGAAGAGTGATGTAATGCAATCTTCTGTTGCAAATTATTGCAAATACGATTATTATACGATATATATTATACGATTATATATACGATTATAAACACAAAGTGTTTATCATTGAAGAAAAACATATAAAAGTCATATGGACTTTTCTTCATTGCAATGCATTCAAGAACTAAATCATTCCTTCATATGCGTTGATGAGAATGTGCAATATAGCGTGCTGTTGCATTGCAGTACACAATCGTATTGTATCGAATAATAACATTTAAATAAGATGCTCTTTGTTGCATTGCAATATATTCAAGAACTTATTCAATTGTGCAATGAGATCTGATCTTGCATATTACTGCACATACGATCAAGCGTTGTGTATTGAAGAATAACATAAAAAGTCATATGAACTTTTTTGCAATGCAATGCATTCAATAATTATTAGAGAAATGTAATTTAATCTCTTCTTGCATCGCATTGCACATACAATCAAGCGTTGAGCATTGAAGAATAACATAAAAGTAATGTGGACTTTGTTGAGTTGCAATGCATTCAAGAACTCACTCTTTCCTTAGTGCTTTGAAGAGATGTGCAATTCAAACGGGCTCTTGCATAGCATTGCACATATGATTAAGCGTTTTACAATGAAAAAGAACATAAAAGTCATATGCACTTTTTCCATTACAATGCATTAAAGAACTAACTCATTCCATAGTACATTGAAGAGAATTTGCAATATAGCGTGCTGTTGCAATGCATTGCACAAGCGTTGTGCATTGAAGAATAACATATGAGATATCACTTTGTTGCATTGCAATGCATTCAAGAAATAACTCGCTCCTTCGTGCCCTGATGAGATGTGCAATGCTATCTGCCATGGCATAGCATTGCAGATACGATCAAGTGTTGTGCATTGAAGAATAACATAATAGTCATATCCACTTTTTGCATTGCAATGCATTAAAGAACTAACTCATTCCGTAGTGCATTGAAGAGAATGTGCAATATAGCGTGCTGTTGCATTGCATTGCACAAGCGTTGTGCATTGAAGAATAATATATAAGATATGCACTTTGTTGCATTGCAATGCATTCAAGAACTTTGTCATTGCGTACTGCGTTGATTAGCTCTTGCATAGGATTGCACATATCATCTAGCGTTGTGCATTGAAGAATAACATGATAGTCATGTGCACTTTTTTGCATTGCAATGCATTCAAGAACTAATTGATTTGTGCAATGCAGCCTGCAGTTGAATTACATTCCAAAAGCGTTTTTTATTAAAGAATAACATTCAATTAATATGTACTTTGTTGTTTTGCAATGCATTCAAGAACTAACTCATTCCATAGTGCATTAAAGAGATGTTCAATGCAGTCTGCTTAGCATTGCACATACGATCAATATACATATAAGTAATATGTACTTTGTTGCATTGCTATGCATTTCAGAACTAACTGATTCCTTCGTGCCCTGATGAGATGTGCAATACAATTGGCTCTTGCATGCAAAGACGCACAGACGATCAAGCGTTGTGCATTGGTAAAATAAAATAAAAGTCATATACACATTGTTGCATTGCAATGCATTCAAGAACTAACTCATTTCTTCGTTCCCTGATGAGATGTTCAATTGAACCTGCCCTTGCATAGCATTTCACGCACGATGTAGCGTTGTGCATTGAAGAATAACCTAAAAGTCAAATGCACTTTGTTTGTATTGAAATTCATTCATGAACTAACTCATTCCGTAGTGCATTGAAGATATGTGCAATGCAGCCTGCTGTTGCGTTATGTTGCACAAGCGTTGTTTATTGAGAATAACACATAAGTAATATGTACTTTGTTGTTTTGCAATGCATTCAAGAACTAACTCATTCCATAGTGCATTAAAGAGATGTGCAATGCAGTCTGTTTAGCATTGCATATACGATCAATATACATATGAGTAATATGTACTTTGTTGCATTGCTATGCATTTCAGAACTGCAGTACACAATCGTATTGCATCGAATAATAACATTTAAATAAGATGCTCTTTGTTGCATTGCAATATATTCAAGAACTTATTCAATTGTGCAATGAGATCTGATCTTGCATATTACTGCACATACGATCAAGCGTTGTGTATTGAAGAATAACATAAAAAGTCATATGAACTTTTTTGCAATGCAATGCATTCAATAATTATTAGAGAAATGTAATTTAATCTCTTCTTGCATCGCATTGCACATACAATCAAGCGTTGAGCATTGAAGAATAACATAAAAGTAATGTGGACTTTGTTGAGTTGCAATGCATTCAAGAACTCACTCTTTCCTTAGTGCTTTGAAGAGATGTGCAATTCAAACGGGCTCTTGCATAGCATTGCACATATGATTAAGCGTTTTACAATGAAAAAGAACATAAAAGTCATATGCACTTTTTCATTACAATGCATTAAAGAACTAACTCATTCCATAGTACATTGAAGAGAATTTGCAATATAGCGTGCTGTTGCAATGCATTGCACAAGCGTTGTGCATTGAAGAATAACATATGAGATATCACTTTGTTGCATTGCAATGCATTCAAGAAATAACTCGCTCCTTCGTGCCCTGATGAGATGTGCAATGCTATCTGCCATGGCATAGCATTGCAGATACGATCAAGTGTTGTGCATTGAAGAATAACATAATAGTCATATCCACTTTTTGCATTGCAATGCATTAAAGAACTAACTCATTCCGTAGTGCATTGAAGAGAATGTGCAATATAGCGTGCTGTTGCATTGCATTGCACAAGCGTTGTGCATTGAAGAATAATATATAAGATATGCACTTTGTTGCATTGCAATGCATTCAAGAACTTTGTCATTGCGTACTGCGTTGATTAGCTCTTGCATAGGATTGCACATATCATCTAGCGTTGTGCATTGAAGAATAACATGATTGTCATGTGCACTTTTTTGCATTGCAATGCATTCAAGAACTAATTGATTTGTGCAATGCAGCCTGCAGTTGAATTACATTCCAAAAGCGTCGTTGTGCATTGGATAAATAACATAAAAGTTATATACACGTTGTTGCATTGCAATGCATTCAAGAACTAACTCATTCCTTCGTTCCCTGATGAGATGTTCAATTAAATCTGCCCTTGCATAGCATTTCACATACGATCTAGCGTGGTGCATTGAAGAATAACCTAAAAGTCAAATGCACTTTTTTGTATTGAAATTCATTCATGAACTAACTCATTCCGTATTGCATTGAAGATATGTGCGATGCAGCGTGCTGTTGCGTTACATTGCAAAAGCGTTGTTTATTGAAGAATAACATATAAGTAATATGTACTTTGTTGTTTTGCAATGCATTCAAAAATTACTCATTCCATAGTTCATTAAACTGATGTGCAATGCTTAGCATTGCACATACGATCAATATACATATAAGTAATATGTACTTTGTTGCATTGCTATGCATTTCAGAACTAACTGATTCCTTCATGCCCTAATGAGATGTGCAATACAGTTGGCTCTTGCATGCCAAGACGCACAGACGATCAAGCGTTGTGCATTGGATAAATAACATAAAAGTTATATACACGTTGTTGCATTGCAATGCATTCAAGAACTAACTCATTCCTTCGTTCCCTGATGAGATGTTCAATTAAATCTGCCCTTGCATAGCATTTCACATACGATCTAGCGTGGTGCATTGAAGAATAACCTAAAAGTCAAATGCACTTTTTTGTATTGAAATTCATTCATGAACTAACTCATTCCGTAGTGCATTGAAGATATGTGCGATGCAGCCTGCTGTTGCGTTACATTGCAAAAGCGTTGTTTATTGAAGAGCAACATAAAAGTAATATGTACTTTGTTGTTTTACAATGCATTCAAAAATTACTCATTCCATCGTTCATTAAATTGATGTGCAATGCTTAGCATTGCACATACGATCAATAAACAAATAAGTAATATGTACTTTGTTGCATTGCTATGCATTTCAGAACTAACTGATTCCTTCGTGCCCTGATGAGATGTGCAATACAATTGGCTCTTGCATGGCAAGACGCACAGACGATCAAGCGTTGTGCATTGGATAAATAACATAAAAGTCATATACACATTGTTGCATTGCAATGCATTCAAGAACTTACTGCGTTCCATGATGAGATGTTCAATTAACAATGCCCTTGCATAGCAATTCACATACGATCTAGGATTTTTTGCATTGAAGAATAACCTAAATTTCAAATGCACTTTTTTGTATTGAAATTCATTCATGAACTAACTCATTCCGTAGTGCATTGAAGATATGTGCAATGCAGCCTGCTGTTGCGTTACATTGCACAAGCGTTGTTTATTGAAGAATAACACATAAGTAATATGTACTTTGTTGTTTTGCAATGCATTCAAGAACTAAGTCATTCCATAGTGCATTAAAGAGATGTGCAACGCAGTCTGATTAGCATTGCACATACGATCAATATACATATAAGTAATATGTACTTTGTTGCATTGCTATGCATTACAGAACTAAGTGATTCCTTCGTGCCCTGATGAGATGTTCAATACAATTGGCTCTTGCATGCAAAGACGCACAGACGATCAAGCGTTGTGCATTGGATAAATAAAATAAAAGTCATATACACATTGTTGCATTGGAATGCATTCAAGAACGAACTCATTCTTTCGTTCCCTGATGAGATGTTCAATTAAATCTGCCCTTGCATAGCATTTCACGCACGATCTAGCGTTGTGCATTGAAGAATAACCTAAAAGTCAAATTGACTTTTTTGTATTGAAATTCATTCATGAACTAACTCATTCCGTAGTGCATTGAATATATGTGCAGTGCAGCCTGCTGTTGCGTTACATTGCACAAGTGTTGTTTATTGAGGAATAACATTTAAGTAATCTGTACTTTGTTGTTTTGCAATGCATTCAAGAACTAAGTCATTCCATAATGCATTGAAGAGATGTACAATGCAATCTGCTTAGCATTGCACATACGATAAATAAAGATATTAGTAATATGTACTTTGTTGTATTGCCATGCATTCAATAATTAACTCATTACATAGTGCATTGAAGAGATGCGCAATGCAATCTGCATAGCATTTCACATACTATCAAGCGTTGTGCATAGAAAAATAAAATAAAAGTCATATGCACTTTTTTCCATTACAATGCATTCAAGAACTAATTCCTTCGTACCCTAATGAGGAGTGTAATGCAATCTGCCCTTGCATAGCATTGCATATACGATCAAGTTTTGTGCATTGAAGAATAACATTATAGTCACATTAACTTTTTTCCATTGCAATGCATTCAAGAACTAACTCATTCCATATTGCATTGAAGATATGTGCAATGCAATTGGCACTTGCATAGCATTGCACAGATGATCAAGGGTTGTGCATTGGATAAATAACATAAAAGTCATATGCACTTTTCTGCATTGCAATGCATTAAGAACTAACTCATTCCTTTATGCGTTGAAGAAATTTCTAATGCAATCTGCTCTTGCATATCATTGCACATACATCTATTTAGATTTAGCTGTCACTTTACTAATAAGCATACTAGCATGAGTACAGAACTAACTCTGTTTTGCATGGCAATGCCTACAAGATCTAAATCGTTTCGATATGCATTAAGATATAAAAGTAGTTGTATTGCATCACATAAACAGATTTAACATAAAAAAAATGAATAGACAACATTTGACATATGACAATGTGATTTTGCATTGCATTGCGTACTACAACTAACTTATTAATTTGTGTATGAAGGATAATCATTGCGTTAGCTGTTGAATTATTATACAATTTAAATGTGTATACTTGACGAGAAAACATAATATCAGCAGTTGCTTTAAAATGCAATGCAAATAATGAACTAATTCCGTTGTGTGACGAAGAGATTAATTTATGTGCTGCTGCACTGCATTCAACACCATCATAATAATGTGCATAATAGAATAGAATATAAGCTATGCAACTATTGTAAGAGTGATGACAATTGGGTCAAAAATATGTTCAGTAGGTCAGATCCGTATTCTGCATTGCTGATCAATGGATATGTAATAGAAAGTTTGAGGAAGTTTTGACCAGAAATATATTTAATAAGTCAAATATGGAGTACATCTACATCTACAGCTAGATATGATGTAACATCAGGATGTCAATGAGAGTGTATAGTGAGTTAATTTTCAATGATTCTTTAGTCAAAAATATCTTTAAAGGTCATAAAATTGACTACTTTATATCTGAGGTAACATCAAGCGTCAATTTGCAAAGAAAATGTCATGACTCTCGTTCCAGAAATATGTTCTACAGGCTGAAGTAAATTACTTTTCTATTCTACTATACATAGTAATTTAACCTTTGAGGAACTTTTGGCAAGAAATATTTTCACTGGGCCAAATATAGGATGCTGACAAAATATCAGCAATGAGAATGTGTAGTAAGTTCCATATCGAGTTCTCTCTGGCCATAAATATGTTCAAGAGTTCAAATATGGACCACTGTATGGCTGATGTAACATCAGGAGTCCATAATTTGATATATTTACATTAAAAATTTAGAGGACCCTTTGGACACAAATATGTTCATTAGGTCAAATATGGCTGAGGTAACATCAGAGAGAGTCTTTAAAAATATATAGTAAGTTGCCTTTTAGGGACCCTTGGCAAGAAGTATTCTCATTTTTGGCCAGAAATATGTTCATGAGGTCAAATAGGGACTACTGTATGGCTGAGGTAACATAAGAAAGAGTCTTTTAGAATATTTAGTAAGTTGCCTTTTGGCAAGAATTATTATCAATGGGCCAAATATTGGCTGGCTGATGTAACTTCTGAAGGATTCCATGAGTTTAATGAGTAAAAAACATTTTGAGGACCAATTGGCCTGAGACATGTTCAAAAGATCAGATATCAGAGATCAGAATTTTTATGGCTGTTTTAACTTCAGAAAAAGTCCATGAGAATATATAGTAAGTTGCCTTTTGGGGAACATTAGGCCAGACATTTTTTCATTGGGTCAAATATAGGCTGGCTGACACAACATCAGAAGTAGTCAATGAGAATGTGTAGCAAGTTCCATATCGAGTACTTTCTGGCCAGAAATATGTTCATGAGGTCAAATACGGACTACTGTATGGCTGACGTAACATCAGAAAAAGTCTATGAGAATATAAAGTATGCTGCCTTTTGGGGACCATTTGGCCAGAAATTTTTTCATTGGGCCAAACATAGGCTGGCTGACGAAACATCCGAAGTAGTCAATGAGAATGTGTAGTAGGTTTCATATCGAGTACTCTCTGGCCAGAAATATGCTCATGAGGACCCATTGGCCTGAGATATAGATCAGATATGGACTTTTGTATGGCTGTTTTAACTTAAAAAAAAGTCTATGAGATTATATAGTAAGTTGCCTTTTGGGGACCATTTGGCCAGAAATTTTTTCATTGTGTCAAAGATAGGCTGGCTGACATCAGAAGTAGTCAATGAGAATGTGTAGTAAGTTCCATATCGAGTACTCTCTGGCCAGAAATATGTTCCTGAGGTAAAACATGGACTACTCTATGGCTGACGTAACATCAGAAAAAGTCTATGAGAAAATATAGTATGCTGCCTTTTGGGGACCATTTGGCCAGAAATGTTTTAATTGGGCAAAATATAGGCTGGCTGACGAACCATCCGAAGTAGTCAATGAGAATGTGTACTAAGTTCCATATCGAGTACTCTCTGACCAGAAATATGTTCACCAGGTCAAAAATGGACTACTGTATGGCTGACGTAACATCAGAAAAGTCTATGAGAATATATAGTATGCTTCCATTTGGGGACCATTAGGCCAGACATTTTTTCATTGGGCCAAATATAGGGTGGCTGACGAAACATCCGAAGTAGTCAACGAGAATGTGAAGTAAGTTCCATATCGAGTACTCTCTGGTCAGAAAAAGGTTCATGATGTCAAATATGGACTACTGTATGGCTGACGTCACATCAGAAGGAGTCTCTGAGTTTATATAGTAAAAAAAAACAAACAAAAAAAACATTTGAGGTCCCTTTGGCTAGACATACGTACAATAGATCAGATATGGACTACTGTATGGCTGAGATAGCATAAGAAAGAGTCTTTTAGAATATTTAATAAGTTGCCTTTTGGCAAGAATTATTATCAATGGGCCAAATATTGGCTGGCTGATGTAACATCAGAAGGATTCCATGAATTTAATGAGTAAAAAAACATTTTGAGGACCCATTGCCCTGAGATATGTTCCAAAGATCAGATATGGACTTTTTTTTATGGCTTTTTTAACTTCAGAAAAAGTCCATGAGAATGTATAGTAAGGTGCCTTTTGGGGACCATTTGGCCAGACATTTTTTAATTTTGTCAAATATAGGCTGGCTGACGTAACATCAGAAGTAGTCAATGAGAATGTGTAGTAAGTTCCATATCGAGTACTCTCTGGCCAGAAATATGTTCATGAGATCAAAAATGGACTACTGTATGGCTGACGTAACATCAAAGGGAGTCAATGAGTTTATAAAAAAAAAGTGAGAATCCTTTGGACAGAAATATGTTCATTAGGTCAAAATGGACTACTGTATGGCTGAGATAACATCAGAAAGAGTCTTTGAGATAATATATAGTAAGTTGCCTTTTGGGGACCCTTTGGAAGGAAGTATTCTCAATGGGCAAAATATAGGCTGGCTGATGTAACTTCAGAAGGATTCCATGAATATAATGAGTAAAAAAACATTTTGAGGACCCATTGGCCTGAGACATGTTCCAAAGATCAGATATGGACTTTTTTATGTCTGTTTTAACTTCAGAAAAAGTCCATGAGAATGTATAGTAAGTTGCCTTTTGGGGACCATTTGGCCAGACATTTTTTAATTTGGTCAAATATAGGCTGGCTGACGTAACATCAGAAGTAGTCAATGAGAATGTGTAGTAAGTTCCATATCAAGTACTCTCTGGCCAGGATTATGTTCATGAGATCAAAAATGGACTACTGTATGACTGACGTAACATCAAAGGGAGTCCATGAGTTTATAAAAAAAAAAAAGTGAGAATCCTTTGGACAGAAATATGTTCATTAGGTCAAAATGGACTACTGTATGGCTGAGATAACATCAGAAAGAGTCTTTGAGATAATATATAGTAAGTTGCCTTTTGGGGACCATTTGGAAGGAAGTATTCTCAATGGGCAAAATATAGGCTGGCTGATGTAACTTCAGAAGGATTCCATGAATTTAATGATTAAAAAAACATTTTGAGGACCCATTGGCCTGAGACATGTTCCAAAGATCAGATATGGAATTTTTTATGGCTGTTTTAACTTCAGAAAAAGTCCATGAGAATATATAGTAAGTCGCCTTTTGGGGACCATTTGGCCAGACATTTTTTCATTGGGTCAAATATAGGCTGGCTGACACAACATCAGAAGTAGTCAATGAGAATGTGTAGTAAGTTCCATATCGAGTACTTTCTGGCCAGAAATATGTTCATGAGGTCAAATACGGACTACTGTATGGCTGACGTAACATAAGAAAAAGTCTATGAGAATATAAAGTATGCTGCCTTTTGGGGACCATTTGGCCAGACATTTTTTCATTGGGCCAAACATAGGCTGGCTGACGAAACATCCGAAGTAGTCAATGAGAATGTGTAGTAGGTTCCATATCGAGTACTCTCTGGCCAGAAATATGCTCATGAGGACCCATTGGCCTGAGATATAGATCAGATATTGACTTTTGTATGGCTGTTTTAACTTAAAAAAAAGTCTATGAGAATATATAGTAAGTTGCCTTCTGGGGACCATTTGGCCAGAAATTTTTTCATTGTGTCAAAGATAGGCTGGCTGACGAACCATCCGAAGTAGTCAATGAGAATGTGTACTAAGTTCCATATCGAGTACTCTCTGACCAGAAATATGTTCACCAGGTCAAAAATGGACTACTGTATGGCTGACGTAACATCAGAAAAGTCTATGAGAATATATAGTATGCTTCCATTTGGGGACCATTAGGCCAGACATTTTTTCATTGGGCAAAATATAGGCTGGCTGACGAAACATCCGATGTAGTCAATGAGAATGTGAAGTAAGTTCCATATCGAGTACTCTCTGGTCAGAAAAATGTTCATGATGTCAAATATGGACTACTGTATGGCTGACGTCACATCAGAAGGAGTCTCTGAGTTTATATAGTAAAAGAAAAAAAAAAAAAACATTTGAGGTCCCTTTGGCTAGACATACGTACAATAGATCAGATATGGACTACTGTATGGCTGAGATAACATAAGAAAGAGTCTTTTAGAATATTTAGTAAGTTCCCTTTTGGCAAGAATTATTATCAATGGGACAAATATTGGCTGGCTGATGTAACATCAGAAGGATTCCATGAATTTAATGAGTAAAAAAACATTTTGAGTTCCATTTGAACCATGAGTTCATAAAAAAAATAAAAAAAATTACTTGAGGACCCTTCGGCCAGAAATATTTTCAATTGGTCAAATATGGACTACTGTTTGGCTGACGTAACATCAAGATGAGTCAATGAGTTTATAAAAAAAAAGTGAGAATCCTTTGGACAGAAATGTTCATTAGGTCAAAATGGACTACTGTATGGCTGAGATAACATCAGAAAGAGTCTTTGAGATAATATATAGTAAGTTGCCTTTTGGTGACCCTTTGGAAGGAAGTATTCTCAATGGGCAAAATATAGGCTGGCTGATGTAACTTCAGAAGGATTCCATGAATTTAATGATTAAAAAAACATTTTGAGGACCCATTGGCCTGAGACATGTTCCAAAGATGAGATATGGACTTTTTTATGGCTGTTTTAACTTCAGCAAAAGTCCATGAGAATGTATAGTAAGTTGCCTTTTGGGGACCATTTGGCCAGAAATTTTTTCATTGTGTCAAAGATAGGCTGGCTGACATCAGAAGTAGTCAATGAGAATGTGTAGTAAGTTCCATATCGAGTACTCTCTGGCCAGAAATATGTTCCTGAGGTCAAACATGGACTACTCTATGGCTGACGTAACATCAGAAAAAGTCTATGAGAAAATATAGTATGCTGCCTTTTGGGGACCATTTGGCCAGAAATGTTTTAATTGGGCAAAATATAGGCTGGCTGACGAACCATCCGAAGTAGTCAATGAGAATGTGTAGTAAGTTCCATATCGAGTACTCTCTGACCAGGAATATGTTCACGAGGTCAAAAATTGACTACTGTATGGCTGAAGTAACATCAAAGGGAGTCCATGAGTTCATAAAAAAAATAAAAAAAATAACTTGAGGACCCTTTGGCCAGAAATATTTTCAATTGGTCAAATATGGACTACTGTATGGCTGACGTAACATCAAGATGAGTCAATGAGTTTATAAAAAAAAAAATTGAGAATCCTTTGGACAGAAATATGTTCATTAGGTCAAATATGGACTACTGTATGGCTGAGATAACATCAGAAAGAGTCTTTGAGATAATATATAGTAAGTTGCCTTTTGGGGACCCTTTGGAAGGAAGTATTCTCAATGGGCAAAATATAGGCTGGCTGATGTAACTTCAGAAGGATTCCATGAATATAATGAGTAAAAAAAACATTTTGAGGACCCTTTGGCCTGAGACATGTTCCAAAGATCAGATATGGACTTTTTTATGGCTGTTTTAACTTCAGCAAAAGTCCATGAGAATATATAGTAAGTTGCCTTTTGGGGACCATTTGGCCAGACATTTTTTAATTTTGTCAAATATAGGCTGGCTGACGTAACATCAGAAGTAGTCAATGAGAATGTGTAGTAAGTTCCATATCGAGTACTCTCTGGCCAGAAATATGTTCATGAGGTCAAATACGGACTACTGTATGGCTGACGTAACTTCAGAAAAAGTCTATGAGAATATAAAGAATGCTGCCTTTTGGGGACCATTTGGCGAGATAATTTTTTCATTGGGCCTAATATATAGGCTGGCTGACGAAACATCCGAAGTAGTCAATGAGAATGTGTACTAAGTTCCATATCGAGAACTCTCTGACCAGAAATATGTTCACCAGGTCAAAAATGGATGTATGGGTGACGTAACATCAGAAAAGTCTATGAGAATATATAGTATGCTTCCATTTGGGGACCATTAGGCCAGACATTTTTTCATTGGGCCAAATATAGGCTGGCTGACGAAACATCCGAAGTAGTCAATGAGAATGTGAAGTAAGTTCCATATCGAGTACTCTCTGGTCAGAAAAATGTTCATGATGTCAAATATGGACTACTGTATGGCTGACGTCACATCAGAAGGAGTCTCTGAGTTTATATAGTAAAAAAAAAACAAAAAAAAAAAACATTTGAGGTCCCTTTGGCTAGACATACGTACAATAGATCAGATATGGACTACTGTATGGCTGAGATAACATAAGAAAGAGTCTTTTAGAATATTTAGTAAGTTGCCTTTTGGCAAGAATTATTATCAATGGGACAAATATTGGCTGGCTGATGTAACATCCGAAGGATTCCATGAATTTAATGAGTAAAAAAACATTTTGAGGACCCATTGGCCTGAGACATGTTCCAAAGATCAGATATGGACTTTTTTTATGGCTGTTTTAACTTCAGAAAAAGTCCATGAGAATGTATAGTAAGGTGCCTTTTGGGGACCATTTGGCCAGACATTTTTTAATTTTGTCAAATATAGGCTGGCTGACGTAACATCAGAAGTAGTCAATGAGAATGTGTAGTAAGTTCCATATCGAGTACTCTCTGGCCAGAAATATGTTCATGAGATCAAAAATGGACTACTGTATGGCTGACGTAACATCAAAGGGAGTCCATGAGTTCATAAAAAAAAATAAAAAAAATAACTTGAGGACCCTTTGGCCAGAAATATTTTCAATTGGTCAAATATGGACTACTGTATGGCTGACGTAACATCAGAAACCGTCTATGAGAATAAAGTATGCTGCCTTTTGGGGACCATTAGCCCGATAATTTTTTCATTGGGCCAAATATAAGCTGGCTGACGAAATATCCGAAGTAGTCAATGAGAATGTGTAGTAGGTTCCATATCGAGTACTCTCTGGCCAGAAATATGTTCATGATGTCAAATATGGACCACTGAATGGCTGACGTCATATCAGAAGGAGTCTCTGAGTTTATATAGTAAAAAAAAACAAAAAAACATTTGAGGTCCCTTTCGCTAGATATATGTACAATAGATCAGATATGGACAACTGTATGGCTGAGGTAACATAAGAAAGAGTCTTTTAGAATATTTAGTAAGTTGCCTTTTGGCAAGAATTATTATGAATGGGCCAAATATTGGCTGGCTGATGTAACATCAGAAGGATTCCATGAATTTAATGAGTAAAAAAACATTTTGAGGACCCGTTGGCCTGAGACATGTTCCAAAGATCAGATATGGACTTTTTTTTATGGCTGTTTTAACTTCAGAAACAGTCCATGAGAATGTATAGTAAGTTGCCTTTTGGGGACCATTTGGCCAGACATTTTTTAATTTGGTCAAATATAGGCTGGCTGACGTAACATCAGAAGTAGTCAATGAGAATGTGTAGTAAGTTCCATATCAAGTACTCTCTGGCCAGAAATATGTTCATGAGATCAAAAATGGACTACTGTATGGCTGACGTAACATCAAAAGGGAGTCCATGAGTTTATAAAAAAAAAAAAAGTGAGAATCCTTTGGACAGAAATATGTTCATTAGGTCAAAATGGACTACTGTATGGCTGAGATAACATCAGAAAGAGTCTTTGAGATAATATATAGTAAGTTGCCTTTTGGGGACCCTTTGGAAGGAAGTATTCTCAATGGGCAAAATATAGGCTGGCTGATGTAACTTCAGAAGGATTCCATGAATATAATGAGTAAAAAAACATTTTGAGGACCCATTGGCCTGAGACATGTTCCAAAGATCAGATATGGACTTTTTTATGGCTGTTTTAACTTCAGCAAAAGTCCATGAGAATATATAGTAAGTTGCCTTTTGGGGACCATTTGGCCAGACATTTTTTTCATTGGGTCAAATATAGGCTGGCTGACACAACATCAGAAGTAGTCAATGAGAATGTGTAGTAAGTTCCATATCGAGTACTTTCTGGCCAGAAATATGTTCATGAGGTCAAATGGATTCCATGAATTTAATGATTAAAAAAACATTTTGAGGACCCATTGGCCTGAGACATGTTCCAAAGATCAGATATGGACTTTTTTTATGGCTGTTTTAATTTCATAAAAAGTCCATGAGAATATATAGTAAGTTGCCTTTTGGGGACCATTTGGCCAGGTATTTTTTCATTGGGTCAAATATAGGCTGGCTGACACAACATCAGAAGTAGTCAATGAGAATGTGTAGTAAGTTCCATATCGAGTACTTTCTGGCCAGAAATATGTTCATTAGGTCAAATATGGACTACTGTATGGCTGACGTAACATCAGAAAAGTCTATGAGAATATATAGTATGCTTCCATTTGGGGACCATTTGGGCAGACATTTTTTCATTGGGCCAAATATAGGCTGGCTGACGAAACATCCGAAGTAGTCATTGAGAATGTGTAGTAAGTTCCATATCGAGTACTCACTGACCAGAAATATGTTCATGAGGTCAAAAATGGACTACTGTATGGATGACGTAACATCAGAAACCGTCTATGAGAATAAAGTATGCTGCCTTTTGGGGACCATTTGGCCAGATAATTTTTTCATTGGGCCAAATATAAGCTGGCTGACGAAACATCCGAAGTAGTCAATGAGAATATGTAGTAGGTTCCATATCGAGTACTCTCTGGCCAGAAATATGCTCATGAGCACCCATTGTCCTGAGATATGTTCCAAAGATCAGATATGGACTTTTGTATGGCTGTTTTAACTTAAAAAAAAGTCTATGAGAATATATAGTAAGTTGCCTTTTGGGGACCATTTGGCCAGAAATTTTTTCTTTGGGTCAAATATAGAATGGCTGACGAAACATCCGAAGTAGTCAATGAGAATGTGTAGTAAGTTCCATATCGAGTACTCTCTGGCCAGAAATATGTTCATGATGTCAAATATGGACCACTGTATGGCTGACGTCATATCAGAAGGAGTCTCTGAGTTTATATAGTAAAAAAAAAACAAAAAAACATTTGAGGTCCCTTTGGCTAGATATATGTACAATAGATCAGATATGGACAACTGTATGGCTGAGGTAACATAAGAAAGAGTCTTTTAGAATATTTAGTAAGTTGCCTTTTGGCAAGAATTATTATGAATGGGCCAAATATTGGCTGGCTGATGTAACATCAGAAGGATTCCATGAATTTAATGAGTAAAAAAACATTTTGAGGACCCGTTGGCCTGAGACATGTTCCAAAGATCAGATATGGACTTTTTTTATGGCTGTTTTAACTTCAGAAACAGTCCATGAGAATGTATAGTAAGTTGCCTTTTGGGGACCATTTGGCCAGACATTTTTTAATTTGGTCAAATATAGGCTGGCTGACGTAACATCAGAAGTAGTCAATGAGAATGTGTAGTAAGTTCCATATCAAGTACTCTCTGGCCAGAAATATGTTCATGAGATCAAAAATGGACTACTGTATGGCTGACGTAACATCAAAAGGGAGTCCATGAGTTTATAAAAAAAAAAAAAGTGAGAATCCTTTGGACAGAAATATGTTCATTAGGTCAAAATGGACTACTGTATGGCTGAGATAACATCAGAAAGAGTCTTTGAGATAATATATAGTAAGTTGCCTTTTGGGGACCCTTTGGAAGGAAGTATTCTCAATGGGCAAAATATAGGCTGGCTGATGTAACTTCAGAAGGATTCCATGAATATAATGAGTAAAAAAACATTTTGAGGACCCATTGGCCTGAGACATGTTCCAAAGATCAGATATGGACTTTTTTATGGCTGTTTTAACTTCAGCAAAAGTCCATGAGAATATATAGTAAGTTGCCTTTTGGGGACCATTTGGCCAGACATTTTTTTCATTGGGTCAAATATAGGCTGGCTGACACAACATCAGAAGTAGTCAATGAGAATGTGTAGTAAGTTCCATATCGAGTACTTTCTGGCCAGAAATATGTTCATGAGGTCAAATATGGACTACTGTATGGCTGATGTAACATCAGAACGAGTCCATGATTTTATAAAAATAAAAAACTGAGAATCATTTGGACAGAAATATGTTCATGATGTCAAATATGGACTACTATATTGCTGACGTCACATCAGAAGGAGTCTCTGAGTTTATATAGTAAAAAAAAACTTAAAAACATTTAAGGTCCCTTTGGCTAGATATACGTACAATAGATCAGATATGGACTACTGTATGGCTGAGGTAACATAAGAAAGAGTCTTTTAGAATATTTAGTAAGTTGCCTTTTGGCAAGAATTATGAGCAATGGGCCAAATATTGGCTAGCTGATATAACATCAGAAGGATTCCATGAATTTAATGATTAAAAAAACATTTTGAGGACCCATTGGCCTGAGACATGTTCCAAAGATCAGATATGGACTTTTTTTATGGCTGTTTTAACTTCATAAAAAGTCCATGAGAATATATAGTAAGTTGCCTTTTGGGGACCATTTGGCCAGGTATTTTTTCATTGGGTCAAATATAGGCTGGCTGACACAACATCAGAAGTAGTCAATGAGAATGTGTAGTAAGTTCCATATCGAGTACTTTCTGGCCAGAAATATGTTCATTAGGTCAAATATGGACTACTGTATGGCTGACGTAACATCAGAAAAGTCTATGAGAATATATAGTATGCTTCCATTTGGGGACCATTTGGGCAGACATTTTTTCATTGGGCTAAATATAGGCTGGCTGACGAAACATCCGAAGTAGTCATTGAGAATGTGTAGTAAGTTCCATATCGAGTACTCACTGACCAGAAATATGTTCATGAGGTCAAAAATGGACTACTGTATGGATGATGTAACATCAGAAACCGTCTATGAGAATAAAGTATGCTGCCTTTTGGGGACCATTTGGCCAGATAATTTTTTCATTGGGCCAAATATAAGCTGGCTGACGAAACATCCGAAGTAGTCAATGAGAATATGTAGTAGGTTCCATATCGAGTACTCTCTGGCCAGAAATATGCTCATGAGCACCCATTGTCCTGAGATATGTTCCAAAGATCAGATATGGACTTTTGTATGGCTGTTTTAACTTAAAAAAAAGTCTATGAGAATATATAGTAAGTTGCCTTTTGGGGACCATTTGGCCAGAAATTTTTTCTTTGGGTCAAATATAGAATGGCTGACGAAACATCCGAAGTAGTCAATGAGAATGTGTAGTAAGTTCCATATCGAGTACTCTCTGGCCAGAAATATGTTCATGATGTCAAATATGGACCACTGTATGGCTGACGTCATATCAGAAGGAGTCTCTGAGTTTATATAGTAAAAAAAAAACAAAAAAACATTTGAGGTCCCTTTGGCTAGATATATGTACAATAGATCAGATATGGACAACTGTATGGCTGAGGTAACATAAGAAAGAGTCTTTTAGAATATTTAGTAAGTTGCCTTTTGGCAAGAATTATTATGAATGGGCCAAATATTGGCTGGCTGATGTAACATCAGAAGGATTCCATGAATTTAATGAGTACAAAAACATTTTGAGGACCCGTTGGCCTGAGACATGTTCCAAAGATCAGATATGGACTTTTTTATGGCTGTTTTAACTTCAGAAAAAGTCCATGAGAATGTATAGTAAGTTGCCTTTTGGGGACCATTTGGCCAGACATTTTTTAATTTGGTCAAATATAGGCTGGCTGACGTAACATCTGAAATAGTCAATGAGAATGTGTAGAAAGTTCCATATCAAGTACTCTCTGGCCAGAAATATGTTCATGAGATCAAAAATGGACTACTGTATGGCTGACGTAACATCAAAGGGAGTCCATGAGTTTATAAAAAAAAAAAAAGTGAGAATCCTTTGGACAGAAATATGTTCATTAGGTCAAAATGGACTACTGTATGGCTGAGATAACATCAGAAAGAGTCTTTGAGATAATATATAGTAAGTTGCCTTTTGGGGACCATTTGGAAGGAAGTATTCTCAATGGGCAAAATATAGGCTGGCTGATGTAACTTCAGAAGGATTCCATGAATTTAATGATTAAAAAAACATTTTGAGGACCCATTGGCCTGAAACATGTTCCAAAGATCAGATATGGCATTTTTTATGGCTGTTTTAACTTCAGAAAAAGTCCATGAGAATATATAGTAAGTCGCCTTTTGGGGACCATTTGGCCAGACATTTTTTCATTGGGTCAAATATAGGCTGGCTGACACACCATCAGAAGTAGTCAATGAGAATGTGTAGTAAGTTCCATATCGAGTACTTTCTGGCCAGAAATATGTTCATGAGGTCAAATACGGACTACTGTATGGCTGACGTAACATCAGAAAAAGTCTATGAGAATATAAAGTATGCTGCCTTTTGGGGACCATTTGGCCAGAAATTTTTTCATTGGGCCAAACATAGGCTGGCTGACGAAACATCCGAAGTAGTCAATGAGAATGTGTAGTAGGTTCCCTTTCGTTGTCACTCCGAGTTACGTCGGATGACGACGAATGGGGTTTCGCTTAGAAAGCCTATCAGCTTCGAGTATTACAAAACGAGCCAATGGCAAAGAAATGCCATGGGTCTGCGGAATTTGCATAACGTAACTCCGCCCCACCTCGTGGGTATAAAAGGAGGACGCTGGCAACATGCAGTTATGTTTTCGCTTCGGAGCCAAGAGTACCTCTTCACTCCTCAAGCCATCTCTGAATTTGTCAGCTTTTACAAACGAGTTCCTCTGGTGTTGGTGTTTGTGGGCGATTCCAGCGAGCGCGCGCTTCCTGCTGATCTGTGCAGTGATTTTGCCAGAGAGTGCGTGTCTCCCCGGCCGCCTCGACATCAGAGTGTTTCTCTCTCACAAAAAGAGCTTGCACGCGGCACGTCTTTTTAAAGATGCCTCGCCCGTGCACTTCTGGTTGCGGCAGATATGTGTCTGACTCTGATGGGCACGAGCGCTGCCTAGTGTGTTTGGGCATGGATCACGCTAGAGCAGCGCTCGTGGATGAGTCATGTTCTCTCTGTGGGAACATGACCATCGCGTCACTAAGGTCGAGACTCAGTGAACTCGCAAGAGTGAGAGTCCCCTCATCCACACCCCGATCTAATGCTCCCTCGAGGAGTACTACTTCGGCTGGTGGCCAGGGTGACCTGAGGGTAACGGTCTGGAACCAGGCGCCGACTATGTGTCCGCGACCCCAGCCCCCCTCTTCAGTGACGGTGCCCGCTAGTGAGCCTCCGATTCCCGCGGGACCTTCGGGCGCCCCGCGGGCTTCGGTTGAAGCTACAGAGGAAGACGCCATGTCTGTAGCAGCATCACAAGGTGGGCTTGATTCTTCCGGAAGTGAAGATTCAGCGCAGCTGCCACCTTCCGGTGTGCATACGGCTGTGCCTGAGTCGGATCCGGAAATGACGGCCATGCTTTCCCGGGCAGCCGCGAGCATCGGTTTAGAGTGGAGGCCTCCACCCTGTCCCGAGCGCTCGCGACTGGACGATTGGTTTTTGGGTAAGGCTGCCGACCCCCGTGGTCCACGGCAAACCCCAATACCTTTCTTCCCGGACGTGCATGATGAGATCTCGAAGTCCTGGAAGACCCCCCTGTCTTCCCAGGACCGCTCGCTGATCCCATCCGCCTTTCCTCCCCTCGATGAGGCGGCCGCCCGTGGGTACACTGGGCTTCCCTCGGTTGAACGCTCTGTTGCGATGCAACTGTGTCCTCAGAGTGCTTCTTCTCGGGGCGAGCCTAAGCACCCATCCAAGGCCTGTAGATTTTCGTCATCTATGGTGGCGAAGTGTTACAGAGCGGCGGGACAGGCGGCTACCTCTCTGCATGCTATGGCCACTCTGCAGGTCTACCAGGCCCAGATGCTCAGAAGCATGCACGAGGGCAGGGCAGACCCAGGGCTCTTCAATGAGCTGCGTGCCGCAACCGACCTCGCTCTCCGGGCGACGAAGGTAGCCGCGCGCTCCCTGGGTCTGGTGATGTCCACCGCGGTGGTCCAGGAGAGACACCTGTGGCTGAACCTGGCCGACATGCGGGATTCCGAGCGGACTCGTCTGCTCGATGCGCCCCTGTCCCAGGCCGGCCTCTTCGGCGGCGCAGTTGAAGATTTTGCCCAACAGTTTTCAACTGCACAGAAGCAGACTGAGGCCATGAAGCACATTCTGCCCCGCCGACCCGCTGCTAGGCCCAAGCAGCAGCCTCCACCCGGGCCGACGCGCGGAGGAAGCCCCAGGAAGGCGCCCCAGCCCTCTCCAGCCCCGCCCCCCGCCAAGCGCCGGGCCAAGCGGCGCTCCTGAGACGGGCTGCTCAGGGATGATGTTTGTTTCACAGGAGATGGTAGCAGGGCCACTCCTTCCCCCGGTGGAGGGCCGGGGGAGAATCCTTTGTTCTCCACTCCCCGCTGCTCACCCACGGGTGGGCAGCACCCTAATGTGGTTAAAGACAGAAACAAACCTCTCACCCCTGAGCACACAGAGTTCTCGGACGACCCAGAGCCCCGCCCACCAGCCGTGCTCTCCTCGTCCCCCTCTGTCCCAGAGTCGGTTGACACGGCGTGCCGCCCACGGGCCGTTTCGTCCCTGTCCCACTCTGTCGCCAGACCCCTGGCAGAGCAGGCCCCCGTGGAACGCTGGTCCTTCCCTGGCCTCCTCTGTCAGGGCGCGGAGCTTAACTGCGCCCCCACACCGGATCGCTATGCCGTCCACGTCCGGGCCAGTTACTCCGCTTCGCTGCCCCTCCGGGGGGACGCCGGTGGCCCGCATGACCCCGCTGGTACAGTTCCTAGAAGCCTGGCTAGAGCTTCCCCAACTGTCCCGCTGGGTCGCCCGCACCGTCCGGTTCGGCTATGCGATTCAGTTCGCACGGTCTCCTCCCCGATACAGGGGAGTCCGCTCCACTTTGGTCGGTGGCAACGCCCCGATCATGCGAGGAGAGATTGCCACTCTGCTGGCGAAGGGTGCAATCGAGACTGTCCCTCCAGCCGAGATGAGGTCCGGCTTCTACAGCCCTTACTTCATTGTCCCCAAGAAAACCGGTGGGTTACGACCGATCCTGGACCTGCGAGTATTGAATCGCTCCCTTTACAGGATGCCGTTCAAAATGCTCACCGCCAAACGCATTTTCGAGTGTGTGCGGCCCCAGGATTGGTTTGCAGCGATCGACCTGAAGGACGCCTACTTTCATGTCTCCATTCTCCCTCGTCACAGACCGTTCCTCCGGTTTGCTTTCGAGGGACAGGCATATCAGTACGCGGTTCTCCCGTTCGGGCTGGCCCTGTCCCCTCGCGTCTTCACGAAGGTCGTCGAGGCAGCCCTTGTTCCCCTTCGGGTTCACGGGGTTCGCATCCTGAACTATCTCGACGACTGGCTGATTATAGCTCACTCTCGAGACCAGGTTTGCGAACACAGGGACCTTGTGCTCCGGCACTTAGCCCGTCTGGGCCTTCGGGTCAACTGGGAGAAGAGCAAACTTTGCCCCGTGCAGAGGATCTCTTTTCTCGGTATGGACATCGACTCGGTCGCCATGTCCGCGCAGCTTACGAGCGAGCGCGCGCAGTCACTGCTGACTTGTCTGAGACAAATACAGGGCAAGAAAGCGGTTCCACTGAAACATTTTCAGAGGCTCCTGGGGCATATGGCATCTGCAGCCGCGGTCACGCCGCTCGGATTGCTTCATATGAGACCGCTTCAGCTTTGGCTTCGCGACCGAGTCCCGAGGTGGGCATGGCAACAAGGCAAGCTCCGAGTTCCAGTGACTTCGAGCTGCCGTCAGACCTTCACCCCGTGGTTGAACCTCAGTTTTCTCAGGGCTGGTGTCCCCCTGGAACGAGCGTCGAGGCATGTTGTTGTCTCAACAGATGCCTCCACCACGGGCTGGGGCGCCATGTGCAATGGTCATGCTGCCGCGGGCTCCTGGACAGGACCCCAGCGCCTATGGCATGTGAATTGCCTCGAGTTGCTGGCAGTACGCCTTGCTCTGCACCGCTTCCGAGCGCTGCTCATGGGTCAACACGTACTAGTCCGATCAGACAATACCGCCACAGTAGCGTACATCAACCATCAAGGTGGTCTACGCTCCCGCCGTATGTCGCAACTCGCTCGCCACCTCCTCCTATGGAGTCAGAAGCATCTGAGGTCCCTTCGTGCTATTTACATTCCCGGAGCCCTGAACCGTGCTGCCGACGAGCTGTCACGGCTTCAGCCCCTCCCTGGAGAATGGCGACTCCATCCCCAGTCGGTCCAGCTGATTTGGGACCAGTTTGGCGACGCACAGATAGATCTGTTTGCCTCCCGCGACTCATCCCATTGCGCCCAGTTTTATTCTCTGACCGAGGGCACGCTCGGCACGGATGCACTGGCGCACAGCTGGCCGCGGGGCCGCAAGTATGCGTTTCCCCCAGTGAGCCTTCTTGCGCAGCTCCTGCGCAAGGTCAGGGAGGACGAGGAGCAAGTCCTTCTGGTTGCGCCGTACTGGCCCACCCGGACTTGGTTTTTCGAACTAGTGCTCCTCGCGACAGCCCCTCCTTGGCCAATTCCTCTGAGGAAGGACCTCCTTTCTCAGGGACGGGGCATTCTATGGCACCCTCGTCCCGATCTGTGGAACCTCCACGTGTGGCTCCTCGACGGGACGAGACAGGTTTGAGTACCCTACCACCTGCGGTGGTGGCTACCATCACTTCCGCTAGAGCGTCGTCCACGAGACATGCCTACGCGTTGAAGTGGAACCTATTCGTCAATTGGTGCTCTTCTCGCCGAGAAGATCCCCGGAGTTGTTCGATCAGTCTCGTGCTTTCCTTCCTTCAAGATGGGTTGGAGCGAAGGCTGTCTCCCTCCACCCTCAAAGTTTATGTTGCCGCTATTGCCGCTCACCACGACTTAGTGGAAGGTAAGTCCATAGGGAAGCACGACCTGATCGTCAGGTTCCTGAGGGGGGCGAGGAGACTGAATCCTCCTCGCTCTCCTCTCGTTCCCTCTTGGGACCTCTCAGTGGTTTTAAGTGCCCTGCGGAGTGCTCCCTTTGAGCCTTTGCAATCAGTGGAGCTTAAGTTCCTGTCAATGAAGACAGCGCTCCTGATTGCATTGGCCTCTCTCAAGAGGGTCGGGGACCTGCACGCATTCTCCGTTGACGAAGCGTGCCTAGAGTTCGGGCCGGCCGGTTCTCACGTGATCCTGAGACCCCGGCCTGGATATGTGCCCAAGGTTCCTACCACTCCCTTCCGGGACCAGGTGGTGAACCTGCAAGCGCTGCCCTCGGAGGAGGCAGACCCAGCCTTGGCACTGCTCTGTCCAGTACGCGCTCTCCGCGCTTATGTAGACAGGACGCAGTGTTTCAGGACCTCAGACCAGCTCTTTGTCTGTTATGGTGGGAAGCTGAAGGGAAAGGCTCTCTCAAAGCAGAGGTTGTCTCACTGGATCGTGGACACCATTGCTTTGGCTTACCAGCAGCAAGGTCGACCGTGCCCCCTTGGTGTGACCGCCCACTCCACCCGGAGTGTGGCATCCTCCTGGGCGCTGGCGCATGGCGCCTCGCTGGCAGACATCTGCAGAGCTGCAGGCTGGCGGACACCTAACACATTCGCCAGATTCTATAATCTCCGAGTGGAGCCAGTGTCCTCTCGTGTTCTCGCTTCAAACAGCTAGTTCCGGACCCGCTCAGGTGTCTTCGCTTGCTCGCCATTCCACTCCGCGGACTGGATACGTGCGATATTCTGCTCAGGTGAGCTTCTCCGAAAGCCCTGAGTTCCTCCAGCACCCCTGATGCTAGCGCCAGTGTCTATTGCCTGGGCGTCGGCTAGGTGCCTCCGTGTGCATGGTCCCTCCCATGAGCTACCCCCACACGTGTATTTCCACTGTAAGCCTCTTTGAGCATGTGTCTTTCCCTCGGCAAGCCACCTTGCCACCCCTGAGGTTGAAATATTCCACCTGCGGCTGGACACCTCAGAGTTTCTCCATATGTTACTATCAGGTCATTTGTGTATTTTCAAATGCCCCCCCCCACTGGGTTGGTGATAATTGCATATTTCCCCTTAAAGCTTGGGATTTGCTTCCCAGTGTACCTTGGTATTCCTGTGTTAAATAGGAGTCCTTCGTCCTAAGATCTCGAGGGCTCAGATTTTTCGCAGGGCGCTGGAAGACAGCTGTGAAGGTGGCGTGATTTGACTGGTAACCCCATTCGTCGTCATCCGACGTAACTCGGAGTGACAACGAAAGGGAACGTCTCGGTTACGTATGTAACCCTCGTTCCCTGAGTAGGGAACGGAGACGTTACGTCTTCCTGCCACTTCCGCTGTTCGCGGGGATCGCCCGAGTTCAGTCTTGGCTCCTCAGCGATAAAACATAACTGCATGTTGCCAGCGTCCTCCTTTTATACCCACGAGGTGGGGCGGAGTTACGTTATGCAAATTCCGCAGACCCATGGCATTTCTTTGCCATTGGCTCGTTTTGTAATACTCGAAGCTGATAGGCTTTCTAAGCGAAACCCCATTCGTCGTCATCCGACGTAACGTCTCCGTTCCCTACTCAGGGAACGAGGGTTACATACGTAACCGAGACGTTCCATATCGAGTACTCTCTGGCCAGAAATATGCTCATGAGGACCCATTGGCCTGAGATATAGATCAGATATGGACTTTTGTATGGCTGTTTTAACTTAAAAAAAGTCTATGAGAACATATAGTAAGTTGCCTTTTGGGGACCATTTGGCCAGAAATTTTTTCATTGTGTCAAAGATAGGCTGGCTGACATCAGAAGTAGTCAATGAGAATGTGTAGTAAGTTCCATATCGAGTACTCTCTGGCCAGAAATATGTTCCTGAGGTCAAACATGGACTACTCTATGGCTGACGTAACATCAGAAAAAGTCTATGAGAAAATATAGTATGCTGCCTTTTGGGGACCATTTGGCCAGAAATGTTTTAATTGGGCAAAATATAGGCTGGCTGACGAACCATCCGAAGTAGTCAATGAGAATGTGTACTAAGTTCCATATCGAGTACTCTCTGACCAGAAATATGTTCACCAGGTCAAAAATGGATGTATGGCTGACGTAACATCAGAAAAGTCTATGAGAATATATAGTATGCTTCCATTTGGGGACCATTAGGCCAGACATTTTTTCATTGGGCCAAATATAGGCTGGCTGACGAAACATCCGAAGTAGTCAATGAGAATGTGAAGTAAGTTCCATATCGAGTACTCTCTGGTCAGAAAAATGTTCATGATGTCAAATATGGACTACTGTATGGCTGACGTCACATCAGAAGGAGTCTCTGAGTTTATATAGTAAAAAAAAAACAAAAAAAAAAACATTTGAGGTCCCTTTGGCTAGACATACGTACAATAGATCAGATATGGACTACTGTATGGCTGAGATAACATAAGAAAGAGTCTTTTAGAATATTTAGTAAGTTGCCTTTTGGCAAGAATTATTATCAATGGGACAAATATTGGCTGGCTGATGTAACATCAGAAGGATTCCATGAATTTAATGAGTAAAAAAACATTTTGAGGACCCATTGGCCTGAGACATGTTCCAAAGATCAGATATGGACTTTTTTTATGGCTGTTTTAACTTCAGAAAAAGTCCATCAGAATGTATAGTAAGGTGCCTTTTGGGGACCATTTGGCCAGACATTTTTTAATTTTGTCAAATATAGGCTGGCTGACGTAACATCAGAAGTAGTCAATGAGAATGTGTAGTAAGTTCCATATCGAGTACTCTCTGGCCAGAAATATGTTCATGAGATCAAAAATGGACTACTGTATGGCTGACGTAACATCAAAGGGAGTCCATGAGTTCATAAAAAAAAATAAAAAAAATAACTTGAGGACCCTTTGGCCAGAAATATTTTCAATTGGTCAAATATGGACTACTGTATGGCTGACGTAACATCAAGATGAGTCAATGAGTTTATAAAAAAAAAAAGTGAGAATCCTTTGGACAGAAATATGTTCATTAGGTCAAAATGGACTACTGTATGGCTGACGTAACATCAGAAACCGTCTATGAGAATAAAGTATGCTGCCTTTTGGGGACCATTAGCCCGATAATTTTTTCATTGGGCCAAATATAAGCTGGCTGACGAAACATCCGAAGTAGTCAATGAGAATGTGTAGTAGGTTCCATATCGAGTACTCTCTGGCCAGAAATATGTTCATGATGTCAAATATGGACCACTGAATGGCTGACGTCATATCAGAAGGAGTCTCTGAGTTTATATAGTAAAAAAAAACAAAAAAACATTTGAGGTCCCTTTGGCTAGATATATGTACAATAGATCAGATATGGACAACTGTATGGCTGAGGTAACATAAGAAAGAGTCTTTTAGAATATTTAGTAAGTTGCCTTTTGGCAAGAATTATTATGAATGGGCCAAATATTGGCTGGCTGATGTAACATCAGAAGGATTCCATGAATTTAATGAGTAAAAAAACATTTTGAGGACCCGTTGGCCTGAGACATGTTCCAAAGATCAGATATGGACTTTTTTTATGGCTGTTTTAACTTCAGAAACAGTCCATGAGAATGTATAGTAAGTTGCCTTTTGGGGACCATTTGGCCAGACATTTTTTAATTTGGTCAAATATAGGCTGGCTGACGTAACATCAGAAGTAGTCAATGAGAATGTGTAGTAAGTTCCATATCAAGTACTCTCTGGGCAGAAATATGTTCATGAGATCAAAAATGGACTACTGTATGGCTGACGTAACATCAAAGGGAGTCCATGAGTTTATAAAAAAAAAAAAAAGTGAGAATCCTTTGGACAGAAATATGTTCATTAGGTCAAAATGGATTACTGTATGGCTGAGATAACATCAGAAAGAGTCTTTGAGATAATATATAGTAAGTTGCCTTTTGGGGACCCTTTGGAAGGAAGTATTCTCAATGGGCAAAATATAGGCTGGCTGATGTAACTTCAGAAGGATTCCATGAATATAATGAGTAAAAAAACATTTTGAGGACCCATTGGCCTGAGACATGTTCCAAAGATCAGATATGGAATTTTTTATGGCTGTTTTAACTTCAGAAAAAGTCCATGAGAATATATAGTAAGTCGCCTTTTGGGGACCATTTGGCCAGACATTTTTTCATTGGGTCAAATATAGGCTGGCTGACACACCATCAGAAGTAGTCAATGAGAATGTGTAGTAAGTTCCATATCAAGTACTTTCTGGCCAGAAATATGTTCATGAGGTCAAATACGGACTACTGTATGGCTGACGTAACATCAGAAAAAGTCTATGAGAATATAAAGTATGCTGCCTTTTGGGGACCATTTGGCCAGAAATTTTTTCATTGGGCCAAACATAGGCTGGCTGACGAAACATCCGAAGTAGTCAATGAGAATGTGTAGTAGGTTCCATATCGAGTACTCTCTGGCCAGAAATATGCTCATGAGGACCCATTGGCCTGAGATATAGATCAGATATGGACTTTTGTATGGCTGTTTTAACTTAAAAAAAAGTCTATGAGAACATATAGTAAGTTGCCTTTTGGGGACCATTTGGCCAGAAATTTTTTCATTGTGTCAAAGATAGGCTGGCTGACATCAGAAGTAGTCAATGAGAATGTGTAGTAAGTTCCATATCGAGTACTCTCTGGCCAGAAATATGTCCCTGAGGTCAAACATGGACTACTCTATGGCTGACGTAACATCAGAAAAAGTCTATGAGAAAATATAGTATGCTGCCTTTTGGGGACCATTTGGCCAGAAATGTTTTAATTGGGCAAAATATAGGCTGGCTGACGAACCATCCGAAGTAGTCAATGAGAATGTGTACTAAGTTCCATATCGAGTACTCTCTGACCAGAAATATGTTCACCAGGTCAAAAATGGATGTATGGCTGACGTAACATCAGAAAAGTCTATGAGAATATATAGTATGCTTCCATTTGGGGACCATTAGGCCAGACATTTTTTCATTGGGCCAAATATAGGCTGGCTGACGAAACATCCGAAGTAGTCAATGAGAATGTGAAGTAAGTTCCATATCGAGTACTCTCTGGTCAGAAAAATGTTCATGATGTCAAATATGGACTACTGTATGGCTGACGTCACATCAGAAGGAGTCTATGAGTTTATATATTAAAAAAAAAACAAAAAAAAAACACATGAGGTCCCTTTGGCTAGACATACGTACAATAGATCAGATATGGACTACTGTATGGCTGAGATAACATAAGAAAGAGTCTTTTAGAATATTTAGTAAGTTGCCTTTTGGCAAGAATTATTATCAATGGGACAAATATTGGCTGGCTGATGTAACATCAGAAGGATTCCATGAATTTAATGAGTAAAAAAACATTTTGAGGACCCATTGGCCTGAGACATGTTCCAAAGATCAGATATGGACTTTTTTTATGGCTGTTTTAACTTCAGAAAAAGTCCATGAGAATGTATAGTAAGGTGCCTTTTGGGGACCATTTGGCCAGACATTTTTTAATTTTGTCAAATATAGGCTGGCTGACGTAACATCAGAAGTAGTCAATGAGAATGTGTAGTAAGTTCCATATCGAGTACTCTCTGGCCAGAAATATGTTCATGAGATCAAAAATGGACTACTGTATGGCTGACGTAACATCAAAGGGAGTCCATGAGTTCATAAAAAAAAATAAAAAAAATAACTTGAGGACCCTTTGGCCAGAAATATTTTCAATTGGTCAAATATGGACTACTGTATGGCTGACGTAACATCAAGATGAGTCAATGAGTTTATAAAAAAAAAAAGTGAGAATCCTTTGGACAGAAATATGTTCATTAGGTCAAAATGGACTACTGTATGGCTGACGTAACATCAGAAACCGTCTATGAGAATAAAGTATGCTGCATTTTGGGGACCATTAGCCCGATAATTTTTTCATTGGGCCAAATATTAGCTGGCTGACGAAACATCCGAAGTAGTCAATGAGAATGTGTAGTAGGTTCCATATCGAGTACTCTCTGGCCAGAAATATGTTCATGATGTCAAATATGGACCACTGAATGGCTGACGTCATATCAGAAGGAGTCTCTGAGTTTATATAGTAAAAAAAAACAAAAAAACATTTGAGGTCCCTTTGGCTAGATATATGTACAATAGATCAGATATGGACAACTGTATGGCTGAGGTAACATAAGAAAGAGTCTTTTAGAATATATAGTAAGTTGCCTTTTGGTAAGAATTATTATGAATGGGCCAAATATTGGCTGGCGGATGTAACATCAGAAGGATTCCATGAATTTAATGAGTAAAAAAACATTTTGAGGACCCGTTGGCCTGAGACATGTTCCAAAGATCAGATATGGACTTTTTTTATGGCTGTTTTAACTTCAGAAACAGTCCATGAGAATGTATAGTAAGTTGCCTTTTGGGGACCATTTGGCCAGACATTTTTTAATTTGGTCAAATATAGGCTGGCTGACGTAACATCAGAAGTAGTCAATGAGAACGTGTAGTAAGTTCCATATCAAGTACTCTCTGGCCAGAAATATGTTCATGAGATCAAAAATGGACTACTGTATGGCTGACGTAACATCAAAGGGAGTCCATGAGTTTATAAAAAAAAAAAAAGTGAGAATCCTTTGGACAGAAATATGTTCATTAGGTCAAAATGGACTACTGTATGGCTGAGATAACATCAGAAAGAGTCTTTGAGATAATATATAGTAAGTTGCCTTTTGGGGACCCTTTGGAAGGAAGTATTCTCAATGGGCAAAATATAGGCTGGCTGATGTAACTTCAGAAGGATTCCCTGAATATAATGAGTAAAAAAACATTTTGAGGACCCATTGGCCTGAGACATGTTCCAAAGATAAGATATGGACTTTTTTATGGCTGTTTTAACTTCAGCAAAAGTCCATGAGAATATATAGTAAGTTGCCTTTTGGGGACCATTTGGCCAGACATTTTTTTCATTGGGTCAAATATAGGCTGGCTGACACAGCATCAGAAGTAGTCAATGAGAATGTGTAGTAAGTTCCATATCGAGTACTTTCTGGCCAGAAATATGTTCATGAGGTCAAATATGGACTATTGTATGGCTGACGTAACATCAGAAAAAGTCTATGAGAATTTATAGTATGCTGCCTTTTTTGGACCATTTGGACAGAAATGTTTTCATTGGGCCAAATATAGGCTGGCTGACGAAACATACGAAGTAGTAAATGAGAATGTGTAGTAAGTTCCATATCGAGTACTCTCTGGCCAGAAATATGTTCATGAGGTCAAATATGGACTACTGTATGGCTGAGGTAACATCAGAAAAAGTTTTTGAGAATATATAGTAAGTTGCCTTTTGGGGACTCTTGGGTAAGAAGTATTCTCAAAGGGCAAATGTAGGCAGGCTTATGTAACATCAGAAGGATTCCATGAATTTATAGAATAAAAAAACTTTTTGAGGGCCCATTGGCCTGAGATATATTCCAAAGATCAGATATGGACTTTTGTATGTCTGTTTTAAGTTAAAAAAAAAAAAAAAAGTCCATGAGAATATATAGTAAGTTGCCTTTTGGGGACCATTTGGCCAGAAATGTTTTCATTGGGTCAAATATAGGTTGGCTGACATAACATAAGTAGAAGTCAATGAGAATGTGTAGTAAGTACCATATCGGGTACTCTCTGGCCAGAAATATGTTCATGAGGTCAAATATGGACTACTGTATGGCTGTCGTAACATCAGAAGGAGTCCATGATTTTATAAAAAAAAAAAATTGAGGACCCTTTGGACAGAAATATTTTCAATTGGTCAAATATGGACTACTGAATGGTTGACATAACATCAGGAGGAGTCCAAGAGTTTATGAAAAAAAAATTGAGGACCCTTTGGACAGAAATATTTTCAATTGATCAAAAATGGACTACTGTATGGCTGACGTAACATCAAAAGAAGTCCATGAGTTTATTAAAAAAAAAAATTGAGGACCCTTTGGCCTGAAATAATTTCAATTTGTCTAATATTGACTACTGTATGGCTGACGTAACATCAGGATGAGTCCATGAGTTTATAAAAAAAAAGTGAGAATCCTTTGGACAAAAATATGTTCATTAGGTCAAATATGGACTACTGTATGGCTGAGATAACATCAGAAAGAGTCTTTGAGAATACATATAGTAAAGTTGCCTTTTGGGGACCATTTGGCAAGAAGTATTCTCAATAGGCAAAATATAGGCTGGCTGATGTAACATAAGAAGGATTCCATGAATATAAAGAATAAAAAAACTTTTTGAGGACCCATTGGCCTCATATATGTTCCAAAGATCAGATATGGACTTTTGTATGGCTGTTTTAACTTAAAAAAAGTCTATGAGAATATATAGTAAGTTGCCTTTTGGGGACCATTTGGCCAGAAATTTTTTCAATGGGTCAAATATAAGCTGGCTGACATCAGAAATAGTCAATGAGAATGTATTGTAAGTTCCATATCGAGTACTCTCTGGCCAGAAATATGTTCCTGAGGTCAAAAATGGACTACTGTATGGCTGACGTCACATCAGAAAAAGTCTATGAGAATAAATAGTAAGTTGCCTTTTGGGGACCATTTGGCCAGAAATTTTTTCAATGGGTCAAATATAAGCTAGCTGACATCCGAAGTAGTCAATGAGAATGTGTAGTAAGTTCCATATCGAGTACTCTCTGGCCAGAAATATGTTCATGAGATCAAAAATGGACCACTGTATGGCTGACGTAACATCAAAAGAAGTCCATGAGTTTATTAAAAAAAAAAAATGTGAGGATCCTTTGGCTTGAAATAATTTCAATTTGTCTAATATTGACTACTGTACTGCTGACGTAACATCAGGATGAGTCCATGAGTTTATAAAAAAAATAAAGTGAGGACCCTTTTCACCGAAATATGTTCATTAGGTCAAATATGGACTACTGTATGGCTGAGGTAACATAAGAAAGAGTCTTTGAGAATATTTAGCAAGTTGCCTTTTGGCAAGAATTATTCTCAATGGGCAAATATAGGCTGGCCGACGACACATCCGAAGTAGTCAATGAGAATTAGTAGTAAGTTCCATATCGAGTACTCTCTGGCCAAAAAAATGTCAAGGATGTAAAATATGGACTACTGTATGGCTGACATTAGATGGAGTCTCTGAGTTTATATAGTAAAAAAAAACAACAAAAAAACATTTGAGGTCCCTTTGGCTAGATATATGTACAATAGATCAGATATGGACTACTGTATGGCTGAGGTAACATAAGAAAAAGTCTTTGAGAATATTTAGTAAGTTGCCTTTTGGCAAGAATTATTTTCAATTGGCCAAATATAGGCTGGCTGATGTAACATCCGAAGTAGTCAATGAGAATGTGTAGTAATTTCCATATCGAATATGGACTACTGTATGGCTGACGTCGTATCAGAAGGAGTCTCTGAGTTTATATAGTAAAAAAAAAAACAAAAAAAAACATTTGAGGTCCCTTTGGCTAGATATATGTACAATAGATCAGATATGGAAAAAGTTAATCAGTATGTGTAGAAAGTTCACGTTTGAGGAGTCTTCTCTGGCCAGAAATAATTGTTGTCTCTTTTCTAAACAGAAAAAACCTTGACAATAACATAAAAGTCATATGTACTTTATTGCATTGCAAAAGGCATTCAAGGACTGACTCATTCCCTATGGCGTTGAAGAGATATTTAATGCAATCTTCTGTTGCAAATTATTGCACATACGATCAAGTGTTTATCATTGAAGAAAAACATACAAAAGTCATATGCACTTTTCTGCATTGCAATGCATTCAAGAATAATTATTAGAGAAATGTAATTTAATCTCCTCTTGCATCGCATTGCACATACGACCAAGCGTTGAGCATTGAAGAATAACATAAAAGTAATGTGGACTTTGTTGAGTTGCAATGCATTCAAGAACTCACTCTTTCCTTAGTGCTTTGAAGAGATGTGCAATTCAAACGGGCTCTTGCATAGCATTGCACATATGATTAAGCGTTTTACAATGAAAAAGAACATAAAAGTCATATGCACTTTTTGCATTACAATGCATTCAAGAACTAACTCGTTCCTTAGTGCATTGAAGAGATGTGCAATGCACCGTGCTGTTGCATAGCAATGCACATACGATCAAGCGATGTGAATTTTAGAATAACACAAATAATGTGCAATTATTTGCATTGCAATGCATTAAAGAACTAACTCATTCCATAGTACATTGAAGAGAATGTGCAATATAGCGTGCTGTTGCAATGCATTGCACAAGCGTTGTGCATTGTAGAATAACATATGAGATATCACTTTGTTGCATTGCAATGCATTCAAGAAATAACTCGCTCCTTCGTGCCCTGATGAGATGTGCAATGCTATCTGCCATGGCATAGCATTGCAGATACGATCAAGTGTTGTGCATTGAAGAATAACATAATAGTCATATCCACTTTTTGCATTGCAATGCATTAAAGAACTAACTCATTCCGTAGTGCATTGAAGAGAATGTGCAATATAGCGTGCTGTTCCATTGCATTGCACAAGCGTTGTGTATTGAAGAATAACATGTGAGATATGCACTTTGTTGCATTGCAATGCATTCAAGAACTTTCTCATTGCGTACTGCATTGATTAGATGTGCAATGAAATACGACCTTGCATAGCATTGCACATATCATCTAGCGTTGTGCATTGAAGAATAACATGACAGTCATGTGCACTTTTTTGCATTGCAATGCATTCAAGAACTAATTGATATGTGCAATGCAGCCTGCAGTTGAATTACATTCCAAAAGCGTTGTTTATTAAAGAATAATATACAAGTAATATGTACTTTGTTGTATTGCAATGCATTCAAGAACTAACTCATTCCATAGTGCTTTAAAGAGAAGTGCAATGCAGTCTGCTTAGCATTGCACATACGATCAATATACATATAAGTAATATGTACTTTGTTGCATTGCTATGCTGCTATGCATTTTAGAACTAACTGATTCCTTTCGTGCCCTGATGAGATGTGCAATACAATTGGCTCTTGCATGCCAAGACGCACAGACGATCAAGCGTTGTGCATTGGATAAATAACATAAAAGTCATATACACATTGTTGCATTGCAATGCATTCAAGAACTAACTCATTCCTTCGTACCCTGATGAGATGTTCAATTAAATCTGCCCTTGCACAGCATTTCACATACGATCTAGCGTTGTGCATTGAAGAATAACCTAAAAGTCAAATGCACTTTTTTGTATTGAAATTCATTCATGAACTAAGTCATTCCGTAGTGCATTGAAGATATGTGCAATGCAGCCTGCTGTTGCATTACATTGCACAAGCGTTGTTTATTGAAGAATAACATATAAGCAATATGTACTTTGTTGTTTTGCAATGCATTCAAGAAATAACTAATTCCATAGTGCATTAAAGAGATTTGCAATGCAGTCTGCTTAGCATTGCACATACGATCAATATACATATAAGTAACATACTTTATTGCAGTGCTATGCATTTCAGAACTAACTGATTCCTTCATACCCTAATGAGATGTGCAATAAAATTGGCTCTTGAATGCCAAGACGCACAGACGATCAAGCGTTGTGCTTTTGACAAATAACATAAAGGTCATATACACATTGTTGCATTGCAATGCATTCAAGAACTAACTCATTCCTTCGTTCCCTGATGAGATGTTCAATTAAATCTGCCCTTGCATAGCATTTCACATACGATATAGGGTTGTGCATTGAAGAATAACCTAAAAGTCAAATGCACTTTTTTGTATTGAAATTCATTCATGAACTAACTCACTCCGTAGTGCATTGAAGATATGTGCAATGCAGCCTGCTGTTGCGTTACATTGCACAAGCATTGTTTATTGAAGAATAACACATAAGTAATATGTACTTTGTTGTTTTGCAATGCATTCAAGAACTAAGTCATTCCATAATGCATTGAAGAGATGTACAATGCAATCTGCTTAGCATTGCACATATGATAAATAAAGATATTAGTAATATGTACTTTGTTGTATTGCCATGCATTCAATAATTAACTCATTCCATAGTGCATTGAAGAGATGCGCAATGCAATCTGCCTAGCATTGCACATACTATCAAGAGTTGTGCATAGAAAAATAAAATAAAAGCCATATGCACTTTTTTCCATTACAATGCATTCAAGAACTAATTCCTTCGTGCCCTAATGAGGAGTGTAATGCAATCTGCCCTTGCATAGCATTGCATATACGATCAAGTTTTGTGCATTGAAGAATAACATTATAGCCACATTAACTTTTTTCCATTGCAATGCATTCAAGAACTAATCGATCAATATACATATAAGTAATGTGTACTTCGTTGCATTGCTATGCATTTCAGAACTAACTCATTCCTTCGTTCCCTGATGAGATGTTCAATTAACAATGCCCTTGCATAGCATTTCACATACGATATAGGGTTGTGCATTGAAGAATAACCTAAAAGTCAAATGCACTTTTTTGTATTGAAATTCATTCATGAACTAACTCATTCCGTAGTGCATTGAAGATATGTGCAATGCAGCCTGCTGTTGCGTTACATTGCACAAGCGTTGTTTATTGAAGAATAACACATAAGTAATATGTACTTTGTTGTTTTGCAATGCATTCAAGAACTAACTCATTCCATAGTGCATTAAAGAGATGTGCAACGCAGTCTAATTAGCATTGCACATACGATCAATATACATATAAGTAATATGTACTTTGTTGCATTGCTATGCATTTCAGAACTAACTGATTCCTTTGTGCCCTGATGAGATGTGCAATACAATTGGCTATTGCATGCCAAGACGCACAGACGATCAAGCGTTGTGCTTTGGATAAATAACATAAAAGTCATATACACATTGTTGCATTGCAATGCATTCAAGAACTAACTCATTCCTTCGTTACCTGATGAGATGTTCAATTAAATCTGCCCTTGCATAGCATTTCACATACGATCTAGGGTTGTGCATTGAAGAATTATAAAAAAATTAAAAAAAAAAAAAGACTTTTAAAAAAATAAAAGTCATATGCACTTTTTTCCATTACAATGCATTCAAGAACTAATTCCTTCGTGCCCTAATGAGGAGTGTAATACAATCTGCCCTTGCATAGCATTGCATATACAATCAAGTTTTGTGCATTGAAGAATAACATTATAGTCACATTAACTTTTTTCCATTGCAATGCATTCAAGAACTAACTCATTCCATAGTGCATTGAAGATATGTGCAATGCAATTGGCACTCGCATAGCATTGCACAGACGATCAAGGGTTGTGCATTGGATAAATAACATAAAAGTCATATGCACTTTTCTGCATTGCAATGCATTAAGAACTAACTCATTCCTTTATGCGTTGAAGAAATTTCTAATGCAATCTGCTCTTGCATATCATTGCACATACATCTATTTAGATTTAGCTGTCACTTTACAAATAAGCATACTAGCATGAGTACAGAACTAACTCTGTTTTGCATGGCAATGCCTACAAGATCTAAATCGTTTCGATATGCATTAAGATATAAAAGTAGTTGTATTGCATCACATAAACAGATTTAACGTAAAAAAATGAATAGACAACATTTGACATATGACAATGTGATTTTGCATTGCATTGCGTACTACAACTAACTTATTAATTTGTGTATGAAGGATAATCATTGCGTTAGCTGTTGAATTATAATACAATTTAAATGTGTATACTTGACGAGAAAACATAATATCAGCAGTTGCTTTAAAATGCAATGCAAATAATGAACTAATTCCGTTGTGTAACGAAGAGATTAATTTATGTGCTGCTGCACTGCATTCAACACCATCACAATAATGTGCATAATAGAATAGAATATAAGCTATGCAACTATTGTAAGAGTGATGACACTTGGGTCAAAAATATGTTCAGTAGGTCAGATCCGTATTCTGCATTGCTGATGTAACAATCAATGGATATGTAATAGAAAGTTTGAGGAAGTTTTGACCAGAAATATATTTAATAAGTCAAATATGGAGTACATCTACATCTACAGCTACATCAGCTGTAGTCAATGAGAGTGTATAGTGAGTTGATTTTCAATGATTCTTTAGTCAGAAATATCTTTAAAGTTCATAAAAATTAACTACTTTATATCTGAGGAAACATCAAGCGTCAATTTGCAAAGAAAATGTCATGATTCTCGTTCCAGAAATGTTCTACAGGTCAAATATGGACTTCTGTCTGGCTGATGTAAAATACTTTTCTATTCTACTATACATAGTAATTTAAGCTTTGAGGAACTTTTGGCAAGAAATATTTTCACTGGGCCAACTATAGGATGCTGACGAAACATCAGCAATGAGAATGTGTAGTAAGTTCCATATCGAGTTCTCTCTGGCCATAAATATGTTCAAGAGTTCAAATGTGGACCACTGTATGGCTGATGTAACATCAGAAGGAGTCCATAATTTGATATATATACATAAAAAATTTAGAGGACCCTTTGGACACAAATATGTTCATTAGGTCAAATATGGCTGAGGTAACATCAGAGAGAGTCTTTGAAAATATATAGTGAGTTGCTTTTTGGGGACCCTTTGGCAAGAAGTTTTCTCAATGGGCAAAATATAGGCTGGCTGATGTAACATCAGAAGGATTCCATGAATTTAATGAGTAAAAAAAACATTTTGAGGACCCATTGTCCTGAGACATGTTCCAAAGATCAGATATGGACTTTTTTATGGCTGTTTTAACTTCAGAAAAAGTCCATGAGCATATATAGTGTGTTGCCTTTTGGGGACCATTTGGCCAGACATTTTTTCATTGGGCCAAATATAGGCTGGCTGACACAACATCAGAAGTAGTCAATGAGAATGTGTATTAAGTTCCATATCAAGTACTTTTTGGCCAGAAATATGTTCATGAAGTCAAATACGGACTACTGTATGGCTGACATAACATCAGAAAAGGTCTATGAGTTTATATAGTAAAAAAAAAAAACATTTGAGGTCCCTTTGGCTAGATATATGTACAATAGATCAGATATGGACTACTATAAGGCTGAGGTAACATAAGAAAGAGTCTTTTAGAATATTTAGTAAGTTGCCTTTTGGCAAGAATTATTATCAGTGGGCCAAATATTGGCTGACTGATGTAACATCAGAAGGATTCCATGAATATAATGAGTAAAAAAACATTTTGAGGACCCATTGAACTGAGACAAGTTCCAAAGATCAGATATGGACTTTTTTATGGCTGTTTTAACTTCAGAAAAAGTCCATGAGAATATATAGTAAGTTGCCTTTTGGGACCCATTTGCCCAGACATTTTTTCATTGGGTCAAATATAGGCTGGCTGACGAAACATCCGAAGTAGTCAATGAGAATGTGTAGTAAGTTCCATATCGAGTACTTTCTGGCCAGAAATATGTACATGAGGTCAAATATGTACTACTGTATGGCTGACGTAACATCAGAAAAAGTCTATGAGAATATAAAATAGTATGCTGCCTTTTGGGGACCATTTGGCAAGAAATGTTGTCATTGGGCCAAATATAGGCTGGCTGACGAAACATCCGAAGTAGTCAATGAGAATGTGTATTAGGTTCCATATCGAGTACTCTCTGGCCAGAAATATGCTCATGAGGACGCATTGGCCTGAGATATGATCCAAAGATCAGATATGGACTTTTGTATGGCTGTTTTAACTTAAAAAAAGTCTGTGAGAATATATAGTAAGTTGCCTTTTGGGGACCATTTGGCCAGAAATGTTTTCATTGCGTCAAAGAAAGGCTGGCTGACATCAGAAGTAGTCAATGAGAATGTTTAGTAAGTTCCATATCGAGTACTCTCTGGCCAGAAATATGTTCCTGATGTCAAACATGGACTAATGTATGGCTGACGTAACATCAGAAAAAGTCTATGAGAAAATAAATTATGCTGCCTTTTGTGGACCATTTGGCCAGAAATGTTTTCATTGGGCCAAATATAGGCTGGCTGACGAAACATCCGAAGTAGTCAATGAGAATGTGTAGTAAGTTCCATATCGAGTTCTCTCTGACCAGGAATATGTTCACGAGGTCAAAAATGGACTACTGTATGGCTGACGTAACATCAGAAAAAGTCTATGAGAATATATAGTATGCTGCCATTTGGGGACCATTTGGCCAGACATTTTTTCATTGGGCCAAATATAGGCTGGCTGTCGAAACATCCGAAGTAGTCAATGAGAATGTGTAGTAAGTTCCATATCGAGTACTTTCTGGCCAGAAAAATGTTCATGATGTCAAATATGGACTACTGTATGGCTGAAATCAGAAGGAGTCTCTGAGTTTATATAGTAAAAAAAAACAAAAAAAAACATTTGAGGTCCCTTTGCTAGATATACGTACAATAGATCAGATATGGACTACTGTATGGCTGAGGTAACATACGAAAGAGTCTTTTAGAATATTTAGTAAGTTGCCTTTTGACAAGAATTATTATCAATGGACCAAATATTGGCTGGCTTATGTAACATCAGAAGGATTCCATGAATTTAATGAGTAAAAAAACATTTTGAGGACCCATTGGCCTGAGACATGTTCCAAAGATCAGATATGGACTTTTTTATGGCTGTTTTAACTTCAGAAAAAGTCCATGAGAATGTATAGTAAGTTGCCTTTTGGGGACCATTTGGCCAGACATTTTTTCATTGGGTCAAATATAGGCTGGCTGACGTAACATCAGAAGTAGTCAATGAGAATGTGTAGTAAGTTCCATATCGAGTACTCTCTGGCCAGAAATATGTTCATGAGATCAAAAATGGACTACTGTATGGCTGACGTAACATCAAAGGGAGTCCATGAGTTTATAAAAAAAAATAAAAATAACATGAGGACCCTTTGGCCAGAAATATTTTCAATTGGTCAAATATGGACTACTGTACGGCTGACGTAACATCAGGATGAGTCAATGAGTTTATAAAAAAAAAAAAGTGAGAATCCTTTGGACAGAAATATGTTCATTAGGTCAAATATGGACTACTGTATGCTTGAGATAACATGAGAAAGAGTCTTTGAGATAATATATAGTAAGTTGCCTCTTGGGGACTCTTTGGAAGGAAGTATTCTCAATGGGCAAAATATAGGCTGGCTGATGTAACTTCAGAAGGATTCCATGAATATAATGAGTGAAAAAACATTTTGAGGACCCATTGGCCTGAGAAATGTTCCTAAGATCAGATTTGGACTTTTTAATGGCTGTTTTAACTTCAGAAAAAGTCCATGAGAATATATAGTAAGTTGCCTTTTGGGGACCATTTGGCCAGACATTTTTTCATTGGGTCAAATATAGGCTGGCTGACACAACATCAGAAATAGTCAATGAGAATGTGTAGTAAGTTCCATATCGAGTACTCTCTGGCCAGAAATATGTTCATGAGATCAAAAATGGACTACTCTATGGCTGACGTAACATCAAAGGGAGTCCATGAGTTTATAAAAAATAAAAATAACTTGAGGACCCTTTGGCCAGAAATATTTTCAATTGGTCAAATATGGACTACTGTATGGCTGACGTAACATCAGGATGAGTCAATGAGTTTATAAAAAAAAAATTTGAGAATCCTTTGGACAGAAATATGTTCATTAGGTCAAATATGGACTACTGTATGCTTGAGATAACATGAGAAAGAGTCTTTGAGATAATATATAGTAAGTTGCCTTTTGGGGACTCTTTGGAAGGAAGTATTCTCAATGGGCAAAATATAGGCTGGCTGATGTAACTTCAGAAGGATTCCATGAATACAATAAGTAAAAAAACATTTTGAGGACCCATTGGCCTGAGACATGTTCCAAAGATCAGATATGGACTTTTTTATGGCTGTTTTAACTTCAGAAAAAGTCCATGAGAATGTATAGTAAATTGCCTTTTGGGGAACATTTGGCCAGACATTTTTTCATTGGGTCAAATATAGGCTGGCTGACGTAACATCAGAAGTAGTCAATGAGAATGTGTAGTAAGTTCCATATCGAGTACTCTCTGGCCAGAAATATGTTCATGAGATCAAAAATGGACTACTGTATGGCTGACGTAACATCAAAGGGAGTCAATGAGTTTATAAAAAAAAAAGTGAGAATCCTTTGGACAGAAATATGTTCATTAGGTCAAATATGGACTACTGTATGGCTGAGATAACATCAGAAAGAGTCTTTGAGATAATATATAGTAAGTTGCCTTTTGGGGACCCTTTGAAAGGAAGTATTCTCAATGGGCAAAATATAGGCTGGCTGATGTAACTTCAGAAGGATTCCATGAATATAATGAGTAAAAAAACATTTTGAGGACCCATTGGCCTGAGACATGTTCCAAAGATCAGATTTGGAATTTTTTATGGCTGTTTTAACTTGAGAAAAAGTCCATGAGAATATATAGTAAGTTGCCTTTTGGATACCATTTGGCCAGACATTTTTTCATTGGGTCAAATATAGGCTGGCTGACACAACATCAGAAGTAGTCAATGAGAATGTGTAGTAAGTTCCATATCGAGTACTTTCTGGCCAGAAATATGTTCATGAGGTCAAATATGTACTACTGTATGGCTGACGTAACATCAGAAAAAGTCTACGAAATATAAAGTATGCTGCCTTTTGGGGACCATTTGGCCAGAAATGTTTTCATTGGGCCAAATATAGGCTGGCTGACGAAACATCCGAAGTAGTCAATGAGAATGTGTATTAGGTTCCATATCGAGTACTCTCTGGCCAGAAATATGCTCATGAGGACCCATTGGCCTGAGATATGTTCCAAAGATCAGATATGGACTTTTGTATGGCTGTTTTAACTTAAAAAAAGTCTATGAGAATATATAGTAAGTTGACTTTTGGGGACCACTTGGCCAGAAATTTTTTCATTGCGTCAAAGATAGGCTGGCTGACATCAGAAGTAGTCAATGAGAATGTTTAGTAAGTTCCATATCGAGTACTCTCTGGCCAGAAATATGTTCCTGAGGTCAAACATGGACTACTGTATGGCTGACGTAACATCAGAAAAAGTCTATGAGAAAATATAGCATGCTGCCTTTTGGGGACCATTTGGCCAGAAATGTTTTCATTGGGCCAAATATAGGCTGGCTGACGAAACATCCGAAGTAGTCAATGAGAATGTGTAGTAAGTTCCATATTGAGTACTTTCTGGCTAGATATATGTACAATAGATCAGATATGGACTCCTGTATGGCTAAGGTAACATAAGAAAGAGTCTTTTAGAATATTTAGTAAGTTGCCTATTGGCAAGAATTATTATCAATGGGCAAAATATAGGCTGGCTTATGTAACTTCAGAAGGATTCCATGAATATAATGAGTAAAAAAACATTTTGAGGACCCATTGGCCTGAGACATGTTCCAAAAATCAGATTTGGAATTTTTTATGGCTGTTTTAACATCAGAAAAATTCCATGAGAATATATAATAAGTTGCCTTTTGGGGACCATTTGGCCAGACATTTTTTCATTGGGTTAAATATAGGCTGGCTGACACAACATCAGAAGTAGTCAATGAGAATGTGTAGTAAGTTCCATATCGAGTACTCTCTGGCCAGAAATATGTTCATGATGTCAAATATGGACTACTCTATGGCTGACGTCACATCAGAAGGAGTCTATGAGAATATAAAGTATGCTGCCTTTTGGGGACCATTTGGCCAGATAATTTTTTCATTGGGATAAATATAGGCTGGCTGACGAAACATCCGAAGTAGTCAATGAGAATGTGTAGTAGGTTCCATATCGAGTACTCTCTGGCCAGAAATATGCTCATGAGGACCCATTGTCCTGAGATATGTTCCAAAGATCAGATATGGACTTTTGTATGGCTGTTTTAACTTAAAAAAAAGTCTATGAGAATATATAGTAAGTGTCCTTTTGGGGAACATTTGGCCAGAAATGTTTATTGGGTCAAGGCTGGCTGAAATCAGAAGTAGTCAATGAGAATCTGTAGTAAGTTCCATATCGAGTACTCTCTGGCCAGAAATATGTTCCTGAGGTCAACCATGGACTATTGTATGGCTGACGTAACATCAGAAAAAGTCTATGAGAAAATATAGTATGCTGCCTTTTGGGGACCATTTGGCCAGAAATGTTTTCATTGGGCCAAATATAGGCTGGCTGACGAAACATCCAAAGTAGTAAATGAGAATGTGTAGTAAGTTCCATATCGAGTACTCTCCGACCAGAAATATGTTCACGAGGTCAAAAATGGACTACTGTATGGCTGACGTAACATCAGAAAAAGTCTATGAGGATATATAGTATGCTGCCCTTTGGGGACCATTTGGCCAGACATTTTTTCATTGGGCCAAATATAGGCTGGCTGACGAAACATCCGAAGTAGTCAATGAGAATGTGTAGTAAGTTCCATATCGAGAACTCTCTGGCCAGAAAAATGTTCATGATGTCAAATATGGACTACTGTATGGCTGACATCACATCAGAAGGAGTCTCTGAGTTTATATAGTAAAAAAAACAAAAACAAAAAAAACATTTGAGGTCCCTTTGGCTAGATATACGTACAATAGATCAGATATGGACTACTGTATGTCTGAGGTAACATAAGAAAGAGTCTTTTAGAATATTTAGTAAGTTGCCTTTTGACAAGAATTATTGTCAATGGGCCAAATATTGGTTGGCTGATGTAACATCAGAAGGATTCCATGAATTTAATTAGTAAAAAAACATTTTGGGGACCCATTGGCCTGAGACATGTTCCAAAGATCAGATATGGACTTTTTATGGCTGTTTTAACTTCAGAAAAAGTCCATGAGAATGTATAGTGTTGCCTTTTGGGGACCATTTGGCCAGACATTTTTTCATTGGGTCAAATATAGGCTGGCTGACGTAACATCAGAAGTAGTCAATGAGAATGTGTAATAAGTTCCATATCGAGTACTCTCTGGCCAGAAATATGTTCATGAGATCAAAAATGGTCTACTGTATGGCTGACGTAACATCAAAGGGAGTCCATGAGTTTATAAAAAAAAAATAACTTGAGGACCCTTTGGCCAGAAATATTTTCAATTGGTCAAATATGGACTACTGTATGGCTGACGTAACATCAGGATGAGTCAATGAGTTTATAAAAAAAAAATTGAGAATCCTTTGGACAGAAATATGTTCATTAGGTCAAATATGGACTACTGTATGGCTGAGATAACATCAGAAAGAGTCTTTGAGATAATATATAGTAAGTTGCCTTTTGGGGACTCTTTGGAAGGAAGTATTCTATATGGGCAAAATATAGGCTGGCTGATGTAACTTCAGAACGATTCCATGAATATAATGAGTAAAAAAACATTTTGAGGACCCATTAGCCTGAGACATGTTCCAAAGATCAGATATGGAATTTTTTATGGCTGTTTTAACTTCAGAAAAAGTCCATGAGAATATATAGTAAGTTGCCTTTTGGGGACCATTTGGCCAGACATTTTTTCATTGGGTCAAATATAGGCTGGCTGACACAACATCAGAAGTAGTCAATGAGAATGTGTAGTAAGTTCCATATCAAGTACTTTCTGGCCAGAAATATGTTCATGAGGTCAAATATGTTCTACTGTATGGCTGACGTAACATCAGAAAAAGTCTATGAGAATATAAAATAGTATGCTGCATTTTGGGGACCATTTGACCAGAAATGTTGTCATTGGGCCAAATATAGGCTGGCTGACGAAACATCCGAAGTAGTCAATGAGAATGTGTATTAGGTTCCATATCGAGTACTCTCTGGACAGAAATATGCTCATGAGGACGCATTGGCCTGAGATATGATCCATAGATCAGATATGGACTTTTGTATGGCTGTTTTAACTTAAAAAAAAGTCTGTGAGAATATATAGTAAGTTGCCTTTTGGGGACCATTTGGCCAGAAATTTTTTCATTGCGTCAAAGATAGGCTGGCTGACATCAGAAGTAGTCAATGAGAATGTTTAGTAAGTTCCATATCGAGTACTCTCTGGCCAGAAATATGTTCCTGATGTCAAACATGGACTACTGTATGGCTGACGTAACATCAGAAAAAGTCTATGAGAAAATATAGTATGCTGCCTTTTGGTGACCATTTGGCCAGAAATGTTTTCATTGGGCCAATGATAGGCTGGCTGGCGAAACATCCGTAGTATTCAATGAGAATGTGTAGTAAGTTCCATATCGAGTACTCTCTGGCCAGATATATGTTCACGAGGTCAAAAATGGACTACTGTATGGCTGACGTAACATCAGAAAAAGTCTATGAGAATATAAAGTATGCTGCCATTTGGGGACCATTTGGCCAGACATTTTTTCATTGGGCCAAATATAGGCTGGCTGTCGAAACATCCGAAGTAGTCAATGAGAATGTGTAGTAAGTTCCATATCGAGTACTCTCTGGCCAGAAAAATGTTCATGATGTCAAATATGGACTACTGTATGGCTGACGTCACATCAGAAGGAGTCTCTGAGTTTATATAGTAAAAAAAAAAAAAAAAAAACATTTGAGGTCCCTTTGCTAGATATACGTACAGTAGATCAGATATGGACTACTGTATGGCTGAGGTAACATACGAAAGATTCTTTTAGAATATTTAGTAAGTTGCCTTTTGACAAGAATCATTATCAATGGGCCAAATATTGCCTGGCTGATTTAACATCAGAAGGAGTCCATGAATTTAATGAGTAAAAAAACATTTTGAGGACCCATTGGCCTGAGACATGTTTCAAAGATCAGATATGGACTTTTTTATGGCTTTTTTAACTTCAGAAAAAGTCCATGAGAATGTATAGTAAGTTGCCTTTTGGGGACCATTTGGCCAGACATTTTTTCATTGGGTCAAATATAGGCTGGCTGACGTAACATCAGAAGTAGTCAATGAGAATGTGTAGTAAGTTCCATTTCGAGTACTCTCTGGCCAGAAATATGTTCATGAGATCAAAAATGGACTACTGTATGGCTGACGTAACATCAAAGGGAGTCCATGAGTTTATAAAAAAATAAAAATAACATGAGGACCCTTTGGCCAGAAATATTTTCAATTGGTCAAATATGGACTACTGTACGGCTGACGTAACATCAGGATGAGTCAATGAGTTTATAAAAAAAAAAAAGTGAGAATCCTTTGGACAGAAATATGTTCATTAGGTCAAATATGGACTACTGTATGCTTGAGATAACATGAGAAAGAGTCTTTGAGATAATATATAGTAAGTTGCCTTTTGGGGACTCTTTGGAAGGAAGTATTCTCAATGGGCAAAATATAGGCTGGCTGATGTAACTTCAGAAGGATTCCATGAATATAATGAGTGAAAAAACATTTTGAGGACCCATTGGCCTGAGAAATGTTCCTAAGATCAGATATGGAATTTTTTATGGCTGTTTTAACTTCAGAAAAAGTCCATGAGAATATATAGTAAGTTGCCTTTTGGGGACCATTTGGCCAGACATTTTTTCATTGGGTCAAATATAGGCTGGCTGACACAACATCAGAAGTAGTCAATGAGAATGTGTAGTAAGTTCCATATCAAGTACTTTCTGGCCAGAAATATGTTCATGAGGTCAAATATGTTCTACTGTATGGCTGACGTAACATCAGAAAAAGTCTATGAGAATATAAAATAGTATGCTGCATTTTGGGGACCATTTGACCAGAAATGTTGTCATTGGGCCAAATATAGGCTGGCTGACGAAACATCCGAAGTAGTCAATGAGAATGTGTATTAGGTTCCATATCGAGTACTCTCTGGACAGAAATATGCTCATGAGGACGCATTGGCCTGAGATATGATCCATAGATCAGATATGGACTTTTGTATGGCTGTTTTAACTTAAAAAAAAGTCTGTGAGAATATATAGTAAGTTGCCTTTTGGGGACCATTTGGCCAGAAATTTTTTCATTGCGTCAAAGATAGGCTGGCTGACATCAGAAGTAGTCAATGAGAATGTTTAGTAAGTTCCATATCGAGTACTCTCTGGCCAGAAATATGTTCCTGATGTCAAACATGGACTACTGTATGGCTGACGTAACATCAGAAAAAGTCTATGAGAAAATATAGTATGCTGCCTTTTGGTGACCATTTGGCCAGAAATGTTTTCATTGGGCCAATGATAGGCTGGCTGGCGAAACATCCGTAGTATTCAATGAGAATGTGTAGTAAGTTCCATATCGAGTACTCTCTGGCCAGAAATATGTTCACGAGGTCAAAAATGGACTACTGTATGGCTGACGTAACATCAGAAAAAGTCTATGAGAATATAAAGTATGCTGCCATTTGGGGACCATTTGGCCAGACATTTTTTCATTGGGCCAAATATAGGCTGGCTGTCGAAACATCCGAAGTAGTCAATGAGAATGTGTAGTAAGTTCCATATCGAGTACTCTCTGGCCAGAAAAATGTTCATGATGTCAAATATGGACTACTGTATGGCTGACGTCACATCAGAAGGAGTCTCTGAGTTTATATAGTAAAAAAAAAAAAAAAAAAAACATTTGAGGTCCCTTTGCTAGATATACGTACAGTAGATCAGATATGGACTACTGTATGGCTGAGGTAACATACGAAAGATTCTTTTAGAATATTTAGTAAGTTGCCTTTTGACAAGAATCATTATCAATGGGCCAAATATTGCCTGGCTGATTTAACATCAGAAGGATTCCATGAATTTAATGAGTAAAAAAACATTTTGAGGACCCATTGGCCTGAGACATGTTTCAAAGATCAGATATGGACTTTTTTATGGCTTTTTTAACTTCAGAAAAAGTCCATGAGAATGTATAGTAAGTTGCCTTTTGGGGACCATTTGGCCAGACATTTTTTCATTGGGTCAAATATAGGCTGGCTGACGTAACATCAGAAGTAGTCAATGAGAATGTGTAGTAAGTTCCATTTCGAGTACTCTCTGGCCAGAAATATGTTCATGAGATCAAAAATGGACTACTGTATGGCTGACGTAACATCAAAGGGAGTCCATGAGTTTATAAAAAAATAAAAATAACATGAGGACCCTTTGGCCAGAAATATTTTCAATTGGTCAAATATGGACTACTGTACGGCTGACGTAACATCAGGATGAGTCAATGAGTTTATAAAAAAAAAAAAGTGAGAATCCTTTGGACAGAAATATGTTCATTAGGTCAAATATGGACTACTGTATGCTTGAGATAACATGAGAAAGAGTCTTTGAGATAATATATAGTAAGTTGCCTTTTGGGGACTCTTTGGAAGGAAGTATTCTCAATGGGCAAAATATAGGCTGGCTGATGTAACTTCAGAAGGATTCCATGAATATAATGAGTGAAAAAACATTTTGAGGACCCATTGGCCTGAGAAATGTTCCTAAGATCAGATTTGGGCTTTTTAATGGCTGTTTTAACTTCAGAAAAAGTCTATGAGAAAATATAGTATGCTGCCTTTTGGTGACCATTTGGCCAGAAATGTTTTCATTGGGCCAATGATAGGCTGGCTGGCGAAACATCCGTAGTATTCAATGAGAATGTGTAGTAAGTTCCATATCGAGTACTCTCTGGCCAGAAATATGTTCACGAGGTCAAAAATGGACTACTGTATGGCTGACGTAACATCAGAAAAAGTCTATGAGAATATAAAGTATGCTGCCATTTGGGGACCATTTGGCCAGACATTTTTTCATTGGGCCAAATATAGGCTGGCTGTCGAAACATCCGAAGTAGTCAATGAGAATGTGTAGTAAGTTCCATATCGAGTACTCTCTGGCCAGAAAAATGTTCATGATGTCAAATATGGACTACTGTATGGCTGACGTCACATCAGAAGGAGTCTCTGAGTTTATATAGTAAAAAAAAAAAAAAAAAAAACATTTGAGGTCCCTTTGCTAGATATACGTACAGTAGATCAGATATGGACTACTGTATGGCTGAGGTAACATACGAAAGATTCTTTTAGAATATTTAGTAAGTTGCCTTTTGACAAGAATCATTATCAATGGGCCAAATATTGCCTGGCTGATGTAACATCAGAAGGATTCCATGAATTTAATGAGTAAAAAAACATTTTGAGGACCCATTGGCCTGAGACATGTTTCAAAGATCAGATATGGACTTTTTTATGGCTTTTTTAACTTCAGAAAAAGTCCATGAGAATGTATAGTAAGTTGCCTTTTGGGGACCATTTGGCCAGACATTTTTTCATTGGGTCAAATATAGGCTGGCTGACGTAACATCAGAAGTAGTCAATGAGAATGTGTAGTAAGTTCCATTTCGAGTACTCTCTGGCCAGAAATATGTTCATGAGATCAAAAATGGACTACTGTATGGCTGACGTAACATCAAAGGGAATCCATGAGTTTATAAAAAAATAAAAATAACATGAGGACCCTTTGGCCAGAAATATTTTCAATTGGTCAAATATGGACTACTGTACGGCTGACGTAACATCAGGATGAGTCAATGAGTTTATAAAAAAAAAAAGTGAGAATCCTTTGGACAGAAATATGTTCATTAGGTCAAATATGGACTACTGTATGGCTGAGATAACATCAGAAAGAGTCTTTGAGATAATATATAGTAAGTTACCTTTTGGGGACCCTTTGGAAAGAAGTATTCTCAATGGGCAAAATATAGGCTGGCTGATGTAACTTCAGAAGGATTCCATGAATATAATGAGTGAAAAAACATTTTGAGGACCCATTGGCCTGAGAAATGTTCCAAAGATCAGATTTGGACTTTTTAATGGCTGTTTTAACTTCAGAAAAAGTCCATGAGAATATATAGTAAGTTGCCTTTTGGGGACCATTTGGCCAGACATTTTTTCATTGGGTCAAATATAGGCTTGCTGACACAACATCAGAAATAGACAATGAAAATGTGTAGTAAGTTCCATATCGAGTACCCTCTGGCCAAAAATATGTTCATGAGATCAAAAATGGACTACTCTATGGCTGACGTAACATCAAAGGGAGTCCATGAGTTTATAAAAAATAAAAATAACTTGAGGACCCTTTGGCCAGAAATATTTTCAATTGGTCAAATATGGACTACTGTATGGCTGACGTAACATCAGGATGAGTCAATGAGTTTATAAAAAAAAAAAAGTGAGAATCCTTTGGACAGAAATATGTTCATTAGGTCAAATATGGACTACTGTATGCTTGAGATAACATGAGAAAGAGTCTTTGAGATAATATATAGTAAGTTGCCTTTTGGGGACTCTTTGGAAGGAAGTATTCTCAATGGGCAAAATATAGGCTGGTTGATGTAACTTCAGAAGGATTCCATGAATATAATGAGTAAAAAAACATTTTGAGGACCCATTGGCCTGAGACATGTTCCAAAGATCAGATATGGACTTTTTTATGGCTGTTTTAACTTCAGAAAAAGTCCATGAGAATGTATAGTAAATTGCCTTTTGGGGAACATTTGGCCAGACATTTTTTCATTGGGTCAAATATAGGCTGGCTGACGTAACATCAGAAGTAGTCAATGAGAATGTGTAGTAAGTTCCATATCGAGTACTCTCTGGCCAGAAATATGTTCATGAGATCAAAAATGGACTACTGTATGGCTGACGTAACATCAAAGGGAGTCAATGAGTTTATAAAAAAAAAAAAGTGAGAATCCTTTGGACAGAAATATGTTCATTAGGTCAAATATGGACTACTGTATGGCTGAGATAACATCAGAAAGAGTCTTTGAGATAATATATAGTAAGTTGCCTTTTGGGGACCCTTTGAAAGGAAGTATTCTCAATGGGCAAAATATAGGCTGGCTGATGTAACTTCAGAAGGATTCCATGAATATAATGAGTGAAAAAACATTTTGAGGACCCATTGGCCTGAGACATGTTCCAAAGATCAGATTTGGAATTTTTTATGGCTGTTTTAACTTGAGAAAAAGTCCATGAGAATATATAGTAAGTTGCCTTTTGGATACCATTTGGCCAGACATTTTTTCATTGGGTCAAATATAGGCTGGCTGACACAACATCAGAAGTAGTCAATGAGAATGTGTAGTAAGTTCCATATCGAGTACTTTCTGCCCAGAAATATGTTCATGAGGTCAAATATGTACTACTGTATGGCTGACGTAATATCAGAAAAAGTCTATGAGAATATAAAGTATGCTGCCTTTTGGGGACCATTTGGCCAGAAATGTTTTCATTGGGCCAAATATAGGCTGGCTGACGAAACATCCGAAGTAGTCAATGAGAATGTGTATTAGGTTCCATATTGAGTACTCTCTGGCCAGAAATATGCTAATGAGGACCCATTGGCCTGAGATATGTTCCAAAGATCAGATATGGACTTTTGTATGGCTGTTTTAACTTAAAAAAAGTCTATGAGAATATATAGTAAGTTGCCTTTTGGGGACCACTTGGCCAGAAATTTTTTCATTGCGTCAAAGATAGGCTGGCTGACATCAGAAGTAGTCAATGAGAATGTTTAGTAAGTTCCATATCGATCACTCTCTGGCCAGAAATATGTTCCTGAGGTCAAACATGGACTACTGTATGGCTGACGTAACATCAGAAAAAGTCTATGAGAAAATATAGCATGCTGCCTTTTGGGGACCATTTGGCCAGAAATGTTTTCATTGGGCCAAATATAGGCTGGCTGACGAAACATCCGAAGTAGTCAATGAGAATGTGTAGTAAGTTCCATATTGAGTACTTTCTGGCCAGAAATATTTTCATGAGGTCAAATACGGAGTACTGTATGGCTGACGTAACATCAGAGAAAGTCTATGAGTTTATATAGTAAAAAAAAAACATTTGAGGTCCCTTTGGCTAGATATATGTACAATAGATCAGATATGGACTACTGAATGGCTAAGGTAACATAAGAAAGAGTCTTTTAGAATATTTAGTAAGTTGCCTATTGGCAAGAATTATTATCAATGGGCAAAATATAGGCTGGCTTATGTAACTTCAGAAGGATTCCATGAATATAATGAGTAAAAAAACATTTTGAGGACCCATTGGCCTGAGACATGTTCCAAAGATCAGATTTGGAATTTTTTATGGCTGTTTTAACTTCAGAAAAAGTCCATGAGAATATATAGTAAGTTGCCTTTTGGGGACCATTTGGCCAGACATTTTTTCATTGGGTCAAATATAGGCTGGCTGACACAACATCAGAAGTAGTCAATGAGAATGTGTAGTAAGTTCCATATCGAGTACTCTCTGGCCAGAAATATGTTCATGAGATCAAAAATGGACTACTGTATGGCTGACGTAACATCAAAGGGAGTCCATGAGTTTATAAAAAAATAAAATAACTTGAGGACCCTTTTGCCAGAAATATTTTCAATTGGTCAAATATGGACTACTGTATGGCTGACGTAACATCAGGATGAGTCAATGAGTTTATAAAAAAAAAAATTGAGAATCCTTTGGACAGAAATATGTTCATTAGGTCAAATATGGACTACTGTATGGCTGAGATAACATCAGAAAGAGTCTTTGAGATAATATATAGTAAGTTGCCTTTTGGGGACTCTTTGGAAGGAAGTATTCTCAATGGGCAAAATATAGGCTGGCTGATGTAACTTCAGAACGATTCCATGAATGTAACGAGTAAAAAAACATTTTGAGGACCCATTAGCCTGAGACATGTTCCAAAGACCAGATATGGAATTTTTTATGGCTGTTTTAACTTAAAAAAAGTCTATGAGAATATATAGTAAGTTGCCTTTTGGGGACCACTTGGCCAGAAATTTTTTCATTGCGTCAAAGATAGGCTGGCTGACATCAGAAGTAGTCAATGAGAATGTTTAGTAAGTTCCATATCGATCACTCTCTGGCCAGAAATATGTTCCTGAGGTCAAACATGGACTACTGTATGGCTGACGTAACATCAGAAAAAGTCTATGAGAAAATATAGCATGCTGCCTTTTGGGGACCATTTGGCCAGAAATGTTTTCATTGGGCCAAATATAGGCTGGCTGACGAAACATCCGAAGTAGTCAATGAGAATGTGTAGTAAGTTCCATATTGAGTACTTTCTGGCCAGAAATATTTTCATGAGGTCAAATACGGAGTACTGTATGGCTGACTTAACATCAGAGAAAGTCTATGAGTTTATATAGTAAAAAAAAAAACATTTGAGGTCCCTTTGGCTAGATATATGTACAATAGATCAGATATGGACTACTGAATGGCTAAGGTAACATAAGAAAGAGTCTTTTAGAATATTTAGTAAGTTGCCTATTGGCAAGAATTATTATCAATGGGCAAAATATAGGCTGGCTTATGTAACTTCAGAAGGATTCCATGAATATAATGAGTAAAAAAACATTTTGAGGACCCATTGGCCTGAGACATGTTCCAAAGATCAGATTTGGAATTTTTTATGGCTGTTTTAACTTCAGAAAAAGTCCATGAGAATATATAGTAAGTTGCCTTTTGGGGACCATTTGGCCAGACATTTTTTCATTGGGTCAAATATAGGCTGGCTGACACAACATCAGAAGTAGTCAATGAGAATGTGTAGTAAGTTCCATATCGAGTACTCTCTGGCCAGAAATATGTTCATGAGATCAAAAATGGACTACTGTATGGCTGACGTAACATCAAGGGGAGTCCATGAGTTTATAAAAAAATAAAATAACTTGAGGACCCTTTTGCCAGAAATATTTTCAATTGGTCAAATATGGACTACTGTATGGCTGACGTAACATCAGGATGAGTCAATGAGTTTATAAAAAAAAAAAATTGAGAATCCTTTGGACAGAAATATGTTCATTAGGTCAAATATGGACTACTGTATGGCTGAGATAACATCAGAAAGAGTCTTTGAGATAATATATAGTAAGTTGCCTTTTGGGGACTCTTTGGAAGGAAGTATTCTCAATGGGCAAAATATAGGCTGGCTGATGTAAATTCAGAACGATTCCATGAATGTAACGAGTAAAAAAACATTTTGAGGACCCATTAGCCTGAGACATGTTCCAAAGACCAGATAAGGAATTTTTTATGGCTGTTTGAACTTCAGAAAAAGTCCATGAGAATATATAGTAAGTTGCCTTTTGGGGACCATTTGGCCAGACATTTTTTCATTGGGTCAAATATAGGCTGGCTGACACAACATCAGAAGTAGTCAATGAGAATGTGTAGTAAGTTCCATATCGAGTACTTTCTGGCCAGAAATATGTTCATGAGGTCAAATATGTACTACTGTATGGCTGACGTAACATCAGAAAAAGTCTATGAGAATATAAAAGTGTATGCTGCCTTTTGGGGACCATTTGGCCAGAAATTCTGTCATTGGGCCAAATATAGGCTGGCTGACGAAACATCCGAAGTAGTCAATGAGAATGTGTATTAGGTTCCATATCGAGTACTCTTTGGACAGAAATATGCTCTCGAGGACTCATTGTCCTGAGATATGATCCAAAGATCAGATATGGACGTTTGTATGGCTGTTTTAACTTAAAAAAAAGTCTGTGAGAATATATAGTAAGTTGCCTTTTAGGGACCATTTGGCCAGAAATTTTTTCATTGCGTCAAAGATAGGCTGGCTGACATCAGAAGTAGTCAATGAGAATGTTTAGTAAGTTCCATATCGAGTACTCTCTGGCCAGAAATATGTTCCTGATGTCAAACATGGACTACTGTATGGCTGACGTCACATCAGAAAAAGTCTATGAGAAAATAAATTATGCTGCCTTTGTGGGCCATTTGGCCAGAAATGTTTTCATTGGGCCAAATATAGGCTGGCTGACGAAACATCCGAAGTAGTCAATGAAAATGTGTAGTAAGTTCCATATCGAGTACTCTCTGACCAGAAATATGTTCACGAGGTCAAAAATGGACTACTGTATGGCTGACGTCACATCAGAAGGAGTCTCTGAGTTTATATAGTAAAAAAAAAACAAAAAAAAACATTTGAGGTCCCTTTGCTAGATATACGTACAATAGATCAGATATGGACTACTGTATGGCTGAGGTAACATACGAAAGAGTCTTTTAGAATATTTAGTAAGTTGCCTTTTGACAAGAATTATTATCAATGGGCCAAATATTGGCTGGCTGATGTAACATCAGAAGGATTCCATGAATTTAATGAGTAAAAAAACATTTTGAGGACCCATTGGCCTGAGACATGTTCCAAAGATCAGATATGGACTTTTTATGGCTGTTTTAACTTCAGAAAAAGTCCATGAGAATATATAGTGTCGCCTTTTGGGGACCATTTGGCCAGACATTTTTTCATTGGGTCAAATATAGGCTGGCTGACACAACATCAGAAGTAGACAATGAGAATGTGTAGTAAGTTCCATATCGCGTACTTTCTGGCCAGAAATATGTTCATGAGGTCAAATATGGACTATTGTATGGCTGACGTAACATCAAAAAAAGTCTATGAGAGTTTATAGTATGCTGCCTTTTTCGGACCATTTGGACAGAAATGTTTTCATTGGGCCAAATATAGGCTGGCTGACGAAACATACGAAGTAGTAAATGAGAATGTGTAGTAAGTTCCATATCGAGTACTCTCTGGCCAGAAATATGTTCATGAGGTCAAATATGGACTACTGTATGGCTGACATAACATCAGAAAAAGTCTGTGAGTTTATATAGTAAAAAAAACAATCATTTGAGGTCCCTTTGGCTAGATATATGTACAATAGATCAGATATGGACTACTGTATGGCTGAGGTAACATAAGAAAGAGTATTTTAGAATATTTAGTAAGTTGCCTTTTGGCAAGAATTATTATCAATGGGCCAAATATTGGCTGGCTGATGTAACTTCAGAAGGATTCCATGAGTTTAATGAGTAATAAACATTTTGAAGACCATTTGGCCTGAGACATGTTCCAAAGATCAGATATGGAATTTTTATGGCTGTTTTAACTTCAGAAAAACTCCATGAGAATATGAAGTAAGTCGCCTTTTGGGGACCATTTGGCCAGAATGTGTAGTAAGTTCCATATCGAGTACTCTCTGGCCAGACATATGTTCATGATGTCAAATATGGACTACTGTATGGCTGACGTCACATCAGAATGAGTCTCTGAGTTTATTTAGTAAGTTGCCTTTTGGCAAGAATTATTATCAATGGGCCAAATATTGGCCGGCTGATGTAACATCAGAAGGATTCCATGAGTTTAATGAGTAAAAAAACATTTTGAGGACCCATTGGCCTGAGACATGTTCCAAAGATCAGATATGGACTTTTTTATGGCTGTTTTCACTTCAGAAAAAGTCCAAGAGAATATATAGTAAGTTGCCTTTTGGGGACCATTTGGCCAGACATTTTTTCATTGGGCAAAATATAGGCTGGCGAACACAACATCAGAAGTAGTCAATGAAAATGTGTAGTAAGTTTCATATCGAGTACTTTCTGCCCAGAAATATCTTCATGAGGTCGAATATGGACTACTGTATGGCTGACATCACATCAGAAGGAGTCTCTGAGTTTATTTAGTAAGTTGCCTTTTGGCAAGAATTATTATCAATGGGACAAATTTTGGCTGGCTGATGTAACATCAGAAGGATTCCATGAATTTAATGAGTAAAAAAACATTTTGAGGACCCATTGGCCTGAGACCTGTTCCAAAGATCAGATATGGAATTTTTATGGCTGTTTTAACTTCAGAAAAAGTCCATGAGAATATATAGTGTCGCCTTTTGGGGACCATTTGGCCAGACATTTTTTCATTGGGTCAAATATAGGCTGGCTGACACAACATCAGAAGTAGACAATGAGAATGTGTAGTAAGTTCCATATCGCGTACTTTCTGGCCAGAAATATGTTCATGAGGTCAAATATGGACTATTGTATGGCTGACGTAACATCAGAAAAAGTCTATGAGAATTTATAGTATACTGCCTTTTTCGGACCATTTGGACAGAAATGTTTTCATTGGGCCAAATATAGGCTGGCTGACGAAACATCCGAAGTAGTAAATGAGAATGTGTAGTAAGTTCCATATCGAGTACTCTCTGGCCAGAAATATGTTCATGAGGTCAAATATGGACTACTGTATGGCTGACATAACATCAGAAAAAGTCTGTGAGTTTATATAGTAAAAAAAACAATCATTTGAGGTCCCTTTGGCTAGATATATGTACAATAGATCAGATATGGACTACTGTATGGCTGAGGTAACATAAGAAAGAGTATTTTAGAATATTTAGTAAGTTGCCTTTTGGCAAGAATTATTATCAATGGGCCAAATATTGGCTGGCTGATGTAACTTCAGAAGGATTCCATGAGTTTAATGAGTAAAAAACATTTTGAAGACCAATTGGCCTGAGACATGTTCCAAAGATCAGATATGGAATTTTTATGGCTGTTTTAACTTCAGAAAAACTCCATGAGAATATAAAGTAAGTCGCCTTTTGGGGACCATTTGGCCAGAATGTGTAGTAAGTTCCATATCGAGTACTCTCTGGCCAGACATATGTTCATGATGTCAAATATGGACTACTGTATGGCTGACGTCACATCAGAATGAGTCTCTGAGTTTATTTAGTAAGTTGCCTTTTGGCAAGAATTATTATCAATGGGCCAAATATTGGCCGGCTGATGTAACATCAGAAGGATTCCATTAGTTTAATGAGTAAAAAAACATTTTGAGGACCCATTGGCCTGAGACATGTTCCAAAGATCAGATATGGACTTTTTTATGGCTGTTTTCACTTCAGAAAAAGTCCAAGAGAATATATAGTAAGTTGCCTTTTGGGGACCATTTGGCCAGACATTTTTTCATTGGGTCAAATATAGGCTGGCTGACGAAACATCCGAAGTAGTCAATGAGAATGTGTAGTAGGTTCCATATCGAGTACTCTCTGGCCAGAAATATGCTAATGAGGACCCATTGGCCTGAGATATGTTCCAAAGATCAGATATAGACTTTTGTATGGCTGTTTTAACTTAAAAAAAGTCTATGAGAATATAGAGTAAGTCGCCTTTCGGGGACCATTTGGCCAGAATTTTTTTCATTGGGTCAAATATAGGCTGGCTGACATCCGAAGTAGTCAATGAGAATGTGTAGTAAGTTCCATATCGAGTACTCTCTGGCCAGACATATGTTCATGATGTCAAATATGGACTACTGTATGGCTGACGTCACATCAGAAGGAGTCTCTGAGTTTATTTAGTAAGTTGCCTTTTGGCAAGAATTATTATCAATGGGACAAATATTGGCTGGCTGACGTAACATCAGAAAAAGTCTATGAATTTATATAGTAAAAACAAACATTTGAGGTCCCTTTGGCTAGATATATGTACAATAGATTAGATATGGACTACTTTATGGCTGAGGTAACATAAGAAAGAGTCTTTTAGAATATTTAGTAAGTTGCCTTTTGGCAAGAATTATTATCAATGGGCCAAATATTGGCTGGTTGATGTAACTTCAGAAGGATTCCATGAGTTTAATGAGTAAAAAGCATTTTGAGGACCCATTGGCCTGAGACATGTTCCAAAGATCAGATATGGAATTTTTATGGCTGTTTTAACTTCAGAAAAACTCCATGAGAATATATAGTAAGTCGCCTTCTGGGGACCATTTGGCCAGAATTTTTTTCATTGGGTCAAATATAGGCTGGCTGACAAAACATCAGAAGTAGTCAATGAGAATGTGTAGTAAGTTCCATATCGAGTACTTTCTGGACAGAAATATGTTCATGAGGTCAAATACGGACTACTGTATGGCTGACGTAACATCAGAAAAAGTCTATGAGTTTATATATTTAAAAAAACAAACATTTGAGGTCCCTTTGGCTAGATATATGTACAATAGATCAGATATGGACAACTGTATGGCTGAGGTAACATAAGAAAGAGTATTTTAGAATATTTAGTAAGTTGCCTTTTGGCAAGAATTATTATCAATGGGCCAAATATTGGCTGGCTGATGTAACTTCAAAAGGATTCCATGAGTTTAATGAGTAAAAAACATTTTGAGGACCAATTGGCTGGAGACATGTTCCAAAGATCAGATATGGACTTCTTTATGGCTGTTTTAACTTCAGAAAAAGTCTATGAGAATATAAAGTAAGTTGGCCTTTTGTTGACCAGTTGGCCAGACATTTTTTCATTGGGTCAAATATAGGCTGGCTGACACAACATCAGAAGTAGTCAATGAGAATATGTAGTAAGTTCCATATCCAGTACTCTCTGACCAAAAATATGTTCATGAGGTCAAAAATGGACTACTCTATGGCTGATGTAACATCAGAAAAAGTCTATGAGAATTTATAGTATGCTGCCTTTTTCGGACCATTTGGACAGAAATGTTTTCATTGGGCCAAATATAGGCTGGCTGACGAAACATCCGAAGTAGTCAATGAGAATGTGTAGTAAGTTCCATATCAAGTACTCTCTGGACAGAAATATGTTCATGAGGTCAAATATGGACTACTGTATGGCTGACATAACATCAGAAAAAGTCTGTGAGTTTATATATAGTAAAAAAAACAATCATTTGAGGTCCCTTTGGCTAGATATATGTACAATAGATCAGATATGGACTACTGTATGGCTGAGGTAACATAAGAAAGAGTATTTTAGAATATTTAGTAAGTTGCATTTTGGCAAGAATTATTATCAATGGGCCGAATATTGGCTGGCTGATGTAACTTCAGAAGGATTCCATGAGTTTAATGAGTAAAAAACATTTTGAGGACCAATTGGCCTGAGACATGTTCCAAAGATCAGATATGGACTTTTTTTATGGCTGTTTTAACTTCAGAAAAAGTCTATGACAATATAAAATAAGTTGCCTTTTGGGGACCAGTTGGCCAGACATTTTTTCATTGGGTCAAATATAGGCTGGCTGACACAACATCACAGGTAGTCATTGAGAATGTGTAGTAAGTTCCATATCGAGTACTCTCTGACCAAAAATATGTTCATGAGGTCAAAAATGGACTACTGTATGGCTGATGTAAAATCAGAAAAAGTCTATGAGAATATATAGTATGCTGCCATTTGGGGACCATTTGGCCAGACATTTTTTCATTGGGCCAAATATAGGCTGGCTGACGAAACTTCCGAAGTAGTCAATGAGAATGTGTAGTAAGTTCCATACCGAGTACTCTCTGGCCAGACATATGCTCATAATGTCAAATATGGACCACTCTATGCCTGACGTCACATCAGAAGGAGTCTCTGAGTTTATTTAGTAAGTTGCCTTTTGGCAAGAATTATTATCAATGGGACAAATTTTGGCTGGCTGATGTAACATCAGAAGGATTCCATGAATTTAATGAGTAAAAAAACATTTTGAGGACCCATTAGCCTGAGACATGTTCCAAAGACCAGATATGGAATTTTTATGGCTGTTTTAACTTCAGAAAAAGTCTATGAGAATATATAGTAAGTCGCCTTCTGGGGACCATTTGGCCAGAATTTTTTTCATTGGGTCAAATATAGGCTGGCTGACAAAACATCAGAAGTAGTCAATGAGAATGTGTAGTAAGTTCCATATCGAGTACTTTCTGGACAGAAATATGTTCATGAGGTCAAATACGGACTACTGTATGGCTGACGTAACATCAGAAAAAGTCTATGAGTTTATATATTTAAAAAAACAAACATTTGAGGTCCCTTTGGCTAGATATATGTACAATAGATCAGATATGGACAACTGTATGGCTGAGGTAACATAAGAAAGAGTATTTTAGAATATTTAGTAAGTTGCCTTTTGGCAAGAATTATTATCAATGGGCCAAAAATTGGCTGGCTGATGTAACTTCAAAAGGATTCCATGAGTTTAATGAGTAAAAAACATTTTGAGGACCAATTGGCTGGAGACATGTTCCAAAGATCAGATATGGACTTCTTTATGGCTGTTTTAACTTCAGAAAAAGTCTATGAGAATATAAAGTAAGTTGGCCTTTTGTTGACCAGTTGGCCAGACATTTTTTCATTGGGTCAAATATAGGCTGGCTGACACAACATCAGAAGTAGTCAATGAGAATATGTAGTAAGTTCCATATCCAGTACTCTCTGACCAAAAATATGTTCATGAGGTCAAAAATGGACTACTGTATGGCTGACGTCACATCAGAAAAAGTCTATGAGAATAAATAGTAAGTTGCCTTTTGGGGACCATTTGGCCAGAAATTTTTTCAATGGGTCAAATATAAGCTAGCTGACATCCGAAGTAGTCAATGAGAACGTGTAGTATGTTCCATATCGAGTACTCTCTGGCCAGAAATATGCTAATGAGGACCCATTGGCCTGAGATATGTTCCAAACATCAGATATGGACTTTTGTATGGCTGTTTTAACTTAAAAAAAAGTCTATGAGAATATAGAGTAAGTCGCCTTTTGGGGACCATTTGGCCAGAATTTTTTTCATTGGGTCAAATATAGGCTGGCTGACATCCGAAGTAGTCAATGAGAATATGTAGTAAGTTCCATATCGAGTACTTTCTGGCCAGAAATATGTTCATGAGGTCAAAAACGGACTACTGTATGGCTGACGTAGCATCAGAAAAAGTCTATGAATTTATATAGTAAAAAAAAAAACATTTGAGGTCCCTTTGGCTAGATATATGTACAATACATCAGATATGGACTACCTTATGGCTGAGGTAACATACGAAAGAGTCTTTTAGAATATTTAGTAAGTTGCCTTTTGGCAAGAATTATTATGAATGGGCCAAATATTGGCTGGCCGATATAACTTCAGAAGGATTCAATGAGTTTAATGAGTAAAAAACATTTTGAGGACCCATTGGCCTGAGACATGTTCCAAAGATCAGATATGGAATTTTTTATGGCTGTTTTAACTTCAGAAAAACTCCATGAGAATATATAGTAAGTCGCCTTTTGGGGACCATTTGGCCAGACATTTTTTCATTGGGTCAAATATAGGCTGGCTGACACAACATCAGAAGTAGTCAATGAGAATGTGTAGTAAGTTCCATATCGAGTACTTTCTGGCCAGAAATATGTTCATGAGGTCAAAAATGGACTACTGTATGGCTGATGTAACATCAGAAAAAGTCCCTAAGAGAATATATAGTTGCTGCCCATTTGGGGACCCATTTGGCCAGACATTTCTTCCATTGGGCCAAATATAAGGCTGGCTGATGAAACATCCGAAGTCTTCCATTGAGAATGTGTAGTAAGTTCCATATCGAGTACTCTCTGCCAAATAATTTTCAAAAAGTCAAATATGCCTACTTATGGCTGACGTCACGTCAGAAGAGTCTCTGATTTATTTAGTAAGTTGCCTTTTGGCAAGAATTATTATCAATGGGACCAATTTGGCTGCAGATGTAACATCAGAAGGATTCCATGAATTTAATGATAAAAAAAAAATTTGAGGACCCCATTGCCTGAGACATGTTCCAAAGATCAGAATATGGAATTTTTAATGGCTGTTTTAACTTCATAAAAAGTCCATGAAATATATATAAGTCGCCATTTGGGACCCATTTGGCCAGACATTTTTTCATTGGTCAAATATAGGCTGGCTGACACCACATCAGAAGTAGACAATGAAAATGTGTAGTAAGTACCATATTCGCGTACTTTCTGGCCAGAAAATAGGTACATGAGGTCAATATTGACATATTGTATGGCTGACGTATTATCGAAAAAGTCTATGAGAATTAAGTATGCTGCCTTTTTTCGGACCATTTGGACAGAAAATGGTTTTTTCATTGGCCAAATAAAAGGCTGGCTGACGAACATCCGAAGTAGGCAAAAGAAATGTGAGTAAGTTCCATATCGAGTACACTCTGGCCAGAAAATGCTAAGATGACCCATTGCCTGAGGATATGTTCCAAAGATTCAATATGGACCTTTTGTACGGCTGTTTTAACTTAAAAAAAAAGTCAATGAGAAAATAAAGTAAGTTGCCTTTCGGGGACCTTTTGCAGAAAAAGTTATTCAATAGTGTCAAAAGAATAGCCTGGCTGGACCTCATAAGTAGTCAATGAGAATGTGAAGTAAGTTTCCATAACGAATACTCTCTTGCCATAATATGTTCATGAGGATCAAACAAGGACCTATGTATGGCTGACGAAACATCAGAAAAAGTCTAAGAGAAAAAATATTATGCTGCCTTTAGGGGAATATTTGGCAGAAATGTTTCTTTGGGCCCAATATAGGTTGGGCTGACGACCATTCCGAAGTAGTTTAATGAGAATGTGGTACTAAGTTTCCAATCGAGTACTCTCCTGACCAGAAATATTTTCAAGAGGTCAAAATGTACTATACACATAGCACATACGATCAATATACCTATAAGTACTATGAACTTTTAGCATTGCTATGCATTTCAGAACTAACTCATACTTCGTTCCTTGATGAGATGTTCAATTAAATCTGCCCTTCATAGCAATTCACATACGATCTAGTCGTGTGCATTGAAGAATAACCTAAAAGTCCAAATGCACTTTTTTGTATGGTTTGGAGGATTTCTAACTCATTCCGTAGTGCATTGAAGATATGTGCAATGCATGCCTTCAGTTGCGTTACAGTGCCCAAGCGTTGTTTATAGGAAGATAACACATACGTAATATTTACTTTGTTGTTTTGCAATGCCATTCAAGAACTAACTCCATTTCATATTGCCATTAGAGAGATGGTGCCATTCAATCTGCTTAGCATTGCACATACGATCAATATACATATAATAATATGTGCTTTGGGTTGCATTGCTATGCATTTTCAGAACTACTGATTCCTTCGTGCCCTGAAGAGATTGTGCAATAACAATTGGATCTTGCAAGCCAAAGACAAACAGACGATCAAGCGTTGAGCATGGATAAATAACATAAAAGTCCATATACATATTTGTTTGCATTGCACATGCATTCAATAACTAACTCAATCCTTCGTTCCCTGGATGAGATGTTCAATTAACGATGCCCTTGCATAATCATTTCACATATACGATCTACTGTTTGTGGCATTGAAGAAGTAACCTAAAAGACTAATGCACTTGTTTTGTATGAATTCATTCATGAACTAAATCATTCCGTTAGTGCATTGAAGATATGAGCTATGCAACCTTCTGTTGCGTTACAGTGCCAAGCGTTGTTTATTGAAGAAATAACACATAAGTAATATGTACTTTGTTGTTTCGCCAATAGCATCAAGAACTATCTCATTCCATAGTGCATTAAAAGATGTGCCAATGCAGTCTGCTTATCATTGCACATACGATCAATAATACACATAAGTAATATGTACTTTGTTGCATTGCAATGCATTTCAGAACTGATTCCTCGTGCCCGATATAATGTGCAATACAATTTGTCTCTTGCAGGCCAATACCACAGACGATCAACGTTGTGCATTGGATAAATAACATAAAAGTCATATACACATTGTTGCATTGCAATGCATTCAAGAACTAACTCATTCCTTCGTTCCCAGATGAGATGTTCAATAAATCTGCCCTTGCATAGCATTTCACATGAAGATATAGCGTAGTGCATGAAGAATAACTAAAAGTCAAATGCACTTTTTGTATGCAATTCATTCAAGAAACTAACTCATTCCGTGTGCATTGAAGATCTGTGAATACAGCCTGCTGTTGAGTTCCCTTGCAAAAGCGTTGTTTATTGAAAGAATAACACAAAATAAATAAGACTTTGTTGTTTTGCAATGCATTCAATACTAACAACAATTCATAGAGCATTAGAGAGATGTGCAATGCAGTCTGCTAGGCATTGCACATACGATCAATATACACCTACGTAATATGTACTTTGTTGTATTGCTATGCATTTTCAGAACAACTGATTCCTTCCTGCCTTGAGAATGTGCATTACAATTGGCTCTTGCATGGCCAAGACGCACAGACTATCAAGCGATGTGCATTGGAAAAATAACATAAAAGACATATACATATTGTAGCATAGCAATCATTCAAGAACTAACACATACCTTCGATCCCTGATAGAAAATATCAATTAAAACTGCCCTTGCAAAGCATTTCACATACGATACTGGCGTTGTGCATTGAAAGAAATAACCTAAAAAAGTCAAATCCACTTTTTTGAATTGAAATTCAATTCATGACTAACTCATTTCCGTAGTGCAATGAAGATATTGTTCAATGCACCAGCTGTTGCCGTACATTGCACAACGTTGTTTATTGAAGAGTAACATAAAAGTAATATGTCCTTGTTGTTTTGGCAATGCATTCAATAACCAAGTCATTCAATAATGCATTGAAGAGATGTACAATGCAATCTGCATACGCATTGCAACATACGATAAATAAAGATAAAAGTAAAATGTACATTCTTGCATTCAATGCATTTCAGAACCACTGGTTCCTCCGTGCCCTGATGAGATGTGCAATACAATTGGCTCTTGCATGCCAATACGTGCATAGACGAAAAAGCGATGTGTCAATTGGGATAACATAACATAAAAAGTCATATACACATGTTGCATTGCAATGTATTCACGGAAACAAACTCTAAATCTTCCTTCGTTTCCTTATGAATGTCCACTTAAATCTGCCCTTGGTATAGCATTCCCAACGATCTAAGCATTTTGCATTCAAGAAAACCTGAAAGTCAAATGCACATTTTTGTAAAGAAATTCATTCATGAACCTAACTCATTCCGTAGTTCATTGGAAATATGTGCATGCAGCCTGCTGTCGTTACATTGCAAAAGCGTTGTTTATTGAAGAATAAACACATAAGTAATATGTAACTTTGTTGATTATATGTCAAGCATTCAAGAATTAACTCATTCCTTCGTACCCTGATGAGATGTATCAATTTCAATCTCCCTTGCATAGCATTTCACAAACATCTAGCGTTGTGGCAATTGAAGAATAACTAAAAGGTCAAATGCACTTTTTGTAAGAAATTCATTCATTAACTAAAACACATTCCGTAGTTCATTGAAGATATGTGCAATGCAGCCTGCTGTTGCGATACATTGCACAAGCGTTGTTTTATTGAAGAATACACATAAGTATTATGTACTTTGTTGTTTTGCAATGCTTTCAAGAACTAACTCATTCCCATAGTGCATTAAAGGATATGTGCAATGCAGTCTTGCTTAGCATTGCACATACGATAAATAAAGATATAATAATATGTACTTTGTTGCTTGCAATGCAATTTCAAGAACCACCTGAATCCCTCCGTGCCCTAATGAGAGATAGTTGCAATACAATTTGCTCTTGCCCTGCCAAAGACCCAGACGATTCAGCGTTTTGTGCATTGGATAAATAACATAAAAGTCATATAACACTATTGTTGCATGCAATGCATTCAAGAACTAACTCATTCCCCTTCTTCCACTGAAGAGATGTTCAATTTAACTGCCCTTGCATAAGCAATTCCCAAGGTGTTTCAATCGATCTAGCGTTGTGCCTTGAAGAATAACCTAAAAGTCAAATGCACATCTTTTGTATTGAAATGTCCATTCATGACTAACACATTCCGTAGTGCATTGAATATATGTGCAATGCAGCTGCGTTGTCGTTTACCTAGCACAAGCGTTGTTATTGAAGAATAACACATAAGTAATAAGTACTTTGTAGTTTTGCAATGCATTCAAGAACTAACTCATTCCATAGTGCATTCAAGTATAAGTGCAATGCAGTCCTGCTTAGATTGCACATACGATCAATATACATTTAAGTAATATGTGCTTTGTTGCATTGCTAATATGCCTTTCAAACTAACTGATTCCTTCCTGCCGCTTGATGAGATGTGCAATACAATTGGATCTTGCAAGCAAACAAACCGACGATCAAGCGATGTGCATTGGATAAATAACAAAAAGTCTATACATATTGTTGCATTGGCAATGCATTCAAGAACTAACTCATCCCTTCGTTCCTCAAATGAGATGTACAATTAACTATGCCCTTGCATAACATTTTCACATAACGATCTACTGTTTTTGTCATTGAAGAATAACCAAAAAGTCCTAATGCACTTTTTATGAAATTCATTTCATGAACTAACTCATTCCGTAGTGCAATTGAAGAAATGTGCAATGCAGCCTCTGTTGCGTTACAAGTGCCAAGCGTTGTTTAATTGAAGAATAACACATAAGTAATATGTACTTTTGTTGGGGGGGGGGGGCTTCATTCAAGAACTAACTCATTCCATAAGTGCATTAAAGAGATGTGCAATGCAGTCCTGCTTAGCATAGCACATACGATCAATATACCACATAAGTAAAAATGTGACATTTGTTGCATAGCAATGCATTTCAGAACTAACTGATTCCTTCGTGCCCTGATGAGATTTGCAATACAATTGGCTCTTGCATGCCCAAACCACAGTAACGAACAATCGTTGATGCATTGGACAATAACATAAAAGTCATATACACATTGTTTCATTGCAATGCATTCAAGACTAAACTCATTCCTTCGTTCCTATGAGATGTTCAATCCATAAATCTGCCTTGCATACATTTCAACATATACGACTAGCGTTTGTGCATTTGAAGAAAAACTTCTAAAATCAAATGCACTTTTTTTGTATTGAAATCAATCAAGAACTAACTCAATCGTAGTGCATTGAAGATTATGTGCAATGCAAGCCTGCTGTGCGTACAGAGCCCAAGCTTTGTTTATGAAGAATAACACAAAGTATATAGTGTACTTGTTGTTTTGCAATGCATTCAAGAACTAACTCATTTCATAGAGTGAATTAGAGAGATGTGCAATGCAACTTCTTAGCATTGCACATACGATCAATATACATATAAGTAATAAGTACTTTGTTGCATTGCTATGCATTTTTCAGACTACGATTTCCTTCCTGCCGGGATGAGATGTGCAATACAATTGGCTCTTTGCATGCCAAGACGCACAACGTACAAGCGTTTGTGCATTGGATAAATAACATAAAAGGTCATATACATATTGTTGCATGCAATAGCATTCAAGAACTAACTCATTCCATAGTTTCCTGGAAGAGATATTCAATTAAATCTGCCCCTTGCATAGCATTTCACATACGATCTAGCGTTGTGCATTGAAGAATAACCTAAAGTCAAATGCACTTTTTTTGTATTGGAAATTCATTCATGACCTAACTCAATTCCGTAGTGCAAATGAAGATATGTGATATGCAGCCTGCTGTTTGCGTATACAGTGCCAAGCGTTGTTTATTGAAGAATAACACATAAGTAATATGACTTTGATTGTTTTTGCATTCATTCAAGAACTACTCATTCCAGAGTGCATTAAAGAGATGTGCAATGCAGTCCTGCTTAGCATTGCACATAACGAACAAAATACACATAAGTAATATGTTACATTGTTGCAATTGCTATGCATTCAAGAACTGAGTCCTCTCGTGCCCTGCATGAGATGTGCAATAACATAGGCTCTTGCAAGTCCAAGACGCAACTGACGATCAAGCGTTTGTGCATTGATAAATAACCATAAAAGTTCATATACACATTGTTGCATTGCAATGCATTCAAGAACTAACTCATTCCATCGTATCCTGAAGAGATTTCAATTTAAATCTGCCCCCTCCTTGCATAGCATTTCACAGTACGATATAGCGTTGTGCATTGAAAATAACCAAAAGTCAAATGCACTTTTTGTATGAAATTCATTCATGAACACTAACCTCATTCCGTAGTTGCATTGAAGATATGGTGTAATACTGCCTGCTGTTTGAGTTACATTGCAAAAGCGTTGTATTATTGAAGAATAACACATAAGTACTATGTACTTATGTATGTTTTGGCAATGCATTCAAAGAACAACTACATTTCATAGTGCATTAGAGAGAAGTGCAATTGCAGTCTGCATAGCATTGCACAAACGATCATATACACATAAGTAATATATACTTAGTAGTATTGCTAAGCATTATCAAGAACAAACAGGAATCCATCTGCCGATGATGAGAGTGCAAATACAAATAGGCTCTTGCATGCCAAGACGCACAGACGAATCAAGCGTTGCGCATTGGAAAAATAACATAAAAAGTCATATACATATGTTGCATTGGCAATGCATTCCAAAGAACTAAATGCATTCCATCGATCCTGATGAGAAATTCAAATAATCAGCCCTTGCATAGCTTACACATACGATCTGGCGATGTGCATTGATGGGAGAATAACCTAAAAGTCAAATCCAATTTTTTGTAATTGAAAATTCATTCAATGAACTAACTCATTCCGAAGTAGCATAGAAGAATGTTCAAAGCGCCTGCTGTTGCGTTTACATTGCACAATCGTTGTTTTATTGAAGAGTAACATATAAGTAATATGTCCTTGTTTGTTTTGCAATGCAATTCAAGAACCAAGTCATTCAATATGCATTGAAGAGATGTACAATGCAATCTGCTTAGCATAGCACATACGATAAATAAAGAAAAAAGTAATAGTACTTTCTTGCATGTCTATGCAATTTCAGAACCAACTGATTCCTCCCGTGCCCTGATGAGATGTGCAATACAATTGGCTCTTGCATCCAAGACGCAAAAGACAAACAGCGTGGTGCATTGGATAAATAACATAAAAGCATATAACACATTGTAGCATTGCAATGTATACAAGAACTAACCATTCCTTCGTTCCCTTATATATGTTCAATTAAATCAGCCCTTGTATTGCAAGTTTCCCCCATTACGATCCTAGCTATTGTGCGTCAAGAATAAACCTGAAAGTCAAATGCACTTTTTTGTAATGAAATTCAATCCTGACTAACTCATTCCGTAGTGCATTGAAGATATGTGCAATGCAGCCTGGCTGTTGCGTTACATTGCAAAAGCGTTGTTTTTGAAGAATAACACATAAGTAATATGTACTTTGTTGTATTTGTCATGCATTCAATATTAACTCATACCTCGTTCCCTGATGAGATGTTCATTTAAATCTGCCCTTTCATAGCATTTCACATACGAATCTAGCGTTGTGCATTGAAGAATAACCTAAAAGTCAAATGCCTTTTTTGTATGAAATTCATTCATGAACTAACTCAACCGTAGTCATTGAAGATAAGTGCAATGCAGCCTGCTGATGCGTACATTGCACAAGCGTTGTTTTCTTGAAGAAAAACACATAAGTAATATGTACTGTTGGTGTTTGCAAATCATTCAAGAACTAACTCAATTTCCATAGATCATTAAAGAGATGTGGCAAGCAGTTCTGCTTAGGCTTGCACATACGATAAATCACGATTTAATAATATGTACTTGTTGCATTGCTTATGCATTTCAGATCCAACTGATTCCTCCGAGCCCTGATGATATGTTGCAATACAATTGGCTCTGCACATGCCAAACGCACAGACGATCAAGCGTTGTGCATTGATAAAAAACTAAAAAGTCAATACACATTGTCATCGCAATGCATCAAGAAGCAAAACTCATTTCCTTCGTTCACTGATTGAGATGATTCATATATATCAGCCCCTTGCATAGCTTTCCCAACGATCTAGCGTTGTCATTGAAGAGAATAACCTAATGTCAAATGCACTATTGTATTGGAAAATTCATCATGAACAAACACATTCTCCGTAGTGCATGAAATATGTGCAATCAGCCTGCAGTTGCGTTACATTGCACAAGCGTTTGTTTATTGAATGAATAACACATAAGTAATAAGTACTTTGTTGTTTTGCAATGCATTCAGAACTAACTCAATTCCATATGCAACTTAAAGAGATGTGCATGCCAGTACTGCTTAGCATTGCACATACGATCAAAAAAGCATATAAGTAATATTGCTTTGTTTGCATTGCTATATGCCTTTTCAGAACTAACTGATTCCTTCGTGCCCTGATGAGATGCGTGGCAATACAATTGATCTTGCAAGCCAAGACAAACAGACTAACAATCGTTTGCATGGATAAATAACATAAAAGTCATATACATATTGTTTGCATTGCAATGCATTCAAGAACTAACTCAATCCATCGTCCCTGATAGATGTTCAATATAACTATGCCCTTGCATATCTTTTCACATACGATCACTGTTGTGCATTGAAGAATAACCTAAAGTCTAATGCACTTTGGGGGGGTTAGATTCCTTCATAACTAACTCATTTCCGTAGTGCATTTGAAGATATGGTTCAATGCCGCCTTCTGTTGCGTTACAGTGCCCAAGCGTTGTTTATTGAAGAATAACACATAATTAATATTACTTTGTTAGGTTTTGCAATGCATTCAAGAACTCACTCATCCATAGTGGCAATAAAAGAATGTCAATGCAGCTTCATAGCATTGCACATACTAACAATATACCATCAGTAATATGTACTTGTTGCAATGCTATGCATTTCAGGAACTTAAAAACTGATTCCCTTCGTCCCTGATGAGATTTGCAATACAATTATAGTGCTCTTGCATGCCAAGACGCACAGACGATCATGCGTTTGTGCATTGGATAAATAACATAAAAGTCATATACACATTGTTTTGTCATTGCAATGCATTCAAGAACATACTCATTCCTTCTATCCCTGATTAATGTTCAATAAATCTGCCCTTGCATAGCATTTCACAAAACATCTAGAGCGTTGTGCATTGAAGAATAACCTAAAAGTCAAATGCACTTTATTTTGTATTGATGAAATCATTCATGACTAACTCATTCCGTAGTGCATTGAAGATATGTGCAATGGCAGCCTGCTGTTGCGTTAACAGTGCCCAGCGTTGTTTATTGAAGAATAACAACATATGTAATATGTACTTGTTGTTTTGCAATGCATTCAAGAACCTAACTCATTTCATAGTGAATTAGAGAGATGTGCACTGCAATCTGCTTAGCATTGCACATACGATCATATACATATAAGAAATAATGTACTTTGTTGCATTGCTAAGCATTCAGAAACTAACTGATTCCTTCCTGCCGTGATGAGATGTGCAATAACAATTGCCTCTTGCATGCCAAGACGCACAGACGATGCAAGCGTTGTGCATTGGATAAATAAATAAAAGTCATATACATATTGTTGCATTGCAATGCATCAAGAACTAAACCTCATTCTTCCGTTCCCTGATGAGATATTCATTAAATCTAGCCTTGCATAGCAGTTCAGTTCACATACATCTAGCGTTGTGCATTGAAGAATAACCTAAAAGTCAAATCCACTTTTTGTATTGAAATTCATGTCATGAACTAACACATTCCGTAGTCCAAAATTGAAGATAAGTGCAATGCAGCCTGCTGTTGCGTTACATGCACAACGTTGTTTATTGAAGAATAACATATAAGTAAAATGTACTTTTGTTTGTTTTGCAATGCATTCAAGAACCAAGATCATTCAATAAATGCATTGAAGAATGAACAATGCAATCATCTTAGCATTGCACATACGATAAAATAAAGATAAAGTAATATGTAGTTACTTTCTTGCAGTCTAAGCATTTCAGAACCAACTGATTCTCCGTGCCCCTGATGAGATGTGCAATGACAATTGCTCTTGCATGCCAAGACGCACAGACGATAAAGCGTATGTGCATTGGATAAATAACATAAAAGTCATATACACAATTGTTGCATTGCAATGTATTCAAGAACTAACTACATTCCTTCGTTTCCTATGAGATGTCAATTAATCTGCCCTTGTAACCTTTCCATACGATCTACTTTGTGCATTCAAGAATAACCTGAAAGTCAAATGCACTTTTTTGTATTGAATTCATCATGAACTAATCTCATTCCGTAGTGCATTGAAGATATTGCAATGCAGCCTGCTGTTAGCGTAACAATATGCAAAAGCGTTGTTTATTGAAGAATAACCACATAAGTAATATGATACTTTTGTTGTTTTGCAATGCATTCAAGATTACTCATTCCTTCTCCCTGATGAGATGTTCATTTAAATTCCTGCCCTTGCTTAGCATTTCACATACTATCTAAGCGTTGTGCATTAAGAATAACCTAAAAGTCAAATGCACTTTTTGTATTGAAATTCATTCATGAACTCATTTCGAAGTGCCATTGAGAAATGCAATGTCAGCCTGCTGTTTGCGTTACAATTGCAACAAGCGTTGTTTATTGAAGAAGAACACATAAGTAATATTACTTTGTGTTTTGCAATGCTTTCAAGAACTAACTCATTCCATAGTGCATTAAAGAGATGTCAATGCAGTCCTGCTTATTAGCATGCACATACGATAAATAAAGATATAATTATTATGAACTTTGTTGCCATTGCTATGCAATTTCAGAAGCCAACTGATTCCACCGTGCCCTGATGAAATGTGCAAATACAATTGGCTCTTGCATGCAAACGCACAGACGATCAATCGTTGTGCATTGGAAAATATAACATAAAAGTCATAAACACATTTTGCATTGCAATGCAATCAAGAACTATCTCATACTTCGCTTCACTGATGAATGTTCAATAAATCTGCCCTTGCATAGCATTTCCCATACGATCTAGCGTTGTGCATTGAAGAATATACCTAAAAGTCAATGCACTTTTTTGTATTGAAAATCATTCATGAACTAATTCATTCCGTATGCATTGAAGATACTTGCAATGCAGCTGCTGTTGGCGTTACATTGCACAAGCTTAGTTTATTGAAGAATAACAATAAGTAATGTAGTACTTTGTTGTTTTTGCAATGCATTACAAGACCTAACACATTCCATATGTATAAAGAGATGTCAATGCAGTCTGCTTAGCAAATGCACATACGATCAATAACAATAAGGTAATATGTGCTTTGTTGCATTGCTATATGCATTTCAGAACTAACTGATTCCTTCGTGCCCAGATGAGATTGCAATACAATTGATCTTGCAAGCCAAGACAAACAGACGATCAAGCGTTGTGCATGGATAAAAAACATAAAAGTCTATTCATATGTTGCATTGCAATGCATTCAAGAACTAACTCATTCCTTCGTACTTCCTGATGAGATGTTCAAATTAACTAAGCCCTTGCATAGCATACACATACGATCTAGCGTAGTGCAATGAAGAATTACCTAAAAAGTCAAATGCACTTTTTGTATTGAAATACTTCATGAACTAACACATTCCGTAGTGCATTGAAGATATGTGCAATGCAGCCTGCTGTTGCGTTTACATTGCAAAGCGTTGTTTATTGTAAGAATAACCCATAAGTTAATATGTACTTTGTTGTTTTTTGCAATGCATTCAAGAACTAACTCATTCCATAGTGCATTAAAAAAAAAGATTGTGCCAATGAAGTCTGCTTAGCATTGCACATACGATCAATATACATCATAATATGTACTTTGTTGATCAAGGTTAGTGCATTGGATAAATAACATAAAAGTCAAATGCACTTTTCTGCCTTGCAATGCATTAAGAACTAGCTCAGTCCTTTATATATGCGATGAAGCATTTCTAATGCCAATCTGCTCTTGCATATCATTGCACATACATCATTAGATTTAGCTGTCACTTACTAATAAGCATACTAGCATAGAGTACAGAACTAACTCTGTTTTGCATGGCACTGCAACAAGATCTAAATCGTTCGAATATGCATTGAGATATAAAAGTAGTTGTATTGCATCACATAAAACAGATTTTAACGTAAAAAAAAATGAATAGACAAACATTTGACGATATGACAATGGATTTGCATGCATTGCGTACTACAACCTAACTTATAAATTTATTAACAGGATAAACATTGCTTACTTGTTGAATCATTATACAATTAATTGTATACTGACGAGAAAACATAATATCACAGTTGCTTTAAAAACGCAATGCAAATAATTAACTAATTCCGTAGTGTAACTAAGAGATTAATTTCTGTGCTGCTGCACTGCATTCAACACCATCAAACTTGGTGCATAATAGATTTAGAATAAAGCTATATGCAACAATTTAAGAGTGATGAACACTGGGTCAAAAATATGTTCAGCAGTCAGATCCGATTCTGGCATTGCTAATGTACAATCATGGATATGTAATAGAAGATTTGAGGAAGTTTGAACAAAATATATTAATAATCAAATATGGAGGACACTACATCTACAGCTAGATATTATGTAACATCAGGAGGACAATGAGAGTGAATAGTGAGTTTAATTTTCAATGATTTCTTTATAGTCAGAAATATCTTTAAAGGCATATAAATTGACTACTTTTATCTGAGTACATCAGATCGTCATTTGCAAGAAAATGTCATGGATTCTTCGTTCCAAAATATGTTCTACAGGGTCAAATATGGACACGACTGGCTGATGTAAAATACTATTTCTATACTCCATTACATAGTAATTTAAACCTTTGAGGAACTTTTGCAAAGAAATATTTTCCACTTGGGCAAATATAGATGCTGACGCAACATCAGCAGTGAGAATGTTTATAAGTTTTCCCTATATCGAGTTTCTCTCAGGCCATAAAAATGTTACAAGAGTTCAAAAATGGACCAATGTAAGGGGCTGATGTAACATCAGAAGGAGTTCATAAATGGATATATATACATAAAAAAATTTAGAGGACCCTTGTGAACACAAAAATGTCATTAGGTCAAATATGTTTGAGTTAACATCAGAGAGAGTCTTTGAAAATATATAGTAAAACGGATTTTGCCTTTTGGGGAACCTTCAGAAGGTTACCATGATTAACTTCATCAGCTAAAAGAGATTCCATGAATATAATGAGTAAAAAAACTTAATTTGTGGACCCATTGGCCTGAGACATGTTCCAAAGATCAGATATGGAAGGACTTTTTATGGCAGTTTAACTTCAGCAAAGTCCCATGAGAAATAAATAGTAAGGACGCCTTTATGGGGACCATTTGGCCAGTACATATTTTTCATTGGGTACAAATATAGCTGCTGACACCACATCAGAATTAGTCCATGGAATGTGTAGTAAGTCCATACCGAAGGAAGAACAGCCAGAAAAAAAAAAAATGGCCAGAAATATGGCCAGAAATATGAGAAAGATTAGTAAGTTCCAATCGAGTACTTTCTGGCCAGAAATTTGTTCATGAGGTCAAACATGACTACTGTGTGGCTGACGTAAACATCAGAAAAAGTCTATAGATATAAAGTATGCTGCCTTTTGGGACCATTTGGGGAAATTTTTTCATTGGGCCAAACATAGGCTGGCTGACAAAACATCCGAAATTAGTCAATGAGAATGTGTAGTAGATCCATATAGAGTACTCTCTGGCCAGAAATATGCTCATAGGACCCATTGTCCTGAGACATTTTCCAATGATCAGATATGGACTTGGGAGGCAGTTTTAACGTTAAAAAAAGTCTATCTATGAGAATATATAGTAAGTTGCCTGTTGGGGACCATTTGGGCAGAATTTTTTTCATGTCAAATATAGCCTGGCTGACATTCGAGAGTCAGTGAGAATGTGTAGTAAGTTCCCATATCGAGTTCTCTCTGGCAATAAATAGTCACATGAGGCCCCATTGGCTGAAACATGTTTCCAAAGTAACAATAGGGACTTTTTTTTAATGGCTGTTTCACTTCAGAAAAAGTCCATGAGAATATAAAGTAATCGCCTTTTGGGACCATTAGGCCAGACATTTTTTTCAGTTGGGACAAATATAGGCTGGGCTTGACACAACATCAGAAGTATCAATGAGAATTGAAGTAAGTTCCATATCGAGTACTCTCTGCCAGAAATATGTTCATGAGGTCAAATACACTACGTATGGACTGACGTAACATCAGAAAAAGTCTATGAGAAAATATAGTATGCTGCCAATTGGGGACCATTTGGCCAGACATTTTTTTCAATTGGCCTAATATAGTCTGCTGACCTAAACAACCGAAGTGTCAATGAGAATGTGTAGTTAAGTACCATATCGAGTAACTCTCTGGCCGAAAATATGTTTCATGAGGTCAAATATGACTACGATGGCTGATGTAGCAACAAAAACAGTCTATTTATTTTATATAGATAAAAAACAAACATTTGATGGCCCTTTGGCTAGAAATATGTAGAAAAGATCAGATATGGACTAAATACCCCGCCCCCTTGGTATGGCTGAGGAACATTAAGCAAGAGCTTTTAGAATATTTAGTAAGTTTGCCTTTGGCAAGAATTATTATCAATGGCCAAATATTGGCTGGCTGATTTACATCAAGAAGCATTCCATTAATTTTAATGAGTAAAAAAACATCAAATCAGATATGGACTTTTAAATGGCTTTTTAACTTCAAAAAAAGTCCATGAAATATATAGTAAAGTCGCCCACTTTGGGGACCCATGTTGCCAGTGACATTTTTTCATTGGGTCAAATATAGTCTGTCTGACACAACATCAGAAGAGTCAACAGAAAGAGAAGTAAGTTCCATATCGGAGTGGAAGAAAGCCAGAAATATGCCCAGAAAAAATGCCAGAAATATGAGAAGTTTATAAGTTCCATATCGATACTTTCTGGCCAGAAATTTGTTCATGAGTCAACATGGACTACTGAGAGGCTGACCTAACATCATAAAAAGTCTATGAGATATAAAGAATGCAGCGCTTTTGGGGACCATTTGGGGAGAATTTATTCATTGGGCCAAATATAGCTGGCTGACAAAACATCCGCAGTAGTCAATGAAATGTGGTATAGGTTCCATATAAGTACTCTCTGGCCAGAAATATGCTCATGATGGACCCATTGTCCTGAGATAATTTTCCAAGATCAGATATTTACATTTTGTATGGCTGTTTTTAACTTAAAAAAAGTCTAAGAGAATATAGAAGTAATTGCCTTATTTGGGACCATTGCCAGAATTTTTTTCACTGGTCAAATAGCCTGGCTGACATTCGAAGTAGTCAATGAGAATGTGTAAAGTAAGTTCCATATCGAGTACTCTCTGCAATAAAAATGCTCATGAGACCCATTGGGCCGAGACATGTTCCAAAGATCAATATGGAATTTTTTTATGGCTGTTTTATTAACTTTCAGCAAAATTCCATGAGAATATAAAGTAAGTCGCCTTTTGGGAACCATTTGTCCAGACATTTTTTTTCATTGGTCAAATATAGGCTGCTGACACAACACAAAGTAGTCAAAGAGCATGTGTATTAAGTTCCATATCGAGTACTCTCTGGCCAGAAAATATTTCATAGGTCAAATAGGACTACTGTATTGGCGACAACATCAGAAGAGTCTATGAGAATATATAGTATGCTGCCATATCGTGGACCATTGGGGGCCAAACATTTTTTCATTGCCGAATATAGGCTGGCTGACGAAACAACCGAAGTAGTCAATGAGAATGTGTAGTAAGTTCATATCGAGTACTCACTGGTCCGACAATATGTTCATGAGGGTCAAATATGGACTACTGTATGCTGATTAGCAAGCCAAAAACAGTCTATTAGTATATATAGTAAAAAACAAACAATTGAGGTCCCTTTGGCTAATCATATGTAGAATAGATCAGATATGGACTACTGAATGGCTGAGTAACATAAGAAAGAGTCCTTTTAAATATTTAGTAAGTTTCCTTTAATGGTCGCAGCTGAGAACACTATTATACAATTAGATTAGGAGTGCCAAATATTGGCTGGCTGATTTAACAACAGAAGCATTCATTAATTTAATTAGTAAAAACAACAACAGACAGATAATGGACTTTTAATGGCGTTTTTAACATCAAAAAAAGTCCATGAGAGCAAATAGTAGTTGCCTTATGGGGACCAATATGCCGACATTTTTTCAATTGGTCAAATATAAGCTGGCTGACACACATTAGAAGTAGTCAAAGAGATGTGTAGTAAGTTCCATATCGAGTACTTTCTGGACAGAAATATGTTCAATGAGGTCAAATACTGACTACTGTATGGCAGACGTAACAACAGAAAAAGACTATGAGTTTATATAGTAAAAAAACAACAACATTTGAGGTCCCTTGGCTAGATATATGTTACAATAGACAGCTATGGACTACTGTATGGCTGAGGAACCGCATAAGACGAGAAGTCTTTTAGGAATATTTTATAAGTGCCTTTTGGCAAGAATAATTATCAATGGGCCAAATATTGGCTGGCTGATGTGACATCAGAAGGATCCAAGAATTTAATGATTGAAAAAGAAAATTGAGGACCCAAGGGCCTGAGACATGTTCCAAGGATCCATATATGGACTTTTTTTTTGGCTGTTATAAAACTTCATAAAAAACCATGAAATAATAAGTAAGTTGCCTTTTGGGGACCAATTTGCCAGATAATTTTTCATTGGGTCAAATGTAGGCTGGCTGACACAACATCAGATTAGTCAATGAAATGTGTAGTAAGTTCCATATCGAGTACTCTCTGGCCCAGAAATATTTTCAAGATGTCAAAAATGGACTACTGTATGGCTGACGTCACAACAGAAGGAGTCTCTTAGTTTATATATTAAAACAAAAAACAAAAAAAACACATTTGAGGTCCCTTTTGGCTGGATATACGTACAAAAATCAATATGGACTACTGCATGGCTGAGGTAACAAAAGAAGAGTCTTTTAGAATATTTAGTAAGATAGCCTTTATGAAGAATTATTATCCATGGGCCAAATATTGGCTGGCTGATGTAACATCAGATTGATCCCAATGAATTTAATGAGTAAAAAACATTTTGAGGACCCATATGCCTGAGACATGTTCCTAAGATCAGATATGGGGACTTTTTTATGGCTGTTTTAACATCAGAAAAAGTCATGAGAATATATATGTAAGTCGCCTTTTGGGACCAATTATGGCAGAACAGTTTTGTCATTGGTCCAAATATCGGCTTGGCTGACACAACATCAGAAGTAGTTCAATTAGAAAGGTATAAGTTTCAAATCGAGCACTTACTGGCCAGAAATATGTTCATGAGTCAATACGGACTAATGTCTGGCTGACGAACATCAGAAAAAGTCAAGGAGAAAATAAAGGTATGCTGCCTTTGGGACCAATTGCGCCCAGAAATTTTATCATTTTGGGCCAAAATAAAGGCTGGCTGACGGAAACATCCGAATAGTAGTCAATGAGAACTATGTCGTAGGTTCCACATCGAGTACTCTCTGGCCAAAATCTCATAGGACCCATTTTGCCTGAGAATATTTTCCAAAGATCAGATATAGGACATTTTGTATGCTGTATTTAACTAAAAAAAAAAGTCTATGAGAATATAAAGTAAGTTGCCTTTTGGGGACCATGTGCCAGAAAATGTTTTCATGTCAAATATAGCGCTGCCCAATCCGAATTAGTCAATGAGAATGTTATAAGTACCATATCGAGTACTCCTCTGGCCAAAATATGTTCCTGAGGTCAACATGGACTACTTATGGCATGACGTCAGAAAAAGTCTATGAGAAAATATAGTATGCTTCATTTGGGGTACGCATTTGCCAAAATTTTCATTGGCAAAATATAGCTTGCAAACGAAACATCCGAATTAGTCAATGAGAATGTGTAGTAAGTTTCCATATCGAGTACTCTCTGACCAGAAAAATGTCACGAGGTCAAAAAATGGACTACTGTAATGGCTGTATGAAACACCAGAAAAATTCTAAGAGAATATATAGTATGCTGCCTTTAGGGAAGACATTTGGCCAAAATGTTTTCTTTGGGCCAAATAAAGGCGTTCTGACGAAACACCGAAGTATCCAATGAAATTTGTGTAGTAAGTTGCATATATCGAGTACTCTCTGGCCAGAAATATGCTCAATAGGACCCATTGGCCTGAAATATGTTCCAAAGATCAGATATGGATATTGTATGAGTGTCTCATTTAAAAAGTCTAAGAGAAAAATATAGTAAGTTTGCTTTTAGGACCATTTGGCCAGAAATTTTTTTCATTGGTCCAATAATAGGCTGGCTGACTCAGAATAGGCACTAAGAATGTGTATTCATTCCAAATCGATTAAATCACTGGCCAGAAAAAAGTTTCCTAGGGTCAAACATGGACTACTGTTATGGCTGCCAAAGAAAAAAGCTTATGAGAAAATAAAGGTATGCTTTCTTTTGGGACCATTAGGCCAGAATGTTTTTCATTGGCAAAATAAAAGGCTGTCAAAACGAAACATCCGAAGTATTCAATGAGAATAGGTAGTAAGTTCCATATCGAGTACTCTCTTGACCAGAAATTTTTCACGAGGTCAAAAAATGGACTAGCTGTATGGCTGAATTAAACATCAGAAAAAGTCTATGAGAATATATAGAATGTCTGCCATTTGGGGACCATATGGCCGGAGATTTTTTTCATCGGGCCAAAAATAATAGGCTGGCTGACGAAACAATACCTAGTAACAACAGAATTGAATGTACGTTCCATAATGAGTACTCTCTGGCCAGAAAATGTTCATGATGTCAAATATGACTACTGTAGGCTGACGTCACATCAGCAGGGTCTCTGATTTAATATATTAAAAAACCCTAAAAAACATTTTGAGGTCCCATTGGCTAGAAATATGTAAAATATATCATATATGGACTACTTTATGGCTGAGGTCACATAAGAAAGAGTTTTTTTAGAATATATAGAAAGTAGCCTTTTGTGCAAGAATTATAACAATGGGCCAAATATTGGCTGACAGATATAAATCAGAAGGATTCCATGAATTTAATGATTAAAAAAATATTTTATGAGTACCCCCATATGGCCTGAGACAAGTTTCCAAAGAACAGATAAGGAACTTTTTTAAGGCAATATTAACTTCCGAAAAAGTCCATGAAATTATAGTAATTTGCCCTATGGGGAACCATTTGGCCATACATTATTCATTGGGTCAAATATAGGCACTGGCTGAGAAACATCCGAAATAGTCAATGAGAAATGTGTAGTGAGTTCCATAACGAGTACTTTTTGGCCAGAAAATGTACATGAAGTCAAATTATTCGGACTACTGTAAGGCTGACGTAATAACATCCACGAACGAGTCATGATTTTATAAAAATAAAAAATAGAGGACCCATTGGACAGAAATATTTTTCAATTGGTCAAATATGGCACTACTGAATGGCTGACATAACAACAGGAGGAGTCCATGAGACTGACCATTTGGCCAGACATTTTTCATTGCGGTCAAATAAAGGCAGGGCCGACACAACATCATAAGGTAGTCATGAGAATTTTGTAGTAAGTGCATAACGAGAACTCTCTGGCCAGGAAATAATATGCTCATGAAGGACCCATTGGCCCTAGAATATGTTCCAAAGATCAGATAAGGACTTATGTATGGCTGTTTCTCACTTAAAAAAGTCCTATTTGAAAAAAAGTATGCTTCTTTGGGACCTATTTGGCCCAAACTGTTTTCATTGGACCAAATATAGCTTGCAAACGAAACATCCGAATTAACCCATGAGAATGTTAGTAAGTCATATCGGAGTACTCTCTGCCAGAATATGAGTCAATAGATCAAAATGACTACTGTATGGCTACTTCACATCAAAGGGAGTCCATGAGTTTATAAAAAAAAAAAAAATAAATAACTTGAGGAACCTTTGGACAGAAATATTTTCAATTGTCAAATCTGGACTTCTGTATGGCCTGAGATAACAGAGAAAGAGTCCTTTGAGAATACATTAGTAAGTTGCCTTATTGGGGACCTTGTGGCAATAGTATTCTCATAGCAAAATATTAGGCTGGCTGATGTAACATAAGAAGGTATTCCAGTTATATAAGAATAAAAAAACATTTTGAGGAACCATTGGCCTGAATATGTTCCCAAAGATTCATATAAAGGCTTTGTATGGCTGTTTTAAACTTCAGAAAAAGTTCCATGAGAATATATAGTAAAGTTGCCTTCGGACCATTTTGGCCAGACATTTTTTCATTGGGCCCCAAATGTAGACTGGCTGATGAAACACCGAAGCAGACAATGAGAATGTGTATAATTCCATATCGAGTACTACTCTGGCCAACATCTGTTCATGAGGTCAAATACGGACTACTGAGGCTGATTTAACAACTAGAAAAAAGTCTATGAGATATAAATAAGCTGCCTTTGGGGACCATTTGCCAATAATTTTTTTCATTGGTCCAAATATAGGCTGGCTGACGAAACCTCCGTTAGTCAATGATAATGTGTAGTAGGTTCCATATCGGTACTCCTGTCCAGAAATATGCTTATGAGGACCCATTGTCCTGAGATATAACCAAAGATCAGATATGGAACATGTTGTATGGCTGTTTTTAACTTAAAAAAAAGTCTATGGAATATATAGTAAGTTGCCTTTGGTGAACCATTTGGCCAGAATTTTTTCATTGGGTCCAAGGCTGGCTGAATCAGAAAGTAAGTCCAATGAGAATATGTAGTAAGTTCCATAACGAGTACTCTCTTGCCAGAAATATGTGCCTGAGGTCAAACCATGACTACTGTAAGCTGTAGTAAACATCAGAAAAAGTCTATGAGAAAATAAATAGTATGCTTCCTTTTGGCACCATTTGGCCAGAAATTTTCATTGGGCCAAATATAGGCTGGCTGATCGAAAAATCCGAAGTAGTCAATGAGAATTAAAGTAAGTTCCATATCGAGTACTCCTCTGACCAGAAATATATTCTTAAGGACAAAAATGGGACTACTGTATGGCTGACGTAACATCGAGAAAAAGTCTATGAAGAATATATAGAAGCAGCCATTTGGGGAACCATTTGGCCAGACATTTTTTCATTGGCCCAAATAAAGGCTGCTGACGACAACATCCGAAGTAGTCAAAGAGAATGTGTAGTAGGATCCATAACGATAGCTCTCAGGGGCGAGAATATCCGCATGAGACCATATGTCTGAGAATGTTCCAAAGATCAGATATGGACATTTGTAAGGCTGTTTTAACTTAAAAAAGTCTATGAAAATATATAATTTGCCTTTTGGGGTCCATTTGGCCAAAATTTTTTTTCATTGGTCAAATAAGGCTGGCTGACTAAGAAGTAGTCAATGATAAATGTGAAGTAAGTTCCATAACGAGTACTCTCTGGCCAAAAATATGGTTCCTGAGGTCAAACATGGACTACTGTATGGCTACGTAACATCAGAACAAGTTATGAGAAAATAAATTATGCGCCTTTTTGGGGACCATTTGGCCAGAAAATATTTTCAATGGGCCCAAAAAAGCTGGCTGATACGAAACATCCGAATTAGTCAATGAGAATGTGTAGTAAGTTCCAGATCGAGAACTCTCTGGACCAGAATAATGATTCTTGAGTTCAAAAATGGGACTACTGTATGGCAGAAAGAACATCAGAAAAAGTCTATGATAAATAATATAGTAATCTGCCATTTTGGGGACCAAATGGCCAGACATTTTTTAATTGGTCCAACATATAGGCAAGCTGACGAAAACATCTGAAGTATCATTGGAGAATGTGTATAATTCCAATATCGATACTCTCTGGCCAGAAAAATGTTACATGATGTTCAAATATGACTACTGTAATGGCTGAACGTCACATCAGACAGATCTTTGATTTAATAGTAAAAAAAAAATAAAAAATACTTTGAGTCCCTTTGGCTAATATGTGTACAATAGATCAGATATAGACTACTGTATGGCTGCGGTTAACAAAAGAAAGAGTTCTTTAGAATATTAGTAAGTTTCCTTTTTCAATAATTATTAAAGGGCCGAATATTGGCTTGGCTGAAATCAGAAGTAGGCAATGGAGAATGTGTAGTAAGTTTCCATATCGAAGTACTCTCTGGCAAGAAACATGTTCCTGAGGTCAAACATGACTACTGTCAGCTGACGTAACATCAAGAAACCGTCTATGAGAAAAAAGAACGCGCTTTGGGACCATTTGCCAGATAATTTTTTCATTGGCCAAATAAAGGCTGCCTGACGAAACAACAAGTAGTCCAATGAAAAGTGTAGTAGGTTCCATAGTCGAGTACCTCTGACCAGAAATATGTTCATGAGGTCAAAATGGACTACTGTAAGCTGACGAAACATCAGAAACCGTCTATGAGAATAAAGTATGCTGCCTTTTGTGGGCCATTTGGCCAGATAAATTTTTCATTGGCCAAATATAAGCTGGCTGACAAACATCCGAAGTATATCAATGAGAATGGTAGTAGGTTACCCATATCGAGTACTCACTGGCCAAAATATGCTCATGCCCATTGTCCTGATATATGTTCCAAAGATCATATATGGACTTTTTTGTATTGCTGTTTTAACTTAGAAAAAAAGTCTATGGAGAATAATATAGTAAGTTGCCTTTTTGGTACCATATGGCCAGAAAATTTTTCATGGGACAAATAAAGAATGGCAGACGAACCCATCCGAAGTAGTCAATGAGATGTGTATTAAGTTCCATATCGAGTAACTCTGGCCAGAATATGTTTTCTGATGTCCAAATCCGGACCACTGTATGGCTGACGACATAACAGAAGGAGTCCTCTGAGTTTATGTAGTAAAAAAAAACAAAAAAAACCCCACATTTGAGTCCCTTTGTCTCGAAAGTGGCGGGTGTAGGCAAGGAGAGATCAGAATATGGACTACTGTCGAGGGCTGAGGTAAACATAAGAAAAGAGTCTTTTTAAAATATTTAGTAAGTTGCCTTTTGGTAACAAGAATTATTATGAATGGGCCAAATATGAGCTGCTGATGTTACATCAGAAGGATTCCATGAATTAATGAGTAATAAAACATTTGAGGACCCTTTTGGCCTGAGACATGTTTCCAAAATACAGATTAGGAATTTTTTATAATGGCATGTTTTAACTTCAGAAAAAAGTCCTATGAAATGTATAGAAAGTTGCCTTTTGGGGACCATTTGGCCAGACATTTTTTTAATTTTGGTCAAATATAGGCCTGGCTGACCTAACAACAGAAGTATCAATGAGAAAGTGTAGTAAGTTCCATATCAAGTATTCTCTGGCCAGAATATGTTCAAAGATCAAAAATGGACTACTGTGAATGGCGACGTAACCTCAAAGGATCCATGAGTTTATAAAAAAAAAAAGTGAGAATCCTTTGGACAGAATATGTTCATTAGGTCAAAATTGACTACTGTATGGCTGAGATAACATCAGCAAGAGTCCTTTGGATAATATATAGTAAGTTTGCCTTTTGTGGACCGTTCATTTGGAAGGAAGTATTCTCATGGCAAAATATAGGCCTTGGCAGATGTAACTTCAGAAGGATTTCATGAATTTAATGAATTAAAAAAACATGTGAGACCATTGGCCTGATACATGTTCCAAAGATCAGATATGGAATTTTTTAATGGCTGTTTTAACTTCAGAAAAAGTCCATAGGAATATATCGTAAGTCGCCTTTGGGGACCATTTGCCAGACATTTTTTCATTGGGTCCCCAAATTAGGCTGGCTGACACAACATCCAGAATAATCAATGAGAATGTGTAGTAAGTTCCATATCGAGACTTTCTGGCCAGAAATAGTTCAGAGGTCAAATACGGACCAACTGTATGGCTGACGTAACATCAGAAAAGTTTCTATGAGAATATAAAGTATGCTGCCTTTTGGGGACCAATTGGACAGAAATTTTTTTATTGGGGGCAACATAGGCTGCTGACGAAACATCCGAAGTAGTCATGAGAATGTGTCTTAGTTCCATATCGAGACTCTCTGGCCATAAATATTCCTCATGAGGACCCATTGCTGAGATATAGTCAGATAATTGACTTTTGTATGGCTGTTTTAACTTAAAAAAAAAGTCTATGAGAATATATAGAAGTTGCCTTTTGGGGACCATTTGGCCAGAAATTTTTTTCATTGTGTCAAAGATAAGCAGGCTGACATCAGAAGTAGTCCAATGAGAATGTGTAGTAAAGTTTTCCATATCGAGTACTCTCCTTGCCAGAAATATGTTTCCTGAGGTCAAACATGGACGAACTCTATGGCTGACGAAACATCAGAAAAAGTGAATGGAAAATAAATTATGCTGCCTTTGGGACCATTTGCCAGAAATATTTTTCATTGGGCCAAATATAGCTGCTTATGAACATATCCGAAGTAGTCAATGATATGTGTAGTAAGATTCCATATCGAGTACTCTCTGACCAAAATATGTTCATGAGGTCAAAAATGGACTACTGTAATGGCTGACGTAACATCAGAAAAAGTCTATGAAATATATAGTATAGACAGCCATTTTGGGGACCATTTGGCCAGACCTTTTTTCATTGGGCCTAAAATAGGCTGCTGACAAACATCCGAAGTAGATCCATGTAGAATGAGGTAGTAGGTTCCATATCGAGTACTCTCTGGACAGAAATATGCTCATGAGGACCCATTGTCCTGAGAATTTTCTCCAAGATCAGATATGGACTTTTGTTAAGGCTGTTTTAACTTTAAAAAAGTCAATGAAATATATAGTAAGTTGCCTTTTTGGTGACCATTTGGCCAGAATTTTTTTCATTGGGTCAAAAATAGGCTGGCTGACATCAGAAAGTAAGTAGTCAAAGAGAATGTGTAGTAAGTTTCATAACGAGTACTCTCTGGCCAAAAAATGTTCCTGAGGTCGAAACAAGGACTACTGTTATGGCTGACGTAACATCAGAAAAAGTGAATGAGGAAAAAATAATTATGCGCCTTTTGGGGACCATTTTTGCCAGAAATATTTTCATTGGCCCAAAAATAGGCTGGCTGAACGAAACATCCGAATTACAAATGAGAATTTTAAGTTAAGTTCCAGATCGAGTCCTCTCTGACCAGAAATAATGTCATGAGGTCAAAATGGACTAGCTGTATGGCTGTCGTAACATCAGAAAAGTCTAATGAGACTCTATAGAATTCAGCAATTGGGGACCAATTGGCGCAAACATTTTTTTAATGGGCCAAATATAGGCTGGGCTGACGGAAACATCTGAAGTAGTCAATGAGAATGTGTAGTAAGTTCCATATCGATTACTCTCTGGCCAGAAAATGTTCATGATGTCCAAATATGGACAACTTGTATATGGCTGACGTCACATCAGAAGGATTCTTTGGAGTTTAATAGTAAAAAAAATTAAAATATATTTGAGGTCCCTTTGGCTAGATAAGAGTACAATAGATCAGATATAACTAGCTTGATATGGCTGAGGTTTTATAAACATAAGAAAGAGTCTTTTAGAATATTTAGTAAGATTGCCTTTTGGCAATAATTATAAAGGCCAAATATTGGCTGGCTGAAAAATCAGAATAGTCAATGAGAATGTGTAGTAAGTTCCATATCGAGTACTCTCTGCACCTAAAATATGTTCCTGCCTGGAGTCACACATGGACCTTACTGTATGGCTGACGTAACATCAGAAACCGTCCTATGAGAATAAAGTAGCTGCCTTTTGGGGACCATTTGGCCAGATAATTTTTCATTGCCAAATATAAGCTGCTGAAAACGAAACATCCGAAAGTAGTCAATGAGAATGTTAGTAGGTTTTCTATATCGAATACTCTCTGACCAGAAATATGTACATGAGGTCAAAAATTGCTACTGTAAGGCTGACGTAACATCAGCAACCCGTCTATGAGAATAAAGTAAGCTGCCTTTTGGACAATTATGGGACCAATAATTTTTTCATTGGGCCAAATATAAAGCTTGCTGAACGAACATCCGATAGTAGTCAATGAAATGTGTAAGAAGGATCCATATCGAGACTCACTGGCCAGAAATATGCTCATGCCCATTGTCCTAGATATGTCCAAAGATCATATATGGACATTTGTATTTGCTGTTAAACTTAAAAAAAAGTCTATGAGAATATATATTAAGTTGCCATTTGGGGGACCATTAGGCCAGAAATTTTTCTGTGGGGCAAATATAGAATGGCTGACGAACATCCGAATATACAATGAGAATGTGTAGTAAGTTCCATATCGTGACTCACTGACCAGAAATATGTTCCATGTGTCATATACGGACCCCTGTATGGTCTGACGTCAATCAGAAGGAGTCTCCTGAGTTTATATAGAAAAAAAAAACAAAAAAACATTTGAGGTCCCTTTTGGCTAGATATATGTACAATAGAACAGTATATGGACAACTGTATGGCTGAGAGTAACATAAGAAAGAGTCCCTTTTAAATATTTTAGTAAGTTGCCTTTTTTTGTAAAGAATTATTATCAATGGACAAATATTATGGCTGGGCTGGATGTAAACATCATAAGAATCCATAATTTAATGATAAAAAAACATTTTGAGGACCCCATTGGCCAGAGACATGTTTCCAAAGAACAGATATGGACTTTTTTTTAATATGCAGTTTTAACTCAGAAAAAGTCCCATGAAAATGTATAGTAAGGTGCCTTTTTGGGGGACCATTTGGCCAGACATTTTTTAATTTTGTCAAAAATAGCGCTGACGTAACATCAGAAGTAGTCAATGAGAAATTTAGTAAGTACCATATCGATACTCTCTGGCCAGAAATAAGTTCATGAGATCAAAATGGACAACTGGTATGGCTGACGTAACATCAAAGTTGAGTCCATGAGTTCCATAAAAAAAAAATTAAAAAACAATAACTTGAGGACCCTTTGGCCAGAAATATTTTTCATGTCAAATATGGACTACTGTATGGCTGACGTAACATCAAGATTAGTCAATGTAGTTTAATAAAAAAAAAAAAACTGAGAATCCTTTGTACAGAAAATATGATCAATAGGTCAAAATGGACCTACTGTATGGCTGAGATAACATCAGAAAGGAGTCTTTTGAGATAATATATAGTAAGTTGGCCTTTTGGTGGACCCTTGGAAGGAAGTATTCTCAATGGCCAAATATAGGCTGGCTGATGTAACATCAGAAAGGATTCCATGAATATAATGAAGTAAAAGAAACATTTGGAGGACCCATTGGCCTAGACTGTTCCAAACAACAGATATGTACTTTTTTTATGGCAGTTTTATCTTCAGCAAAAGTCCATGAGAATATATAGTAGAGGAAAGTTCCTTTTGGGACCATATGGCCAGACATATAATTCATTGGACAAATAAAGGCCTGCTGACACAACATCAGAACGTAGTCAATGAGAAAGTGTAGTAAGTTTCCATAACGAGTACTTTTCTTCTTCTGGCCAGAGAATATGTTCATGAGGTCCAAATATGGAACTACGTATGGTGATAATAAAGACATCATAACGTAGTCCATGCAAATTTATAAAATAAAAAATTGAGGGATCCCTTGGACAGAAATAGTTTCAATGTCATAAATGGACAACTGAACGGCTGATAAAACATCAGGAGGAGTCCTGTAGTTTATAAAACAAAAAAGTGAGAATCCTTTGGACAGAAATAGGTTCATGAATGTCAATATGGACTACTGTAATTGCTGACATACAATCAAAGGAGTCTCTGAGGTTATAATAGTAAAAAAACCATAAAAACATTATAAGACCCTATGGCTAGATAAACTACAATAGATCAGATATGGACTACTGAAATGGCAGAGGTAAATAAGCAAGGAGTCTATAGAAAATTTAGTAAATTGCCTTTTGCAAGAATTATGATCCAATTGGCCAAATGTTGGCTAGCTTATATAACATCAGACGGATACCATGAATATAATGCTTAAAAAAACATTTTTGAGGACCCATTGGCCTAGACAAGTTCCAAATAACAGATATGGACATTATTTTATGGCTGTTTAAACTACCTATCAAAAAAAGACCATGAGAAATATATAGAAAGTTGCCTTTTGGGACCCTTGGCCAGAAAAATGTTTTCATTGGACAAATATAGGTTGTCTGACATAACATAAGAAGAAGTCAATGAGAAAGTGAAGTAAGTCCCTATTCGAGTACTCTCACTCCTCATGGCCAGAAATAAGTTCATGAGGTCAAAAATGGACTACTGTAGGGCTGACGTAACATCATAAACCGTCTAATGAGATAAAGTATGCAGCCTTTAGGGGACCAATTGGCCAGATAATTTTTTCTTGGGCAAATATAAGCTGGCTGACGAAACATCCGAAGTAGTCAATGAGAATGTGTAGAAGGTTCCATATCGATACTCTCTGGCCCGAAATATGTTCATGATGTCACATATGGACCACTGTAATGGCTGACGTCAATCAGAAGGAGTCTCTGAGTTTTATATAGTAAAAACAAAACAAAAGAACATTTGAAGGTCCCTTTGGCTAGATAATTGTACAATAGATCAGATTAGGACAACTGTATGGCTGAGGTAACATAAGAAAGAGTCTTTTAGGAATATTTAGTACGTTGGCCTTTGGCAAGAATTATTATGACTGGGCAAATATTGCTGGCTGAATGTAGACATCAGAAGATTCCATGAATTTAATGAGTAAAAAAACATTTTGAGGACCCGTTGGCTGAGACATGTCCAAAGATCCGATAAGTACTATTTTATGGCTGTTTTAATAACATCAGAAAAAGTCATAGAGATGTAAAGTAAGTTGCCCTTTTGGGACCATTTGGCCAGACATTTTTAATTTTGTCAAATATAGGCTGCTACGTAACATCAAAAGGGAATAGCCCAATGAGAATGAGTATAAGTTCCATATCAAAGACTCTCTGGCCAGAAATATTAATCATGAGGTTCAAATATGGACTACTGTATGGCTGACGTAACATCAAAGGAGTCCAAGAGTTTATAAAAAAAAAAAAATGTGAGAAACCTTTGGACAGAAATATGTTCATTAGGTCAAAAATGGACAACTGATTGGCTGAGATAACCTCAGAAAGAGGTCTTTGAGAAAAATATAAAGTAAGTTGCCTTTTGTGGACACTTTTGGAAAGGAAGTATTCACATGGGCAAAATATAGGCCAGGCTGATGTAACTTCAAAGGATTCCATGAATATAAGAGTAAAAAAAAACATTTTGAGGACCCATTGGCCTGAACATGTTCATATTTCATTAGAGACTTTTTTTATGGCTGTTTGAACTTCAGCACAAGTCCATGAAATATATTACTAAGTTGCCTTTTGGGGACCATATGGCAGACATTTTTTTCATTGGGTCAAATATAGGCTGTCAGAAACAACATCAGAAGTAGTCACTAAATTTTTTTGTAGTAAGGTTCCATATCGAGTACTTCTGGCCAGAATTATGTTCAGTGAGGTCAAATATGGACTACTGGTAATGGCTGATAGTAACATCAAACGAGTCCAAGACTTTATAAAAATAAAAAATTTGAGGACCCTTTGACAGAAATATTTTCAATTGTGAAATATGACCTACTGAACGGCTGACAAAACATCAGGAGAGTCCATGAGTTTATTAAAAAAAAAACTGAGTAATCCTTGGACAGAAATATTTCATGATGTCAAATATGGACTACGTGTATGGCTGACGCACATCAGAAGGAGTCTCTGAGTTTATATAGTAAAAAAAACCTTAAAAACATTTAAGGTCCCCTTGGCTAGATATACTTCAAAAGATTCAGATATGACAACTGTATGCTGAGTAACATCCAGAAAAAGTTTTGAGAATATATAGTAATTTTGCCTTTTGGGGACTCTTGGGTAAGACGTATTCTCCAGGGCAAATGGTAGGCAGGCTTAATGTAAAAATCAGTAGATCCTAAATGAATTTTAAATAATAAAAAAACTTTTGAGGGCCCTTGTGGCCTGAGATATTTCCAAAGATCAGATATGGCTTTTGTATGTCTGTTTTTAAGTAAAAAACAAAAAAAAGTCCATGAGAATATATACTTCGTTGCCTTTTGGGACCATGGCCAGAAAAGTATTTCATTGGTCAAATATAGGTTGGCTGACATAACGCAAAAGTAGAAGTCAATGGATAATAGTCAGTAAGTACCGATAACGGGTAACTCTCTGCCAGAAATATGATACATGAGGCCAAATAGACTACTGAATGGCTGTCGTTAACATCAAAGGAGTCCCAAGATTTATAAAAAAAAAAATTTGAGGAACCCTTTGGACAGAAAATATTTTTCCATTGTTCAAATATTGACTACTGAATGAGATGACATAACATCAGGAGGAGTCCCCAAATTTATGGAAAAAAAAATTGAGGACCCTTTGGACAAAATAGTTCATTAGGTCCAAATATGGACCTACTGTATTGGCTGTCAGAAACAATCAAACGAGTAATGATTATATCAAAAAAAAAAATGAGGAACCCTTTGGCCATAAATATTTTCAATTGATCAAAAATGACTAACTGTATGGCTGACGTAAACATCAAAAAGAAGTCCATGAGTTTATTAAAAAAAAAATTTAAGGACCACTTTGGCACTGAAATAATTTTAAATTTGTCTAATATTTACACTGTATGGCTGACTAACATCAGGATTGATGGTCCATGAGTTTATAAAAAAAAAAGTGGAAGAATCCTTTGACAAAAAATATGTTCAATAGGACAATATGGACTACTGTATGGCTGAGAATAACATCAGAAAGAGTCCTTTGAGAATACATAAAGTAAAGTTGCCTTTTGGGGACCATTTAGGCAAGAATATTCTCAATAGGGCACAATATAGGCTGCAGATGTAACATAAGAAGGATTCCATGAATATATAAATAAAAAAACTTCTTTGAGACCCATTGGCCTCATATATTTTCCAAAGATCATATTATGGAACTTTGTATTGCTGATTTAACTTAAAAAAAGTCTATGAGAATATTATTAGTAAAGTTGCCTTCTGGGTACCATTTGCCAGAAATTGTTTCAATGGGTCAAATATAAGCTGGCTGCATCATAAGTATCTATGAGAATGTATTGTAAGTTCCATAAACGAGTACTTCTCTGGCCAGTAAGATTTTCCAGATGTCAAAATGGACAACTGTAATGGCTGACGTTCACATCAGAAAAAGTCTATGGAATATATAGTAAGTTGCCTTTGGGGACCATTTTGGCCATAAATGGATTTCCAATTTGGGTCAAATAAAGCTGGGCTGGACATCCGAAAGTAGTCAATGAGAATGTGTGTAGAAGAGTTCCAAAATCGAGACTCTCTTGGCCCGAAATATGTTCATGAGATCAAAAATGGACTACTGTATGGCTGACGTAACATCAAAAGAAGTCCATGAATTTTATTAAAAAAAAAAAAAAAAAATAGAGGCTCCTTTTGCATGAAATAATTTCAATTTGTCTAATAATGACTACAGTACTGCTGACTGAAGTAACATCAGGAAGATCCATGAGTTTATAAAAAAAATAAAGTTAGGACCCTTTTCATCAGAAATATGTTCCCTTGGGTCAAATAATGGACTACTGTATGGCTGAGGTAACATAAGAAAGAGTCTTCTGAGAAAAATATTTAGGCAAGTTTGCCTTTTGGCAAGAATTATTCTCAATGGGCCAAATATAGGCTGGCCGACGACACATCCGAAGAGTCAATGAGAATAGTAGTAAGTTCCATATCGAGTACTCTCTGCCAAAAAAAAATGTCAAGGATTTGTAAAATATGGACTACTGAATGGCTGACATTAGATTGGAGTCACGAGTTTTATATAGTAAAAAAAAACAACAAAAAACAAATGAGGTCCCTTTGCTAGATATATTACAGATAGATCAGATATGGACTACTGTATGGCTGAGTTAACTTAAGAAAAAGTCTTAGAGAAAATTTAAGTAAGTAGCCTTTTGGCAAAATTATTTTTCAATGGCCAAAAATAGGCTGGCTGATGAAACATCCGAAGTAGTCAATGAAATGTGTAGTAATTTTCCATAACCGAATATGGAACACTGTATGGCTGACGTCGTATCAGAATGAGTCACTGAGTTTATATAAGGTTAAAAAAAAAAAAAAAAACATTTGAGGTCCCTTTGGCTAGATATATGTACATAGATCATATAAGGAAAAAGTATAATCAGTATGTGTAGAAAGTTCACGTTTGAGGATCCGTCTCTGGCCAGAAATAATTGTTTGTCTCTTTCAAAACAAAAAAAACCTGACACTAACATAAAAGACATATGAACAATTAAGCATTGCAAAAGGCATTCAGGACTGACACTTCCCTATGGCGTTGAAGAGATATTAATGCAATCTTCTGTAGCAAATTATTGCACAGACGATCCAAGTGTTTAATCATTGAAGACATAAAGTCATTGAAGACATAAAGTGGCATAAAGATCCATATGCACGTTTCTGCATAGCAAAGCATTCCAAGAACTAACTCAATCTTCATATGCGTTTGATGAAATTTGCAATAAAGCGTTCTGTTTGCATTGCGTACACAATCGTATGGCATCGAAAAATCACATTTAAATTAAGAAGCTCATTGTTGCAAATGCAAACAATTCAGAACTTATTCAATTGTGCAATGAGATCTATCTTGCAATATTACTTGCCATACGATGCAAGCGTAGTGTATTGAAGAATAACATAAAAAGTCATAAAAACTTTATTGCAATGTCAATGCATTCAATAAATAGTATAGAGAAATGTAATTTAATCTCCTCTTTCATCGTCATTGCACATACAATCAAGCGTTGAGCAATGAATATAACAAAAAAGAAATGTGGACTTGTTGAGTTTGCGAATGCATTCAATAACTCACACATTTCCTTAGTGCTTTGAAAGATGTGCAATTCAAACGGCACTGCATGGCCATTGCACATAGATTAAGCTTTTTTACAATGAAAAAGAACATAATAGCCATATGCACTTTTGCATACAAAGCATTCAGAACTAACTCGTTCTTATGCATTGATGAGATTGGTGCAATGCACCGTGCTGTTGCAAAGCAATGCACATCACGATCAAGCCGGGATTGGTGAATTTTTAGAAATAACACAAATAATGTGCAATTATTTACATAGCATGCATTAAAGAACTAATCACCATTCCATAGAACATTGAAGAGAATGTGCAATATAGCGTGCTGTTGCAATGCATTGCACAGCGTTGTGCATTGTAGAATCAACATATGAGAAATCACTTTGTTGCATTGAATGCATACAAGGAAATACCTCTCTCCTTCGAGCCCAGATGAGAGAGATGCGGCGACGAAAATGCTAACTGCCAGTGGCCATCGGCAATGCAGAACGATCAAAGTTTTTGTGCATTTAAGAAATAACAAATAGTCATATCCACATTTTGCATTGCAATGCATTAAAGTAACTAACTCATTCCGTAGTGCATTGAAGAGAATTTGCAATATAGCGTGCTGTTACCATTGCATTGCACAAGCGTTGAGCATTGAAGAATAACATGTGAGATATGCACTTTGATGTCAATGCAATGCATTCAAGAACTTTCACATTGTCGTACTGCGTGATTAGATGTGCAAATGAAAATACGCCCTTGCATACATTGCACATATCATCAACGTTGTGCAATGTGAAGAATAACATGACATTCCATGTGCACTTTTTTTGCATGGCAAATGCATTCAGAACTAATTGAAAAGGAGCAATGCAGCCTGCAGTTGAATACATTCCAAAAGCGTTTGTATATATTAAAAGAATAATATACAAGTAATAAGTACTTTGTTGTATTGCAATGCATTCAAAAGAACTAACTCATTTCCAAAGTGCATTAAAGAGAGAGAAGTGCAAATGCATCTGCTTAGCATTGCACATACGATCGAATTTACATATAAGGTAACATACTTTATTGCAGTTGCAATGCATTCTCAGAACTAACTGATATCCTTCCGTGCCCTGATGAGATGTGCAAATACAATTGGCACTTGCATAGCCAAGACGCACAGACATCAAGCGTTTGGCATTGGATAATAACATAAAAGTCATAAACACATAGTTGCATTGCAATGCATTAATGAACTAACTCATTCTTCGTCCCCAGAAGAGATTGTTCAATTAATCTGCCCTTGCACAGCATATCACCATATACGATCTAGCGTTGTGCTTGAGAATACCTAAAAGTCAAAGCACTTTTTTGTACTGAAATTTCATTCATGAAACTAAGTCATACGTCCGTGGCATTGAAGATATGTGCAATGCAGCCAGCTGTTGCATTACATTGCACAAGCGTTGTTATAGAAGAATAACATATAAGCATTATGACTTTGTTGTTTTGCAATGCATTCAAGAAATAACTAATTCCTTAGTGCAATTTAAAGAGGATATGCAATGCAGTCCTGCTTAGCATGCAACATACTATCCATAAACATATAAGTAACATACTTTAATTGCAGTGCTATGCTATCAGAACAACGATGTCCTTCATACCCTAATGAGGATGTGGCAATAAAAATTGGCTCTTGAATGCAAGACGCACAGACGATCAAGCGTAGTGCTTTTAAACAAATAACATAAATGTCTTAAACACAATGTTGCATTGCAATGCAGTTCAAGAACTACTCATTCCTTCGTTCCCTGATGAGAATGTTTTCAATTAAATCTGCCCTTGCCTAGCATTTCACATACGAAATAGGGTTGTGCATTGACGAATAACCTAAAAGTCAAATGGCAACTTTTTTTGTATTGAAATTCCATTCAAGAACTAACTCAATCCGTATGCATTGAAGATATGTGCCATGCAGCCTGCAGTTGACGTTACATAGCACAAGCATTGTTTATATGAAGAGTAAAACACAATAAGTAATATGTACTTTTGTTGTTTTGGGCAATGATTCAAGAACAAGTCATTGCCATAATGCAGTTGAAGAGATGCACAATGCAATCTGCTTAGGCATGCACATATGATAAATAAAGATATTAAGTAATATGTACTTGGTTTGTATTGCCATGCATTCAATAATTGAACTCATTCCATATTGCATTGAAGAGATGCGCAATGCAATCTGCCTAGCATTGCAACATACTATCAAGCGTTGTGCCTAGAAAAATAAAATAAAAGTCATATGCACCTTTTTTTCCATTACAATGCATTCAAACAATTCCTTCGTGCCCTAAATGAGGAGTGTAATGCCATCTGCCCTTGCATAGCAATGCAATATACTGATCAAGTGATTGTGCATTGAAGAATAACATAATAGACATCCCATTTGTCATTGCCATGCATTAAAGAACTAACTCAATCCCGTCAGTGTGCATTGAAGATTTGTGCAATGCAGCCTGCTTTTTGCGTTACATGCAACAAAGCGTTGATATTATTGAAGAATAACACATAAAGTAATATGGTACTTTGTTAGTTATTGCAATGCATTACAGAACTAACTCATTCATAGTGCATTAAAGAGATGTGCAACGCAGTCCTGATTAGCAATGCACATCGATCAATATACATATAAGTAATATGTAACTTGTTGCATTGCTATGCATTACAGAACTAACTGATTCCTTCGAGCCCTATGAATGAATCAATACTATTGCTCTTGTCATGCAAAGAACGCTCAGACGATTCAAGCGTTTTGTCATTGATAAATAAAATAAAAGTCATATACACATTGTAGCATGGAATGCTTCAAGAACGAACTCATTCTTCGTTCCCTGATGAATGTTCAATTAAATCTGCCTGCATTAGCTTTCACGCACGACATCTGAAGCTTTGTGCATGAAGAATAACCTAAAAGTCAAATGGACTTTTTTGTATTGAAATCATTCATGAACTAACTCATTCGTAGTGCATTGAATAATGTGCAGTGCAGCCTGCTGATGCCTTACTATTGCAACATAGTGTTGTTTATTGAAGAATAACATTAAGTACTCTTTACTTAGTTTGTTTTGTCAATGCATTCAAGAACTAATCATTCCATAATGCAATTGAAGAGATGTACATTGAATCTGCTTAGCAATCGCACCACGATATAAAGGTATTAGTAATATGTACGTTTGGTTGTATTGCCATGCATTCAATAATTAAGCTCATAACATAGTGAATTTGGGAAGGGAGATGCGCAAATGCAATCTGCATAGCATTTCACATACAATCAAGCGTTGTGCATAGAAAAATAAATTAAAAGTCATATGCACTTTTTACCATTACAATGCATTCAAGAACTAATTCCTTCGTACCCTAATGAGGTAGTGTAATGCAATCTGCCGTGCATAGCATTGTTGCATATACGAAGCAAGTTTTGTGCATTGAAGAAATAACATTATAGTCCACAGTAACTTATTTTCCATTGCAATGCATTCAAGAACTAATCGATAATAACAAATAAAGTAATATGTGTACTTCGTTGCATTGCTATGCCTTTCAGAACAAACTGATACCTTCGTGCCCTGATGAGATGTGCAATACAATTGGCTCTTGCAAGCCAAGACGCACATCACGATCAAGCGTTGTGCCTTGGATAAAATAACATAAAAGTCATATACACATTGATTGCCTTTGCAAGCATTCAAGAAACTAACTCATTCCTTCGTTCCCAGTATGAGATGTTCAATTAAACAATGCTCTTGCATAGCATTTCTTTTATCAACATACGATCTATGTTGTGCATTGAAGATAACCTAAAAGTCAAATGGCACTTTTTTGTATTTAATCATTCATGAACTAACTCATGTCCGTATTGCATGAAGATAAGTGCAATGCAGCCTGCAGTTGTGTTACATTGCACAAGCGCTGTTTATTGAAGAAAAACAAATAATATGTACTTTGTGTTTTGCAATGCATTCAATAATTAACTCATTCCATAGTGCATTGAAGAGATGCGCAATGCAATCTGCTTAGCACTGCACATACGATAAATAAAGATATTAGTAATATGTACTTTGTTGTATTGCCATGCATTCAATAATTAACTCATTCCATAGTGCATTGAAGAGATGCGCAATGCAATCTGCCTAGCATTGCACATACTATCAAGCGTTGTGCATAGAAAAATAAAATAAAAGTCATATGCACTTTTTTCCATTACAATGCATTCAAGAACTAATTCCTTCGTGCCCTAATGAGGAGTGTAATACAATCTGCCCTTGCATAGCATTGCATATACGATCAAGTGTTGTGCATTGAAGAATAACATAATAGTCATATCCACTTTTTGCATTGCAATGCATTAAAGAACTAACTCATTCCGCAGTGCATTGAAGATATGTGCAATGCAGCCTGCTGTTGCGTTACATTGCACAAGCGTTGTTTATTGAAGAATAACACATAAGTAATATGTACTTTGTTGTTTTGCAATGCATTCAAGAACTAACTCATTCCATAGTGCATTAAAGAGATGTGCAACGCAGTCTGATTAGCATTGCACATACGATCAATATACATATAAGTAATATGTACTTTGTTGCATTGCTATGCATTACAGAACTAACTGATTCCTTCGTGCCCTGATGAGATGTTCAATACAATTGGCTCTTGCATGCAAAGACGCACAGACGATCAAGCGTTGTGCATTGGATAAATAAAATAAAAGTCATATACACATTGTTGCATTGGAATGCATTCAAGAACGAACTCATTCTTTCGTTCCCTGATGAGATGTTCAATTAAATCTGCCCTTGCATAGCATTTCACGCACGATCTAGCGTTGTGCATTGAAGAATAACCTAAAAGTCAAATGGACTTTTTTGTATTGAAATTCATTCATGAACTAACTCATTCCGTAGTGCATTGAATATATGTGCAGTGCAGCCTGCTGTTGCCTTACATTGCACAAGTGTTGTTTATTGAAGAATAACATTTAAGTAATCTGTACTTTGTTGTTTTGCAATGCATTCAAGAACTAAGTCATTCCATAATGCATTGAAGAGATGTACAATGCAATCTGCTTAGCATTGCACATACGATAAATAAAGGTATTAGTAATATGTACTTTGTTGTATTGCCATGCATTCAATAATTAACTCATTACATAGTGCATTGAAGAGATGCGCAATGCAATCTGCATAGCATTTCACATACTATCAAGCGTTGTGCATAGAAAAATAAAATAAAAGTCATATGCACTTTTTTCCATTACAATGCATTCAAGAACTAATTCCTTCGTACCCTAATGAGGAGTGTAATGCAATCTGCCCGTGCATAGCATTGCATATACGATCAAGTTTTGTGCATTGAAGAATAACATTATAGTCACATTAACTTTTTTCCATTGCAATGCATTCAAGAACTAATCGATCAATATACATATAAGTAATGTGTACTTCGTTGCATTGCTATGCATTTCAGAACTAACTGATTCCTTCGTGCCCTGATGAGATGTGCAATACAATTGGCTCTTGCATGCCAAGACGCACAGACGATCAAGCGTTGTGCATTGGATAAATAACATAAAAGTCATATACACATTGTTGCATTGCAATGCATTCAAGAACTAACTCATTCCTTCGTTCCCTGATGAGATGTTCAATTAACAATGCCCTTGCATAGCATTTCACATACGATCTAGGGTTGTGCATTGAAGAATAACCTAAAAGTCAAATGCACTTTTTTGTATTGAAATTCATTCATGAACTAACTCATTCCGTAGTGCATTGAAGATATGTGCAATGCAGCCTGCTGTTGTGTTACATTGCACAAGCGCTGTTTATTGAAGAATAACATATAATATGTACTTTGTTGTTTTGCAATGCATTCAATAATTAACTCATTCCATAGTGCATTGAAGAGATGCGCAATGCAATCTGCTTAGCACTGCACATACGATAAATAAAGATATTAGTAATATGTACTTTGTTGTATTGCCATGCATTCAATAATTAACTCATTCCATAGTGCATTGAAGAGATGCGCAATGCAATCTGCCTAGCATTGCACATACTATCAAGCGTTGTGCATAGAAAAATAAAATAAAAGTCATATGCACTTTTTTCCATTACAATGCATTCAAGAACTAATTCCTTCGTGCCCTAATGAGGAGTGTAATACAATCTGCCCTTGCATAGCATTGCATATACAATCAAGTTTTGTGCATTGAAGAATAACATTATAGTCACATTAACTTTTTTCCATTGCAATGCATTCAAGAACTAACTCATTCCATAGTGCATTGAAGATATGTGCAATGCAATTGGCACTCGCATAGCATTGCACAGACGATCAAGGGTTGTGCATTGGATAAATAACATAAAAGTCATATGCACTTTTCTGCATTGCAATGCATTAAGAACTAACTCATTCCTTTATGCGTTGAAGAAATTTCTAATGCAATCTACTCTTGCATATCATTGCACATACATCTATTTAGATTTAGCTGTCACATTACTAATAAGCATACAAGCATGAGTACAGAACTAACTGTTTTGCATGAAAAATGCCTACAAGATCTAAATCGTTTCGATATGCATTAAGATATAAAAGTAGTTGTCTTGCATCACATAAACAATTTAACGTAAAAAAATGAATAGACAACATTTGACACATGACAATATGATTTTGAATTGCATTGAGTACTACAACTAACTTATTAATTTGTGTATGAAGGATAATCATTGCGTTAGTTGTTGAATTATTATACAATTTAAATGTGTATACTTGACGAGAAAACATAATATCAGCAGTTGCTTTAAAATGCAATGCAAATAATGAACTAAATCCGTTGTGTAACGAAGAGATTCATTTATGTGCTGCTGCACTGCATTCAACACCATCAAACGTTGTGCATAATAGAATAGAATATAAGCTATGCAACTATTGTAAGAGTGATGACACTTGGGTCAAAAATATGTTCAGTAGGTCAGATCCGTATTCTGCATTGCTGATTTAACAATCAATGGTATGTAATAGAAAGTTTGAGGAAGTTTTGACCAGAAATATATTTAATAAGTCAAATATGGAGTACATCTACATCTACAGCTAGATATGATGTAACATCAGGATGTCAGTGAGAGTGTATAGTGAGTTAATTTTCAATGATTCTTTAGTCAGAAATATCTTTAAAGGTCATAAAAATTGACTACTTTATATCTGAGGAAACATCAAGCGTCAATTTGCAAAGAAAATGTCATGATTCTCGTTCCAGAAATATGTTCTACAGGTCAAATATGGACTACTGTCTGGCTGATGTAAAATACATTTCTATTCTACTATACATAGTAATTTAACCTTTGAGGAACTTTTGGCAAGAAATATTTTCACTGGGCCAAATATAGGATGCTGACGAAACATCAGCAATGAGAATGTGTAGTAAATTCCATATCGAGTTCTTTCTGGCCATAAATATGTTCAAGAGTTCAAATATGGACCACTGTATGGCTGATGTAACATCAGAAGGAGTCCATAATTTGATATATATACATAAAAAATTTAGAGGACCCTTTGGACACAAATATGTTCATTAGGTCAAATATGGCTGAGGTAACATCAGAGAGAGTCTTTGAAAATATATAGTAAGTTGCCTTTTGGGGACCCTTTGGCAAGAAGTATTCTCAATGGGCAAAATATAGGCTGGCTGATGTAACATCAGAAGGATTCCATGAATTTAATGAGTAAAAAAACATTTTGAGGACCCATTGGCCTGAGACATGTTCCAAAGATCAGATATGGACTTTTTTTTATGGCTGCTTTAACTTCAGAAAAAGTCCAAGAGAATAAATAGTAAGTTGCCTTTTGGGGACCATTTGGCCAGACATTTTTTCATTGGGCCAAATATAGGCTTGCGAACACAACATCAGAAGTAGTCAATGAAAATGTGTAGTAAGTTCCATATCGAGTACTTTCTGGCCAGAAATATGTTCATGAGGTTGAATATGGACTACTGTATGGCTGACATAACATCAAAAAAAGTCTATGAGAATAAATAGTATGATGCCTTTTGGGAACCATTTGGCCAGACATTTTTTCATTGGGCCAAATATAGGCTGGCTGACGAAACATCCGAAGTAGTCAAGGAGAATGTGTAGTAAGTTCCATATTGAGTACTCTCTGGCCAGACATATGTTCATGATGTCAAATATGGACTACTGTATGGCTGACGTCACATCAGAAGGAGTCTCTGAGTTTATATAGTAAAAAAAAAAAACATTTGAGTTCCCTTTGGCTAGATATATGTACAATATATCAGATATGGACAACTGTATGGCTGAGGTAACATAAGAAACAGTCTTTTAGAATATTTAGTAAGTTGCCTTCTGGCAAGAATTATTATCAATGGGCCAAATATTGGCTGGCTGATGTAACATCAGAAGGATTCCATGAATTTAATGAGTAAAAAAACATTTTGAGGACCCATTGGCCTGAGACATGTTCCAAAGATCAGATATGGACTTTTTTTTATTGCTGTTTTAACTTCAGAAAAAGTCCAGGCGAATATATAGTAAGTTGCCTTTTTGTGGACCATTTGGTCAGAAATTTTTTCATTGGGTCAAATATAGGCTGGCTGACATGAGAAGTAGTCAATGAGAATGTGTAGTAAGTTCCATATCGAGTACTCTCTGGCCAGAAATATGTTCCTGAGGTCAAATATGGACTACTGTATGGCTGACGTAACATCACAAAAAGTCTATGAGAAAATATAGTATGCTGCCATTTGGGGACAATTTGGCCAGACATTTTTTCATTGGGCCAAATATAGGCTGGATGACGAAACATCCGAAGTAGTCAATGAGAATGTGTAGTAAGTTCCATATCGAGTACTCTCTGACCAGAAATATGTTCATGAGGTCAAAAATGGACTACTGTATGGCTGACGTCACATCAGAAGGAGTCTCTGAGTTTATATAGTAAAAAAAAAAACCTAAAAAACATTTGAGGTCCCTTTGGCTAGATATATGTACAATAGATCAGATATGGACTAATGTATGGCTGAGGTAACATAAGAAAAAGTCTTTTAGAATATTTAGTAAGTTGCCTTTTGGCAAGAATTATGATGAATGGGCCAAATATTGTCTGGCCTATATAACATAAGAAGGATTCCATGAATTTAATGAGTAAAAAAAAACATTTTGAGGACCCATTGGCCTGAGACATGTTCCAAAGATCAGATAGGGACTTTTTAATGGCTGTTTTAACTTCAGAAAAAGTCCATGAGAATATATAGTAAGTTGCCTTTTGGGGACCATTTGGCCAGACATTTTTTCATTGGGTCAAATATAGGCTGGCTGACACAACATCAGAAGTAGTCAATGAGAATGATTAGTAAGTTCCATATCGAGTACTCTCTGGCCAGAAATATGTTCATGATGTCAAATATGGACTACTCTATGGCTGACGTCACATCAGAAGCAGTCTCTGAGTTTATATAGTAAAAAAAAAAAAAAAAAAACATTTGAGGTCCCTTTGGCTAGATATATGTACAATAGATAAGATATGGACAACTGTATGGCTGAGGTAACATAAGAAAGAGTCTTTTAGAATATTTAGTAAGTTACCTTTTGGCAAGAATTATTATCAATGGGCCAAATATTGGCTGGCTGATGTAACTTCAGAAGGATTCCATGAGTTTAATGAGTAAAAAACATTTTGAGGACCCATTGGCCTGAGACATGTTCCAAAGATCAGATATGGAATTTTTTATGGCTGTTTTAACTTCAGAAAAAGTCCATGAGAATATATAGTAAGTCGCCTTTTGGGGACCATTTGGCCAGACATTTTTTCATTGGGTCAAATATAGGCTGACTGACACAACATCAGAAGTAGTCAATGAGAATGTGTAGTAAGTTCCATATCGAGTACTTTCTGGCCAGAAATATGTTCATGAGGTCAAATACGGACTACTGTATGGCTGACGTAACATCAGAAAAGGTCTATGAGAATATAAAGTATGCTGCCTTTTGGGGACCATTTGGCCAGAATTTTTTTCATTGGGCTAAATATAGGCTGGCTGACGAAATATCCGAAGTAGTCAATGAGAATGTGTAGTAGGTTCCATATCGATTACTCTCTGGCCAGAAATATGCTCATGAGGACCCATTGTCCTGAGATATGTTCCAAAGATCAGATATGGACTTTTGTATGGCTGTTTTAACTTAAAAAAAGTCTATGAGAATATATAGGAAGTTGCCTTTTGGGGACCATTTGGCCAGAATTTTTTTCATTGGGTCAAATACAAGCTGGCTGACATCAGAATTAGTCAATGAGAATGTGTAGTGAGTTCCACATCGAGTACTCTCTGGCCAGAAATATGTTCCTGAGGTCAAACATGGACTACTGTATGGCTGACGTAACATCAGAAAAAGTCTATGAGAAAATATAGTATGCTGCCTTTTGGGGACCATTTGGCCAGAAATGTTTTCATTGGGCCAAATATAGGCTGGCTGACGAAAAATCCGAAGTAGTCAATGAGAATATGTAGTAAGTTCCATATCGAGTACTCTCTGACCAGAAATATGTTCATGAGGTCAAAAATGGACTACTGTGTGGCTGCCGTAACATCAGAAAAAGTCTATGAGAATATATATTATGCTGCCATTTGGGGACAATTTGGCCAGACATTTTTTCATTGGGCCAAATATAGGCTGGATGACGAAACATCCGAAGTAGTCAATGAGAATGTGTAGTAAGTTCCATATCGAGTACTCTCTGACCAGAAATATGTTCATGAGGTCAAAAATGGACTACTGTATGGCTGACGTCACATCAGAAGGAGTCTCTGAGTTTATATAGTAAAAAAAAAACCTAAAAAACATTTGAGGTCCCTTTGGCTAGATATATGTACAATAGATCAGATATGGACTAATGTATGGCTGAGGTAACATAAGAAAAAGTCTTTTAGAATATTTAGTAAGTTGCCTTTTGGCAAGAATTATGATGAATGGGCCAAATATTGGCTGGCTGATATAACATAAGAAGGATTCCATGAATTTAATGAGTAAAAAAAAAACATTTTGAGGACCCATTGGCCTGAGACATGTTCCAAAGATCAGATATGGACTTTTTTTATGGCTGTTTTAACTTCAGAAAAAGTCCATGAGAATATATAGTAAGTCGCCTTTTGGGGACCATTTGGCCAGACATTTTTTCATTGGGTCAAATATAGGCTGGCTGACATCAGAAGTAGTCAATGAGAATGTGTAGAAAGTTCCATATCGAGTACTCTCTGGCCAAAAATATGTTCCTGAGGTCAAACATGGACTACTGTATGGCTGACGAAACTTCAGAAAAAGTCTATGAGAAAATATAGTATGCTGCCTTTTGGGGACCATTTGGCCAGAAATGTTTTCATTGGGCCAAATATAGGCTGGCTGACGAAACATCCGAAGTAGTCAATGAGAATGTGTAGAAAGTTCCATATCGAGTACTTTCTGGCCAGAAATATGTTCATGAGGTCAAATACGGACTACTGTATGGCTGACGTAACATTAGAAAAAGTCTCTGAGTTTATATAGTAAAAAAAAACACATTTGAGGTCCCTTTGGCTAGATATATGTACAATAGATCAGATATGGACTACTGTATGGCTAAGGTAACATAAGAAAGAGTCTTTTAGAATATTTAGTAAGTTGCCTTTTGGCAAGAATTATTATCAATGGGCCAAATATTGGCTGGCTGATGTGACATCAGAAGGATTCAATGAATTTAATGAGTAAAAAAAACAATTTGAGGACCCATTGGCCTGAGACATGTTCCAAAGATCAGATATGGACTTTTTAATGGCTGTTTTAACTTCAGAAAAAGTCCATGAGAATATATAGTAAGTTGCCTTTTGGGGACCATTTGGCCAGAAATTTGTTCATTGGGTCAAATATAGGCTGGCTGACACAACATCAGAAGTAGTCAATGAGAATGTGTAGTAAGTTCCATATCGAGTACTTTCTGGCCAGAAATATGTTCATGAGGTCAAATACGGACTACTGTATGGCTGACGTAACATCAGAAAAAGTCTATGAGTTTATAAAGTTAAAAAAAACAGTTGAGGTCCCTTTGGCTAGATATATGTACAATAGATCAGATATGGACTACTGTATGGCCAAGGTAACATAAGAAAGAGTCTTTTAGAATATTTAGTAAATTGCCTTTTGGCGAGAATTATTATCAATGGGCCAAATATTGGCTGGCTGATGTGACATCAGAAGGATGCCATGAATTTAATGAGTAAAAAAAAACATTTTGAGGACCCACTGGCCTGAGACATGTTCCAAAGATCAGATATGGACTTTTTTATGGCTGTTTTAACTTCAGAAAAAGTCCATGAGAATATATAGTAAGTTGCCTTTTGGGGACAATTTGGCCAGACATTTTTTCATAGGGTCAAATATAGGCTGGCTGACACAACATCAGAAGTAATCAATGAGAATGTGTAGTAAGTTCCATATCGAGTATTCTCTGGCCAGAAATATGTTCATGATGTCAAATATGGACTACTCTATGGCTGACGTCACATCAGAAGGAGTCTCTGAGTTTATATAGTAAAAAAAAACAACCAAAAAACATTTGAGGTCCCTTTGGCTAGATATACGTACAATAGATAAGATATGGAAAACTGTATGGCTGAGGTAACTTAAGAAAGAGTCTTTTAGAATATTTAGTAAGTTACCTTTTGACAAGAATTATTATCAATGGGCCAAATATTGGCTGGCTGATGTAACTTCAGAAGGATTCCATGAGTTTAATGAGTAAAAAATATTTTGAGGACCCATTGGCCTGACATTTTTTCATTGGGCCAAATATAGGCTGGCTGATGAAACATCCGAAGTAGTCAATGAGAATGTGTAGTAGGTTCCATATCGAGTACTCTCTGGCCAGAAATATGCTCATGAGGACCCATTGTCCTGAGATATGTTCCAAAGATCAGATATGGACTTTTGTATGACTTTTAAAAAAAGTCTATGAGAATATATAGTAAGTGTCCTTTTGGGGACCATTTGGCCAGAAATTTGTTCATTGGGTCAAATATAGGCTGGCTGACACAACATCAGAAGTAGTCAATGAGAATGTGTAGTAAGTTCCATATCGAGTACTTTCTGGCCAGAAATATGTTCATGAGGTCAAATACGGACTACTGTATGGCTGACGTAACATCAGAAAAAGTCTATGAGTTTATAAAGTAAAAAAAAACAGTTGAGGTCCCTTTGGCTAGATATATGTACAATAGATCAGATATGGACTACTGTATGGCCAAGGTAACATAAGAAAGAGTCTTTTAGAATATTTAGTAAAATGCCTTTTGGCAAGAATTATTATCAATGGGCCAAATATTGGCTGGCTGATATGACATCAGAAGGATGCCATGAATTTAATGAGTAAAAAAAACATTTTGAGGACCCACTGGCCTGAGACATGTTCCAAAGATCAGATATGGACTTTTTTATGGCTGTTTTAACTTCAGAAAAAGTCCATGAGAATATATAGTAAGTTGCCTTTTGGGGACCATTTGGCCAGACTTTTTTTCTTTGGGTCAAATATAGGCTGGCTGACACAACATCAGAAGTAATCAATGAGAATGTGTAGTAAGTTCCATATCGAGTATTCTCTGGCCAGAAATATGTTCATGATGTCAAATATGGACTATTCTATGGCTGACGTCACATCAGAAGGAGTCTCTGAGTTTATATAGTAAAAAAAAACAAAAAAAAACATTTGAGGTCCCTTTGGCTAGATATACGTACAATAGATAAGATATGGAAAACTGTATGGCTGAGGTAACATAAGAAAGAGTCTTTTAGAATATTAGGTAAGTTACCTTTTGACAAGAATTATTATCAATGGGCCAAATATTGGCTGGCTGATGTAACTTCAGAAGGATTCCATGAGTTTAATGAGTAAAAAATATTTTGAGGACCCATTGGCCTGAGACATGTTCCAAAGATCAGATATGGAATTTTTTATGGCTGTTTTAACTGCAGAAAAACTCCATGAGAATATATAGTAAGTTGCCTTTTGGGGACCATTTGGCCAGACATTTTTTCATTGGGTCAAATATAGGCTGGCTGACACAACATCAGAAGTAGTCAATGAGAATGTGTAGTAAGTTCCATATCGAGTACTTTCTGGCCAGAAATATGTTCATGAGGTCAAATACGGACTACTGTATGGCTGACGTAACATCAGAAAAAGTCTATGAGAATATAAAGTATGCTGCCTTTTGGGGACCATTTGGCCTGAAATGTTTTCATTGGGCCAAATATAGGCTGGCTGACGAAACATCCGAAGTAGTCAATGAGAATGTGTATTAGGTTCCATATCGAGTACTCTCTGGCCAGAAATATGCTCATGAGGACCCATTGGCCTGAGATATAGATCAGATATGGACTTTTGTATGGCTGTTTTAACTTAAAAAAAAGTCTATGAGAATATATAGTAAGTTGACTTTTGGGGACCATTTGGCCAGAAATTTTTTCATTGCGTCAAAGATAGGCTGGCTGACACAACATCAGAAGTAGTCAATGAGAATGTGTAGTAAGTTCCATATCGAGTACTCTCTGGCCAGAAATATGTTCCTGAGGTCAAACATGGACTACTGTATGGCTGACGTAACATCAGAAAAAGTCTATGAGAAAATATAGTATAATGCCTTTTGGGGACCATTTGGCCAGAGATGTTTTCATTGGGCCAAATATAGGCTGGCTGACGAAACATCCGAAGTAGTCAATGAGAATGTGTAGTAAGTTCCATATCGAGTACTCTCTGGCCAGAAAAATGTTCATGATGTCAAATATGGACTACTGTATGGCTGACGTCACATCAGAAGGAGTCTCTGAGTTTATATAGTAAAAAAAAAAAAAAAAAAAAAAAACATTTGAGGTCCTTTTGGCTAGATATACGTACAATAGATCAGATATGGACTACTGTATGGCTGAGGTAACATAAGAAAGAGTCTTTTAGAATATTTAGTAAGTTGCCTTTTGACAAGAATTATTATCAATGGGCCAAATATTGCCTGGCCGATGTAACATCAGAAGGATTCCATGAATTTAATGAGTAAAAAAAACATTTTGAGGACCCATTGGCCTGAGATATGTTCCAAATATCAGATATGGACTTTTGTATGGCTGTTTTAACTTAAAAAAAAGTCTATGAGAATACATAGGAAGTTGCCTTTTGGGGACCATTTGGCCAGAATTTTTTTCATTGGGTCAAATACAAGCTGGCTGACATCAGAATTAGTCAATGAGAAAGTGTAGTGAGTTCCATATCGAGTACTCTCTGGCCAGAAATATGTTCCTGAGGTCAAACATGGACTACTGTATGGCTGACGTAACATCAGAAAAAGTCTATGAGAAAATATAGTATGCTGCCTTTTGGGGACCATTTGGCCAGAAATGTTTTCATTGGGCCAAATATAGGCTGGCTGACGAAACATCCGAAGTAGTCAATGAGAATGTGTAGTAAGTTCCATATCGAGTACTTTCTGGCCAGAAATATGTTCATGAGGTCAAATACGGACTACTGTATGGCTGACGTAACATTAGAAAAAGTCTATGAGTTTATATAGTAAAAAAAAACACATTTGAGGTCCCTTTGGCTAGATATATGTACAATAGATCAGATATGGACTAGTGTATGGCTGAGGTAACATAAGAAAGAGTCTTTTAGAATATTTAGTAAGTTGCCTTTTGGCAAGAATTATTATCAATGGGCCAAATATTGGCTGGCTGATGTGACATCAGAAGGATTCCATGAATTTAATGAGTAAAAAAAACATTTTGAGGACCCATTGGCCTGAGACATGTTCCAAAGATCAGATATGGACTTTTTAATGGCTGTTTTAACTTCAGAAAAAGTCCATGAGAATATATAGTAAGTTGCCTTTTGGGGACCATTTGGCCAGACATTTTTTCATTGGGCCAAATATTGGCTGGCTGATGAAACATCCGAAGTAGTCAATGAGAATGTGTAGTAGGTTCCATATCGAGTACTCTCTGGCCAGAAATATGCTCATGAGGACCCATTGTCCTGAGATATGTTCCAAAGATCAGATATGGACTTTTGTATGGCTGTTTTAACTTAAAAAAAGTCTATGAGAATATATAGTAAGTGTCCTTTTTGGGACCATTTGGCCAGAAATTTGTTCATTGGGTCAAATATAGGCTGGCTGACACAACATCAGAGGTAGTCAATGAGAATGTGTAGTAAGTTCCATATCGAGTACTTTCTTGCCAGAAATATGTTCATGAGGTCAAATACGGACTACTGTATGGCCAAGGTAACATAGGAAAGAGTCTTTTAGAATATTTAGTAAATTGCCTTTTGGCAAGAATTATTATCAATGGGCCAAATATTGGCTGGCTGATGTGACATCAGAAGGATGCCATGAATTTAATGAGTAAAAAAAACATTTTGAGGACCCACTGGCCTGAGACATGTTCCAAAGATCAGATATGGACTTTTTTATGGCTGTTTTAACTTCAGAAAAAGTCCATGAGAATATATAGTAAGTTGCCTTTTGGGGACCATTTGGCCAGACTTTTTTTCTTTGGGTCAAATATTAGGCTGGCTGACACAACATCAGAAGTAATCAATGAGAATGTGTAGTAAGTTCCATATCGAGTATTCTCTGGCCAGAAATATGTTCATGATGTCAAATATGGACTATTCTATGGCTGACGTCACATCAGAAGGAGTCTCTGAGTTTATATAGTAAAAAAAAACAAAAAAAACATTTGAGGTCCCTTTGGCTAGATATACGTACAATAGATAAGATATGGAAAACTGTATGGCTGAGGTAACATAAGAAAGAGTCTTTTAGAATATTAGGTAAGTTACCTTTTGACAAGAATTATTATCAATGGGCCAAATATTGGCTGGCTGATGTAACTTCAGAAGGATTCCATGAGTTTAATGAGTAAAAAATATTTTGAGGACCCATTGGCCTGAGACATGTTCCAAAGATCAGATATGGAATTTTTTATGGCTGTTTTAACTGCAGAAAAACTCCATGAGAATATATAGTAAGTTGCCTTTTGGGGACCATTTGGCCAGACATTTTTTCATTGGGTCAAATATAGGCTGGCTGACACAACATCAGAAGTAGTCAATGAGAATGTGTAGTAAGTTCCATATCGAGTACTTTCTGGCCAGAAATATGTTCATGAGGTCAAATACGGACTACTGTATGGCTGACGTAACATCAGAAAAAGTCTATGAGAATATAAAGTATGCTGCCTTTTGGGGACCATTTGGCCTGAAATGTTTTCATTGGGCCAAATATAGGCTGGCTGACGAAACATCCGAAGTAGTCAATGAGAATGTGTATTAGGTTCCATATCGAGTACTCTCTGGCCAGAAATATGCTCATGAGGACCCATTGGCCTGAGATATAGATCAGATATGGACTTTTGTATGGCTGTTTTAACTTAAAAAAAAGTCTATGAGAATATATAGTAAGTTGACTTTTGGGGACCATTTGGCCAGAAATTTTTTCATTGCGTCAAAGATAGGCTGGCTGACACAACATCAGAAGTAGTCAATGAGAATGTGTAGTAAGTTCCATATCGAGTACTCTCTGGCCAGAAATATGTTCCTGAGGTCAAACATGGACTACTGTATGGCTGACGTAACATCAGAAAAAGTCTATGAGAAAATATAGTATAATGCCTTTTGGGGACCATTTGGCCAGAGATGTTTTCATTGGGCCAAATATAGGCTGGCTGACGAAACATCCGAAGTAGTCAATGAGAATGTGTAGTAAGTTCCATATCGAGTACTCTCTGGCCAGAAAAATGTTCATGATGTCAAATATGGACTACTGTATGGCTGACGTCACATCAGAAGGAGTCTCTGAGTTTATATAGTAAAAAAAAAAACAAAAAAAAAAACATTTGAGGTCCTTTTGGCTAGATATACGTACAATAGATCAGATATGGACTACTGTATGGCTGAGGTAACATAAGAAAGAGTCTTTTAGAATATTTAGTAAGTTGCCTTTTGACAAGAATTATTATCAATGGGCCAAATATTGCCTGGCCGATGTAACATCAGAAGGATTCCATGAATTTAATGAGTAAAAAAACATTTTGAGGACCCATTGGCCTGAGATATGTTCCAAATATCAGATATGGACTTTTGTATGGCTGTTTTAACTTAAAAAAAAGTCTATGAGAATACATAGGAAGTTGCCTTTTGGGGACCATTTGGCCAGAATTTTTTTCATTGGGTCAAATACAAGCTGGCTGACATCAGAATTAGTCAATGAGAATGTGTAGTGAGTTCCATATCGAGTACTCTCTGGCCAGAAATATGTTCCTGAGGTCAAACATGGACTACTGTATGGCTGACGTAACATCAGAAAAAGTCTATGAGAAAATATAGTATGCTGCCTTTTGGGGACCATTTGGCCAGAAATGTTTTCATTGGGCCAAATATAGGCTGGCTGACGAAACATCCGAAGTAGTCAATGAGAATGTGTAGTAAGTTCCATATCGAGTACTTTCTGGCCAGAAATATGTTCATGAGGTCAAATACGGACTACTGTATGGCTGACGTAACATTAGAAAAAGTCTATGAGTTTATATAGTAAAAAAAAACACATTTGAGGTCCCTTTGGCTAGATATATGTACAATAGATCAGATATGGACTAGTGTATGGCTGAGGTAACATAAGAAAGAGTCTTTTAGAATATTTAGTAAGTTGCCTTTTGGCAAGAATTATTATCAATGGGCCAAATATTGGCTGGCTGATGTGACATCAGAAGGATTCCATGAATTTAATGAGTAAAAAAAAACATTTTGAGGACCCATTGGCCTGAGACATGTTCCAAAGATCAGATATGGACTTTTTAATGGCTGTTTTAACTTCAGAAAAAGTCCATGAGAATATATAGTAAGTTGCCTTTTGGGGACCATTTGGCCAGACATTTTTTCATTGGGCCAAATATTGGCTGGCTGATGAAACATCCGAAGTAGTCAATGAGAATGTGTAGTAGGTTCCATATCGAGTACTCTCTGGCCAGAAATATGCTCATGAGGACCCATTGTCCTGAGATATGTTCCAAAGATCAGATATGGACTTTTGTATGGCTGTTTTAACTTAAAAAAAGTCTATGAGAATATATAGTAAGTGTCCTTTTTGGGACCATTTGGCCAGAAATTTGTTCATTGGGTCAAATATAGGCTGGCTGACACAACATCAGAGGTAGTCAATGAGAATGTGTAGTAAGTTCCATATCGAGTACTTTCTTGCCAGAAATATGTTCATGACGTCAAATACGGACTACTGTATGGCCAAGGTAACATAGGAAAGAGTCTTTTAGAATATTTAGTAAATTGCCTTTTGGCAAGAATTATTATCAATGGGCCAAATATTGGCTGGCTGATGTGACATCAGAAGGATGCCATGAATTTAATGAGTAAAAAAAACATTTTGAGGACCCACTGGCCTGAGACATGTTCCAAAGATCAGATATGGACTTTTTTATGGCTGTTTTAACTTCAGAAAAAGTCCATGAGAATATATAGTAAGTTGCCTTTTGGGGACCATTTGGCCAGACTTTTTTTCTTTGGGTCAAATATTAGGCTGGCTGACACAACATCAGAAGTAATCAATGAGAATGTGTAGTAAGTTCCATATCGAGTATTCTCTGGCCAGAAATATGTTCATGATGTCAAATATGGACTACTCTATGGCTGACGTCACATCAGAAGGAGTCTCTGAGTTTATATAGTAAAAAAAAAAAAAAAAAAACATTTGAGGTCCCTTTTGCTAGATATACGTACAATAGATCAGATATGGACTACTGTATGGCTGAGGTAACATAAGAAAGAGTCTTTTAGAATATTTAGTAAGTTGCCTTTTGACAAGAATCATTATCAATGGGCCAAATATTGCCTGGCTGATGTAACATCAGAAGGATTCCATGAATTTAATGAGTAAAAAAACATTTTGAGGACCCATTGGCCTGAGACATGTTCCAAAGATCAGATATGGACTTTTTTATGTCTGTTTTAACTTCAGAAAAAGTCCATGAGAATGTATAGTAAGTTGCCTTTTGGGGACCATTTGGCCAGACATTTTTTCATTGGGTCAAATATAGGCTGGCTGAAGTAACATCAGAAGTAGTCAATGAGAATGTGTAGTAATTCCATATCGAGTACTCTCTGGCCAGAAATATGTTCATGAGATCAAAAATGGACTACTGTATGGCTGACGTAACATCAAAGGGAGTCACTGAGTTCATAAAAAAAAAAAAGTGAGAATCTTTTGGACAGAAATATGTTCATTAGGTCATATATGGACTACTGTATATGGCTGAGATAACATCAGAAAGAGTCTTTGAGATAATATATAGTAAGTTGCCTTTTGGGGACCCTTTGGAAGGAAGTATTCTCAATGGGCAAAATATAGGCTGGCTGATGTAACTTCAGAAGGATTCCATGAATATAATGAGTAAAAAAACATTTTGTGGACCCATTGGCCTGAGACATGTTCCAAAGATCAGATATGGAATTTTTTATGGCTGTTTTAACTTCAGAAAAAGTCCATGAGAATATATAGTAAGTTGCCTTTTGGGGACCATTTGGCCAGACATTTTTTTAATTGGGTCAAATATAGGCTGGCTGACACAACATCAGAAGTAGTCAATGAGAATGTGTAGTAAGTTCCATATCGAGTACTTTCTGGACAGAAATATGTTCATGAGATCAAATATGTACTACTGTATGGCTGACGTAGAATCAGAAAAAGTCTATGAGAATATAAAGTATGCTGCCTTTTGGGAACCATTTGGACAGAAATGTTTTCATTGGGCCAAATATAGGCTGGCTGACGAAATATCCGAAGTAGTCAATGAGAATGTGTATTAGGTTCCATATCGAGTACTCTCTGGCCAGATATATGCTCATGAGGACCCATTGGCCTGAGATATGTTCCAAAGATCAGATATGGACTTTTGTATGGCTGTTTTAACTTTAAAAAAGTCTATGAGAATATATAGTAAGTTGCCTTTTGGGGACCATTTGGCCAGAATTTTTTTCATTGGGTCAAATATAGGCTGGCTGACATCAGAAGTAGTCAATGAGAATGTGTAGTAAGTTCCATATCGAGTACTCTCTGGCCAAAAATATGTTCCTGAGGTCAAACATGGACTACTGTATGGCTGACGTAACATCAGAAAAAGTGTATGAGAAAATAAATTATGCTGCCTTTTGGGGACCATTTGGCCAGAAATATTTTCATTGGGCCAAATATAGGCTGGCTGACGAAACATCCGAAGTAGTCAATGAGAATGTGTAGTAAGTTCCAGATCGAGTACTCTCTGACCAGAAATATGTTCATGAGGTCAAAAATGGACTACTGTATGGCTGACGTAACATCAGAAAAAGTCTATGAGAATATATAGTATTCTGCCATTTGGGGACCAATTGGCCAGACATTTTTTTATTGGGCCAAATATAGGCTGGCTGACGAAACATCTGAAGTAGTCAATGAGAATGTGTAGTAAGTTCCATATCGAGTACTCTCTGGCCAGAAAAATGTTCATGATGTCAAATATGGACTACTGTATGGCTGACGTCACATCAGAAGGATTCTTTGAGTTTATATAGTAAAAAAAAATTAAAAAATATTTGAGGTCCCTTTGGCTAGATATGTGTACAATAGATCAGATATAGACTACTGTATGGCTGAGGTAACATAAGAAAGAGTCTTTTAGAATATTTAGTAAGTTGCCTTTTGGCAATAATTATTAATGGGCCAAATATTGGCTGGCTGAAATCAGAAGTAGTCAATGAGAATGTGTAGTAAGTTCCATATCGAGTACTCTCTGGCCAAAAATATGTTCCTGAGGTCAAACATGGACTACTGTATGGCTGACGTAACATCAGAAACCGTCTATGAGAATAAAGTATGCTGCCTTTTGGGGACCATTTGGCCAGATAATTTTTTCATTGGGCCAAATATAAGCTGGCTGACGAAACATCCGAAGTAGTCAATGAGAATGTGTAGTAGGTTCTATATCGAGTACTCTCTGACCAGAAATATGTTCATGAGGTCAAAAATGGACTACTGTATGGCTGACGTAACATCAGAAACCGTCTATGAGAATAAAGTATGCTGCCTTTTGGGGACAAATTGACGAGATAAGTTTTTCATTGGGCCAAATATAAGCTGGCTGACGAAACATCCGAAGTAGTCAATGAGAATGTGTAGTAGGTTCCATATCGAGTACTCTCTGGCCAGAAATATGCTCATGCCCATTGTCCTGAGATATGTTCCAAAGATCATATATGGACTTTTGTATTGCTGTTTTAACTTAAAAAAAAGTCTATGAGAATATATATTAAGTTGCCTTTTGGGGACCATTTGGCCAGAAATTTTTTCATTGGGTCAAATATAGAATGGCTGACGAAACATCCGAAGTAGTCAATGAGAATGTGTAGTAAGTTCCATATCGAGTACTCTCTGGCCAGAAATATGTTCATGATGTCAAATACGGACCACTGTATGGCTGACGTCATATCAGAAGGAGTCTCTGAGTTTATATAGTAAAAAAAAAAAAAAAAACATTTGAGGTCCCTTTTGCTAGATATATGTACAATAGATCAGATATGGACAACTGTATGGCTGAGGTAACATAAGAAAGAGTCTTTTAAAATATTTAGTAAGTTGCCTTTTGGCAAGAATTATTATCCATGGGACAAATATTGGCTGGCTGATGTAACATCAGAAGGATTCCATGAATTTAATGAGTAAAAAAACATTTTGAGGACCCATTGGCCTGAGACATGTTCCAAAGATCAGATATGGACTTTTTTTTATGGCTGTTTTAACTTCAGAAAAAGTCCATGAGAATGTATAGTAAGGTGCCTTTTGGGGACCATTTGGCCAGACATTTTTTAATTTTGTCAAATATAGGCTGGCTGACGTAACATCAGAAGTAGTCAATGAGAATGTGTAGTAAGTTCCATATCGAGTACTCTCTGGCCAGAAATATGTTCATGAGATCAAAAATGGACTACTGTATGGCTGACGTAACATCAAAAGAAGTCCATGAGTTTATTAAAAAAAAAAAAAAATTGAGGATCCTTTGGCTTGAAATAATTTCAATTTGTCTAATATTGACTACTGTACTGCTGACGTAACATCAAGATGAGTCAATGAGTTTATAAAAAAAATAAAGTGAGGACCCTTTTCACAGAAATATGTTCATTAGGTCAAATATGGACTACTGTATGGCTGAGGTAACATAAGAAAGAGTCTTTGAGAATATTTAGCAAGTTGCCTTTTGGCAAGAATTATTCTCAATGGGCAAATATAGGCTGGCCGACGACACATCCGAAGTAGTCAATGAGAATTAGTAGTAAGTTCCATATCGAGTACTCTCTGGCCAAAAATATGTCAAGGATGTAAAATATGGACTACTGTATGGCTGACATTAGATGGAGTCTCTGAGTTTATATAGTAAAAAAAACAACAAAAAAACATTTGAGGTCCCTTTGGCTAGATATATGTACAATAGATCAGATATGGACTACTGTATGGCTGAGGTAACATAAGAAAAAGTCTTTGAGAATATTTAGTAAGTTGCCTTTTGGCAAGAATTATTTTCAATGGGCCAAATATAGGCTGGCTGATGTAACATCCGAAGTAGTCAATGAGAATGTGTAGTAATTTCCATATCGAATATGGACTACTGTATGGCTGACGTCGTATCAGAAGGAGTCTCTGAGTTTATATAGTAAAAAAAAAAAAAAAAACATTTGAGGTCCCTTTGGCTAGATATATGTACAATAGATCAGATATGGAAAAAGTTAATCAGTATGTGTAGAAAGTTCACGTTTGAGGAGTCTTCTCTGGCCAGAAATAATTGTTGTCTCTTTTCTAAACAGAAAAAACCTTGACAATAACATAAAAGTCACATGTACTTTATTGCATTGCAAAAGGCATTCAAGGACTGACTCATTCCCTATGGCGTTGAAGAGATATTTAATGCAATCTTCTGTTGCAAATTATTGCACATACGATCAAGTGTTTATCATTGAAGAAAAACATATAAAAGTCATATGCACTTTTCTGCATTGCAATGCATTCAAGAACTAACTCATTCCTTCATATGCGTTGATGAGAATGTGCAATATAGCGTGCTGTTGCATTGCAGTACACAATCGTATTGCATCGAATAATAACATTTAAATAAGATGCTCTTTGTTGCAATTGCAATATATTCAAGAACTTATTCAATTGTGCAATGAGATCTGATCTTGCATATTACTGCACATACGATCAAGCGTTGTGTATTGAAGAATAACATAAAAAGTCATATGAACTTTTTTGCAATGCAATGCATTCAATAATTATTAGAGAAATGTAATTTAATCTCCTCTTGCATCGCATTGCACATACGATCAAGCGTTGAGCATTGAAGAATAACATAAAAGTAATGTGGACTTTGTTGAGTTGCAATGCATTCAAGAACTCACTCTTTCCTTAGTGCTTTGAAGAGATGTGCAATTCAAACGGGCTCTTGCATAGCATTGCACATATGATTAAGCGTTTTACAATGAAAAAGAACATAAAAGTCATATGCACTTTTTGCATTACAATGCATTCAAGAACTAACTCGTTCCTTAGTGCATTGAAGAGATGTGCAATGCACCGTGCTGTTGCATAGCAATGCACATACGATCAAGCGATGTGAATTTTAGAATAACACAAATAATGTGCAATTATTTGCATTGCAATGCATTAAAGAACTAATCTCATTCCATAGTACATTGAAGAGAATGTGCAATATAGCGTGCTGTTGCAATGCATTGCACAAGCGTTGTGCATTGTAGAATAACATATGAGATATCACTTTGTTGCATTGCAATGCATTCAAGAAATAACTCGCTCCTTCGTGCCCTGATGAGATGTGCAATGCTATCTGCCATGGCATAGCATTGCAGATACGATCAAGTGTTGTGCATTGAAGAATAACATAATAGTCATATCCACTTTTTGCATTGCAATGCATTAAAGAACTAACTCATTCCGTAGTGCATTGAAGAGAATGTGCAATATAGCGTGCTGTTCCATTGCATTGCACAAGCGTTGTGCATTGAAGAATAACATGTGAGATATGCACTTTGTTGCATTGCAATGCATTCAAGAACTTTCTCATTGCGTACTGCGTTGATTAGATGTGCAATGAAATACGCCCTTGCATAGCATTGCACATATCATCTAGCGTTGTGCATTGAAGAATAACATGACAGTCATGTGCACTTTTTTGCATTGCAATGCATTCAAGAACTAATTGATAAGTGCAATGCAGCCTGCAGTTGAATTACATTCCAAAAGCGTTGTTTATTAAAGAATAATATACAAGTAATATGTACTTTGTTGTATTGCAATGCATTCAAGAACTAACTCATTCCAAAGTGCATTAAAGAGAAGTGCAATGCAGTCTGCTTAGCATTGCACATACGATCAATATACATATAAGTAACATACTTTATTGCAGTGCTATGCATTTCAGAACTAACTGATTCCTTCGTGCCCTGATGAGATGTGCAATACAATTGGCTCTTGCATGCCAAGACGCACAGACGATCAAGCGTTGTGCATTGGATAAATAACATAAAAGTCATATACACATTGTTGCATTGCAATGCATTCAAGAACTAACTCATTTCTTCGTACCCTGATGAGATGTTCAATTAAATCTGCCCTTGCACAGCATTTCACATACGATCTAGCGTTGTGCATTGAAGAATAACCTAAAAGTCAAATGCACTTTTTTGTATTGAAATTCATTCATGAACTAAGTCATTCCGTAGTGCATTGAAGATATGTGCAATGCAGCCTGCTGTTGCATTACATTGCACAAGCGTTGTTTATTGAAGAATAACATATAAGCAATATGTACTTTGTTGTTTTGCAATGCATTCAAGAAATAACTAATTCCATAGTGCATTAAAGAGATTTGCAATGCAGTCTGCTTAGCATTGCACATACGATCAATATACATATAAGTAACATACTTTATTGCAGTGCTATGCATTTCAGAACTAACTGATTCCTTCATACCCTAATGAGATGTGCAATAAAATTGGCTCTTGAATGCCAAGACGCACAGACGATCAAGCGTTGTGCTTTTGACAAATAACATAAAGGTCATATACACATTGTTGCATTGCAATGCATTCAAGAACTAACTCATTCCTTCGTTCCCTGATGAGATGTTCAATTAAATCTGCCCTTGCATAGCATTTCACATACGATATAGGGTTGTGCATTGAAGAATAACCTAAAAGTCAAATGCACTTTTTTGTATTGAAATTCATTCATGAACTAACTCATTCCGTAGTGCATTGAAGATATGTGCAATGCAGCCTGCTGTTGCGTTACATTGCACAAGCATTGTTTATTGAAGAATAACACATAAGTAATATTTACTTTGTTGTTTTGCAATGCATTCAAGAACAAAGTCATTCCATAATGCATTGAAGAGATGCACAATGCAATCTGCTTAGCATTGCACATATGATAAATAAAGATATTAGTAATATGTACTTTGTTGTATTGCCATGCATTCAATAATTAACTCATTCCATAGTGCATTGAAGAGATGCGCAATGCAATCTGCCTAGCATTGCACATACTATCAAGCGTTGTGCATAGAAAAATAAAATAAAAGTCATATGCACTTTTTTCCATTACAATGCATTCAAGAACTAATTCCTTCGTGCCCTAATGAGGAGTGTAATGCAATCTGCCCTTGCATAGCATTGCATATACGATCAAGTGTTGTGCATTGAAGAATAACATAATAGTCATATCCACTTTTTGCATTGCAATGCATTAAAGAACTAACTCATTCCGCAGTGCATTGAAGATATGTGCAATGCAGCCTGCTGTTGCGTTACATTGCACAAGCGTTGTTTATTGAAGAATAACACATAAGTAATATGTACTTTGTTGTTTTGCAATGCATTCAAGAACCAACTCATTCCATAGTGCATTAAAGAGATGTGCAACGCAGTCTGATTAGCATTGCACATACGATCAATATACATATAAGTAATATGTACTTTGTTGCATTGCTATGCATTACAGAACTAACTGATTCCTTCGTGCCCTGATGAGATGTTCAATACAATTGGCTCTTGCATGCAAAGACGCACAGACGATCAAGCGTTGTGCATTGGATAAATAAAATAAAAGTCATATACACATTGTTGCATTGGAATGCATTCAAGAACGAACTCATTCTTTCGTTCCCTGATGAGATGTTCAATTAAATCTGCCCTTGCATAGCATTTCACGCACGATCTAGCGTTGTGCATTGAAGAATAACCTAAAAGTCAAATGGACTTTTTTGTATTGAAATTCATTCATGAACTAACTCATTCCGTAGTGCATTGAATATATGTGCAGTGCAGCCTGCTGTTGCCTTACATTGCACAAGTGTTGTTTATTGAAGAATAACATTTAAGTAATCTGTACTTTGTTGTTTTGCAATGCATTCAAGAACTAAGTCATTCCATAATGCATTGAAGAGATGTACAATGCAATCTGCTTAGCATTGCACATACGATAAATAAAGGTATTAGTAATATGTACTTTGTTGTATTGCCATGCATTCAATAATTAACTCATTACATAGTGCATTGAAGAGATGCGCAATGCAATCTGCATAGCATTTCACATACTATCAAGCGTTGTGCATAGAAAAATAAAATAAAAGTCATATGCACTTTTTTCCATTACAATGCATTCAAGAACTAATTCCTTCGTACCCTAATGAGGAGTGTAATGCAATCTGCCCGTGCATAGCATTGCATATACGATCAAGTTTTGTGCATTGAAGAATAACATTATAGTCACATTAACTTTTTTCCATTGCAATGCATTCAAGAACTAATCGATCAATATACATATAAGTAATGTGTACTTCGTTGCATTGCTATGCATTTCAGAACTAACTGATTCCTTCGTGCCCTGATGAGATGTGCAATACAATTGGCTCTTGCATGCCAAGACGCACAGACGATCAAGCGTTGTGCATTGGATAAATAACATAAAAGTCATATACACATTGTTGCATTGCAATGCATTCAAGAACTAACTCATTCCTTCGTTCCCTGATGAGATGTTCAATTAACAATGCCCTTGCATAGCATTTCACATACGATATAGGGTTGTGCATTGAAGAATAACCTAAAAGTCAAATGCACTTTTTTGTATTGAAATTCATTCATGAACTAACTCATTCCGTAGTGCATTGAAGATATGTGCAATGCAGCCTGCTGTTGTGTTACATTGCACAAGCGTTGTTTATTGAAGAATAACACATAAGTAATATGTACTTTGTTGTTTTGCAATGCATTCAAGAACTAACTCATTCCATAGTGCATTAAAGAGATGTGCAACGCAGTCTAATTAGCATTGCACATACGATCAATATACATATAAGTAATATGTACTTTGTTGCATTGCTATGCATTTCAGAACTAACTGATTCCTTCGTGCCCTGATGAGATGTGCAATACAATTGGCTTTTGCATGCCAAGACGCACAGACGATCAAGCGTTGTGCATTGGATAAATAACATAAAAGTCATATACACATTGTTGCATTGCAATGCATTCAAGAACTAACTCATTCCTTCGTTACCTGATGAGATGTTCAATTAAATCTGCCCTTGCATAGCATTTCACATACGATCTAGGGTTGTGCATTGAAGAATAACCTAAAAGTCAAATGCACTTTTTTTGTATTGAAATTCATTCATGAACTAACTCATTCCGTAGTGCATTGAATATATGTGCAGTGCAGCCTGCTGTTGCGTTACATTGCACAAGCGCTGTTTATTGAAGAATAACATATAATATGTACTTTGTTGTTTTGCAATGCATTCAATAATTAACTCATTCCATAGTGCATTGAAGAGATGCGCAATGCAATCTGCTTAGCACTGCACATACGATAAATAAAGATATTAGTAATATGTACTTTGTTGTATTGCCATGCATTCAATAATTAACTCATTCCATAGTGCATTGAAGAGATGCGCAATGCAATCTGCCTAGCATTGCACATACTATCAAGCGTTGTGCATAGAAGTCATATGCACTTTTTTCCATTACAATGCATTCAAGAACTAATTCCTTCGTGCCCTAATGAGGAGTGTAATACAATCTGCCCTTGCATAGCATTGCATATACAATCAAGTTTTGTGCATTGAAGAATAACATTATAGTCACATTAACTTTTTTCCATTGCAATGCATTCAAGAACTAACTCATTCCATAGTGCATTGAAGATATGTGCAATGCAATTGGCACTCGCATAGCATTGCACAGACGATCAAGGGTTGTGCATTGGATAAATAACATAAAAGTCATATGCACTTTTCTGCATTGCAATGCATTAAGAACTAACTCATTCCTTTATGCGTTGAAGAAATTTCTAATGCAATCTACTCTTGCATATCATTGCACATACATCTATTTAGATTTAGCTGTCACATTACTAATAAGCATACAAGCATGAGTACAGAACTAACTGTTTTGCATGAAAAATGCCTACAAGATCTAAATCGTTTCGATATGCATTAAGATATAAAAGTAGTTGTCTTGCATCACATAAACAATTTAACGTAAAAAAATGAATAGACAACATTTGACACATGACAATATGATTTTGAATTGCATTGAGTACTACAACTAACTTATTAATTTGTGTATGAAGGATAATCATTGCGTTAGCTGTTGAATTATTATACAATTTAAATGTGTATACTTGACGAGAAAACATAATATCAGCAGTTGCTTTAAAATGCAATGCAAATAATGAACTAAATCCGTTGTGTAACGAAGAGATTCATTTATGTGCTGCTGCACTGCATTCAACACCATCAAACGTTGTGCATAATAGAATAGAATATAAGCTATGCAACTATTGTAAGAGTGATGACACTTGGGTCAAAAATATGTTCAGTAGGTCAGATCCGTATTCTGCATTGCTGATTTAACAATCAATGGGTATGTAATAGAAAGTTTGAGGAAGTTTTGACCAGAAATATATTTAATAAGTCAAATATGGAGTACATCTACATCTACAGCTAGATATGATGTAACATCAGGATGTCAGTGAGAGTGTATAGTGAGTTAATTTTCAATGATTCTTTAGTCAGAAATATCTTTAAAGGTCATAAAAATTGACTACTTTATATCTGAGGAAACATCAAGCGTCAATTTGCAAAGAAAATGTCATGATTCTCGTTCCAGAAATATGTTCTACAGGTCAAATATGGACTACTGTCTGGCTGATGTAAAATACATTTCTATTCTACTATACATAGTAATTTAACCTTTGAGGAACTTTTGGCAAGAAATATTTTCACTGGGCCAAATATAGGATGCTGACGAAACATCAGCAATGAGAATGTGTAGTAAATTCCATATCGAGTTCTTTCTGGCCATAAATATGTTCAAGAGTTCAAATATGGACCACTGTATGGCTGATGTAACATCAGAAGGAGTCCATAATTTGATATATATACATAAAAAATTTAGAGGACCCTTTGGACACAAATATGTTCATTAGGTCAAATATGGCTGAGGTAACATCAGAGAGAGTCTTTGAAAATATATAGTAAGTTGCCTTTTGGGGACCCTTTGGCAAGAAGTATTCTCAATGGGCAAAATATAGGCTGGCTGATGTAACATCAGAAGGATTCCATGAATTTAATGAGTAAAAAAACATTTTGAGGACCCATTGGCCTGAGACATGTTCCAAAGATCAGATATGGACTTTTTTTTATGGCTGCTTTAACTTCAGAAAAAGTCCAAGAGAATAAATAGTAAGTTGCCTTTTGGGGACCATTTGGCCAGACATTTTTTCATTGGGCCAAATATAGGCTTGCGAACACAACATCAGAAGTAGTCAATGAAAATGTGTAGTAAGTTCCATATCGAGTACTTTCTGGCCAGAAATATGTTCATGAGGTCGAATATGGACTACTGTATGGCTGACATAACATCAAAAAAAGTCTATGAGAATAAATAGTATGATGCCTTTTGGGAACCATTTGGCCAGACATTTTTTCATTGGGCCAAATATAGGCTGGCTGACGAAACATCCGAAGTAGTCAAGGAGAATGTGTAGTAAGTTCCATATTGAGTACTCTCTGGCCAGACATATGTTCATGATGTCAAATATGGACTACTGTATGGCTGACGTCACATCAGAAGGAGTCTCTGAGTTTATATAGTAAAAAAAAAAAACATTTGAGTTCCCTTTGGCTAGATATATGTACAATATATCAGATATGGACAACTGTATGGCTGAGGTAACATAAGAAACAGTCTTTTAGAATATTTAGTAAGTTGCCTTCTGGCAAGAATTATTATCAATGGGCCAAATATTGGCTGGCTGATATAACATAAGAAGGATTCCATGAATTTAATGAGTAAAAAAAAACATTTTGAGGACCCATTGGCCTGAGACATGTTCCAAAGATCAGATAGGGACTTTTTAATGGCTGTTTTAACTTCAGAAAAAGTCCATGAGAATATATAGTAAGTTGCCTTTTGGGGACCATTTGGCCAGACATTTTTTCATTGGGTCAAATATAGGCTGGCTGACACAACATCAGAAGTAGTCAATGAGAATGTGTAGTAAGTTCCATATCGAGTACTCTCTGGCCAGAAATATGTTCATGATGTCAAATATGGACTACTCTATGGCTGACGTCACATCAGAAGCAGTCTCTGAGTTTATATAGTAAAAAAAAAACAAAAAAAACATTTGAGGTCCCTTTGGCTAGATATATGTACAATAGATAAGATATGGACAACTGTATGGCTGAGGTAACATAAGAAAGAGTCTTTTAGAATATTTAGTAAGTTACCTTTTGGCAAGAATTATTATCAATGGGCCAAATATTGGCTGGCTGATGTAACTTCAGAAGGATTCCATGAGTTTAATGAGTAAAAAACATTTTGAGGACCCATTGGCCTGAGACATGTTCCAAAGATCAGATATGGAATTTTTTATGGCTGTTTTAACTTCAGAAAAAGTCCATGAGAATATATAGTAAGTCGCCTTTTGGGGACCATTTGGCCTGAAATGTTTTCATTGGGCCAAATATAGGCTGGCTGACGAAACATCCGAAGTAGTCAATGAGAATGTGTAGTAGGTTCCATATCGAGTACTCTCTGGCCAGAAATATGCTCATGAGGACCCATTGTCCTGAGATATGTTCCAAAGATCAGATATGGACTTTTGTATGATTTTTAAAAAAAGTCTATGAGAATATATAGTAAGTGTCCTTTTGGGGACCATTTGGCCAGAAATTTGTTCATTGGGTCAAATATAGGCTGGCTGACACAACATCAGAAGTAGTCAATGAGAATGTGTAGTAAGTTCCATATCGAGTACTTTCTGGCCAGAAATATGTTCATGAGGTCAAATACGGACTACTGTATGGCTGACGTAACATCAGAAAAAGTCTATGAGTTTATAAAGTAAAAAAAAACAGTTGAGGTCCCTTTGGCTAGATATATGTACAATAGATCAGATATGGACTACTGTATGGCCAAGGTAACATAAGAAAGAGTCTTTTAGAATATTTAGTAAAATGCCTTTTGGCAAGAATTATTATCAATGGGCCAAATATTGGCTGGCTGATATGACATCAGAAGGATGCCATGAATTTAATGAGTAAAAAAAAACATTTTGAGGACCCACTGGCCTGAGACATGTTCCAAAGATCAGATATGGACTTTTTTATGGCTGTTTTAACTTCAGAAAAAGTCCATGAGAATATATAGTAAGTTGCCTTTTGGGGACCATTTGGCCAGACTTTTTTTCTTTGGGTCAAATATAGGCTGGCTGACACAACATCAGAAGTAATCAATGAGAATGTGTAGTAAGTTCCATATCGAGTATTCTCTGGCCAGAAATATGTTCATGATGTCAAATATGGACTATTCTATGGCTGACGTCACATCAGAAGGAGTCTCTGAGTTTATATAGTAAAAAAAAAAAAAAAAAAACATTTGAGGTCCCTTTGGCTAGATATACGTACAATAGATAAGATATGGAAAACTGTATGGCTGAGGTAACATAAGAAAGAGTCTTTTAGAATATTAGGTAAGTTACCTTTTGACAAGAATTATTATCAATGGGCCAAATATTGGCTGGCTGATGTAACTTCAGAAGGATTCCATGAGTTTAATGAGTAAAAAATATTTTGAGGACCCATTGGCCTGAGACATGTTCCAAAGATCAGATATGGAATTTTTTATGGCTGTTTTAACTGCAGAAAAACTCCATGAGAATATATAGTAAGTTGCCTTTTGGGGACCATTTGGCCAGACATTTTTTCATTGGGTCAAATATAGGCTGGCTGACACAACATCAGAAGTAGTCAATGAGAATGTGTAGTAAGTTCCATATCGAGTACTTTCTGGCCAGAAATATGTTCATGAGGTCAAATACGGACTACTGTATGGCTGACGTAACATCAGAAAAAGTCTATGAGAATATAAAGTATGCTGCCTTTTGGGGACCATTTGGCCTGAAATGTTTTCATTGGGCCAAATATAGGCTGGCTGACGAAACATCCGAAGTAGTCAATGAGAATGTGTATTAGGTTCCATATCGAGTACTCTCTGGCCAGAAATATGCTCATGAGGACCCATTGGCCTGAGATATAGATCAGATATGGACTTTTGTATGGCTGTTTTAACTTAAAAAAAAGTCTATGAGAATATATAGTAAGTTGACTTTTGGGGACCATTTGGCCAGAAATTTTTTCATTGCGTCAAAGATAGGCTGGCTGACACAACATCAGAAGTAGTCAATGAGAATGTGTAGTAAGTTCCATATCGAGTACTCTCTGGCCAGAAATATGTTCCTGAGGTCAAACATGGACTACTGTATGGCTGACGTAACATCAGAAAAAGTCTATGAGAAAATATAGTATAATGCCTTTTGGGGACCATTTGGCCAGAGATGTTTTCATTGGGCCAAATATATGCTGGCTGACGAAACATCCGAAGTAGTCAATGAGAATGTGTAGTAAGTTCCATATCGAGTACTCTCTGGCCAGAAAAATGTTCATGATGTCAAATATGGACTACTGTATGGCTGACGTCACATCAGAAGGAGTCTCTGAGTTTATATAGTAAAAAAAAAAAAACAAAAAAAAACATTTGAGGTCCTTTTGGCTAGATATACGTACAATAGATCAGATATGGACTACTGTATGGCTGAGGTAACATAAGAAAGAGTCTTTTAGAATATTTAGTAAGTTGCCTTTTGACAAGAATTATTATCAATGGGCCAAATATTGCCTGGCCGATGTAACATCAGAAGGATTCCATGAATTTAATGAGTAAAAAAACATTTTGAGGACCCATTGGCCTGAGATATGTTCCAAATATCAGATATGGACTTTTGTATGGCTGTTTTAACTTAAAAAAAAGTCTATGAGAATACATAGGAAGTTGCCTTTTGGGGACCATTTGGCCAGAATTTTTTTCATTGGGTCAAATACAAGCTGGCTGACATCAGAATTAGTCAATGAGAATGTGTAGTGAGTTCCATATCGAGTACTCTCTGGCCAGAAATATGTTCCTGAGGTCAAACATGGACTACTGTATGGCTGACGTAACATCAGAAAAAGTCTATGAGAAAATATAGTATGCTGCCTTTTGGGGACCATTTGGCTAGAAATGTTTTCATTGGGCCAAATATAGGCTGGCTGACGAAACATCCGAAGTAGTCAATGAGAATGTGTAGTAAGTTCCATATCGAGTACTTTCTGGCCAGAAATATGTTCATGAGGTCAAATACGGACTACTGTATGGCTGACGTAATATTAGAAAAAGTCTATGAGTTTATATAGTAAAAAAAAACACATTTGAGGTCCCTTTGGCTAGATATATGTACAATAGATCAGATATGGACTAGTGTATGGCTGAGGTAACATAAGAAAGAGTCTTTTAGAATATTTAGTAAGTTGCCTTTTGGCAAGAATTATTATCAATGGGCCAAATATTGGCTGGCTGATGTGACATCAGAAGGATTCCATGAATTTAATGAGTAAAAAAAACATTTTGAGGACCCATTGGCCTGAGACATGTTCCAAAGATCAGATATGGACTTTTTAATGGCTGTTTTAACTTCAGAAAAAGTCCATGAGAATATATAGTAAGTTGCCTTTTGGGGACCATTTGGCCAGACATTTTTTCATTGGGCCAAATATTGGCTGGCTGATGAAACATCCGAAGTAGTCAATGAGAATGTGTAGTAGGTTCCATATCGAGTACTCTCTGGCCAGAAATATGCTCATGAGGACCCATTGTCCTGAGATATGTTCCAAAGATCAGATATGGACTTTTGTATGGCTGTTTTAACTTAAAAAAAGTCTATGAGAATATATAGTAAGTGTCCTTTTTGGGACCATTTGGCCAGAAATTTGTTCATTGGGTCAAATATAGGCTGGCTGACACAACATCAGAGGTAGTCAATGAGAATGTGTAGTAAGTTCCATATCGAGTACTTTCTTGCCAGAAATATGTTCATGAGGTCAAATACGGACTACTGTATGGCCAAGGTAACATAGGAAAGAGTCTTTTAGAATATTTAGTAAATTGCCTTTTGGCAAGAATTATTATCAATGGGCCAAATATTGGCTGGCTGATGTGACATCAGAAGGATGCCATGAATTTAATGAGTAAAAAAAACATTTTGAGGACCCACTGGCCTGAGACATGTTCCAAAGATCAGATATGGACTTTTTTATGGCTGTTTTAACTTCAGAAAAAGTCCATGAGAATATATAGTAAGTTGCCTTTTGGGGACCATTTGGCCAGACTTTTTTTCTTTGGGTCAAATATTAGGCTGGCTGACACAACATCAGAAGTAATCAATGAGAATGTGTAGTAAGTTCCATATCGAGTATTCTCTGGCCAGAAATATGTTCATGATGTCAAATATGGACTACTCTATGGCTGACGTCACATCAGAAGGAGTCTCTGAGTTTATATAGTAAAAAAAAAAAAAAAAAACATTTGAGGTCCCTTTTGCTAGATATACGTACAATAGATCAGATATGGACTACTGTATGGCTGAGGTAACATAAGAAAGAGTCTTTTAGAATATTTAGTAAGTTGCCTTTTGACAAGAATCATTATCAATGGGCCAAATATTGCCTGGCTGATGTAACATCAGAAGGATTCCATGAATTTAATGAGTAAAAAAACATTTTGAGGACCCATTGGCCTGAGACATGTTCCAAAGATCAGATATGGACTTTTTTATGTCTGTTTTAACTTCAGAAAAAGTCCATGAGAATGTATAGTAAGTTGCCTTTTGGGGACCATTTGGCCAGACATTTTTTCATTGGGTCAAATATAGGCTGGCTGAAGTAACATCAGAAGTAGTCAATGAGAATGTGTAGTAATTCCATATCGAGTACTCTCTGGCCAGAAATATGTTCATGAGATCAAAAATGGACTACTGTATGGCTGACGTAACATCAAAGGGAGTCACTGAGTTCATAAAAAAAAAAAAGTGAGAATCTTTTGGACAGAAATATGTTCATTAGGTCATATATGGACTACTGTATATGGCTGAGATAACATCAGAAAGAGTCTTTGAGATAATATATAGTAAGTTGCCTTTTGGGGACCCTTTGGAAGGAAGTATTCTCAATGGGCAAAATATAGGCTGGCTGATGTAACTTCAGAAGGATTCCATGAATATAATGAGTAAAAAAACATTTTGTGGACCCATTGGCCTGAGACATGTTCCAAAGATCAGATATGGAATTTTTTATGGCTGTTTTAACTTCAGAAAAAGTCCATGAGAATATATAGTAAGTTGCCTTTTGGGGACCATTTGGCCAGACATTTTTTTAATTGGGTCAAATATAGGCTGGCTGACACAACATCAGAAGTAGTCAATGAGAATGTGTAGTAAGTTCCATATCGAGTACTTTCTGGACAGAAATATGTTCATGAGATCAAATATGTACTACTGTATGGCTGACGTAGAATCAGAAAAAGTCTATGAGAATATAAAGTATGCTACCTTTTGGGAACCATTTGGCCAGAAATATTTTCATTGGGCCAAATATAGGCTGGCTGACGAAATATCCGAAGTAGTCAATGATAATGTGTATTAGGTTCCATATCGAGTACTCTCTGGCCAGATATATGCTCATGAGGACCCATTGGCCTGAGATATGTTCCAAAGATCAGATATGGACTTTTGTATGGCTGTTTTAACTTTAAAAAAGTCTATGAGAATATATAGTAAGTTGCCTTTTGGGGACCATTTGGCCAGAATTTTTTTCATTGGGTCAAATATAGGCTGGCTGACATCAGAAGTAGTCAATGAGAATGTGTAGTAAGTTCCATATCGAGTACTCTCTGGCCAAAAATATGTTCCTGAGGTCAAACATGGACTACTGTATGGCTGACGTAACATCAGAAAAAGTGTATGAGAAAATAAATTATGCTGCCTTTTGGGGACCATTTGGCCAGAAATATTTTCATTGGGCCAAATATAGGCTGGCTGACGAAACATCCGAAGTAGTCAATGAGAATGTGTAGTAAGTTCCAGATCGAGTGCTCTCTGACCAGAAATATGTTCATGAGGTCAAAAATGGACTACTGTATGGCTGACGTAACATCAGAAAAAGTCTATGAGAATATATAGTATTCTGCCATTTGGGGACCAATTGGCCAGACATTTTTTTATTGGGCCAAATATAGGCTGGCTGACGAAACATCTGAAGTAGTCAATGAGAATGTGTAGTAAGTTCCATATCGAGTACTCTCTGGCCAGAAAAATGTTCATGATGTCAAATATGGACTACTGTATGGCTGACGTCACATCAGAAGGATTCTTTGAGTTTATATAGTAAAAAAAAATTAAAAAATATTTGAGGTCCCTTTGGCTAGATATGTGTACAATAGATCAGATATAGACTACTGTATGGCTGAGGTAACATAAGAAAGAGTCTTTTAGAATATTTAGTAAGTTGCCTTTTGGCAATAATTATTAATGGGCCAAATATTGGCTGGCCGAAATCAGAAGTAGTCAATGAGAATGTGTAGTAAGTTCCATATCGAGTACTCTCTGGCCAAAAATATGTTCCTGAGGTCAAACATGGACTACTGTATGGCTGACGTAACATCAGAAACCGTCTATGAGAATAAAGTATGCTGCCTTTTGGGGACCATTTGGCCAGATAATTTTTTCATTGGGCCAAATATAAGCTGGCTGACGAAACATCCGAAGTAGTCAATGAGAATGTGTAGTAGGTTCTATATCGAGTACTCTCTGACCAGAAATATGTTCATGAGGTCAAAAATGGACTACTGTATGGCAGACGTAACATCAGAAACCGTCTATGAGAATAAAGTATGCTGCCTTTTGGGGACAATTTGACCAGATAATTTTTTCATTGGGCCAAATATAAGCTGGCTGACGAAACATCCGAAGTAGTCAATGAGAATGTGTAGTAGGTTCCATATCGAGTACTCTCTGGCCAGAAATATGCTCATGCCCATTGTCCTGAGATATGTTCCAAAGATCATATATGGACTTTTGTATTGCTGTTTTAACTTAAAAAAAAGTCTATGAGAATATATATTAAGTTGCCTTTTGGGGACCATTTGGCCAGAAATTTTTTCATTGGGTCAAATATAGAATGGCTGACGAAACATCCGAAGTAGTCAATGAGAATGTGTAGTAAGTTCCATATCGAGTACTCTCTGGCCAGAAATATGTTCATGAGGTCAAAAATGGACTACTGTATGGCTGACGTCACATCAGAAGGAGTCTCTGAGTTTATATAGTAAAAAAAAAACCTAAAAAACATTTGAGGTCCCTTTGGCTAGATATATGTACAATAGATCAGATATGGACTAATGTATGGCTGAGGTAACATAAGAAAAAGTCTTTTAGAATATTTAGTAAGTTGCCTTTTGGCAAGAATTATGATGAATGGGCCAAATATTGTCTGGCTGATATAACATAAGAAGGATTCCATGAATTTAATGAGTAAAAAAAAACATTTTGAGGACCCATTGGCCTGAGACATGTTCCAAAGATCAGATAGGGACTTTTTAATGGCTGTTTTAACTTCAGAAAAAGTCCATGAGAATATATAGTAAGTTGCCTTTTGGGGACCATTTGGCCAGACATTTTTTCATTGGGTCAAATATAGGCTGGCTGACACAACATCAGAAGTAGTCAATGAGAATGTGTAGTAAGTTCCATATCGAGTACTCTCTGGCCAGAAATATGTTCATGATGTCAAATATGGACTACTCTATGGCTGACGTCACATCAGAAGCAGTCTCTGAGTTTATATAGTAAAAAAAAAACAAAAAAAACATTTGAGGTCCCTTTGGCTAGATATATGTACAATAGATAAGATATGGACAACTGTATGGCTGAGGTAACATAAGAAAGAGTCTTTTAGAATATTTAGTAAGTTACCTTTTGGCAAGAATTATTATCAATGGGCCAAATATTGGCTGGCTGATGTAACTTCAGAAGGATTACATGAGTTTAATGAGTAAAAAACATTTTGAGGACCCATTGGCCTGAGACATGTTCCAAAGATCAGATATGGAATTTTTTATGGCTGTTTTAACTTCAGAAAAAGTCCATGAGAATATTTAGTAAGTCGCCTTTTGGGGACCATTTGGCCAGACATTTTTTCATTGGGTCAAATATAGGCTGACTGACACAACATCAGAAGTAGTCAATGAGAATGTGTAGTAAGTTCCATATCGAGTACTTTCTGGCCAGAAATATGTTCATGAGGTCAAATACGGACTACTGTATGGCTGACGTAACATCAGAAAAGGTCTATGAGAATATAAAGTATGCTGCCTTTTGGGGACCATTTGGCCAGAATTTTTTTCATTGGGCTAAATATAGGCTGGCTGACGAAATATCCGAAGTAGTCAATGAGAATGTGTAGTAGGTTCCATATCGATTACTCTCTGGCCAGAAATATGCTCATGAGGACCCATTGTCCTGAGATATGTTCCAAAGATCAGATATGGACTTTTGTATGGCTGTTTTAACTTAAAAAAAAGTCTATGAGAATATATAGGAAGTTGCCTTTTGGGGACCATTTGGCCAGAATTTTTTTCATTGGGTCAAATACAAGCTGGCTGACATCAGAATTAGTCAATGAGAATGTGTAGTGAGTTCCACATCGAGTACTCTCTGGCCAGAAATATGTTCCTGAGGTCAAACATGGACTACTGTATGGCTGACGTAACATCAGAAAAAGTCTATGAGAAAATATAGTATGCTGCCTTTTGGGGACCATTTGGCCAGAAATGTTTTCATTGGGCCAAATATAGGCTGGCTGACGAAAAATCCGAAGTAGTCAATGAGAATATGTAGTAAGTTCCATATCGAGTACTCTCTGACCAGAAATATGTTCATGAGGTCAAAAATGGACTACTGTGTGGCTGCCGTAACATCAGAAAAAGTCTATGAGAATATATATTATGCTGCCATTTGGGGACAATTTGGCCAGACATTTTTTCATTGGGCCAAATATAGGCTGGATGACGAAACATCCGAAGTAGTCAATGAGAATGTGTAGTAAGTTCCATATCGAGTACTCTCTGACCAGAAATATGTTCATGAGGTCAAAAATGGACTACTGTATGGCTGACGTCACATCAGAAGGAGTCTCTGAGTTTATATAGTAAAAAAAAAACCTAAAAAACATTTGAGGTCCCTTTGGCTAGATATATGTACAATAGATCAGATATGGACTAATGTATGGCTGAGGTAACATAAGAAAAAGTCTTTTAGAATATTTAGTAAGTTGCCTTTTGGCAAGAATTATGATGAATGGGCCAAATATTGGCTGGCTGATATAACATAAGAAGGATTCCATGAATTTAATGAGTAAAAAAAACATTTTGAGGACCCATTGGCCAGAGACATGTTCCAAAGATCAGATATGGACTTTTTTATGGCTGTTTTAACTTCAGAAAAAGTTCATGAGAATATATAGTAAGTCGCCTTTTGGGGACCATTTGGCCAGACATTTTTTCATTGGGTCAAATATAGGCTGGCTGACATCAGAAGTAGTCAATGAGAATGTGTAGAAAGTTCCATATCGAGTACTCTCTGGCCAAAAATATGTTCCTGAGGTCAAACATGGACTACTGTATGGCTGACGAAACTTCAGAAAAAGTCTATGAGAAAATATAGTATGCTGCCTTTTGGGGACCATTTGGCCAGAAATGTTTTCATTGGGCCAAATATAGGCTGGCTGACGAAACATCCGAAGTAGTCAATGAGAATGTGTAGTAAGTTCCATATCGAGTACTTTCTGGCCAGAAATATGTTCATGAGGTCAAATACGGACTACTGTATGGCTGATGTAACATTAGAAAAAGTCTATGAGTTTATATAGTAAAAAAAAACACATTTGAGGTCCCTTTGGCTAGATATATGTACAATAGATCAGATATGGACTACTGTATGGCTAAGGTAACATAAGAAAGAGTCTTTTAGAATATTTAGTAAGTTGCCTTTTGGCAAGAATTATTATCAATGGGCCAAATATTGGCTGGCTGATGTGACATCAGAAGGATTCCATGAATTTAATGAGTAAAAAAAACAATTTGAGGACCCACTGGCCTGAGACATGTTCCAAAGATCAGATATGGACTTTTTAATGGCTGTTTTAACTTCAGAAAAAGTCCATGAGAATATATAGTAAGTTGCCTTTTGGGGACCATTTGGCCAGAAATTTGTTCATTGGGTCAAATATAGGCTGGCTGACACAACATCAGAAGTAGTCAATGAGAATGTGTAGTAAGTTCCATATCGAGTACTTTCTGGCCAGAAATATGTTCATGAGGTCAAATACGGACTACTGTATGGCTGACGTAACATCAGAAAAAGTCTATGAGTTTATAAAGTAAAAAAAAACAGTTGAGGTCCCTTTGGTTAGATATATGTACAATAGATCAGATATGGACTACTGTATGGCCAAGGTAACATAAGAAAGAGTCTTTTAGAATATTTAGTAAATTGCCTTTTGGCGAGAATTATTATCAATGGGCCAAATATTGGCTGGCTGATGTGACATCAGAAGGATGCCATGAATTTAATGAGTAAAAAAAAACATTTTGAGGACCCACTGGCCTGAGACATGTTCCAAAGATCAGATATGGACTTTTTTATGGCTGTTTTAACTTCAGAAAAAGTCCATGAGAATATATAGTAAGTTGCCTTTTGGGGACAATTTGGCCAGACATTTTTTCATTGGGTCAAATATAGGCTGGCTGACACAACATCAGAAGTAATCAATGAGAATGTGTAGTAAGTTCCATATCGAGTATTCTCTGGCCAGAAATATGTTCATGATGTCAAATATGGACTACTCTATGGCTGACGTCACATCAGAAGGAGTCTCTGAGTTTATATAGTAAAAAAAAACAACCAAAAAACATTTGAGGTCCCTTTGGCTAGATATACGTACAATAGATAAGATATGGAAAATTGTATGGCTGAGGTAACTTAAGAAAGAGTCTTTTAGAATATTTAGTAAGTTACCTTTTGACAAGAATTATTATCAATGGGCCAAATATTGGCTGGCTGATGTAACTTCAGAAGGATTCCATGAGTTTAATGAGTAAAAAATATTTTGAGGACCCATTGGCCTGACATTTTTTCATTGGGCCAAATATAGGCTGGCTGATGAAACATCCGAAGTAGTCAATGAGAATGTGTAGTAGGTTCCATATCGAGTACTCTCTGGCCAGAAATATGCTCATGAGGACCCATTGTCCTGAGATATGTTCCAAAGATCAGATATGGACTTTTGTATGACTTTTAAAAAAAGTCTATGAGAATATATAGTAAGTGTCCTTTTGGGGACCATTTGGCCAGAAATTTGTTCATTGGGTCAAATATAGGCTGGCTGACACAACATCAGAAGTAGTCAATGAGAATGTGTAGTAAGTTCCATATCGAGTACTTTCTGGCCAGAAATATGTTCATGAGGTCAAATACGGACTACTGTATGGCTGACGTAACATCAGAAAAAGTCTATGAGTTTATAAAGTAAAAAAAAACAGTTGAGGTCCCTTTGGCTAGATATATGTACAATAGATCAGATATGGACTACTGTATGGCCAAGGTAACATAAGAAAGAGTCTTTTAGAATATTTAGTAAAATGCCTTTTGGCAAGAATTATTATCAATGGGCCAAATATTGGCTGGCTGATATGACATCAGAAGGATGCCATGAATTTAATGAGTAAAAAAAACATTTTGAGGACCCACTGGCCTGAGACATGTTCCAAAGATCAGATATGGACTTTTTTATGGCTGTTTTAACTTCAGAAAAAGTCCATGAGAATATATAGTAAGTTGCCTTTTGGGGACCATTTGGCCAGACTTTTTTTCTTTGGGTCAAATATAGGCTGGCTGACACAACATCAGAAGTAATCAATGAGAATGTGTAGTAAGTTCCATATCGAGTATTCTCTGGCCAGAAATATGTTCATGATGTCAAATATGGACTATTCTATGGCTGACGTCACATCAGAAGGAGTCTCTGAGTTTATATAGTAAAAAAAAAAAAAAAAAACATTTGAGGTCCCTTTGGCTAGATATACGTACAATAGATAAGATATGGAAAACTGTATGGCTGAGGTAACATAAGAAAGAGTCTTTTAGAATATTAGGTAAGTTACCTTTTGACAAGAATTATTATCAATGGGCCAAATATTGGCTGGCTGATGTAACTTCAGAAGGATTCCATGAGTTTAATGAGTAAAAAATATTTTGAGGACCCATTGGCCTGAGACATGTTCCAAAGATCAGATATGGAATTTTTTATGGCTGTTTTAACTGCAGAAAAACTCCATGAGAATATATAGTAAGTTGCCTTTTGGGGACCATTTGGCCAGACATTTTTTCATTGGGTCAAATATAGGCTGGCTGACACAACATCAGAAGTAGTCAATGAGAATGTGTAGTAAGTTCCATATCGAGTACTTTCTGGCCAGAAATATGTTCATGAGGTCAAATACGGACTACTGTATGGCTGACGTAACATCAGAAAAAGTCTATGAGAATATAAAGTATGCTGCCTTTTGGGGACCATTTGGCCTGAAATGTTTTCATTGGGCCAAATATAGGCTGGCTGACGAAACATCCGAAGTAGTCAATGAGAATGTGTATTAGGTTCCATATCGAGTACTCTCTGGCCAGAAATATGCTCATGAGGACCCATTGGCCTGAGATATAGATCAGATATGGACTTTTGTATGGCTGTTTTAACTTAAAAAAAAGTCTATGAGAATATATAGTAAGTTGACTTTTGGGGACCATTTGGCCAGAAATTTTTTCATTGCGTCAAAGATAGGCTGGCTGACACAACATCAGAAGTAGTCAATGAGAATGTGTAGTAAGTTCCATATCGAGTACTCTCTGGCCAGAAATATGTTCCTGAGGTCAAACATGGACTACTGTATGGCTGACGTAACATCAGAAAAAGTCTATGAGAAAATATAGTATAATGCCTTTTGGGGACCATTTGGCCAGAGATGTTTTCATTGGGCCAAATATATGCTGGCTGACGAAACATCCGAAGTAGTCAATGAGAATGTGTAGTAAGTTCCATATCGAGTACTCTCTGGCCAGAAAAATGTTCATGATGTCAAATATGGACTACTGTATGGCTGACGTCACATCAGAAGGAGTCTCTGAGTTTATATAGTAAAAAAAAACAAAAAAAAAAAAACATTTGAGGTCCTTTTGGCTAGATATACGTACAATAGATCAGATATGGACTACTGTATGGCTGAGGTAACATAAGAAAGAGTCTTTTAGAATATTTAGTAAGTTGCCTTTTGACAAGAATTATTATCAATGGGCCAAATATTGCCTGGCCGATGTAACATCAGAAGGATTCCATGAATTTAATGAGTAAAAAAACATTTTGAGGACCCATTGGCCTGAGATATGTTCCAAATATCAGATATGGACTTTTGTATGGCTGTTTTAACTTAAAAAAAAGTCTATGAGAATACATAGGAAGTTGCCTTTTGGGGACCATTTGGCCAGAATTTTTTTCATTGGGTCAAATACAAGCTGGCTGACATCAGAATTAGTCAATGAGAATGTGTAGTGAGTTCCATATCGAGTACTCTCTGGCCAGAAATATGTTCCTGAGGTCAAACATGGACTACTGTATGGCTGACGTAACATCAGAAAAAGTCTATGAGAAAATATAGTATGCTGCCTTTTGGGGACCATTTGGCCAGAAATGTTTTCATTGGGCCAAATATAGGCTGGCTGACGAAACATCCGAAGTAGTCAATGAGAATGTGTAGTAAGTTCCATATCGAGTACTTTCTGGCCAGAAATATGTTCATGAGGTCAAATACGGACTACTGTATGGCTGACGTAACATTAGAAAAAGTCTATGAGTTTATATAGTAAAAAAAAACACATTTGAGGTCCCTTTGGCTAGATATATGTACAATAGATCAGATATGGACTAGTGTATGGCTGAGGTAACATAAGAAAGAGTCTTTTAGAATATTTAGTAAGTTGCCTTTTGGCAAGAATTATTATCAATGGGCCAAATATTGGCTGGCTGATGTGACATCAGAAGGATTCCATGAATTTAATGAGTAAAAAAAACATTTTGAGGACCCATTGGCCTGAGACATGTTCCAAAGATCAGATATGGACTTTTTAATGGCTGTTTTAACTTCAGAAAAAGTCCATGAGAATATATAGTAAGTTGCCTTTTGGGGACCATTTGGCCAGACATTTTTTCATTGGGCCAAATATTGGCTGGCTGATGAAACATCCGAAGTAGTCAATGAGAATGTGTAGTAGGTTCCATATCGAGTACTCTCTGGCCAGAAATATGCTCATGAGGACCCATTGTCCTGAGATATGTTCCAAAGATCAGATATGGACTTTTGTATGGCTGTTTTAACTTAAAAAAAGTCTATGAGAATATATAGTAAGTGTCCTTTTTGGGACCATTTGGCCAGAAATTTGTTCATTGGGTCAAATATAGGCTGGCTGACACAACATCAGAGGTAGTCAATGAGAATGTGTAGTAAGTTCCATATCGAGTACTTTCTTGCCAGAAATATGTTCATGAGGTCAAATACGGACTACTGTATGGCCAAGGTAACATAGGAAAGAGTCTTTTAGAATATTTAGTAAATTGCCTTTTGGCAAGAATTATTATCAATGGGCCAAATATTGGCTGGCTGATGTGACATCAGAAGGATGCCATGAATTTAATGAGTAAAAAAAACATTTTGAGGACCCACTGGCCTGAGACATGTTCCAAAGATCAGATATGGACTTTTTTATGGCTGTTTTAACTTCAGAAAAAGTCCATGAGAATATATAGTAAGTTGCCTTTTGGGGACCATTTGGCCAGACTTTTTTTCTTTGGGTCAAATATTAGGCTGGCTGACACAACATCAGAAGTAATCAATGAGAATGTGTAGTAAGTTCCATATCGAGTATTCTCAGGCCAGAAATATGTTCATGATGTCAAATATGGACTACTCTATGGCTGACGTCACATCAGAAGGAGTCTCTGAGTTTATATAGTAAAAAAAAAAAAAAAAAACATTTGAGGTCCCTTTTGCTAGATATACGTACAATAGATCAGATATGGACTACTGTATGGCTGAGGTAACATAAGAAAGAGTCTTTTAGAATATTTAGTAAGTTGCCTTTTGACAAGAATCATTATCAATGGGCCAAATATTGCCTGGCTGATGTAACATCAGAAGGATTCCATGAATTTAATGAGTAAAAAAACATTTTGAGGACCCATTGGCCTGAGACATGTTCCAAAGATCAGATATGGACTTTTTTATGTCTGTTTTAACTTCAGAAAAAGTCCATGAGAATGTATAGTAAGTTGCCTTTTGGGGACCATTTGGCCAGACATTTTTTCATTGGGTCAAATATAGGCTGGCTGAAGTAACATCAGAAGTAGTCAATGAGAATGTGTAGTAATTCCATATCGAGTACTCTCTGGCCAGAAATATGTTCATGAGATCAAAAATGGACTACTGTATGGCTGACGTAACATCAAAGGGAGTCACTGAGTTCATAAAAAAAAAAAAGTGAGAATCTTTTGGACAGAAATATGTTCATTAGGTCATATATGGACGACTGTATATGGCTGAGATAACATCAGAAAGAGTCTTTGAGATAATATATAGTAAGTTGCCTTTTGGGGACCCTTTGGAAGGAAGTATTCTCAATGGGCAAAATATAGGCTGGCTGATGTAACTTCAGAAGGATTCCATGAATATAATGAGTAAAAAAACATTTTGTGGACCCATTGGCCTGAGACATGTTCCAAAGATCAGATATGGAATTTTTTATGGCTGTTTTAACTTCAGAAAAAGTCCATGAGAATATATAGTAAGTTGCCTTTTGGGGACCATTTGGCCAGACATTTTTTTAATTGGGTCAAATATAGGCTGGCTGACACAACATCAGAAGTAGTCAATGAGAATGTGTAGTAAGTTCCATATCGAGTACTTTCTGGACAGAAATATGTTCATGAGATCAAATATGTACTACTGTATGGCTGACGTAGAATCAGAAAAAGTCTATGAGAATATAAAGTATGCTGCCTTTTGGGAACCATTTGGCCAGAAATGTTTTCATTGGGCCAAATATAGGCTGGCTGACGAAATATCCGAAGTAGTCAATGAGAATGTGTATTAGGTTCCATATCGAGTACTCTCTGGCCAGATATATGCTCATGAGGACCCATTGGCCTGAGATATGTTCCAAAGATCAGATATGGACTTTTGTATGGCTGTTTTAACTTTAAAAAAGTCTATGAGAATATATAGTAAGTTGCCTTTTGGGGACCATTTGGCCAGAATTTTTTTCATTGGGTCAAATATAGGCTGGCTGACATCAGAAGTAGTCAATGAGAATGTGTAGTAAGTTCCATATCGAGTACTCTCTGGCCAAAAATATGTTCCTGAGGTCAAACATGGACTACTGTATGGCTGACGTAACATCAGAAAAAGTGTATGAGAAAATAAATTATGCTGCCTTTTGGGGACCATTTGGCCAGAAATATTTTCATTGGGCCAAATATAGGCTGGCTGACGAAACATCCGAAGTAGTCAATGAGAATGTGTAGTAAGTTCCAGATCGAGTACTCTCTGACCAGAAATATGTTCATGAGGTCAAAAATGGACTACTGTATGGCTGACGTAACATCAGAAAAAGTCTATGAGAATATATAGTATTCTGCCATTTGGGGACCAATTGGCCAGACATTTTTTTATTGGGCCAAATATAGGCTGGCTGACGAAACATCTGAAGTAGTCAATGAGAATGTGTAGTAAGTTCCATATCGAGTACTCTCTGGCCAGAAAAATGTTCATGATGTCAAATATGGACTACTGTATGGCTGACGTCACATCAGAAGGATTCTTTGAGTTTATATAGTAAAAAAAAATTAAAAAATATTTGAGGTCCCTTTGGCTAGATATGTGTACAATAGATCAGATATAGACTACTGTATGGCTGAGGTAACATAAGAAAGAGTCTTTTAGAATATTTAGTAAGTTGCCTTTTGGCAATAATTATTAATGGGCCAAATATTGGCTGGCTGAAATCAGAAGTAGTCAATGAGAATGTGTAGTAAGTTCCATATCGAGTACTCTCTGGCCAAAAATATGTTCCTGAGGTCAAACATGGACTACTGTATGGCTGACGTAACATCAGAAACCGTCTATGAGAATAAAGTATGCTGCCTTTTGGGGACCATTTGGCCAGATAATTTTTTCATTGGGCCAAATATAAGCTGGCTGACGAAACATCCGAAGTAGTCAATGAGAATGTCTAGTAGGTTCTATATCGAGTACTCTCTGACCAGAAATATGTTCATGAGGTCAAAAATGGACTACTGTATGGCTGACGTAACATCAGAAACCGTCTATGAGAATAAAGTATGCTGCCTTTTGGGGACAATTTGACCAGATAATTTTTTCATTGGGCCAAATATAAGCTGGCTGACGAAACATCCGAAGTAGTCAATGAGAATGTGTAGTAGGTTCCATATCGAGTACTCTCTGGCCAGAAATATGCTCATGCCCATTGTCCTGAGATATGTTCCAAAGATCATATATGGACTTTTGTATTGCTGTTTTAACTTAAAAAAAAGTCTATGAGAATATATATTAAGTTGCCTTTTGGGGACCATTTGGCCAGAAATTTTTTCATTGGGTCAAATATAGAATGGCTGACGAAACATCCGAAGTAGTCAATGAGAATGTGTAGTAAGTTCCATATCGAGTACTCTCTGGCCAGAAATATGTTCATGATGTCAAATACGGACCACTGTATGGCTGACGTCATATCAGAAGGAGTCTCTGAGTTTATATAGTAAAAAAAAACAAAAAAACATTTGAGGTCCCTTTTGCTAGATATATGTACAATAGATCAGATATGGACAACTGTATGGCTGAGGTAACATAAGAAAGAGTCTTTTAAAATATTTAGTAAGTTGCCTTTTGGCAAGAATTATTATCAATGGGACAAATATTGGCTGGCTGATGTAACATCAGAAGGATTCCATGAATTTAATGAGTAAAAAAACATTTTGAGGACCCATTGGCCTGAGACATGTTCCAAAGATCAGATATGGACTTTTTTTATGGCTGTTTTAACTTCAGAAAAAGTCCATGAGAATGTATAGTAAGGTGCCTTTTGGGGACCATTTGGCCAGACATTTTTTAATTTTGTCAAATATAGGCTGGCTGACGTAACATCAGAAGTAGTCAATGAGAATGTGTAGTAAGTTCCATATCGAGTACTCTCTGGCCAGAAATATGTTCATGAGATCAAAAATGGACTACTGTATGGCTGACGTAACATCAAAGGGAGTCCATGAGTTCATAAAAAAAAATTAAAAAAATAACTTGAGGACCCTTTGGCCAGAAATATTTTCAATTGGTCAAATATGGACTACTGTATGGCTGACGTAACATCAAGATGAGTCAATGAGTTTATAAAAAAAAAAAAGTGAGAATCCTTTGGACAGAAATATGTTCATTAGGTCAAAATGGACTGTCAAATGCACTTTTTTGTATTGAAATTGATTCATGAAACTACTCTTCGTGTGCATTGGAATATATGTGCAGTGCAGCCTGCTGTTGCGTACATTGACACAAGCGTTGTTTATTGAAGGAATAACATTTAAGTAACATGTACTTTGTTGTTTTGCAATGCATTCAGAACTCATCATTCCATAGTGCATTAAGAGATTTGAACGCAGTCTTACTTAGCATTGACATATGATTAATATACAATTCAAGTAATATGTACTTTGTTGCATTGCTATGCATTTCAGAATAGCTGATTCCTTTGTGCCCTGATGAGATGTGCAATACAATTGGCTCTTGATGCAAGACGCACAGACGATCAAGCGTTGTGCATTGGATAAAAAACATAAAAGTATATACACATTGTTGATTGCAATGCATTCAAGAAACTAACTCATTCCATTTTGCATTGAAGATATGTGCAATGCATTTGGACTTGCATAGATTGCACAGATGATCAAGGGTTGTGCATTGGATAAAATAATATAACAGTCATATGCACTTTTCTGATTGCATGCATCATTAAGAAACTAATTATTCCTTTATGCGTTGAAGAAATTACTTATGGCAATTGGCTCTTCATATCATTCACATACATCTATTTAAATTTTAGCTGTCACTTACTATATGCATTTACTCAGCATGAGTACAGAACTAACTTGTTTCTGCATGGCAATGGCTACAAGATCTAAATTCGTCTTCGATATGCATTAAGATATACAAGTAATTGTATTGCATAATAAACCGATTAGACGTAAATATGAATAGACAAATTTGACATATGACAATGTATTTTGCATTGACCCCCCCATTGGGCGGTACTACAACTACTTATTAATTTTGTGTTGTATGAAGGATAATATTGCGTTAGATGTTGAATTCTTAAAAATTTCCCTGTGTACACTTGACGAGGAAAAACATAATATCAGCAGTTGCTTTAAAATGCAAATGCAAATAATGAACTAATTCCGTTGGTGTAACGAAGAGATTAATTTATGTGCTGCTGACTGCATTACATAGCTCAAACGTTGTGCATAATAGAATAGTTTATAAGCTATGCAAATATTGTTAAGAGTGATGACATTTTGGGTCAAAAATATGTTCAGTAGGTCAGGATCCGTAATTTGCATTGCCTGATGTAACAATTCAATGGATATGTAACAGAAAAGTTTGAGAAGTTTTGACCAGAATTATATTTATTAAGTCAAATATGGGAGTACATCTACATCTACGCTACATCAGCTGGTAGTCAATGAGAGTGTATAGTGAGTTGATTTTCAATGATTCTTTAGTCGGGAATTATCTTATAGGTTAAAAATTAACTACTTTATATTGAGGAAAACATCAAGCGTCAATTTGCAAAGAAAATGTATGATTTCTATTCCAGAAAATGTTCTACAGGTCAAATTGGACTTCTGTCGGGCTGATGTAAAATACTTTTCTATTATATATACATAGTAATTTAAGTTTTGAGAACTTTTGGCAAGAAATTATTTTCACTGGGCAAACTCTAGGATGGCTGACAAAACATCAGCAATGAGAATGTGTAGTAAGTTCCATATCAGTTTCTCTGGCTTAAAATATGTTCTAGAGTTCAAAATGTGGACCGCTGTATCGCTGATCTAACATCAGAAGGAGTCCATAATTTGTTTATATACATAAAATATTTAGACGGACCGTTTGGACACAAATTTGTTATTAGGTCAAATATGGCTGTGAGGTTAACATCAGAGAGAGTTTTGAAAATATAATAGTGAGTTGCTTTTTGGGGCCCCATGGCGAGAAGGTTTTTCAATGGGAAAAATATAGGTGGGCTGATGTAACTTCAGAAGGATTCCATGAATATAATGAGTAAAAAAACATTTTGAGGACCTTTGGTCCCTCGAGGGACATTTTCCAAAGATCAGATATGGACTTTTTTATGGCGGTTTTATCTTCAGATAAGTCCATGAGCATATATAGTAAGTTGCCTTTTGGGGACCCATTTGGCCAGGAATTTTATCATTGGGCAAATATGGGCTGGCTGACACAACATCAGAAATTGTCAATGAGAATGTGTATTAAGTTCCATTCATGTACTTTTTGGCCAGCATTGTTCATAGTCAAAAACGGACTACTGATATGGGCTGACGTAACATCAGAAAAGGTCTATGGAGTTTTTTATAGTAAAAAACAAATTTGAGGTCCCTTTCTAGATATACGTACAATAGATCATGATATGGACTATTGTATGGTGAGGTAACATAGAAAGAGGTTCTTTTAGAATATTTAGTAATGTTGCTTTTGACAAGAATTATTATCACTGGGGCCAAATTTTGCTGGCTGATTTACATCAGAAAGGATTCCATGAAATTTATGAGTAAAAAAACATTTTGAGGACCCATTGGGCTAGAGAAATGTTCAAAAGATCAGATATGGACTTTTTTTTGGCTGTTTTTTAACTTCGAAAAGTCCGTGACGAATTATAGTTAAGTTGCTTTTTGGGGACCATTTGGCCAGACATTTTTTCATTGGTCAAATATAGGCTGGCTGACGTAACATCAGAAGTAGTCAATGAGAATGTGTAGTATTACCATATCGAGTACTCTCTGGCCAGAAATATGTTCATGAGATCAAAAATGGACTACTGTATGGCTGAGTACATCAAAGGGAAGTCATGAGTTTATAAAAAAAAAAATAACTTGAGGACCTTTGGTCAGAAATATTTTCATTGGTCAAATATGGACTACTGTATGGGTGACGTAACTTTCAGGATGAGTCATGAGTTTATAAAAAAAAGTGAGAATTTTGGACAAAAAATATGTTATTAGGTCAAATTTGGACTTAAAGTATGGCTAAGATATCATCAGAAAGAGTCTTTGAGATAATATATAGTTAAGTTGCCCTTTGGGGATTTTGGAAGGAAAGGAAGTATTCCAATGGGCAATTATAGGATGGTGATGTACTTCAGAACGTTTACAATGAATATAATGAGTAATAATAACATTTTGAGGGACATTGGAGACATGTTCCCAAAGATCAGATATGGAATTTTTATAGCTGTTTTAACTTCAGAAAAAGTCTGAGATATATTGTAAGTTGACTTTTTGGGGTATTTGGCAGACTTTTTTCATTGTTCATAGGTTCAAAATATAGGCTGGCTGACACACACAGTAGTAGTCAATGAGATGTGTTTTTTTTTTTTTTTTTATAATTTTCCCTTTTTTTTTATTTTTTTTTTTAGAAGTTTCCATATCGGAGTACTTCTGAAAGACCTATGTTCATGAGGTCAAATATGTTAATATGTATGGCTGACCGTAAATCAGAACTTAGTTCTGGAGCTCTGTTAAAATAGGCTGCGCTGCCTTCTGGGGACCATTTGGCCGAACTTCGTTTCCACGCGCGGCACGCCAAATATAGCTGGCTGGTAGCATATAACATCAAGTAGTCAATGTGTATGCTCGTATTGGTTCATATCATGCTTCAGCTCTGGCAGAAAATATGTTCATGAGGTGCATTGGCTAAGATATGTTCAAAGATCAGATTTGGGACTTTTTGTATGAGTTTTAACTCAGAAAAGGTCCATGGTATGTATAGGTAGCTGCCTGTTGGGAAGGGGACATTATTTGGCACAGAAATGTTTTCATTGCGCCCGGGCGCCATCCCACACCCCCCCCCCCAACCCCCCCCCATACCCCCCACAACCAACCCCCAACCACACAAACCCACCCCCCCCCCAACCACCACAATTCCAAACTCCAACACAAATTATAGTGGCTGACCAAAACATCAGAAGTAGTCATTGAGAATGTGTAGTAAGTTCCATATCTAGTATCTTGACAGGAATATGTTCACGGAGTCAAAATGGAATACTGTATGGCTGACGTAACATCAGAAAAAAGTTATGAGAAATATAAGTATGTGCCTTTTGGGCGTCTTTTGCAGACATTTTTTCATTGGGCCAAAATATAGGTGGCTGTCGGAAACATCGGAAGTAGTCACATGGATAATGTGTAGTAAGTTCCATATGAGTCCTCTTGGCCAGAGAAAATGTTCATGATGTCAAATATGGATATGTATGGTGAGTTCACATCAGAGGAGTCTCGGTTTTATATCGTACACAAACAACAAAAAAAAAACCATTTGAGGTCCCTTTGCTAGATATCCGTAACTAGATCGATATGGACTATGTTATGGCTGAGTAACATACGAAAGAGTCTTTTGAATTATTTAGTATGTTGCCTTTTGACAAGATTTTATTATCAATGCCAAATATTGGCTGGCTTATGTAAATCAGAAGGATTCATGAATTTAATGAGTTAAAATAAAAACCAATTTGCGGAACATGGCCTGAGACAGTTCCAAGATCAGATTATGGACTTTTTTATGGCTTGTTTTAACTTAGGAAAAAGTCCACTTGAAAGTATAGTAAGTACTTTGCCTTTTTGGGCCGCACAATTTGGCCCAGAATTTTTTCATTGGGTCAAATTATAGGCTGGTGAGTAACATCGAAGTAGTCAATTTAGTATGTGTAGTTAGTAAGTTCCATATCGATCTACTCTCTGGCCAGAATATGTTAATGATATCAAAACTTTGATATACTGTATTTTTCCTTAACATCAAATGGATTCCAAGCTTTTATAAAAAAAATAAAAAAAACACCAATCTTCCAAATTCATAAAAATTTTCAATTTACAAAATTTATATGTACTTTTGACTTAACCATCATTATTCTAACTTATATTAAAACACACACAAATTTCTAACATGGACAGAAATATGATAAATTTCAAAACATTACTCTTTATTAATATAACCATCTCATCTTAAAATATCACAAACAACTACCTATTCAAAATTTTCAAATTCTTAATAATAACCATTTCCCCATTCATTATCTAACCCAATCTTACCCATCAACCAACATCTATCCCCCCCAAAATCTTCCAATATCTCAAAAAACCTACTCAAATTCAAAACCTTAACAAACCAACATCCTACATTCAACACTATAATAAAATTTTCCAAATTCTCCCAAAAACAATTTTACACACTTTATTATCCCCCCAATCCATAACATATCCTATAACTGACATAACCAAATATACCAAATTCTACACATACCAATCACACCCCCCCTTACCTACAAATTATATACCCACACCTTTTACCATCATAAACACCCCCCCACCCAACAACTTCCAATTCCTCCAAAACCCTTACCCATTCACATACATTATCTAAACCACTTATCTAATCTACCCCCCCCATATCTCCACAAATTCCTCCCAATAACCCAACTTACCCCCCACATTCACATAATAATCTCACACCATCTCCTCTTTAAATCTATACAAAAATACATAATCAAATTTTCAAATTACTTCCTACAACCAAACATTTCCCCAAACTTATTATCATACACAACCTCATTCAAAAACAACCCACCCTACCCACACCAAAATTTATTAAAATTATATACAATACCACTCACCTAACATTAAAAAAATTTTTAAACCCAAATCCATACATCTCCATACACTACCCAATAAAATTTTCACAAATTTCCCAAAATACAAAATACCCAAACTTATTCATATACCCACTCTATACCATTCATATACTACTCACCACATCTACCAAAACATTCCTCCCAATAACATCTCACCCCATTCAAATACATTATCTACCCCTTTCTACCATATAAACACCCCCCCCCCCCCTATCTACAAAATTTCCTCCCAATAACCAACTTTAACACTTTCAAAATACATTATATAACCCACTCCTCTACAAATCTCCACCACTACCTATTAAAATTTTCAATCCATTCCTAATCACCATTCCCCCCCACAATTTTATCATACCAACCTCCTTCAACCATTCCAACAATCTACCCCCCAAATCTTCCCAATTATCTATAACCTAACCTAAATTCCAAAAAACATATAAACCAATTCCTAATCTCTCAACACTACCAAATAAAATTCACCAATTCTCCCAAAAAATTATAAAAATTTCATTATCCCCCATCCTATACCATCTCCATTTAATACCTAACACACTTACAAAAATTCCTCCCACATAACATATTTCCCAATACACCATAAATTATCTAACCACTCCCCTACACATCCCACACCACATATAAAATTTCCCAATTAACCCATAAACCCCAATTCCCAATTATTCATCCTCAATACTACTACCATCTCATATACAACTTAACAATAATAAAACTCACATTACCATTTCCAATATCTCAAATAACCACCTCACTCAAATTCAAATACATATAAAACCAACCCCTAACATCTCACACAATTCCTATCAAAATTTCCCATTCTCCAAAAACAATTACAACTACTATTCTCCATCCTATACCCTATCCTAAACTATAAACATCTACAAAAATCCCACCATAAAATTTAACCCCATTCACCTTTACATTTATCTCCCACTCTAAACTAAATCTCCCAAAATCAATCATCAAATTTTCCAAATTCTCCCCATATAACAATTTCCCCACACTTATTCTTCCTCCAACTCTACTTCCATTATCATTAATACCTAACACACTCTACAAATTCCTCCCACATAAATCTTACCCCATTCCAACATACATTTTCTTCCACCTCCCCACCATCTCACACAATACCCTAATCAAACTTTTTCCAATTTCAAAAAACAATTTACACACTTAAAATAACCCACCTTCCTATACATCTCATATACTCCTAAAACATCAACAAATTCCTCCACTAAAATCATAAACCCGCATTCACCAACATTATCTACCCCTCCTTTACACTCTCAACCCTACCTATAAAATTTTCCAAATTCTCACCAAAAACAATTTACAAAAACTTCATTATATCCCCCCACTACTATACCCATCTCATATACTACTTAACCACACTCTACCCCTTCTACACATACATCTACCAATTTCATCTCACATAACCCCCTCACTCACATTCAAAATAATTATAAAAACCAACCCCCACAACATCACACAATCTTCCAAAACAATACATATACCAAAATTTTCCAATTTCCTCCCATAAAACCAATTTATTATCATCCACTCCTACTACATCTCCATATAACTAAACAAATACAAAATTCATACCAATACCATCTTACCAATTCACATAATTCATCCTAACCACTCCTTAACATTCTCTCCCCACACTAATATAAAATTTTCAAATTCTCCATAAAACAATTTCCCACACTTATTATCCTCCCAACCCCTAATACCATCTCCATAAACTACCTAACAAAAATTCCCAATCCTCCCACATTATTCTTAACCCATTCCACAACTTATCCTAAACACACCCCTAACATCTTCACACACAAATAAAAAATTAATCAAATTACAAAAACAATTTCCCCACTTATTATATCCCTCCCACTCCGCATACCATCTCCATAACTAACCAAAACTCACAAATCTCCCCCACTAAACCCATCATACCCACAAACACCTAATAATCCCCAATATCACTCAAACACACACTACCCCCCCCCCCCCCCCCAAATCATAAAAAAAATCAAAAACCCCCTCATTACATTAACCAAACTTATATTACCCACCACCTCTAAACCACCCACAACCTACTCAAACACAACCACCAAACCACACAAATACTCCAACCCAACTCCTTCACATCAAACCAACTAACCCCCCCAAAATTTCAAATATCTTCCATAACCTCTCACATTCAAACAACATTAAAAAACAAACCCCTACATTCATACACTATAATAAAATAAACAAATACCTACCAACAAACCAATTTACCCACACTCATAATCTACCCCACTCAATAACCATACCATATACAACATCCCACACACTACAAATTCAACCACCAAACAACTCACCCCAATCACACAAAATTATTACCCACCCTATTAATCTAACCACCCCCCACCCACAATCTTCAAATCTCACAAAACCAATTACCCCACTTCACATACATAATCTACCACTTCATCTACATCTAAAAACAACCCCACCATATCACCAAAATTCCTCCCCCCAATAACAACTTACACATTCACATACATAATCTCACCATCTCCCTTAAAATCTCACACAACTACCTAAATAAATTTTAAAAATTCCTTCCTAAACACCCAATTTCCCCACCTTATTATCATACCACTCTTCAACCATCACACCATCTACCCCCCCAAAATCTTCCAATATCTCCCCATAACCCCTCACCTCAAATTCAAAAAACATATAAAACCAATCCCCTAATCTCATAAGCTACCCAATCCAAAATTTTTCCCCAAATTCCTCAAAAACATTTACCCACTTATTATCAATACCCCACTCCTACTACATCTCAATATACTACCTAACCACATCTCCAAATTCTCCAATAAATCTACCCCCCATTCACATACATTTCTACCACCTTTCTACATTAAACACCCCCCCACCCTATTCAAAATTCCTCCCAAATAACAACTTACCAATTAACCATAATTCATCTACCCCCTCCCTCTAAATTCACACACACTACTAATAAAATTTTCAAATCCATTCCTCAAACATTTCCCACACTTATTATCATACCAACTCCTTCAACCAACCACACCATCTACCCCCCCCAAAATCTTCCCAATTATCTCATACCCACACTCAAAATACCAAAAACATAATAAAAACAATCTCCCCTACATCTCCACAATACTATCCAAAATTCACAAATTCCTCCAACTAAAACCAATTTACCAACATTATTATCCCCCAACCTCCTTACTTAACCATTCATATATACCCTACACAATTACCAAAAATTCCTCCCACATACACATCTTAACCCCAATACACATACATTATCCTAACCCCCAAACCTCCCCCCCTAACATCTCAACACCCTACATCCTAAATTTCCCAAATTCTCCCATAAAAAATTTCCCAACATTATTATCATCCCATCTACTACATTCCATATAAACTTACACATAACCCAAAAATCCTCAATACATATCCAATTATCTCAATAACCCTCCACAATTCAAATACATTCAAAAACAACCCCCCTACACATTCCAACATACCTAATCAAAATTTTCAATTCTCCCAAAAACAAAAACCTACAAATATCCACACCTACTACATCTAATAAATACCTAACACATCTACAAAAACATCCCCAAAAATCTTACCCCAATATATAAATTATCCTTACAATACCCCACACATTCCCACACTATTAAAATTAATCCCCAACCTCCCATAAACACTTCCACACTTATTATCTCCCCCATCCTACTCAATTTCATATATACTAACACAATCTACAAAATTAATCAAAACATACCACTCCTCAATTCACATTCATTACTTACCACCTACCTATAAAATCACTCCACAACTAACTAATACAATTCCCTACAAAAAAACCCTTTCCCATCTTATTAACATAAAAACATAATTAAACAATCCACACATACTACCCCCCCAACTATCATTACAATTCTCTCCATAACCCCCTACTCAAATTCAAAAAAACTTATAAACCCAACCTCCCCCTAAATCTACACAAAATACCTAATCCAAAATTTACATTCCTCTCCCCATCAATTAACCAATTTACAAAATTATTATCCCCACATCCTACTACCTTATCCATATAATACCTAACACTCTCATAATACCATTATCACCACTAAATCATAACCCAACATATACTCCACAAACTATACTACCATCTCCCTTACAATCTAACCTAACTCACATATAAAATTTTCCAAAATTCTAACAAAAACAATTACCCACCTTCATTATACTCCCCAACTCCTACTACACATTATCCCAATATAATAATTAACCACCTCTCTACCAACATCTCTCACACTTACAATCATCCAAATACATCTACATAACCCCTCAATACATTCAAATTTAATTTAAAACCAACCCACCCTACTCCTCATCGATCACTCAATACATATACATACTTTTACCAAATTCCATCCCATTAAACAAATTTACCCTTCATTATTACCACAATATTCTTCATTATAATCTGATAAACTATACATAATATAACATATTCCATCAAACTTAACCTTATTTCAAAATTTTTCTCCATTCATTCTTATAAACCATAACCATTAACTTCTCCAATTATATACATATTAAATTTTACCAATTCCTCCAAATTAAATCCATTTTCAAACACTTCTTTCTTACTAACCTACTTCTTAATCCTTATCCTTTTTAAGTAATTTCCCTCTCTAAAACTCATTTCCCATAAAACATTTCACGATTACAACAACTTTAACATTAATTAATTTACACAACTAACAATACCCATCTCAACCAATTAACCGTATCCTCATATTTGTGTACATATTCCTCAAAAAAAACCATTCCGGTCCGCTAAATACCAGTCTCTGCATCAACATCAGCAGTATTCAATATATTTTTATACCTATCCATACGAGAACTCTTATTCAGTAAATATTTTCTTCTACAACAATTGCACACCTTTATTTCTGACCGCCTAACATCAGAAAAGGTCTATGAGTTATATATATATGCCTCGCCCTTTTGGTGAACATTTGGGCCCAGACATTTTTCATATTTCCAAATATCAGGCCTGGCTGAATTAATAAACATCTAGAAGTACACATAGAATGCCCCCACCCTGTGGTAAGTCTCATCTCAACGAGTATCACTGGCCAGGAAACCAGTTCAATGAGATCAAAAAAGGCAATCTATCCGCTGCTATATAATATATTTCTGGCTGACGTAACATCAGGCAGGAGTCCATGCCGTATATAAAAAACACTTGCAGGACCCTCTTTGGACAGAAATATCTCTTTATCTAGGTCACATTGCGACACATTCACTGCAGATTCACTTCGAAGGAGTTTCCCACTGAATATTACACCCCCCCCCCTATCATAACAAACAACAACGATTGCTGCCGAGTTCTCGGGCAACAGAAATTTGTTCACATTAGCGCTCACAAAATGGACTTTTTCATGGTGCTTTGACTTCAGAAAAAGTCCTGAGAATATATCAGTACGTCTGCTAATGGGCTACACACTTTGGCCCAGAATTTTTTTTCATGGGGTCTAATGTAGGCTGTTGATACAACATCCGAAGATGTCAGTGCGAGTGTATTGCATACTTTCCATAATTGAGGAATATTCTGGCGAGAAATGTTCATGGGTCAACATATTGTATGCGCTGTCCTACATCACAAAAAGTCATGAGGTATATATAGTAAGTTGCTTTGGGGGTCCATTTTGGCCAGAAAAAATTTTCATTGGGGTAAAATTAGGGTGGCTGACATAACCTCAGAAGTAGTCAATGAGAATGTGTAGTAAGTTCCATATCGGTACTCTCTGGCCAGGAAATTTGTTCATGAGGGTCAAATATGGACTACTGTATGGCTGAGTTCAAATAGAAGGAGTCTCTGAGTGATATATGTAATAAAAAAAAGAAACATTTGAGGTCCTTTGGTGCCCAGATATATGTACCATAGAACAGAAATGGACTACTGTCTGGTTGAGGTACATAAGAAGAAAGAGTCTTTGAGAATATTTAGTAGTTGCATTTTGGCAAGAGAATATTCTCAATGGGCCCAATTAAGGCTTGCGTGATGTAACCTCGAAGGATTCAGAATTTAATGAGTAAAAAACAATTTGAAGACCCATTGGCCAAAGATCAAAGATCAAGAGGACATGTTCCAAAGATCAGATATGGACCTTTTTTATGGCTGTTTTAAATTCAGAAAAAGTTATATGAGAATATTAGTAAGTTGCTTTTGGGGACCATTTGGCCAGAAAAACATTTTCAAATTGGTCAAATATGGACTACTGAATGGTGACATACAATCAGAGGAGTTCCATGAGTTTATACCCACCCACGACCGAAATTGGGGACCCCGTGGACAGAAATATGTTAATTAGGTCAAATATGGACTATCTTGGCCGGAGGTAACATCAGAAATAGTCTTGAGATTATCTAATTTGCTTTTGGGACCTTTGGCACAGAAGTATTTCTCAATGGGCAAAATATAGGCTGGCTTATGTAAAACTTCCGAAGGATTCCATGAATTTTAATGAGTAAAAAATAACATGTTGTGGACCATTGGCGAGGACATGTTCGAAGATCAGATATTAGACTTTTTTTATGGACTTTTTTAACTTCAGAAAGTCTATGGAAATATTAGTAAGTTGCTTTGGGGACATTTGAAAATTTTTTCATGGGTGTCAAATATTGGCTGGTGACCGATACATCAGAGTAGTCAAGGCGAATGTGTAGTAAGTTCCATATCGAGTACTCTTGGCCAGAAATTGTTTATGAGGTCAAAATATGGAACTACTGTATGGCTTGACGTCACATCAGAGGAGTTCTGAGTTTATATAGTTAAAATAAAAAAAAAGAAAAACATTTGAGGTCCCTTTGGCTAGATATATGTACAATAGATCAGTTTGGGACTAACTGTATGGTTGACGTAACATAAGAAAGAGGATTTGAGAATATTTGTAAGTTGGCATTTTGGCGAGAACTATTCTCACTGGCCAAAATAAAGGCTGGCTGATGTAACATAGAGGATTTCATGAATTTAATGAGTAAAAACACTATTTGAGGACCCATTGGCAAAGATCAAAGATCAAAGAGACATGTTTCCAAAGATCAGATATGGACTTTTTTATGGCTGTTTTAACTTCAGAAAAAGTCTATGAGGAATATATAGTAAGTTGCCTTTTGGGACATTTGCCAGAAAATATTTTCAATTGGTCAAAAATTGATATGAATGGGCTGTCATAACATTAGGAGGAGTCCATGAGTTTATGAAAAAAGAAGAAATTGGGGACCCTTTGGACAGAAATATGTTAATTAGGTCAACTATGGACTACTATATGGCTGAGGTAACATCAGAAATTGTCTTTGAGATATCTAAGTTGCCTTTTGGGGGACCTTGGCAAGAAAGTATTCTCAAGGGCAAAATTTAGGCTGGCTTATGTAACATCGAAGGATTCCAATGAATTTAATGAGTAAAAAAACATTTTGTGGACCATTGGCCTGTAAGAAATGTTTCGAAGATCAGATTGGACTTTTTTTATGGCTTTTTTAACTTCAGAAAAAGGTCTATGAGAATATATAGTAAGTTGCTTTTGGGGACCATTTGGCCGATTGTTTTCATTGGGTCAACTATAGGCTGGCTGACGAACATCAAGTGTCATGAGAATGTGTAGTAAGTTCAAATCGATACTCTCTGCCAGAAATATGTTCATGAGGTCAAATATGAACTACTGTATGGCTGACGTAAGATCAGAAAAGTCTATGAGAATATATGTATGCTGCCTTTGGGGATCATTTCGTCAGAAATGTTTTCATTGGGCCAATTATAGGCTGGCTGATGAAAAACATCCGAAGTAGTCAATGAGAATTTATAGTAAGTTCCATATCGAAATACTGTTCATGAGCTTCACATATGGATTACTGTTATGGCTGACGGAATATCGGAGGAGTTCCTGTGTTTATAAAAAGATTTGAGAGACCCTATGGACAGAAATATGTATTTAGGTCAAATTCTGTGAACTACTGTATGGCTGAGATTAACATCAGAAAGATTCTTGAGGAATATATAGTAAGTTGCCTTATGGGGGAACCCTTTGGCAAGAAGTATTTCAATGGCAAATATAGTTGGCTGATGTACATCAGTAGGATTCAATGAATTTATAGAGTAATAAAAAAATATTTGTGGGAACCATTGGCCTAGAGTTATCTTCAAAGATCAGATATGATCTTGTTGGCTCACAGTGTATGGCTGTATTACCTCAAAATAAGGTCTATGAGACTATATAGTGTTTTGCTTTTGGGGATCATTTCTCCAGAATTGTTTTCATTGGGTCAGTTATAGGCTGGCTGACCTTAACATCAGATGTAGTCAATGAGAATTGTAGTAGTTCATAACGAGTACTCTCTGGCCAGAAACATGTTGATGAGATCAAATATGGACTACTTTGTGGCTGGACGTAACATCAGAGGAGTCCATGAGTTTATTTAAAAAAAAAACTTGAGGACCTTTGGACAGAAATATTTTCATCAGGTCAAATAAGGACTGCTGTTTTGGCTGACTTAACTTCATAGGGAGTCCATGATTTTCATATACTTATAAAAAAAAGATTGAGGACCAGTTTGGCAGAAGAAATATGTTCATTAGGTCAAATATTAGACTTTTTTATGCTGTTTTGCCTTCAGAAAAGTTGAGAAGAATAGCGAGCTGCCTTTTGGGGACATTTGGCAGAATTTTTTTTCATGGAGTCTAATGTTGGCTGGCTGATACAACATCGAAGTAGTCAATGAGAGTGTATAGTAAGTTTCATTTTGAGGACATATTGGCAGAAATGATTCATGGAGGTCAACAATTCTATTTTGTATGGCTGACCTAGGCATCACAAAAAGTCTATGTGAATTTTTTAAGTAAGTTGCTTTTGGGGTCAATTTGGCCAGAAGTATTTTTTTTGCTTTTTTAAGTTTTTATTATTACAGTAATTATAACATTTCCTTACTATTGGATGGTACCTGGATCTTAGCAAGGATTCAACATTTGGGTATATTGGCTATAAATAAAAAAATAAAAAATAAAATAAATAAAAAACAGGCAAAAATATTTTGTGAAACAGATATTACATCCAAAATTTTAAGAGGAAAGAAAAAAAAGGAACATAAATCAATTGTAGAAGTAACCAATAAAGTTTGTTGCAAAGGCATGTCAGCCAACCAATATTACAGCTTTTTTGTAAATTCAGGTAAGTATTATACCAACGCAACCCCTTTGCGGGGATGATGCATTTTAATCCAGAAGTACTTCATTACCAATATGGGTTTTTATTTTTTATTTTTTATTCTATCAGATTCTTATTCTTCATATCCTTCGTGACATTTTTCCAGCCGGAATTCTCTCCAGGTGAGGAATGTGTTGTCCTCACTGTGATTTAAGTATATTTGTCAATCTTCCTGTAGGATTTCCAAATTCCTTCCATTTCCCATTTATTTTTTAATGTATTGGGTATTTTTAATTATATGTTATTTGTAGTACTATGAAAATCCTATTACATAAACAAATGCTCATAATTGAATGTCTCAAAAACAACATTAGTCCTTTATGTAAAAAGTACAGTAGCTGTGAGGCTCTTTTAGTCAAAAAGTTTAAAGTCTAAATTCTAAGGTCTATAGTATTTGGAAAAATGTTGTTGAATCATAAGCGGGCCCCTCTCAATTTGACACCAGGTCTTTTTTTAATTATATCTTGCAAATCTTAAATAAATTATTTGTCCACGGCTTGAATTCTTGTAATATGCATTTTAATCAAGTGTACATCAGCTTGTCTTGGGGTTTTTTAAGGTCAGCTTTTTCTATTCTTTCCATCTGGCTTTGAAATCTGGATTACATTGACATTATAAGGTCTAATTGGGCTGCATGATAATACTCTAAACATGGCAAGGAAAAGCCACTTTTTCTTTTTTAATTGTAGTGTCTTAATTTTATTTTGTTTTTTTTCCCTTGCCATATATATCGTTGATATCATTCTGTCCATTCAATAAAGTTTTGTTTACTTATCTCTATTGGAAGTGTTTGGTAAAGATTACAAGAATCGCGGAAATAGATAAAATAAGGACTTTGTATGGTGATGTAACTTTAGAAAAAGTAAATCTGTATGTGTAAAAAGTTCAGTTTGGTACTCTGGCCGAAAAATAGTGTTTTCTGCTTTTAACACAGAAAAAACTGGACAATATCTAAAAGTCATATGTACTCTTTCTTGCATTGCAATTGCATCAAGGATAACTCATTCCGTATGCGTTGAAGAGATGTGCAATGTAATCTCTTGCATAGCATTGCACATACGATCATGCGTTGTGCATAGAAGAATAAATTAAAAGTTCATTGCACTTTGTTGAGTTGCAATTGCATTCAAGAACTCACTCTTTCATTTGGAAGTTGAAGAGATGTGCGTGCAAACTGCTCTTGTGCATTAGCATTGCACATACGATCAAGCGTTGTGCATTGAAGAATAACATTAAAAGTATGTGCACTTTGTTGAGTTGCAAATGCATTCAAGAACTCACTCTTCCCTTTATACGTTGAAGAGAAGTGCCATTCAATCTGCATTGAGATACGATCAAGAAGTGTGTGCCATAGAATAATAACATTAATAGTCATATCCACTTTTTTGCATTGCAATGCATTAAGAATAATAATTTCATAGTCGCATTGAAATATGTTCAATGCAGTGCTTTATGAATGACATTGCACAAGTGTTGTTATTGAAGAATAACTATGAAGTAATATGACTATGTTGTATTGCATTTCATTGCAATTGCATTCAAGAACTAACTATTCCATAGTGCATTGAAGATATGTGCAATGTGCAATTGGGCACTTGGAGGATAGATTGTACAGACGATCAAGCGTTAGCTTTGGTAAATAACATTAAAGTCGTATTCACTTTGTTGCATTGCAATGCATTCAAGGAAACTAACTCATTCCTTGTGCTGATGAGATGTGCAATGCAATTGCCTTGGCATAGCATCTGCACAACGATCAAGCGGTTGTGCATTGAAGCAATAGCACAATAGTCATGCATTCAAGTAACTAACTCATTTCAGTAGTGCATTGAAGATTATGGCGATGCAGCCTGCTGTTGATTACATTGCAAAGGCATTGTTTATTGAAGATCACATATATATATCCATCGTTATATATATATATATATATTATATTATATATCTATTATATATTATATTATATTCTACATATATATTCATTCCATACTGCGTGAGAGATGTTGCAATGAAATCTGTCTTGAATAGCATTCCACATACGATCAAGCGTTGTGCATTGAAGAATAACATAGTCATATACACTTTTTGCATGAACGCATTCAAGAAACTAACTCATTCTGTTGCATTTTATATTGCAAAACATATAAGTTCATATGCATTTTGTTGCATTGTATGTAATCAAAGAAACTAACTCATTCCTTCGAGCCAGTTGAGATGTGCAATGCAATTCTGCCTTGCATTAGCATTGCACACACGATCAAGTGTTCTGCATTGATAATAACATATATTAATATGTACCTTTGTTGTATTGCAAGCATTCAAGAACTGAACTCATGCATTGCGCTTGAAGAGATGTGAATCCAATTGCCCTAGCATTGCACATACGAAAGCTTTGAGCATTGAAAAATTAAAATAAAAGTCAAATGCATTTTTTCCACTGCGTTGATTCAAGAACTAGTTCCTTTGTGCCTAACGAGATGTGTAATGCAATCTGCCCTTGATAGCATGCACATACAATCTAGTGTTGTGCATTGAGAATAATATGATAGTATTGTACACTTTGTTGCATGGCATTCATGCACTAATCATTCCTAGTACCATGAAGATATTGTGCAATGCAGCCTGCTGTGAATTACATTGCAAAAGCTTTGTTTATTAAAGAATTAAATATTCAAAGTAATGTTCTTTGTTGTATACAATGGATTCAGAACTAACGCAATTTAAGAGATGTGCAATGCAGTCTGCTTAGCATTGCACATTACGATCAAGTGTTGTTGAAGAATAACATAAAAGTATATGCACTTTTTTGTACAAAATAATTCGTGAACTAAATCATTCCGTTGTGCATTGAAAAATATGTTCAATGCAGCTGCTGTTTGAATTACATTGCACAGCGTTGTTTATTGAGAAAAAAACATAAGTAATATGTATTTGTTGTATGCATTTACCCATTGCAAATACAGTCAAGAAATAATTCATTCCTAGTTGCATTGACGATATGTGCAATGTGCAATTGCACTTTGCTGAGGACGATAGCACTGCCACAGATCAAGGGTTAGCATTGGTATAAATAACATAAAAGTCATATGCACTTTTCTGCATTGCAATGCATTATGAACTAACTCATTCTTTATGGCTGAAGAGTTTCTAAGGCGATCTGCTGTTTCATAGCATTGCACAAAAGATCAGCCGTAGTGTTCTGTCTTGAATAATAATTTAAAAATCATATGCACTTTGTTAGGAATTGCAATGCATTCACGAACTACTCCATTCCTTCGTCATTGATGAGTGTGCAATTAAATCTGACATGCATACATTGTACATACATCTAGCGTTGTGCATTGAAGAATAACATGATAGTCATGTGCACTTTTTTGCATTGCAATGCATTCAAGAACTAACTAATTCCATAGTGCATTGAAAACATGTTCAATGCAGCCTGCTGTTGAATTACATTGCAAAAGCGTTGTTTATTAAATAATAACATACAAAGTAATATGTACTTTGTTGTATTAAAATGCATTCAAGAACTAACTTATTCCTTCGTTCCCTGATGAGATGTGCAATTAAATCTGCCCTTGCATAGTATTGCACATACGATCTAGCGTTGTTCATTGAAAAATACCATTGCTATGCATTCAAGAACTAACTCATTCCATAGTGAATTGATGTAACATCAGGAGTCAATGGAAATGTAATTGAAAGTTTGAGTAAATTTTGACCAGAAATATATTTCATAAGTCAAATATGGAGTACTGTCTAGCTGATGTAACATCAGGGGCCAGACGCATAAACTGCTAAGTCTTCTATAGAAAGTTCAAGATCAAGTATTCTTTGACCAGAAACATGTTCATTAGATCAAATATAGATTTCTTATTTCTTTATGGCTCAAGTAACATCAAAAGGACTAAATGAGTATGTATAGAAAGTTCAAGATCAAGTAGCCTTGGGCCAGAAGTCTATTCAGTAGGTAAAATATGTATTGCTGACGAACTTAAGAAGGATTTAATGAAGAAAGTCTAGAAAAATCATAATCAAGGTCCAATGTTCAGAGTCCAATGTTCAAGATCAAGTACTCTTTGGCCAGATAAATGTTCATTCGGTTAAAGGCTGGCTGATGTAACATCAGAAATAGTCAATGAGAACGTTTAGAAAGTTCAATATCGAGTACTCTTTGGCCAGAAATACGTTCATTAGGTCAAATATGGACTAATGTATGGCTGACGCAACATTAGAAGTAGTGTATGAGTTTATATAGTAAAAAAAAACATTTTGAGAACCCTTTGGCCAGAGATATGTTCAATAGATAAGATATAGAATACTGTATCGCTGAGTTAGCATCAGAAAGAGTCTATGAGAATATATAGTAATATATGTGCAAAACATCGCATATACGATCAAGAGTTGTGAATTTAAGAATAACACAAATAATATGCAATTTTTGCATTGCAATGCATTAAAGAACATATTCCATAGTGCATTGAAGATAATATGCAATATAGCGTGCTGTTGCATTGCATTACACAAGCGTTGTGCATCGAAGAATAACATTTAAGTAATATGCTCTTTGTTGCATTGCAATATATTCAAGAACTTATGCGTTGAAGAGATGTGCAATGAGATCTGATCTTGCATAGCATTGCACATACGATCAAGTATTGTGCATTGAAGAATAATATACAAGTCATATGCACTTTTTTGCATTGCACTGCATTCAATAACTATCTCATTCCGTAGTGCGTTAAAGAGATATGCAATGCAATCTCCTCTTTCATAACATTGCACACTCGATCAAGCGTTGTGCATTGAAGAATAACATAATAGTCATAAACACTTTATTGCGTTGCAATGCATTCATTCCTTCGTGCCCTGATGAGATGTGCAATGCAATCTGCAGTTGCAAATACTATCGAGCGTTGTCCATTGAAGAATAACATAATGGTTCTATGCACGTTTTTGCATTGCAGTGCATTCAAGAATTAACTCATTCGCTAGTGCATTGAAGATATGTGCAATGCAAGCCTGCTGTTGCATTACATTGCACAAGCGTTGTGCATTAAACAATAACAAAAATCATATGCACTTTTTTGCATTACAATTTATTCAACTAACTAATTCCGTAGTGCATTGAAGAGAAATTCATTGCAATGCATTGTACAAGCAGTGTGCATTGAAGAATAACATATAAATCATATGCACTTTGTTGCATTGCAATGCATTCAAGAACTAACTAATTACTTAGTGTGTTGATGAGATGTGCAATGCAATCCGCTCTTGCATAGCATTGCACAGACGATTAAGCGTTGTGCATTGATAAATAACATAAATGTCATATGCACTTTTCTGCATTGCCATGCATTCAAGAACTAACTCATTCCTTTGTGCCCTGATTATATGTGCAATGCAATCTGCCTTTGCATAGAATTGCACAAACGATCAAGCGTTATGCATTGAAGAATAGCATAATAGTCATGCATTCAAGAACTAACTCATTTCCGTAGTGCATTGAAGATATGTGCGATGCAGCCTGCTGTTGTATTACATTGCAAAAGCGTTGTTTATTGAAATATAACATATATATATATATGTACTTTGTTTTATTGCAATGCATTCAAGAACTAATTCCGTAATGCATTGAAAAGATGTGCAATGCAATCTACTCCTGCATAGGATTGCACATACGATCAAGCGTTGTGCATTGACGAATAACAAAAATCATATGCACTTGTTTTGCATTGCAATGCATTAAAGAACTAACTCATTCCGTAGTGCATTGAAAAGATGTTCAATGCAACGTAATATTCCCTTTGTTGCATTGCAATGCATTCAATAAGTAACACATTCCGCACTGCGTTGAAGAGATGTGCAATGTAAACTGCTCTAGCATAGCATTGCACATACGATCAAGCGTTGTACATTGAAGAATAACATTAAAGTCATGTGCACTTTGATGAGGTACAATGCATTCAAGAACTCACTCTTCCCCTTATTACGTTGAATGCATGCAATGCAATCTGCCATTGCAGATACGATCAAATGTTGTGCATTGAATAATAACATAATAGTCATATCCACTTTTTGCATTGCAATGCATTCAAGAACTAACTAATTCCATAGTGCATTGAAAATATGTTCAATGCAGCCTGCTTTTATGAATAACATATGAGTAATATGTACTTTGTTGTATTGCATTTCCATTGCAATGCATTCAAGAACTAACTCATTCCATAGTGCATTGAAGATATGTGCAATGTGTAATTGGCACTTTGCACAGACGATAGCATTGTACAGACGATCAAGCGTTAGCTTTGGATAAATAACATTAAAGTCGTATGCACTTTGTTGCATTGCAATGCATTCAAGAACTAACTCATTCCCTCGTGCCCTGATTAGATGTGCAATGCAATCTGCCCTTGCATAGCATTGCACAAACGATCAAGCGTTGTGCATTGAAGAATAGCACAATAGTCATGCATTCAAGAATTAATTCATTTCCGTAGTGCATTGAAGATATGTGCGATGCAGCCTGCTGTTGCATTACATTGCACAAGCATTGTTTATTGAAGAATAACATATATATATATATTCATTCCATACTGCGTTGAAGAGATGTGCAATGAAATCTGCTCTTGAATAGCATTCCACATACGATCAAGCGTTGTGCATTGAAGAATAACATCATATTCACTTTTTGCATGCGACACATTCAAGAACTAACTCATTCTTTTGCATTGTATTGCACAAACATATAAGTCATATGCATTTTCTTGCATTGCTATGTATTCAAGAACTAACTCATTCCTTCGTGCCAGATGAGATGTGCAATGCAATCTGCCCTTGCATTAGCATTGCAAACACGATCAAGTGTTGTGCATTGAATAATAACATAATAGTCATACCCACTTTTTGAATTGCAATGCCTTCAAGAACTAACTAATTCCATAGTGCATTGAGGATATTGTGCAATGCAGCCTGGTGTTGCATTACATTGCACAAGTTATGTGCATTAAAGAATAACATATAAGTAATATGTACTTTGTTGTATTGCAATGCATTCAAGAACTAACTAATTCCATAGTGCATTGAGGATATTGTGCAATGCAGCCTGCTGTTGCATTACATTGCACAAGTTATGTCCATTAAAGAATAACATATAAGTAATATGTACTTTGTTGTATTGCAATGCATTCAAGAACTAACTCATGCCTTTGCGCTTTGAATGCAATCTCCATAGCATTGCAGATACGATCAAGCTTTGTGCATTGAAAAATAAAATAAAAGTCATATGCACTTTTTTCCACTGCGATGCATTCAAGAACTAATTCCTTTGTGCCCTAATGAGATGTGTAATGCAATCTGCCCTTGCATAGAATTGCACATACATCTAGTGTTGTGCATCGAAGTCATGATATGCATGATATGATAGTCATGTACACTCTTTTTGCATTGCATTCAAGAACTAACTAATTCCATAGTGCATTGAAGATATATGCAATGTGCAACTGGCACTTTGCTAAGACGATAGCACTGCACAGACGATCAAGCGTAAGCTTTGGATAAACAACATAAAAGTCATATGCACTTTTCTGCATTGCAATGCATTAAGAACTAACTCATTCCTTTATGCGCTGAATAGATTTCTAATGCAATCTGCTGTTGCATAGCATTGCACAAACGATCATGCGTTGTGTCTGTCTTGAATAATAATTTAAAAATCATATGCACTTTGTTGGATTGCAATGCATTCACGAACTAACTCATTCCTTCGCTCATTGATGAGATGTGCAATTAAATCTGCCCTTGCATACCATTGCACATACATCTAGCGTTGTGCATTGAAGAATAACATGATAGTCATGTGCACTTTTTTGCATTGCAATGCATTCAAGAACTAACTAATTCCATAGTGCATTGGAAATATGTTTAATGCAGCCTGCTGTTGAATTACATTGCACAAGCGTTGTTTATTGAAGAAAAACATATAAGTAATATATACTTTGTTGTATTGCATTTCCATTGCAATACATCCAATAACTAATTCATTCCATAGTGCATTGAAGATATGTGCAATGTGCAATTGGCACTTTGCTAAGACGATAGCACTGCACAGACGATCAAGCGTTAGCTTTGGATAAATAACATAAAAGTCATATGCACTTTATGCATTGCAATGCATTAAGAACTAACTCATTCCTTTATGCGCTGAAGAGATTTCTAATGCAATCTGCTGTTGCATAGCATTGCACAAACGATCATGCGTTGTGTCTGTCTTGAATAATAATTTAAAAATCATATGCACTTTGTTGGATTGCAATGCATTCACGAACTAACTCATTCCTTCGCTCATTGATGAGATGTGCAATTAAATCTGCCCTTGCATACCATTGCACATACATCTAGCGTTGTGCATTGAAGAATAACATGATAGTCATGTGCACTTTTTTGCATTGCAATGCATTCAAGAACTAACTAATTCCATAGTGCATTGGAAATATGTTTAATGCAGCCTGCTGTTGAATTACATTGCACAAGCGTTGTTTATTGAAGAAAAACATATAAGTAATATATACTTTGTTGTATTGCATTTCCATTGCAATACATCCAATAACTAATTCATTCCATAGTGCATTGAAGATATGTGCAATGTGCAATTGGCACTTTGCTAAGACGATAGCACTGCACAGACGATCAAGCGTTAGCTTTGGATAAATAACATAAAAGTCATATGCACTTTTCTGCATTGCAATGCATTAAGAACTAACTCATTCCTTTATGCGCTGAAGAGATTTCTAATGCAATCTGCTGTTGCATAGCATTGCACAAACGATCATGCGTTGTGTCTGTCTTGAATAATAATTTAAAAATCATATGCACTTTGTTGGATTGCAATGCATTCACGAACTAACTCATTCCTTCGCTCATTGATGAGATGTGCAATTAAATCTGCCCTTGCATACCATTGCACATACATCTAGCGTTGTGCATTGAAGAATAACATGATAGTCATGTGCACTTTTTTGCATTGCAATGCATTCAAGAACTAACTAATTCCATAGTGCATTGGAAATATGTTTAATGCAGCCTGCTGTTGAATTACATTGCACAAGCGTTGTTTATTGAAGAAAAACATATAAGTAATATATACTTTGTTGTATTGCATTTCCATTGCAATACATCCAATAACTAATTCATTCCATAGTGCATTGAAGATATGTGCAATGTGCAATTGGCACTTTGCTAAGACGATAGCACTGCACAGACGATCAAGCGTTAGCTTTGGATAAATAACATAAAAGTCATATGCACTTTATGCATTGCAATGCATTAAGAACTAACTCATTCCTTTATGCGCTGAAGAGATTTCTAATGCAATCTGCTGTTGCATAGCATTGCACAAACGATCATGCGTTGTGTCTGTCTTGAATAATAATTTAAAAATCATATGCACTTTGTTGGATTGCAATGCATTCACGAACTAACTCATTCCTTCGCTCATTGATGAGATGTGCAATTAAATCTGCCCTTGCATACCATTGCACATACATCTAGCGTTGTGCATTGAAGAATAACATGATAGTCATGTGCACTTTTTTGCATTGCAATGCATTCAAGAACTAACTAATTCCATAGTGCATTGGAAATATGTGCAATGTGCAATTGGCACTTTGCTAAGACGATAGCACTGCACAGACGATCAAGAGTTAGCTTTGGATAAATAACATAAAAGTCATATGCACTTTTCTGCATTGCAATGCATTAAGAACTAACTCATTCCTTTATGCGCTGAAGAGATTTCTAATGCAATCTGCTGTTGCATAGCATTGCACAAACGATCATGCGTTGTGGCTGTCTTGAATAATAATTTAAAAATCATATGCACTTTGTTGGATTGCAATGCATTCACGAACTAACTCATTCCTTCGCTCATTGATGAGATGTGCAATTAAATCTGCCCTTGCATACCATTGCACATACATCTAGCGTTGTGCATTGAAGAATAACATGATAGTCATGTGCACTTTTTTGCATTGCAATGCATTCAAGAACTAACTAATTCCATAGTGCATTGGAAATATGTTTAATGCAGCCTGCTGTTGAATTACATTGCACAAGCGTTGTTTATTGAAGAAAAACATATAAGTAATATATACTTTGTTGTATTGCATTTCCATTGCAATACATCCAATAACTAATTCATTCCATAGTGCATTGAAGATATGTGCAATGTGCAATTGGCACTTTGCTAAGACGATAGCACTGCACAGACGATCAAGCGTTAGCTTTGGATAAATAACATAAAAGTCATATGCACTTTATGCATTGCAATGCATTAAGAACTAACTCATTCCTTTATGCGCTGAAGAGATTTCTAATGCAATCTGCTGTTGCATAGCATTGCACAAACGATCATGCGTTGTGTCTGTCTTGAATAATAATTTAAAAATCATATGCACTTTGTTGGATTGCAATGCATTCACGAACTAACTCATTCCTTCGCTCATTGATGAGATGTGCAATTAAATCTGCCCTTGCATACCATTGCACATACATCTAGCGTTGTGCATTGAAGAATAACATGATAGTCATGTGCACTTTTTTGCATTGCAATGCATTCAAGAACTAACTAATTCCATAGTGCATTGGAAATATGTTTAATGCAGCCTGCTGTTGAATTACATTGCACAAGCGTTGTTTATTGAAGAAAAACATATAAGTAATATATACTTTGTTGTATTGCATTTCCATTGCAATACATCCGATAACTAATTCATTCCATAGTGCATTGAAGATATGTGCAATGTGCAATTGGCACTTTGCTAAGACGATAGCACTGCACAGACGATCAAGCGTTAGCTTTGGATAAATAACATAAAAGTCATATGCACTTTTCTGCATTGCAATGCATTAAGAACTAACTCATTCCTTTATGCGCTGAAGAGATTTCTAATGCAATCTGCTGTTGCATAGCATTGCACAAACGATCATGCGTTGTGTCTGTCTTGAATAATAATTTAAAAATCATATGCACTTTGTTGGATTGCAATGCATTCACGAACTAACTCATTCCTTCGCTCATTGATGAGATGTGCAATTAAATCTGCCCTTGCATACCATTGCACATACATCTAGCGTTGTGCATTGAAGAATAACATGATAGTCATGTGCACTTTTTTGCATTGCAATGCATTCAAGAACTAACTAATTCCATAGTGCATTGGAAATATGTTTAATGCAGCCTGCTGTTGAATTACATTGCACAAGCGTTGTTTATTGAAGAAAAAGATATAAGTAATATATACTTTGTTGTATTGCATTTCCATTGCAATACATCCAATAACTAATTCATTCCATAGTGCATTGAAGATATGTGCAATGTGCAATTGGCACTTTGCTAAGACGATAGCACTGCACAGACGATCAAGCGTTAGCTTTGGATAAATAACATAAAAGTCATATGCACTTTTCTGCATTGCAATGCATTAAGAACTAACTCATTCCTTTATGCGCTGAAGAGATTTCTAATGCAATCTGCTGTTGCATAGCATTGCACAAACGATCATGCGTTGTGGCTGTCTTGAATAATAATTTAAAAATCATATGCACTTTGTTGGATTGCAATGCATTCACGAACTAACTCATTCCTTCGCTCATTGATGAGATGTGCAATTAAATCTGCCCTTGCATACCATTGCACATACATCTAGCGTTGTGCATTGAAGAATAACATGATAGTCATGTGCACTTTTTTGCATTGCAATGCATTCAAGAACTAACTAATTCCATAGTGCATTGGAAATATGTTTAATGCAGCCTGCTGTTGAATTACATTGCACAAGCGTTGTTTATTGAAGAAAAACATATAAGTAATATATACTTTGTTGTATTGCATTTCCATTGCAATACATCCAATAACTAATTCATTCCATAGTGCATTGAAGATATGTGCAATGTGCAATTGGCACTTTGCTAAGACGATAGCACTGCACAGACGATCAAGCGTTAGCTTTGGATAAATAACATAAAAGTCATATGCACTTTTCTGCATTGCAATGCATTAAGAACTAACTCATTCCTTTATGCGCTGAAGAGATTTCTAATGCAATCTGCTGTTGCATAGCATTGCACAAACGATCATGCGTTGTGTCTGTCTTGAATAATAATTTAAAAATCATATGCACTTTGTTGGATTGCAATGCATTCACGAACTTACTCATTCCTTCGCTCATTGATGAGATGTGCAATTAAATCTGCCCTTGCATACCATTGCACATACATCTAGCGTTTTGCATTGAAGAATAACATGATAGTCATGTGCACTTTTTTGCATTGCAATGCATTCAAGAACTAACTAATTCCATAGTGCATTGAAAATATGTTTAATGCAGCCTGCTGTTGAATTAAATTGCAAAAGCGTTGTTTATTAACATACGAAGTAATATGTACTTTGTTGTATTAAAATGCATTCAAGAACTAACTTATTCCATAGTGAATTGATGTAACATCAGGAGTCAATGGAAATGTAATTGAAAGTTTGAGTAAATTTTGACCAGAAATATATTTAATAAGTCAAATATGGAGTACTGTCTAGCTGATGTAAAATCAGGAGGTCAAAGAGAGTGTATAGTGAGTTAATGTTCAATGATTCTTAGTCAGAAATATCTTCAAAGGTCAGATATGACTACTTTAGATCATCAGGCGTCAATTTGCAAAAAAAAAAAAGTCATAATTCTCATTCCAGAAATATGTTCTATAGGTCAAATATGCACTACTCTATGCACTACTCTCTGGCTGATTTAACATCAGAAAAAGTCTATGAGAATATATAGAAGATCATGAACGATGGCTGGTTGTTCAAAAGGTCATATATGGGTTACTGATTGGCTTATGTAACATCAGGGGCCAGACGCATAAACTGCTAAGTCTTCTATAGAAAGTTCTAGATCAAGTATTCTTTGACCAGAAACATGTTCATTAGATCAAATATAGATTTCTTATTTTTTTTATGGCTCAAGTAACATCAAAAGGACTAAATGAGTATGTATAGAAAGTTCAAGGTCAAGTAGCCTTGGGCCAGAAGTCTATTCAGTAGGTAAAATATGTATGGCTGACGAACTTAAGAAGGATTTAATGAAGAAAGTCTAGAAAAATCATGACCAAGGTCCAATGTTCAGAGTCCAATGTTCAAGATCAAGTACACTTTGGCCAGATAAATGTTCATTCGGTCAAAGACTGGCTGATGCAACATCAGAAATAGTCAATGAGAACGTTTAGAAAGTTCAATATCGAGTACTCTTTGGCCAGAAATACGTTCATTAGGTCAAATATGGACTAATGTATGGCTGACGCAACATCAGAAGTAGTGTATGAGTTTATATAGTAAAAAAAAACCATTTTGAGAACCCTTTGGCCAGAGATATGTTCAATAGATAAGATATAGAATACTGTATCGCTGAGTTAACATCAGAAAGAGTCTATGAGAATATATAGTAATATATGTGCAAAACATCACATATACGATCAAGAGTTGTGAATTTAAGAATAACACAAATAATATGCAATTTTTTGCATTGCAATGCATTAAAGAACATACTCATTCCATAGTGCATTGAAGATAATGTGCAATATAGCGTGCTGTTGCATTGCATTACACAAGCGTTGTGCATCGAAGAATAACATTTAAGTAATATGCTCTTTGTTGCATTGCAATATATTCAAGAACTTATTCCTTTATGCGTTGAAGAGATGTGCAATGAGATCTGATCTTACATAGCATTCCACATACGATCAAGTGTTGTGCATTGAAGAATAACATACAAGTCATATGCACTTTTTCGCATTGCACTGTATTCAATAACTATCTCATTCCGTGGTGCGTTAAAGAGATATGCAATGCAATCTCCTCTTTTATAGCATTGCACACTCGTTCAAGCGTTGTGCATTGAAGAATAACATAATAGTCATAAACACTTTATTGCGTTGCAATGCATTCAAGAACTCACTCATTCCTTCGTGCCCTGATGAGATGTGCAATGCAATCTGCTGTTGCAAATACTATCAAGCGTTGTGCATTGAAGAATAACATAATGGTTCTATGCACTTTTTTGCATTGCAATGCATTCAAGAACTAACTCATTCGCTAGTGCATTGAAGATATGTGCAATGCAAGCCTGCTGTTGCATTACATTGCACAAGCGTTGTGCATTAAACAATAACAAAAATCATATGCACTTTTTTGCATTGCAATTTATTAAACTAACTAATTCCGTAGTGCATTGAAGAGAAGTGCAAAGCGTGCTGTTGCATTGCATTGTACAAGCAGTGTGCATTGAAGAATAACATATAAATCATTTGCGCTTTGTTGCATTGCAATGCATTCAAGAACTAACTAATTACTTAGTGTGTTGATGAGATGTGCAATGCAATCCGCTCTTGCATAGCATTGCACAGACGATTAAGCGTTGTGCATTGATAAATAACATAAATGACATATGCACTTTTCTGCATTGCCATGCATTCAAGAACTAACTCATTCCTTTGTGCCCTGATTATATGTGCAATGCAATCTGCCCTTGCATAGCATTGCACAAACGATCAAGCGTTATGCATTGAAGAATAGCATAATAGTCATGCATTCAAGAACTAACTCATTTCCGTAGTGCATTGAAGATATGTGCGATGCAGCCTGCTGTTGTATTACATTGCACAAGCGTTGTTTATTGAAGAATAACATATATATATGTACTTTGTTGTGTTGCAATGCAGTCAAGAACTAATTCCGTAATGCATTGAAAAGATGTGCAATGCAATCTGCTCCTGCATAGCATTGCACATACGATCAAGCGTTGTGCATTGAAGAATAACATAAAAAGTAATATGCATGTTGTTGTATTGCAACACATTCAAGAACTAACTCATTCCTTCGTGCCCTGAAGAGATGTGCAATCCAATCTGCTCTTGCATAGCATTACACATACGATCAAGCGTTGTGCATTGAAGAATAACATTAGTCATATACAGTTTTTCGCATTGAAATGCATTCAAGAACTAACTCATTCCGTAGTGCATTGAAGAGATGTGCAATGCAATCTGCTCTTGCATAGCATTGCACATACGATCAAGCGTTTGTTCATTGAAGAATAACATATAAGTAATAGCATTTGTTGCATTTAAGAACTAACTCATTCCGATATGCATTGAAGAGATTTGTGTTCTGTTGCATTGTTTTGAATAAAAGATCAAACTTTTTCCTCCGTGCAATGAAAAGACAACACATACCATATGTGCCTTTGCAATGCATTGTGTTGTGGGGCAAAAGTTTTGCACAATGATGCATATATATATATATATCTTTTGTGTGAGTGGTTGTGTTTTCTTTTGTGTTGATTGCTGTGTCTTTTTGCAAGCAGCATTCCCATAGCCACACCACTATTTTTTCAATGAAGTGACGGATTTTGGGGTGGAGCGGTGAATATGTTCCCCTATAAAAACGTAACAACTGTGACTGAGACTGGTGGTGGTGGCAGCATAGTCCATCCGTAAGTGAAGTCAACACAGCGAGAGCGAGAAGAAATTACGTTGTGCCTGCAGCAGAGAGAGGGGTTTCACTTGCGTTGAGGTGGCTTATGGCTATGCGAGATTGTGGCACACTGTATAGACGAGTAACCACAAAGTCAGCGATTCGCGGAGCACTGTCGGAGTAGCAGCGTGTGAGACGGGCTGATGACCGGCTGCGAGAGACTACCGTGAGCGCTGAGGAGACGAGTGGCAAAAAACTGACGTGGTTCTTCTGCCATGAGCACATTGGACTGTATAGCAGGGTTGCTGTCCAGTCATGCTGTGAGTACGTTCTGACCTCTATCCTGTTGCGCCTATCAAATCCAGTTTATTGTCTTATAACGGACGAGAACGAGCCTGCTTTGCATAATTTTACAGGAGTGACTTTTGAATCGGCTGATATTTTAAGGAGGTTTTAGTTTGACTTAATAAACTGTGTAGATGTGAAGTGATGTAATTTGGACGTCGTATGCTGGCAGTTTTTCTTTCTCTGTGTTCCAGCATCGGGCTGATACTGGCCTCTATGCAGGACTGGAGCGTAAATGGACGTCAGCTGATGCCTAGCAGGGACTAAGTTGAACTTTGACGTTCCCCTGAACTGAAGATCGGGACCCTGGACTTGTGCCCCTCTGCTTTTTATTAATTTCATTCATCATTCTTGCCAACAATCTTTTTGTAATAAAATAGTTTTTATACTGCTATTTTTGGGTGTTTTTTGGGGGTGTGTGTATTTTTGCACTGTTCCCTCCTCCGATAAAGAACCTATTTGTAATATCGAGTTCCTAGGGTCTCAGTTTCCACTCTTGGTGGCATAGTCGGCTACAAAGTTTAAATGTAGGCCTATATCTTATTAGAGTCATTTGGCCACTGACAATTGCATACTTTAACAAACCATTTTCAGTAGTGTATGAATGAAAATCATTACATTAGAAGTTAAAAGACAACCCACAACATATTGGGTTTCGCATTGCATATAACTAATTTATAATGCTGTTGTTTTATGAATTACGTCTTAATCGTTTTGTTAGTAAAATTTTAATACTATGCGGGAGTTTTTTATTGTACTATTTTATTGTTATTGTATATTTACCGAGGCACTTCCCTTTGGGTTTATGAAGTGCCTCGGTAAATACATACATATTGTATTCTTTATGGGTATAGAGTTAATGGTACTAATTGCAACTAATACTAAATCCTATGGTTTTGATGCAATGCATTTGATTGTAGCATGCATTGTTTCTCAATTTTATTTTTTGATTATACAGCCAAGACTGGAGTTGTCTGGGCCATTAGGCTAGACTGGGCTCCTATTTGGGTCCCACCCAGTAGGTGATCTTGAATTAACAGATTGATTGAACGCATGTTCGCTTGATTTGTTCTGTTGATCTCAGTCAGAAATTATGATGGGCCGACAGTAATGCCACCAAATTTAAAGAAACTGAGGCTAATGCAATTGAGTTAATGTATCGTATTTCATGATATAATAATGTAATCGGCTTATGTCACTTGGCGCCACCTATTGGCGGTTTTTCATATTGAAAGTATTGTTACTACATGTAACTTCATTTCCCTTTCGAATGGTCACTCCGTATTGCGTAGCTATACGCAGTGGGAAAACTCCTTTTCCTCGATTTTACTGAACCTTATGAAAAGCGCATTTGCAGCTGCACAGCTAGCACATAGAGCGTCTAGCTCACTCATAGGCTGTGCTGGCGCCTCTGACGTGCGACCAATGAGATCACTCTACGTCATTACACTTCAGAGCCCGTCATAGGGGCGAGGCTTAGCCTATATAAGTCCCTGAATTCGCCATAATAGCAGATTTTACTCCTTCAGCGACAAACTTTATGTCTCTGTCTATTTCACTGAGCCTTCGCCGTCGACCACGCCCTTCAGCCTGAGCGAGCATTACTCAGCAGATCACATCTTCTCAGCCGTTCATATTCTGACGCCGTCTCACCTGTGGCTATCCGGCGATAATATCCTTTCTATACCTTACGTTAGCATTGCTATGTCTTGCGTTCCTAACTGCGCCACGTGCGCACGTAAGCTGCACGAGGCCGATCACCACGCACTGTGCATTTCATGACTGGGACTCGACCGCGCGGAGAAGGCCTTCCCCTCCGGTGGATGTGCGGCCTGTGAGAGCATGCCCATCTCCTCTCTGCGGACTTGGCTAGCTCTCGCCAGGGATGAAGACGCCGCTTCGCCCGCGCCTCCTCCCTCTGTCGTTCTTCAGCCTAGGAAGAGCATGGATATGAGTGATCGCACGCCGGCCATGTCCCCGCGTGCCTCGCTTCCTCCCGCTCGAGCGTCGCTTGTGTTGTTCGAAGGAGATCAGCCCCCCCCCCACGCGGCGGGCCTCGTTTCAGCCCTGCACACGATGGCCGTGCTACAGGTCTACCAGCCAAACTCCTCCGGTCTATGGACGAGGCTGGCCCGGATCCAGAGGCTTTTGAGGACCTCCGCAGCACGACGGACCTGGCCCTGAGGGCTACCAAGGCTACAGCGCAGGCGACCGGGAGGAACATGGTGAGCTTGGTCGGGGCTGAATGCCATCTCTGGCTGAACCTCACCGACATCAAGGACTCTGAGAAGTCCAAGTTCCTCGACGCACCGGTTACCAACACCGGTCTCTTCGGCCCAGCGGTGAAGAGGTTTGCGGAGCGATACACAGAGGCACAGAAGGCATCCCAGGCCATGCGACACTTCCTGCCTAAACGCTCTAGCTCTGCATCGAGCAAACCCAAACCAGCTCCGTTTTCGACTCAGCCAGCGAAACAGAAGCAGCAGGCCTCTCAGCCCCGCCCTGCGGCTGATGCCCAGGGCCAGACAAGAGCTGCGAAGCGCTTCCCGATCCCCCGGCGCCAAGGCCCGCGGCCCAGCGTTGCGCCCGAAGCAGCACCGCCGAAGTCGTCCTAGCACGCGGCACGAAGAGAGAGGGCGAGTGTCCTTGTTTCACAAGCACAATACATGGGTTCACGGTCCCCCTCAGATAGGTGGCCCCTCCCCTGTGATAACTCTGACTTCCCCACACCCAAATGCCTGTACAGTCAGTCAAACACTCAATGTATGCACAAATCATATTATAAGGGTTTCAGATCCCCCTATGTTAGGTGGCTCCCCATTTTCAGTGTGTCAGTCCCTAGCCACACGGGTTCTAGCCTGGCAAGCTATCCCCGGCGTGTCGAGTTGGGTCATAAACATTATAAAGCGACGCTACTCGCTCCAATTCGCTCGCAGACCCCCAAAGTTTCAGGCTGTCATCGAGGCGTCGGTGAGAAGCGACGTGGGTCACGTGCTTCGCACCGAAGTGCAGAAATTATTAGCAAAAGGGGCGATAGAATTAGTCCCCCCTGAGCTGAAGCAAGCGGGTTTTTATATCCGTTATTTTCTAGTTCCGAAGAAAGACGGCGCTCTCAGACCCATACTAGATTTGAGACATTTGAACAGGGCGCTCATGCGACGTCCCTTCAGAATGTTAACTATCAAACAGATCCTCGAGTAAATTCGCCTGGGGGATTGGTTTGTTACGATGGATCTGAAAGATGCTTACTTTCATATTCAAATAAACCCTCGTCACAGGCCATTCTTGAGATTCGCCTTCGAGGGACAGGCTTATCAGTACACAGTTCTGCCGTTCGGTCTGTCTCTGGCACCCCGCACTTTCACTAGGTGTGTGGATGCAGTGCTCTCTCCTCTGAGACAGAGAGGAGTACGTGTGCTGAATTACCTCGACGACTGGCTGGTGCTAGCGCAGTCGAGAGGCGAACTAATAGCTCACAGAGATCTGATTCTCTGCCATTTGTAATGCTTGGGTCTCACGATCAATGTTTCAAAGAGCAAACTATCCCCCTGTCAGAGTGAGATCTTTCTGGGCATAGTTTTAGACTCGGTGTCAATGAGAGCGCGGCTCACACCAGAGCGAGCGTGCTCAGTGCAAGCGCTGGCATCCTCGTTCAGAGAGCGAGAGCGCGCACCTCTGAAGAAATTTCAGAAACTACTGTGTCTTATGGCAGCAGCATCATCAGCGACCCGACCTGTGGGCCCTTCATGTGTGGCCTTTGAACCGGTATCTGGGGACCTTCTTGTGAAGGTGTTGAACACTATATCTGAAGCTAGGGCCCCGTGGACTCGGTGCCTTTATGCTTCAAAATGGCTGTTTTTTTTCCAGCTGGTGCTCGAACATCCGCCTAAGTCCATGTAACGTGTCAGTGGTTCTCTCATTCCTACAGGAGGACGCGGGTCGCTCCCCGTCCACACTCAAGGTGTATGTGGCAGCTATTGCAGCTCACCATGTTCTGGTATCTAGCCAGTCACTGGGAAGAAACGACCTGGTCGTGAGATTTTTGAAGGATGCTAGGAGGATTAACCCCTCCAGACATCCTTCTGTGCCGTCCTGGGACCTATCTACGGTCCTAGGGGCTTTAAGGGGTCCACCTTTTGAACTGCTCCAGTCGGTTGATCTTAAACTTCTCTCGCTGAAGACTGCTCTCCTGTTGGCATTGGCATCTATCAAGCAAGTGGGGGATCTGCAGGCTCTCTCTGTGAGCCCGGCATGTTTGGAGTTTGGTCCTGGTGATTCCAGAGTCATCCTCAAGCCCAGGCATGGTTATGTACCCAAAGTGCGCTCAACACCATTCAGAGCGCAGGTGGTGACGTTGTTAGCCCTTCCCCCTTCCACAGAGGATGGGGAGGTTAATCTTCTCTGCCCTGCCAGGGCGCTGAGAATCTATCTTGAGCGTTCTGCGTCTTTCAGACAATCAGAACAGCTTTTTTGTCTGCTTTGGTGGTCGATCCAAGGGGGATCCTGTCACTAAATAGAGACTGTCTAGATGGATAGTGGAGGCCGTTTCTACGGCTTATACCTCAGCGGGCCAGGATTGCCCTATAGGCATCAAAGCCCATTCGACCAGAGGCATGGCCTCGTCGTGGGCGTGGTCATCTGGGTTTCCCATTCAGGACATTTGTGATGCGGCTGGTTGGGCCTCACCGTCCACATTTGTGAAATTCTATAATTTGAAAGTACCCTCCCTACAGGCAGGTGTATTTTCAGTATGATTAGGGCCCCAATAGTGTCTGGTCTTATCATTGCTTATTCCTGTGCATAATCACATTCACTCTCTCTCTCTCTTTCTTTCTCTCTCTCTCTCTCTCTCTCTCTCTCTCTCTCTCTCTCTTTCTATATATATATATATATATATATATATATATATATATATATACAACCCGCTTCTTGCCGGTTAAATTTTCATATTATAAACCCGCTAAGGCTGGTGGTATTATCATATTCTTGACCCTGTCAGGAACTATTGGTGTATTTACCTAGACCTGACGGTGTCGGGTCTAGTGTATACATATTAAGTGGTTTGTGGCTTGTTCTGTTTGCTCAGGGTTCCTGAGTTGCAGTGGCAACCTCAGTTCCCTTTCGAACGGTCACTTCATATTGCGTAGCTGTGCGCAGTGGGAAAACTCCTTTTCCTCGATTTTACTGAACCTTATGTAAAGCGCATTTGCGGCTGCACAGCTAGCACATAGAGCGTCTAGCTCACTCATAGGCTGTGCTGCAGCAACTGCACATCCAATGGCGCGGGCGCCTCTGACGTGCGACCAATGAGATAACTCTACGTCATTACACGTCAGAGCCCGTCATAGGGGCGAGGCTTAGCCTATATAAGCCCCTGAATTCGCCATAATAGCAGGGTTATACGACTGAAGCGACAAAAATCCAGTTAAAAAAATGCGGACGGCTACGCAATACTTTGTTCCCTAACTCAGGGAACTGAGGTTACGTGAGTAACCAAGTAGTTACTTGAGTAACCAAGTAGATTTTCACTGTGGCATTTAATAGTCTCTTAGTATGCAATTGAAATGTATATGTAAATACACTTAGCTTACTGTGCCACATTTGAGCTGCATAAAACTGTAAATACATCTAAATTCCATGTCAGATACAGATTTCATCAGACAGCCTAAAGTATCTTAGGCTACTGCAATTTGTGTTGATTGAAAGTGATGAAATTTCCAGGTTTTAAAAAAAACAATTCTACATTTGCTCACAACATTTTTCTTACAAAAACCTAATTTCGCTGGACAATGTTTATTACGGTACACAACATAGATATACGGGTGCTAATAGAGTGATACAACACTCTTTAAGAAAAGTTTATTTTCATCACACTGTAAAGTGATTTAGAGGAAAAGAAATTAAGTTAAAATTCTAAAGATTTAATTATAAACTCTGTATGCAACACAACATATATGGCCTACTGTAAATTAGTTAGTGGGTGGAGTCCAGGGAAAAAATATGCTGCCAATAAAGCACCTAAAAGCTGTCATAAAGAACTGGCAAAAGTAATGATTATAGGCCTATGTAAAAAACAGCAAGGAGACATTTTAATTGTTTATTAATAAACAAGTGTTTTTTTGTGTCAGTGTCTGCTACAAAGATGAAGTTGACGATACTGACTCGCGATCTTTGCAGTGAACGCGCCAGAGAGAAATGCACATTTCATACGGATTACATAAGCAGAGACCCAGCTGACAGAATTTTGTTATAAGAACGTTCTCCAAATATTCAGTGATGGTTTGAAATATGTCCAGTTCCTGAAACATTCTTTCAATCATCTTTCGAAAGAGTAATACGATCACAAATTACAACTTTCTTCAGAAACAGTCTTAGATGAACTGAAGATAAAATACATTAACTTTCTGAAGATCTGATTAAACAACTCCAAAAACAGTATTACCAGCTTCACTTATTACTAACCAGACTGACTTTATTTCTGTCAGAAGTTCCTGAACTTATAGCCCCCCCTGTGATGATCTCAAGCTCCCCTCCCCAAGCCAGGCAAGAACGTAAAAACTTAATTGACTGTTTAAATAAATATAATATGACATAAAATGGTATGATAATTTAAAAAAATATATATTTTGAAAAACGAAACATTTATTTATTCTTTCATTTTAAATTTGATCGATTTTTAATCATAGCATAGAGATCAGGCAAAAACATGACATGACCGTCAGACAGGTGGTAGGCGGAGATTTGTATTAAATCAGCCTATCAGGTTCAACGACAAGCACCGCAGACTCCAGCTCTTCTAGCAGTTTGGTGTAGTTTATTTTTTATTTTTGACTGCTTATTCGTTATAACGCCATCGTGATTTTTAAAATATTTTGTGTATATAGTGGGTTAACCAGTGCTACTCAACCGGCTCCGAGCAGGATTCGACCCGTAGTTTGCACGCACAGCTGGCCAACGATTTGAGCCAGCTGTAACCCAGGTTAGGGAAAAAAGCTTTAACACATGAATAAACACATGAGTATTTATTTTCTTTTAATTTTATTAGTTATTTTTGTGTGTTTTGGAACAGCCGATTAAAATACTTTATGTTTGGAAGGAACGACCAATGAGAGTTGAGAATGTTGTGTAGCGCACTTTTGTGTTCTGGATTTCGCACGCGGTTGGAACTCGCGCGGTTTTTAATCGACAGAGCAAACGAGAGCAGACGTGATTCAGATCTCTCCAGAGAAATTTGAGTATTTGATTTATCCATTTGAGGGAAATTGATTAGAATTGAACTTATATTGTTCCAGAGACGATGTAGCGAAAGAGAAGTGAAATTTTATGCGAAGGAGACCGTTAAAGTAAAGTTATAATGTGTGACGCAATTGCGAAGAAGCAGCCTTGTTAACGCATAGCGTTCACAAATCAAAGATGTTTATTGAAGAAACATATATCTATAATTAGAATTTATTTTTGCGAGAAGGATGAGAAAAGGATCGAGTTGTAACAGTTCTTCAGACCTTAAAAAAACAATTATATGTTCAAGTTCATCTTGGTGAGTTACACTTTTATTTCATCTGGGTGAAATGTTCATGAAATGCTCATGTAAGTGAAATATAAGTGAGAAATCTAAGTGTAAATAAGTTGTTTTATTAGTGATGTATTTTTCTTTATGACGACATTTGGTGAAGGAATGCTTGCACGTTGTTTGTGTAGCAGGATACAGCTGTCTGGCTCATGCCTTCTGAAGTGACACTTAATTTGCTGTTCTGTGAGTGGTTCTGGGCAGTTAGCTGAGCCAATCGCGAGGGCTAAACTCCTTTATAAACCGGGACTTTTCTTTTGACAAGTGATGTCACCGGTACGCAACTTGTTGTCCTGTCTACATGCCCAGCGACCTGATGTCTGCCTTGGTTATAGGTTTACCGTAGCGCCGCAGGTATGGTTAGCTCAGTTCCTTTTTTTCCCACTCGTTGACTTCATAACTTGGGCTTATAGGGAATGTTTCGTGCTATAGAATCCCCCGTGCGGCCGCAGCCCTTTCACCAGCTGAGTGTGCGCCCTGCTATCCGTGATCCGAGCTCGGAGCCTGTGACGCAATGCTGTTACTCTTAGGTACGTTGCTATACTGAGTGATAGTTGAATGGTTAATGTGGGATATATTTGTAAATGGACATCCTGTGCATTTTAGGGAGTGCTGTTTAACCGGGGGTGTGGCCGCCAGTTGCCTACATCGATGCAGAACATCTGCTGCTTTGCTTATGTTTTTTTTACGTTACACGTTTTTTACGTATTTTCGTCGTACCCGGCTGTCTCTTCACACGGGTCCAAGGATTATTAAACCTGTGGTTAACAGGCCGGCTGGCTGGCGCGTTACATCGTTGCTTGTTTAACACTGTTTGATTCTCCTTTCTGTCATTGTGAATCAGTGTTTGAGTGTGGATTGTTCAATGAACTGACACCATTTTAATTGTTTGTTTTGTGTTTCTTTCTTTCTTTTGAATTCTTGTATGGAGGCCTTTTCTTGCTGCTGATATCCAAGAGGATTGGCCAAATTGTGATTGTTTTTTCTTTTGTTCTAATTTATGTGATTTGTCCACATTGACTGAAGATCTTGAAGTGGTTGATCCATAGGGCAATCTTGTCCCTTTGTTGTGGATGTTTTATCCATGTTTGATTGTTTATTTTGATGTATCTTGTGATTGAGTCTCTGTTCATATTGCTAACTCCAGTACGACCTTGGGCTTTAGAACGGGTGGCTTATTAGACCTTGTTTATTGTGTTTTTCTTTGTTTTGTGTGTGTAATTTTGTTTTAACGGCCACGTGTCTGTCCTTTGTCCAGGTGCTGAGAACTGCCAGTGGGAGCAGTGCCCCTTGCGGTGGCGGGTCCCTTGGTATGTGCTGTGGCTGTGTGTTCACCAAGTGTGGTCATTTCCCTTGTGGTGTGTGAAATTTGACACGTGTGATTGGGGTGTTTTTTTTCATGGATGCTCATTGCTCGAGCCACTAGCCTCCCACTGGTAAGATTCCGCCCTATTGCCCTCCTATCGTGTGTGTGTGTGCGTTGCGAATAGAGTATAGTGAGTGGAGTGACTATTGAGTGTGTGTTTTGTTATTTGATTTGGTGTACAGTGTATGTTGTTTATGAAATCTCAATCATTGTGGTAGTGGAAATAAAGTCTGTTTTTGTACTGGACCACTGTCTCTGGCTATCCATCAACGAACTTGAGTGCCTGGTTGAACCAAATACTTAATTCTTTGGGTGTAAGTCCCATCGTGGCGTAGTCTGCTAACTGCCTGGGCCTAAGCCCTGAAATCTATATCCCTTTATGCCACATTTGTAAAACACGATCGCCATTTTGATGCTGTGTTAAACAAAGGTAAATGATGTGATCTGTCTATGTTATGAAGAAAACTAACAAGGATTTTTTTGTGACCTTGTACTCAAGGCAGTGTTGGGAAAGTTACTTTTAAAAAGTAATTAGTTACAGTTACTAGTTACTACTTCCAAAAAGTAACTAAATTAGTTACTCAGTTAAAAGTAACTAGTTACTTAAAGTAACTATTGCGTTACTTTCAAGTAAATTTAAATCTTAAATGCTCAAATGTGACCCCACCTCTACTAGGGGTGGGGGAAAAAATCGATTCTTAGATGCATCGCGATGCGGACGTGGACGAATTTGAATCGATTCACAAATGTCAAAAAATAGACCCCCCCCCCCCCAAAATAATAATATTTATAATAACGTAATATTGACGGAACGCGAAAGACGGAACTCTGAAGCGCGGAACTGTACTGGCCGGGCCGTCTATGGCGTGCACATAACCGAGACGCGATGGCTGAGCGCGCTAAATCCAAATACCCTCCTTGTTAGGTTAAAAGCTGACATGTGGAAATATTTTGGCTTCTGCAGTTGAAGGGGGAAAGGAGCTGGACAAGAGCCACCCTAGTTGTAAGCTTTGTAGAATAAAACAAACGACGGAAACACGACAAATATGAGAAGCCATATGACCAGTCCAGCCAGAGGAGGAAAAACACTCGGCTGTACCAGTCGTTATAATACTAATTTACTACAAGTATGCTCCTAGTACAGGCCAGTGGCGTACCCACGAGGGGGCCTGGGTGGGCCTAGGCCCCCTCATTTACATGTCCGGCCCCCTCAGATTTCTGATTGCTTAAAAAAAAAAAAAAAAAAAAAAACTTTAGGAGGCAAAATATTTATTTAGTGATTATGTGAATTACACTGCGCAAACCAAAGTAATACTACCCACCGGATGAAGAAAGGTTGGCTCTCAGTCTCCACAGTACATAAAATATTCATTTTATTTTAATTTTTCGCGTTCGCATTTATGAGGAAAAAACAATGTTACGGACGTGTTCTCCGTTACGGACGTGAGCGCTCTGAAAGCGGCAAGATGCTTTAAAACTTTCACAGAGGCATCAAACAGAAAGGACAAAACCTTTCTATAACCTGAATTTTCTTTTTGTATTAATTGTATCTTAATTTTAATCAATGTTTCATCAACCAATTGCCTGGATTTAATAAATAAGTATAGCAGATAAGAAACGGAGGCGCCGGCGCGTGAACTGGAGCTCGTCTCATAAATGAACCGAAACTCAGCATATAAAGTAGCCTACTTGCCTCACATGTCTACTTTTAAACAGAACAATTCAAAACGAAAGAAAACAGACTACTGACTGCTCTCTGCTTATGTAATCCTTACTAAATGTGCATTTCTCTCTGGCGCGTTTACTGAAGATCGCGAGTCAGCATCGTCAACTTCATCTTAGCCGACAAAGAAAACACTTGTTTATTAATAAACAATTAAAATATCTCCTTGCTATATTTTACATATTCATAATCATTACTTTTGCCAGTTCTTTGTGACAGCTTTTAGGTGCTTTATTGGCAGCGCCACCCTTACATGTTACACGAGTCGCCACCGCATCACCGCACCCACCAGAATAGGCCTGTATATAAAATTCTGGCTATATATATATATTGCCCCCTCATTTAAAGACGGGACCCCCCAAAAATAAAATTCTGGCTACGCCCCTGGTTCAGGCACACATTTATTTTCTTGTTGGTTCTTTGCAATGTTAATACAATATATTGTATGTTAATTCTTTATGGGTCATTACTTTGTACTTTTAAAGCAAAGTATTTATAGTCACACACACACACAAAAGATTCAGATAATCGATTTGTAACATTATAAATGTCTTCACTGTAACTTTTGATCAATTTAATTTATCCTTGATGAATAAAAGTAATGATTTCTTTTTTCTTTCGCCCAAAAAATGTTATACAAATTCTTACGGACCTTTGAACGGTATTGTTTAATGTTACAAAAGCTTTCTATTTCAGATAAATGCTGTTCTTTTGAATTTCTGGGTGATTCTCTGAATTGGGTGTCCTTCAAGTCCCCCAAACTTGCTTCAAAGATTTTCAATTGAAGGAAATCACAAAATGCCTTTTAATGCCAATTAATAGAACCAGGTGCCTTTGCATTATAATGCAACACAATTGCTTTTAAAAATTTTTTTATTTAAAGATAATGGGTTGCCTAAGTAGTAGACAACGAGCATGTTTGCATGTCCTCACTAAACATCATTACATTTTCATTGAATATCAAACAAATAAAAAGTGCAATTAATACCAAAATGTTGCTGCTAGTATAATCATATGTTGGTCTAGTGTATTTTCGTTTACTGTTGTGAAATAGAAAATCAATAATCGCTAATCGAGAATCGTTAATAATCGAAAATCGACTGTAATCGAATCGGGACTTCAATAATCATAATCGAATCGGGAAATCAGACAGATTACCCACCCCTAACCTCTACCCCTCTTTAACGGATCTTAAAATACATGGGCATGTTCAATTATTTATGATAAATCTGAATATTATAATGAAATGGACATTTAATACAATACATTATTAACAGAAACATGAAACATTGTACACAGATCTAAAAAAAAAGTTGCTGTGGGACAAAGTGAGACTAGCCTCCAATCAAATGCCATGTATGTAGATATGTTTATAGAGTGGATCAATGCAAATAACACGATAGATGTTTTGGAACTTTTGATATTTATTGTCCCTCAACAGGCCACAACTGGGCAAAATTAAATTAAGCTTGTTAAGCAATATACCAAAAAGAAATAACAAATATATACACTCTTGTAGTGCAAATAAAACAAAAACAAAAAAATACTGTACTTCAAGTAGAACAGTGTAACAATATTAGATGCTTTCAATATAACTGGAAAGTGCAATGTATAGCAAAACGAAGGATATACATGTACAGGTAGGTATTTTCACGATTACGTTCGCTCCTTTAATTTCTTGAAGGAAAAAGTAATGTCTATACTTCCATTTAGAGAAGGCTACTTTTGGATTATTTGGGCTCGTCGCCATACCTGTCTCTCGTTGACTGACTGGCTTGTGTTGTTCCTTGTGTGTCCTGTCATGTCCGACTATGCGTTATGATGGGTCGTTCGCAATTCATGAGCGTTAGCTGTTAGTGATGATGGGTCGTTTCGCGAATGAGCGTTAGTGATGATGGATTGACTCGTTCGCGAATGAGCTTTTGATGGGTCATTCGCGAATGAGCGTTAGTGATGATGGATTGACTCGTTCGCGAACGAGCTTTTGATGGGTCGTTCGCGATTCGCGAATGAGCCGACTCTAAGAGGTGAACTCTTTTAGGTGAACGTCGGGAGCTGGCCTCGCATATCTGAAGAGCCGACTCTATTTTTTTACAAATTTAGCCTATGTAATAAAAATTGAAATATTCTAGTCAAAGTCATTTAAAGAGCCGTTTGTGAGCCAAAAGAGCCGTCTCTTTTCAGTGAGCTGAGTCAAAAGAGCCGAATCCCCATCACTACTATGCGTGCTTTCGAACACCCGCCCAACTCTACCTCTGATTGGCTTACAATGACATTTTACTCTACCTCAGCCAATCGTCAGCATTTATGCGCTTGTCTCGTGCTCTGCCCACTAACCAAGGAAGAACAGTAAAAAAAGTATTTGCCTCTCGCTCAGATCTAATTGGTCTGATGGAAAAAAAAAAAGCTTTATCAGCTTTTTTTAACTGGGGAGGCCAAAGGCCGGCAAGGCGATAGTTGCGATAATAGTGTCCCCCTTGGTTGCACTCATGGAGGATCAGGTGAAGGAGGCAGCAAAACTCGGTCTGTGTGCTACATAGCTTGGCGTGCACAATAATCGTGAAATCATGGAGGGGAATTTCAGCCTTATTTTTGGTAGACCCGAATCCTGGATTCTCAATCTAAAATGGCGAGCTATGTTAGCATCAACCCTATACCGAGACAACCTTGTCTCAATTGTCGTTGACGAGGCACATGTCGCATACAAATGGTGAGTTTGCATACACGGGTTTGGTAATTAACTAAAGCAAGTTAATTTATTTTGACATCAGCTCAGTTCAACACTGTCATTTGTTGTCTTCTGTTGCATGTTTCACAATGTTGATTCTCGTTACCTTTTGCCCAGGGGTGAAGCGTCCAAAGGCGACTCCCCTTTCCGAGAATGTTTTTTCAAGTTGGGTGAACTAAGATCGATCGTGAAAGAAGTTACAGTACATTTAATGTATGCCTGCTTGAGAGAGAGAGAGAGAGAGATTAACACACCTTTTATTACAAATAACCTAATACTAATACATTCAGTTCCTACCCACAAGAGTACAAAAAACTATACACATTCAATATATCAAATATCCCCAAAAAATCATTCCAAAATATGTGTAAACTTTAAGCTCTCATTAATTATTTCACACAGAGCCTCCTTATAACACCAAATCAATTCAAAAGACATAAGATCCCCCATAGCCTTATAAAACCGAAAGTCAATTAAAATCCTGGATCTTAACCTAGTGGTTAAGAAACACAATCTGTAAATTAACATTTGAATTGCGTTCAATTCTTATTTTTCAAGTGTCATATATCGCCTTCTTCGCTTGACCCAGTAAAAAATTAAATAATTGACAAGAAAATCGACATCTCCGGATATATTTAAATCCACAAATAAATATTTCCAAAGAAAAAATCTCATCAAAATGACCAAATAAACTCTTTAAAACCTGAAACAATGGTAAAAGCCTGTTACAATGCATAAAAGCATGAAATATGTTCTCCTTCTGAAAACAAAAAGGGCATTCATCACTAGTATCATGGTTTATGACTGAAACAAGTGCATTCACGGCAATTGATCCATGAAGGATCCTCCACTGTAAATCACCCACTTTTTTTGGCAAAGGTGACTTGTATACAGCTCGCCATTCTGGCTTGACATCCTCTCCTAGATGGAGGACAGAACGCCAAGGCGTATCAACTCTTTTGTCAAAACTATGAATAAGAAGTGTTTGCATACAGTTTTTGTACAAAAAATTTCCAGACACTGGATTAGGACCCATTAACATCAACAAGTTGGGTTGTAAAAAAACACCATCACATTCTTCAAAATCAATCAACAGACACAAATCCGGAAAAGGGTCATTGCAATCTGGAGTAATTAACCCTTCAGTATAATCTTCCAGCAGTTTAACTTCCTCTGACGCAAGTGCTGACTTCAATTCTCCAAGTAATTTGGCCGTTATGCGTTTCGATTTCAACCCCAACTGTCTTGACGACCGCATCGACATTCTCAAAGTCCAGTCCAGCCAGTTTAAATAATTGTCCAAGCGTTAAAACTCCAGCATTAAGAAGAATATCACAAATTGCAGGTAGTGTCTTTCCATTTAACAAGTCCAAAGGCGATCCATGAACCAGAGGTTCTTGTAGCAACCAATGCTGAGAGGTCATAGAGCTGGGTCTCTGCACCTTGAACAACGACCAAACTTTAAATAGATTCTGATAAAAAATGGGCAGCTTAGACAAGTCCATCCTTTGCAGATTCAACCAAAACAAAGATCTCTCAAAGTCTAGACCTCTGAAATTTCGCAAAATGACACAAGCAGCATGTTTCCAGTTGAGTCCACTGACCCAATCAACAGCCTTTGGGCAAACTGAAGCCTAAAGGCTGCTATTCTGCTCTGTATATGCATTAAACCATGTCCTCCTTCTTTGGTTAAATACAGAACGACTTTCAACACCCAATGCATCTTGTCCCAAAAAAAATCAACTAAAATAGATTGTAATCTTGGCAATAAATCTCGTGGAGGATCCACACAATTAAATCGATGCCATAGAGTAGATGCAATTCAATTCTTTATAATCAATACTCGACCTTTATATGACATTTTAGGGATCAAAAATTTCCATTTATTAAGGCGACCTTTAAACTTCTCCACAATCCCTTCAATTCTTTTTCATAAACATTTCATCCCCTAAAAACACTCCCAAATATTGTAAGCCTTCCTTGGTCCAGGATAAACCTTCTGGAAGTTTTGGTTCCATATTGACCCAACTTCCAACCAATATTGCTTCACTCTTGGACCAATTTACTTTTGTGTCAGAAATTTTTTGAAAGTTTTTCAAGATCTCCAACAACACATTTACATCTCTCTGTCCATTAATTAGAATGATAATGTCGTCAGCATATGCTGATAACTTAAACACATTTGTACAACATGGAACACGTACTCCAGACACTTGTGCTCTTAATTTATTTAACAGAGGCTCTATAGCCAAAGTATACAGCATCCCAGATAATGCACAACCTTGTCTGATACCTCTAAACACTTTGAAAGAGGCACACAAATTTCCGTTAATTTTTTAAATACTTTTGACATTATTGTACAACACTTTGCCAAACTGGGCTCTGACTTTTAGCAGTCTACCCTTTAAAATCTCTTCTACTTGATATGAACAAGGAACAAAACTCTTGGAAAATAATATAGCAACACCTCCACTGGTGGAACTCAAATGACTTAAAATAGACAATCCATCAAACTCTCTTGCCCAATCACTCGCATTTATCTCATCACTATGAGTCTCTTGAGCAAATAAAACATCCACTTTTTTTCTGTCTAATTGTTTCAAAAAGACGAAACCGCTTTTTACCTTCTCTTGCCCCATTCATATTCAGAGAAGCAATACATATTTCTCCCATAAATGAGGAAAGAAAAAAGCAAGTTAGACTCAACAGCCAAAACCCCACATGAATGCGTTTTTCATTTTTCATTACAGCTATTGGACTCTGGTTGGGCATTAAGCTTAGCAAGTATTTTCTTCAGACGATATATTTCTTGATTACTAAAACCCTTCACT